>OY723246.1:0-642000 GCA_963210315.1 Rhynchopus euleeides
GGGGCTTGTTGTAGTCGGAGGAGGGGGCACCACATCCGGCGCGGCGCCCCTTGCCCCCCCATCACCTTCTCCCTCAGCCGTCTCCTGCTTCATCTCCGCCTCGGCCCCCTGGGCCGACCCAGGCGGACCTTCACTTCCCTCAGGCCGGGGGACTCGGGGCGGGCGCTGTGCTGCTCTGCTGGCGCGACTCTCCCGGCGTGCCCGCCGGCCCGGCGACAGCTCCAGGTCCTCACGCAATCCCTGTGGCACCACTGCGGTCTCCCCGGTGTCGACGTCCAGCACTTCGACCCTCGGGACGTACCCAGGGCAGTGCCGCACCCCACGACCCTTCGCGCACTTGTCGCACACCCGGCGCCAGCACCCACCACACTGCTTGTGGGCCTTCCGCAGGTCCACCGAGCCGCTGCACTTCTCGCACCTCTGCACGCCCAACTGCGAATCACCCTTCACCCACTCCATCAGTCCTGCCCACCTGCACTCGAGCAGGTCCTCAGCGGGCTCCTGCGGGGGTAGGGCCATGAGGTGCTGGCGGATGGCCCTGGGCAGCACGAGCGGAGAGTAGTGCCCGTACTCCGCCCCAGTCCTGCGCAAGCAGAACGCGTCGCGCGTGCCGCCCTCCCCGATCGGGCGCAACACCATCGGCACCTGGTTGTCAACCAGGAGCAGGATGGTGCACCGCGTCCCTCGCGCGACCGCAGCCAACACGACGTAGTCGGCCCACGTCCGTGGGTCGCGACTGCCCGGCTTGGCCATGAACGCGGCCCACATGTCGGGGCCCTCCTCAACCCGCATGCGGAGATCAGCGTCCTGCAGCGCGCGCTGGACCCCCATCTGGCGGAGCCAGGCGCTGTCACACCCCAGGGTCTCCTTGCCCAACGCAGCGATGCCGTCGAAGGCGCAGTCCCCCACAACGAACGACCATCCCTCGGGGACCCTCAGGCCGAGGCGCGCTTGCTGCTGCCGGGCTGTCACGCCCGGCAGCCCGCCATCCACCTGCGCTCGCCACTCCTTCAGCTGCGCCAGCGGGTCGTCGACCATGGCGTCCATCTCCACGGCGCTGTCGTCCTCCGCCGGCGGGGGCGGCGGCTGCCTGCGCGGCGGCGGTTCGCTTCGCACGGGCCCCTCCGTCTCCTCTGCCTCCTCCACATCCATCTCATCCAGGCGGCAGTCCCAGTCAGCAGGGGGCAGCACGTCCAGCCCTGTGTCCCTCGCGAAGTAGAAGTCCGGCTCGATCGCCGGGACGGGGTCCGCCTTCACCCGCTGCCGCAAGTTCCCGGACTTCAGGTCCAGACACAGCGAGCCCCGCCTCATCGCCGACTTCCCAATAGCTCGCATCAGGGGGACGGTGATCCGCGCCGCCCAAGTCCGCGTCAGCTCACTGCGGTTCCCCATCTTGTGGTCCACTGCATAATTCACAAGATGGCGGAAGAGAGTGGCTGCCTCGGTGCCCATACCCCCGGACTGCTCCAGCGCGAAGGCCGTGAAGGCCATCCCCTCCGCCTGGCACTTGGCATCGTGCTTGGCGTGCTTCGCGGCCTCAGCACGGGACGCTGTGTACCCCCGGGCCTTCGCCGCCCCCTGCATGGACGACTGCGCCGTCGTTGACCACACAGTGACGTCGATGGCCCTGCTGCGCTCCTCGCTCACACCGACAGGCAGGTAGACGTCCGCCGGCTTGCCGCGTCCCAGCACCACATGGTTGGGCTCCAGCTGAGGAGCGAGGCCCGCCGCACTCGCCAGGCCATACACGCCGCCCCTCACAGCATCGTGCCGACGGTGCCGGTCTGCCGAGGCCTTGCACGCGAAGATGTGTGCCCCACTCTCGTCCAGTCCCTCCCCGCACTGCTGACACATCGCCCCCGGGGAGAACACTGGGGCCCCGAGCCGCAACCGGCAGGCCACCTGGAACTCTTCCCGTTGCATGGCGAACTGGGTTTCAGGCGGCGCGACGACCCACGATCCCGCACCCGGGAGGCTCTCAGACAGAAGGCGCCCCATGCTGGTCACATCAGCCCCCTCATGGAGATCCGCCTGCTGCTTGGCAATGATCGCCATCGACAGGTCACGCTGCTTCAGCGGCGTCTCTGGTCGCGCCAGGGTGGCGATCCTGTCCGCCTCCAGCACGCACTCGTTGTGCCGCTCAGCTGTCTCCTTCCACGTTTGCGCATCCCAGCGGTGGGAGGGGTCGAGCTGCAGGCACAGAGGAAAGAGCGAGCTGGCAGCACCCAAGGCAGCAGCAGTCGAGTGATCCGCCGCACGGCGCACCCCCAGGCCAGACAACCTGATGGGGAGGGCGGCTTGCTTTCTGGCCTCGGTCGGCAGCTCACCATCCTCGTCGCCAAGGATCGTCGCCAGCACGAAGTCAACCTCACGGTCGTACTTCTTCAGGTACTCACGCCCCTTGTACCCGATGGCGCGCATGGCGAAGACCACCTTGCAGAACCCTTCGCAGTGTCGCAGAAGGGTCATCGCCACCTGTGCGTCGCGCACCTTGTGCAGCTCCCGGAGGCACGGCAGGAACTTCTCCTCCAGCTTCCTGTCCATCACCGCCTCGCAGTACGCCGCGTCCCCCACCGGAGCTCCGAGGAACTCGAAGTTCTGCTGCAGCAACTTCATCCTCACTTCCTCCTCTTTCTTTGATGCGGCGACGTCGAGGCCCACCTCCCGGATCGCAGCCACCGTGTGGCCTCCAAGCGAGATCACCTCGCACTTCCTCCGCGACACCTTCAACCCGAGGGCTGCGCTGCGCTTCTCCAGCTCTGCGAATGCCGCACCTACAGCCTTCGGGGGCCCCATCAGCGTCCCATCGTCGAGGTACCATATGGTCCCCTCGAGGCCCGGCATGCGTGCAATGTCCTCCGTCAGCTTGCGGATCGCGAGGGAGAAAAGGAGGGGCCCCAACGGGTCGCCCTGCTGCACCCCATGCTCCGAGAGGATGATGTGCTCCCGGTACACCAGGGCTGTCGGGTGGGCGTAGCACCACTCCACCCAGGCTGCGAGCTCGGGGAGGTCACTCCGCACTGCGTCCAGGAACGCCTGTCGATTCACAGTGTTGAACGCGTTCTCGTAGTCAATCTTGACGAGAATGCGATCAGTGCCCTTGTGGCGGCTGGCGTAGTCCCGCACCACCGCTGTAGCGGCGTCCAGGCCCCCATCGACAGCGACACCCACCTGCTTGCCCTTCAGCAGCAGCTTCCCCACCTTCTCGCGCACCTCAGCCACCAGCGTCTTCGCCACCAGCCGCCGCAGAGTCTCCCCCACCGCAATGGGGCGCACCCCGCCTGTGGGCTTTGGCAGCGCAACCAGCGACGCTCCTGCCAGGTGGCGCGCAATCTCCGGTGGTGCTTCCCCTCGACGCAGGATGTTGACGACGGCCGTCAAGGCCTGCAGCACATCTACCCCTTCCACCTGCGTCAGCGCGCGCAAGTGATCAGCTCGAAGGCCCGACGGTCCGGCCCCCGTCCCCTTCGGGAGGCCCCGAAGCGCCTTGAAGACATCGGTGGGAGAGGCGTCCGCGGGCTCTGTCCTCCGCTCCTTGGCGATGGTCGGCGGCTCGGCAGCGGGGTGGAGCGCGCGCAACGTCGCGAGGGTCGCGTCGGAGGCCGGTGCCAGGCCCGCACTCCGCGTCCTCGCCATCGCCGTTGAGAGGCGACCCTGTCGCGCGGCCTGCACCACCGCGCGTTCCCGTTCCTCCCATGTCGGGGGGCTCTGCACTTCACGAGGGGCCCCCTGGCCGCTCGCACTCGCACATCTCCACAGCTCCGACACCTTGCCCGCCCGCCAGAGGGTGATGGCCTCGAGACGCGCCGCCCGAGCCTTCTTCTGCTTGGCCTTCCCCCCTCTGTACGACCGGAGGAGGACCTTCGGCACCAGGAAGAGCCGCAGCCATGCCGTCACCCTCGTTTTGTCCGCCGCCACATCCCAGAGGGCCTGCACGAGCACCTCCGCGGCCGGCCTCAACACTGCCTCAGGCACCGACAGCGACACCGCCACCCGCGCCGTGTGGATCTCCTCCAGGGAGGGGAGTCGCCCTTCGTCCGTTAGCTCCTGGCCCACCCTCTCGCGCCTGGCGGGGACGTCCCGAGGTTGCACCCGCTTCCTGCACTGCAGGCACGTGTCTTGCGCCTGCGCCGACATCACCTTGGCACAGATGACGCACTGCCTCATGCCCACCACGCGTAGAGCCCCCGGCGGCAACTCCTCCCCGCGTTTCACATGATCGCTCACATGCTCGCGGAGGGAGGCCTTCGAGGAGAAGGGCTTGTGTCGGCGGAGCGCCGACCCAGCGCAGGCCGTCATCGGGCAGAACAGCAGCTCCGGCGCGACGCCTAGCGGGATCGGCGTACTATCCGGCACCTCCGCCGGGCATTCGGGGGCGGCGGTGCTCCACGAGTCGGGGCCGAGTAGCGCATGCACCGCCGCGTCGCGCATCTTCTGTGCCTGCGCGTGCCCCAGAGTGACCGCCTCGTAGTGGTCGCTCGCAAAAGCGATCACTCTGGTGCGCTGCGTCTCTTGGCCCTTCTTCAACCGCGGGGGGTCGACGCGAATCAGCGGGTGTGGTCCGCCCGACACCACCACAATCACCGTGTCCCATGCCCCGGCCGCGAGGTGCAGAGCGAGGTGGTCTCCCCGCGCCGTCTTCGCCAGCCCATCGCGGTAACGCTCTGCCTGGCCAGCCGACTTCAGCAGCCTGGACAGCTGGGGCTTCACAGACTCCGACCCTGCCCTCGCTGCCAGCTCTTGCCGCATGCGGGCGATGTCCAGGGGCCCTGGGTGGGTGGGTCCGTGGAGGGCCACGAAGAGACAGTCCCTGGTCGCCGCGTTGGGGCATCTCTTGGCTCCGTACCCCTCCAACAACTCGTCCACACCGCCCCAGGCATCCTCATCGACCATGTCGTGGTCGCCCCCCTGCATTGCCCGTGGGCCCAGCACCACACCCTCCTTGCTTCCCGTCACTCCCTCCGCCAGCAGCATGTGGGCGTGTGCATCCTTCCGCAAGACGCGCCACATGTCTCGGACGACCAGCTCTGTCGCCTCAGCCTCCCAAACACCCCCCGCGCTGCGAGCCGCCCATCCCGCCGACGTGCCCGCCGCGAGGGCAAGCGTCCCGATCACCGCCCACGGCGCGCCCCCGCTGGAGGCCCCTATCAGCAGCAGGAGCATGGCCCACCAACCCCTGTCGCCGCTCCATGCTCGTAGGCTGTTCGCCTGCAGCTCCAGCCTCAGCGCAGCTCGCCCTCGTTCGTTGCGAAGACGAGACCGACACACAGTGGAAGGCACCAGGGGGTCCAGGTGACGGCGGCGGCTGACCCATCGACTGCACCGTCGGGCCGGCCATGTCCACCTGCGCGCCACTACCCGTCTCCGTCTGAGGCACCCCCGCCATGCAAAGCCTGCCGTCAGCACCCACAGAGCGACGCACAATCCCGCCAGCCCCTGTGTGGCCACCACCGTCGCTTGGGGCGCCGCCTCCTCGAACCATCCGGCGCACCCCTCTACGGCTGTCTGCACCGTGCCCACGAGATCCGTGCCCCCTGCCAGACCTCCTGTGGCTGCCCATATCGCCCAGGAGGAGAGCTGCACGGCGCCCGGCCGCTGTCTACCCCAGAATCCGCGCGCCGCTCGTCGACTGCACAGCCACACAGCGCACAATACCACCGCCCCTGTCTCTAAGGCGCCGCCCCAGCCACCCGGCGCGGTGGCTGCAGCCCCCCAGAGGGCCCACGCCTCTTTCACTGCTGGAGGCAGCCCGAGGTGTCGGCACCTGGGCCAGGGCCCTAGCTTGCTCCCCGCTCGGACCACCTCTCGCACCACCGCCTGAGCGGCCAGCCATCCAGCTCCCATCAGCAGTGCCCCCGGACCCCATATACCCTCCCACGTTGGCCCCTGGGCCTCCCACCTGGCCCTCAGCAGCGCTCCCCAAGCGGCCTGCGGGGCCGCCTCCACCCATGGCCAGCGCGTGTGGGGCCCTGTCGCTGCCCACCCCGCCGCCCGCAACAGTCCATCCGCCACCCAGAGGGCCAGCACCAGCAGAGTGTTGCCCTCGAAGCTGCCGATGTTGTAGCTGTTGCGGTTGTCGAACCCACTTCCGGTCCGGGTGTCCGAGGGCGCCCCGGGGGACTGCTGCACTCCACCCGGATCGGTGATGGAGTCGTTGTTGTTGCCTCCGCTGTAGCGTCGCACGCCGTCCCCATTACAGGCGCAGAAGGAGTCCTTCAGATCCGTGAGGGTCGGCTTGGGGTCAACACACGTCTGTCCGTCCCCACCCCGCTTGGACTGTTTGGACCCGCACGCATTCTTCGATAAAGTCGTTGATGCACCGGTGCTGGTCAGGCTCGGGTCCTTGTCGCAGGCGCAGATGGCGTCGTTCCTACGCGAGTACTTCCTGTTGGGGTCCTTGCAGGCCTGACCGTCACCACACGGCTTTGCCACGCACTTGTCGAATGTCGCTTTCGCACCAGTCACGTTCACCGAGTTGTCGACATCACAGGTGCAGATGAAGTCCTTCAGATCAGTGAGGGTCGGCTTGGGATCAACAACAGACGTCTGTCCACCACCACCCCTCCCCCCTGACCTCCTCCCTGCCACCACCCAGCCACCACCCAAAGGGGGGGGGGCCCAGCTCCCATTCCACCCACCACCCGATCCACCCGAGGGGCCCCCAAGGGGGGAGGGGAGAGACACCCGCAGTGCGGGCAGCGATACCGTCGGCCTGGATCCTCGGGGGACCTGGCCGAGCCAACTCGCGGGGACAGGGGGCGACCCTTTCTGCTGCTGTCGGTGGGCTGGGGCGAGGCCCGGCGGCTTCACCGTTAGCGGAACCGCCGCTTGCAGCATGTTGGGGGGACGTGGTGGGCTCGCCGCCGCCACTGCTATCCCACGAGAGGGGCGCTTTGCCGGCGGGTGAGGCCGACGCGCTCCCCTGCCTTGCAGGCAGGGTGTCAGCAGAGGCCTCGCATGAGGCCCCTGCTCATCTCGCCTGACACGCCCCTCATCAGGGGCGGCCAGCCCGCGCTCGCCTGCTACCGGGGGCGACCCGGGCTGCCTCTGCTCCAGCGGTGCTGTCGTCAGCACCGCGAGCGCCACCACCGCCAGCGTCGCCACCATCGGGGCCTGCCATCGCCTGGGCGGCTCTCGCCCTACCATCGCTCGTGCTCGTGGGGTTGGGGGTTGGGGGAGTGGAGGGGGATGGATGGTGGGGAACAGAGCCCAAGGGACAAGTGGCCCAAGGGGGAGTGGGTTGTTGTTGAGGAAGTAACTCTAAGGCCCAACCTGCCCTCCCGGCTCCGCCCGCCCACAAGGTCAAGAAGATTGGAAAGGGGAAAAGGGTGAGGGAAGGGGTGGGATGGGGGATGCCCAAGGGAGGGAGGGGGGGGACCCAACCAAACCCAACCGACCAGGGAGCACGAGTGTGTATACCAATGAAGTACAGAAACAATGAAGTACAGAAACTGTAGCTTAAGAAATCGTTGGTTTTTTTTTTTTTGCGCTTTGCCCGTCAGGTGGACCACCGGGTGGGGAGAGAACCGGTGTGAGGCACTTGGGTCCGTCCAGGTGGGCAGGGAACCTGGGGGCGGGGGGCCTCAAATCCCTCTCTCTCATGCGCTCTCTGGGCACAATGGCCTGTGTCTCATCCCATCCACCACCAAACCTCCCAGGCACAACGAGACAAGGTCTTGACACACATCCTCACTTCCCCAGACCCCGACCGCCCTCTTCCATCCCATGACCCAGTCCGAAGGCAAAGCTTTGTCCTCCCATCCCATGACCCAGTCCGAAGGCAAAACTTTGTCCTGATCTGCATGCACTCAGCTCATGAATTTGTCCCGATCTGCATGCACTCAGCTCATGGATTTGTCCTGATCTGCATGCACACACTCTTTACCCTGATCTGCATGCACACACTCTTTGTCCTGATCTGCATGCACTCAGCTCATGAATTTGTCCCGATCTGCATGCACTCAGCTCATGGATTTGTCCTGATCTGCATGCACACACTCTTTACCCTGATCTGCATGCACACACTCTTTGTCCTGATCTGCATGCACTCAGCTCATGAATTTGTCCCGATCTGCATGCACTCAGCTCATGGATTTGTCCTGATCTGCATGCACTCAGCTCATGAATTTGTCCCGATCTGCATGCACTCAGCTCATTTCTTTGGCGAACCGGGGGACTGCTACTCTCCACCTCTGCTCTTGGGGTGTCTGCTGCTTGTCGAGATGACATGCAGGGCGGAAGCCAACGACACAGTTGCTGTTGGCCACGTGTGGCAGAGGCTAGAGGCTAGAGGGCCGTGTACTTGGCAAGTTCGAACATTTTTTTTTTTTTGCGCTTTGCCCGTCAGGTGGACCACCGGGTGGGGAGAGAACCGGTGTGAGGCACTTGGGTCCGTCCAGGTGGGCAGGGAACCTGGGGGCGGGGGGCCTCAAATCCCTCTCTCTCATGCGCTCTCTGGGCACAATGGCCTGTGTCTCATCCCATCCACCACCAAACCTCCCAGGCACAACGAGACAAGGTCTTGACACACATCCTCACTTCCCCAGACCCCGACCGCCCTCTTCCATCCCATGACCCAGTCCGAAGGCAAAGCTTTGTCCTCCCATCCCATGACCCAGTCCGAAGGCAAAACTTTGTCCTGATCTGCATGCACTCAGCTCATGAATTTGTCCCGATCTGCATGCACTCAGCTCATGGATTTGTCCTGATCTGCATGCACACACTCTTTACCCTGATCTGCATGCACACACTCTTTGTCCTGATCTGCATGCACTCAGCTCATGAATTTGTCCCGATCTGCATGCACTCAGCTCATGGATTTGTCCTGATCTGCATGCACACACTCTTTACCCTGATCTGCATGCACACACTCTTTGTCCTGATCTGCATGCACTCAGCTCATGAATTTGTCCCGATCTGCATGCACTCAGCTCATGGATTTGTCCTGATCTGCATGCACTCAGCTCATGAATTTGTCCCGATCTGCATGCACTCAGCTCATTTCTTTGGCGAACCGGGGGACTGCTACTCTCCACCTCTGCTCTTGGGGTGTCTGCTGCTTGTCGAGATGACATGCAGGGCGGAAGCCAACGACACAGTTGCTGTTGGCCACGTGTGGCAGAGGCTAGAGGCTAGAGGGCCGTGTACTTGGCAAGTTCGAACATTTTTTTTTTTTTGCGCTTTGCCCGTCAGGTGGACCACCGGGTGGGGAGAGAACCGGTGTGAGGCACTTGGGTCCGTCCAGGTGGGCAGGGAACCTGGGGGCGGGGGGCCTCAAATCCCTCTCTCTCATGCGCTCTCTGGGCACAATGGCCTGTGTCTCATCCCATCCACCACCAAACCTCCCAGGCACAACGAGACAAGGTCTTGACACACATCCTCACTTCCCCAGACCCCGACCGCCCTCTTCCATCCCATGACCCAGTCCGAAGGCAAAGCTTTGTCCTCCCATCCCATGACCCAGTCCGAAGGCAAAACTTTGTCCTGATCTGCATGCACTCAGCTCATGAATTTGTCCCGATCTGCATGCACTCAGCTCATGGATTTGTCCTGATCTGCATGCACACACTCTTTACCCTGATCTGCATGCACACACTCTTTGTCCTGATCTGCATGCACTCAGCTCATGAATTTGTCCCGATCTGCATGCACTCAGCTCATGGATTTGTCCTGATCTGCATGCACTCAGCTCATGAATTTGTCCCGATCTGCATGCACTCAGCTCATGGATTTGTCCTGATCTGCATGCACTCAGCTCATGAATTTGTCCCGATCTGCATGCACTCAGCTCATGGATTTGTCCCGATCTGCATGCACTCAGCTCATGGATTTGTCCTGATCTGCATGCACTCAGCTCATGAATTTGTCCCGATCTGCATGCACTCAGCTCATGGATTTGTCCCGATCTGCATGCACTCAGCTCATGGATTTGTCCTGATCTGCATGCACACACTCTTTACCCTGATCTGCATGCACACACTCTTTGTCCTGATCTGCATGCACTCAGCTCATGAATTTGTCCCGATCTGCATGCACTCAGCTCATGGATTTGTCCTGATCTGCATGCACACACTCTTTACCCTGATCTGCATGCACACACTCTTTGTCCTGATCTGCATGCACTCAGCTCATGGATTTACCCTGATCTGCATGCACACACTCTTTGTCCTGATCTGCATGCACTCAGCTCATGGATTTGTCCTGATCTGCATGCACACACTCTTTACCCTGATCTGCATGCACACACTCTTTGTCCTGATCTGCATGCACTCAGCTCATGAATTTGTCCCGATCTGCATGCACTCAGCTCATGGATTTGTCCCGATCTGCATGCACTCAGCTCATGGATTTGTCCTGATCTGCATGCACACACTCTTTGTCCTGATCTGCATGCACTCAGCTCATGGATTTACCCTGATCTGCATGCACACACTCTTTGTCCTGATCTGCATGCACTCAGCTCATGGATTTGTCCTGATCTGCATGCACACACTCTTTACCCTGATCTGCATGCACACACTCTTTGTCCTGATCTGCATGCACTCAGCTCATGAATTTGTCCCGATCTGCATGCACTCAGCTTTTTTTTTAAGCACACTCGTGTGAGCGGAAAGCGCCCCACCACAGCTGCAACCAAACGTGCTCTATACACTAACCCCACCCTTCATCAGGCTCAGGGTGTGATCAGTTCAGGGTTTTGTGTGTAGAAGCGTCAACGCAACAAACAAAAGGAAATTCATCAGAGCGGTTGTAGCTGTGAAGTGATAGGGCGCTTTTTGGCACCCGGGGGCGAACCGGGGGACTGCTACACTCCTTTCTCTGCTCACGGGTGTCTGCTGCATGTCGAGGCGAGAAGCAAGGTGACATGCAGGGCGGAAGCCATCGACACCCGTGTTGTTGGTCATCTGCTGCAGAGGCTAGAGAGCCGTGTACTCGGCATGTTCGAACAACAATGGCTGGGCGTCCTCTCCAGTCTCCTCCCAAGGGGTGACCATCGAAAACGCCCACGGCTGGAAACGCGCAAAAAACAGGGTCGAGAGTTTCCCAGTCGAGCGGTTCCCAAGACCGAGCGGTCCATCCTTGCAAACCACTCGACCGGGGGGAGAGAACAGGGGAGAAGCGAGAAGGGGCGAAATCAAGTCGAATGGTGGATGCATGGAGAGAAATTACAGGGGTCCGTGGTGCCGTGGTCCTCACACATGTTCTGCTTGTGCCACTCCGAGCCGGCGGCCGACACCATCTGAGCACTCCGAACCCCCCCAAAGGACAAGACTATGCACACTGTGCAGGACTCTATTAAGGGAGGGGGGGGGGGGAGATGGTCTGGTTTGGTTGATTAGGCGCTGAGGGCCAGGCTGTCGACCTGGTCCCCCAGCTCGAAGGGCAAATTATCCACACTGGGGAATCATCACACGAGCACTCAAACTGTACACACTCGTGACGACTCTGGGAGGGGGGGGGGGGGGGGGGGAGTGGGGATGTTAAGGATGCTATGCGTTAGACGGCCCCGCCCTGCGGGGCCACGCACAGACGTGTAATGCCCGCTCATCTGCGGGCCCCCCTGCCAGCGCCCATGATGGTCGGCTCATGCCGGCCCGCACGGCGCTCCCTTCCGCTGCCCCTGTCTGCACCATCACCTCCTCGACGATCACGACAGTCCCCGCTGCCCCTGCCGCCATCACGTCGGTCACGCTCCTGTCGTTGCACACGCCGCTTCCTCTTCAGGGCCGCCTTCTGGCGCTTGTTGGCGTGCGAGTCGACCCGCTTGCAGGCCAGGTACTCGGCGTTTCCCTCCTGCGAGCCCTGCCGACCCCCTGTGGTGTAGTAGGTCGCGTCGACCGCCCGCCTGTCTGCGATCCACTGCTTGAACACACAGTGTGCCGTCGCCGCCGCCCCCGCATGCGGCCCATTCCTGCCGAACAGCCCTTCCCAGCCGTCCGCCGAGTCCGGGATACACGCCGCGTCCGCCGCACCACTCGCCGCCGCCATCGCCGCGCAGGGGAATACCCTCACGCCCTCCACCATCGCGGTGCCGTCCTCACTGCTTCCTGCCCACTGCTCCTTCCTCGCCCTCTCCGCAGGGATCCGCACCCACGACACACGGGTGGCTGTCTGTTGTTGGTTGCCTCCCATTGACCCGTCGGACTGCTCGGCCACGTTGTCCGACATCTCCTCCTGCACCTCGTCGTCATCGAAGGCGAAGTCCCCCTGCGGTAGAGCCTCCTGCACCGCCGCTGTCGTTGTCGCCGCTGAGGCTGGTGCCTGCTGGAGGATGGCTGAAGGTGTTGTAGTGGAACCTTCCCCCAGGGGCGTCGTCTCTGCCGCCGTTGTCGCTGTCGTAGTTGTTGCCGGTGCCGCCGTTGCTGCCTCGGCCGATGCTCGCGCTGCTCTGGGTGCCTCCTCTGCTGCCCCGCTGGTCTGCGCCTCTGTCGTCTGCTGGGGGATGGCTGAAGGTTTGTTGTTGGAACCTTCCCCCAGAGACGTCACGTCCCCACCAGTCTGCCTCGGCCCCCGGCTCCCTGTCGGAGGGGGGACCGGGGGTGCCCCACTGCACCCCCTGTACGCGGTGGGGCACCTTTCACGGCACGTGAGGCACACTGCCACCCCACACTCGCCGCACCCCCAGCACCCGCGAGGGCCCACCGGCGTGGTGCACGCGCCGCAGCTCGTCTGCCATCCCACCTGGAGGCGCATCCGCTTCGCCTGCTCGCACCCTCGCACGCGCTTGTCCTGCCCCACAGGACACGTGTCCACCTCCCGCGCCCACTGCTGTAGCGGCTCGGGCAGGACCACCGGCACGAAGTGGCCCACCGCTGTGCCGTCTGCTTGCCCTGACTCATCCACAAAAGCCACTGCCGCCATTGCTACCGCCCTCTCCGCCGCGCGCCACACCCTGACGCCACAGCCTTGCCTCCGGAAGGAGAGGATGGTGATTCGGAGGGCCCGTGCGAGCCCCCCGAGGACCAGCTCGTCAGCCCACGACTGCAGACCTGGCCCTGCCCCTCTTCTGCTCATCTGCTGTGCCCACACCTCCGGCTCCCCTCCCTCAACCATTGTGCGGAGCCCTGCGTGCTGCATCACCGCCTTCACTGCCCGCGTCCTCGCTTCGGCCGCTGTCACCTTGAGCCCAGTGGGTAGCTGGGCGACGACCGCGTCGAACAGGCAGTCGCCCACTGTGTACGCCGCCTTCCATCGCACCTGCCCCTGGAGGGACCTCACCAGCTCCTCGACCCCCAGGCACTGCGACACATCGGAGGGGGCGGCGCTCTGCCACTGGGCGATGAAGGCCGCCACTGGCTCCGTGCCTGCGAGCTCCTGCACCAGCTGCCACCTGCTCGCCTCCCGCGCCTGCCGCTCCTCCTCCGAGGCCGGCTCCGCGTTTGCGTCGGTCGCCATCGGTGTGCCCTGGGGAGTAGGTGCGCACCCGTCCAGATACACACACCCCCCAATCGAGGTCTCACCCGCTTCCGCCTGATCTTCCGCCGCGTCCACCTCCATCTCCTGTTTCACGCCCGTCGGCGCTGCCCAGCCTTGCGAGCGGCCGGCTTCCGACGCTTTCACGAGCTGGATCTTGGGGCACGCACAGGGTAGGCCCGACCCCCCGCACGCCTCACACGCGGCCCGCATGCAGTGCCCGCATCGGAGGTGGCGTGCCCGCGGCGGGATCTCAACCGCACAGATGTGGCACTCCGCCCCTTTGTCACCTGCCACCACCCTGTCCATCTGCGTGCCCAGCTCTGCCTCGGGGCCCTCGGGCATCTGCGACAGGTCCATGTCGACGTCGACCCGCACGAAGCCCTTGCCCACCGCACACAACGAGAAGCGCCCACCCACCTGCGCTCCCGGCGCCGGCCTGCACAACACAGGCTCCCCAAAGTCACGGATGACCAGGATCTCGCTGCGCGTCACCACCGCCAGCGCCCGCAGCAGCGCCAGGTCCGCCCACGCACACTCCGCCATTGACCCATCTGCCTCCTGTGGGGCCAGCATCCGACGGCTCCACTCAGTCGGGTCGTCCACCTCTCGACGTAGTGCCGGCGCATGCAGAACCAAAGCCACAGCCTGTCTGCGTGCCTGTGAGAGGCTGCACGGCGCCCCTCGACCAGCCATTATGGCACTCAAACCATCACCCGCCTTGCCCCGAGGTAAAACTGCACCCAGCTGCTTCAGCTGGTACCACGCCGGGAGGCTGGCCGCGCACCCCGTCACGCACTGCCCCACCGTCCGGGACCCGCCGGGATCGCACCGCCTGCGCCACTGCGCCAGCTTCGCGTCGAAAACCCGCTCCTCTTGCGGGGTCGGGTCACTGGGGGGGGCGTCGTCCCCCTCGCTGCCCTCATCCTCGTCAACGTCCGGCGCGTCTGGGGGCACTTCCTCCATGACGACCCCCGGCATCAGGTCCCCGAACTTCACATACGTCTCGGGGTCGATCACCGGGGTCTTCGTCAGCTCCACTCGCTGCCTCCCCTGCCCTGCCACCGTGCACAGCCTCCCACACGACTCGAGCGACGCACCCACTGCCTTCTGGAAGGCCCACCCCATGCTGCGGGCCGTCTGTTGTGCCACTTGCACCCGCCCGACCCCCAGCTTGGCTGCCCCCAATGACACGAGGCGGTTCATGATGGAGTGTGCCCGCTGGCCCCAGCCCCCAAAAAGCTCGACCACAAATGGCTCGAAGGCAAGGCGGCCCGTCCGCACGGCCTCATCCTCGCGGTACTTCCAGACCTTCGTAGTCTGCCGCCGCGCCGCTGCCCCGCCTACCGTCCTGGCTGCCAGCTGCAGAAACGACGGGGCCAGGGGGTTCACCACCGCTACATCTATGGCAGTGACTCGACCATCCAGGAATCCCTGCTGCAACGTGACATCCCCTGGGCGTCTCCTGTCTCCCTCCAGCAGACCCAATGTCTCCCGCTCGGCTCTCAAGCCACCCTGTCGCGCTGCTCGCAGCAAAGCATCCGCCACCGCCTCGTGGCGCGTGATGGCCCCACCCCCCTTCTCGCAGAGGGTGGCATGCAGACCGTGCGCGTCCATCACCCCATCCTTCCCGCAGCATTCACACCGCGCCAGCGATTCGTACAGCGGAAGGCCTAAGCGATACCTGAGCACTGCTTGGAACGGCAGCGGGGGCATCGCCTCCCAGCGAGCCGGGTTTCCCGTCAGCCACGCACCGCACCCTGGCAGCAGGAGAGACTGCATCCGGGCCCGCGTCACCGCATCCGCCTCATCCATCAGCGCGTTGTACCACCTCTCCAGAATGCCCAGCGAGAGCGAGCGCTGCTCGGGGGCTCTCTCCGGAGGTGCCTCGGTGTCCAGACGCCAGCCCTCAGCTACCATTTCGTTATACGAGGAGGCCGTCTGCCTCCAGCCCTCTGCATCCCACACGAAGTCTCGGTCCAGCCGTCGGCACAGCGCTGCGGTCCCCGCACTCGAAGCCAGCGCCGCCGCATGCCAATGGTCGGCCGACTTGCGTATCCCCAGACCTCCGATTCGAACAGGGAGGGACGCCTGCAACATCGCTTCTTGTGGGAGGCAGTCGTCGTCGTAGCCCAGAAGCTTCGCGAGGCTCCGCTGCACGCGCGCGTCGTACCTCTTGAGGTAGCCCGTCACCCCTTTGAAACCAATCGCACGCATAAAGAACACCATGCGCGCGAACCCCAGGCACTCACGCAGCAGGGCAAATGCGGCCTGCGAGTCAGTCAGCTTGTCGAGGGCGTCCAGGGAGGTCACAAACTGGTCCACCCGCTCCGACATGAACTGCTCGCACCACGCCGCATCCCCTATCGGGGCTCCGAGCAGCTCGAAGTTGCCGTCCCGCATCCACCTGATGCCCGGGATGGGCGAGTTCTTCGGCTTCTCGACCACCTTCAGTCCCCATCCAGCCCACTCCTGCACGGAATGCCCCGTCCCCCTGCCGCTCAGGTCCACCAGCTCGCACTTGTCCTCACGGACCTGCAGACCCAAGTGCTTGCACCGCTCGACGATGAGCCGGTACGCCTGGCCGACCGCGTATCCGCTCCCCATGATCACCCCGTCATCGAGGTACCACACCGCCCCGTGTATCCCCTTGATCTGCTTCACCTCCTCAGCCACGGGGGCGATCGCGAGGGAGAAGAGCAGTGGGCCGAGGGGGTCACCCTGCTGCACACCACACGACGACGTCACACATTCCTTCCCGAACTGCAGCTTCGACGGGCTCGCGTAGCACCATGCGACCCACGGCAGCATCCCCGGAAACTTCTGCTCCACCTCTCTCAGGAAGGCTGAGCGATCCACCGCATTAAACGCGTTGGTGAAATCGACTTTCAGGATGCACGCGTCTTGCCCCCGCCGCCTGGCCGCGTAGTTGGCCGTCACAGCCGTCGCCGCCTCCGCTCCCTGTCGCACCGCCACACCAACCTGCCCACTGCGGAGGAGAACAGCCTTCGCTTCGTCCCGGTGGCGCGCTGCGAGGAGCTTGGCCACGAGCCGTCTCAACGATTCGCCACACGCGATCGGCCGTACCTCCTTCTCCGACTTCCTCAGCGCTGTCAGGTTTGCCCCCGCCAACCAGGGCTGGACAGACGCCGGGGCCGCACCCCGCGCCATGGCGTTCACGAGGTGGGTCAGTGCCGGGAGGGCCCGCGCCGTCGGGTGCGTCACCGCCGCCTTCAGATGGTCCGGTCGTAGGCCCAGAGCCCCGCCTGCAGAACCCGTGGGGAATCCCTTCACCCCCTGCAGCACCTGGAGCGGCGAGAAGGCGTCACAGAGCGTCGCGTCCGGCTTGCTGCACCGCGCAACCTTGCCGACCGGGTGCTTCGCCTTCAGCTTCTTCAGCGTGTCGGTGTCTTTGGGCGCCACCGCCTCCGGGGTGAGCGCCTTCACCGCTGCCGAAGTCCGGCCCTGCGCCGTCAGCTTCTGCACCCGTCCCTGCCAGCGGCGGTGCTCCTCCGTCGGGTCCTGCGAACCCCTCGACGCCCGTGACGGGCCCGCCGGCTGCCTCTTCCCTGCCTCGGCCGCCCATACTTGGGCGAACTCGCCCTGGCGCAAGCGTCCCAGCATCATCCGTCGCTGTCGAAGCGTCTGGGCTTTGCGTGACTTGCCCATTTTTTCCTTGCGGAGCACCAACAGAGGTAGCATCGCCAGCACTCGCCAGGAACCGTCCGTCTGCGTCGTCGCCACCTCCCTGCACGCATCCCGGAACAGCCCCGCCCACTCGCCCTGCAGCTCCTTGGGGACCGACTCCCACGTCCGCACATCCGCCTGCGCAATCTGCTCCCAGGACGGCAGACCCTCGTAGCGGCCTTGTGCGCTGCTCGGCGACCCTATCTCCTCCTCCTGCACCGTCGGGTGGCACCTGTCGCACACCTCCTCCGCCTTCCTGCGTGAGGCCAGCAGCGACATCACTCTGCTGCACACCGCACATGTTCTGAGTCCCGCTTGCCGCAGTATCTCCTGCATGGCGTGCGGCCCGAAGCAGCCCTCCGCCATGTGCCCATCCATGTGCGGCGTCAGATAGCTTTTCGATGCAAAGGGGGCCCCACCCTGCACCAGTGACCGACTGCAGGAGTCGATGGGGCACCACCTCCCGGCGGTGGGGACGTCCACCAGCTTCCCCGTCAGGTCCTCCTCTCCACTGCTCTCCGACGGCTGCTCCACTGCGTTGCGCGCCGTCAAAATGGGGCTCCTCGCCCCCTCCTCCAGCTGCGCCATGACGGTTTCCCGGACCGTGTCTCCGATCCGCACCTGCTCATAGTGTCCTCCGGCGAGGGCCACTACCTTCACAGGGCTCGTCGACACCTTGCCCGGCCCCCGCTCCGCCTTCGGCCGCTTCGGTTTCGGTCCAATGAGGAGGTTGGGCTGGCCCGGCTGCACCACCAACACCTGGAACCTCCCCTGACGCGCCACCAACTGCAGGGTCAGGTGGTCCATGTGCCGCTCACCGCGGACTCCAGCCAGGTACCCCGCGTACGCCTCCGCGGTGCCGAGCATGTTCCGGAGGCTCGGCTGTTGCGTCGCGAGGGTCGCGATGGTCTCCCGCACCCCCTGAACGTCACCCTGCTTGTATCCCAGGGCCAGATACCCGCAGTCGTTCAGGGAGGCGTTCGGGACTCGTGAGGCCCCTGCCGGCAGGGAGGCGTCGACATCCCGCATGTCCGGCCCCTTGCCTCCGCCCCGCAACGCATCCGGTGGGAGCTGCAGGCGTGGCGCGCTTCCGTCCCAGACCAGCAAACCCCTCTCCATCAGCCTCGTCGCCTGCGCCTCCGACGTGACCGCACAGGCGACTCCCGTCTCCGAGGGGGCCAGCACGACCTTGGGGTACCGTCTGAGGGCCGCTCGGGTTTTGGCCCGGTACGACGGCGCTGCGTACACCACCGGTTGCTGCCCGCCCTGCACCCACACCACCACGCACTCCCCCGTGTCAGCCCACCGCTGCAGCGCGCCAGCTGACACTTCCAGGTTCTCCCCTGGCACGCAGCTTCGCACACCCACCCCTCGCAGCTCTGCTAGGGCCTCCTCAGGTGGTCCGTGCGGCCTCCAGCACTCCGAAGACCCGCACTTCACGCCCAGTCCGGGTCCGGGGCACATCACGCTACCCTCACTGCGGGCGTCCCGGAACCCCCGCACCCCCATGACGGCTGACCGCCGCATCAGGAGACGCCCTCCTCCCACCCACCACTGCGACACTGCCCTGCCCGGTCGGCGCGCCCGCCACCTGCGTCTGGGCTGGCGGCCCTTCCGGCGGCGTGTCCCGAAGAGCCACCAGATGCTCAGCTGCGCGCCCCCCAGAAGCAGCCACGGGCTCGCGACACCGCACAGTTCCAGCACCCATCCGCCTGCTGCGCCTGCTGCACCATCCATCCATACGAAACCCTCTGCACCCCACGCCGGCAGCAGCCCCATCGGGTCCGCCACCCCCGCCAGCGCCACCACCATCCACAGCGCTAGGATGCAGGCCTGCGCCACGCTTGGCCACCACGCCACGCGAGCGCGGAGGATCGCCCACTGCGCTCCGAGCCAGCCCGCGCTCAGCAGGACCGCGCTGCACCCCGGCAAACCCTCCCAGCCACCTGCCTCCGCCTCCACACTCGCACCGCACCAGAGCGTCCACCCGATCCACACCAGCTGCAGGCGGGCGACGCGGAGGCGGCCCGCTGCCATGAGCCCCCAGGCTGCTCGCCCCGTCACCTGCGCTACCCATGCCACACTGGCTCCCACGTCGCCGCAGAGCAGCGCCACCCCCGCCACCATTGGCCCCATGATGCCGCTCCGCTGCGCCGCCCACCATAACACCCGGAGTAGTCTGGCCCGGCCGTGAAGGCCCCATCCTGCCCCACAGGTGCCGTCGTTGCCGCTGCCGCAGACTGTCTTCAGACCAGTGAGGGTCGGCCTGGGGTCACCACTCGTCTGCCCGCCACCACCCGGCCCGGCCCGCTTGGACTCGCACTCCCCTTTCGACCCAGCCGCTGATGCGCCCGTGTCGGTCAGGCTCGGGTCCTCGTCGCAGGTGCCGATGACGTCGTCCCTCCTTGTCCGGCTCTGTTCATCCCCCCACACGTGCGCACCAGTGTTGGTCAGGCTCGGGTCCTTGCCGCGTGTGCAGATGACGTCGTCCCCCAAGCACTTCATGTTGGGGTCCTTGGTCCGACCGTCACCCCCCGGCTTTGCCACGGCCTCATCGCGTGTGTATGTTGTCTTCACCCCAGTCACCGTCACCGTGTTGTTGTCCACGCAGGTGCAAGTGGAGCCCTTCAGGTCGGAGAGGGCCGGCTTGGGGTCAGCACACGTCTGTCTGCCACCACACATCCCCCCTGGCCCGCTGAATTTCCTCAGGCCCGACCTCGCCATGCTGTAAACCACCCCGCTGCGACGCTCCCGCACCGTGGCGCTCCGCAACCCTTTCAAGCCCCTCACACGTACTTTGCCTTTGTCGTCCCCAGTCGCCAGACGCTCGCCGTGGGTCCTCGCTGCCCTGTACACGCTGCAGTCCAACATGCACCCCACCTCCTTCGTTGATGTCAGCTGCCTGCAGATAGTGTCGTCTGAATCGCCCGTTGCCCACCGCGTCCCACAGACAGGGAATGCAGTAGAAAAAGTCCCGTTGCTGTGTGCTAGGCCCGCAGTAGTGATGGCGCCACATGTAGTGATGTGTCCGTTGTCGTAGTGACCCGCAGCACGCGGCGTCTCACACCCCGTCAGTGCGATGCGGTATGTATTGTTGCGATGCATCGACGCGAAGACCGCTGGTGTCCTGACCCTGAGCCGGCGTGGGGTTAGCTGAACAGCGCACCCTTTCGCGCGACCCGTGTCGGCCACTCGAGTCTGTCCGTCGCCACGCTCGGCCGCTCCGATGCTGGTTCGGCTCGGGCCCTTTTCGCAGGTGCAGATGACGTCGTTCCTCCGCGAGTACTTCATGTTGGGGTCCTTGCAGGCCTGGCCATCCTCACCCGGCCCTGCCACGCCCTTGTCGAATGCCGCCTTCGCACCAGTCTCCTTCACCGTGTTGTTGTCATCACAGGTGCGGGTGGGATCCTTCTCATCAATGAGGGTCGGCTTGGGGTCAACAACACACGACTGTTCGCCCCCACGTATCCCCCGTGGCACCCTCCCTGCACCCACCCATTCGCCACCCAAAGGGGGGGTGGCCCAGCTCCCGTTCCACCACCCACCCGGTCCACCCATGGGGCCCCCAAGGGGGGAGGGGAGAGACACCGGCAGCGGTACCGTCGGCCTGGCCCCTCGGGGGACCTGGCCCAGCCAACTCGCGGGGACCGGGGGCGACCCGGGCTGCCACCCCTTCTGCTGCTGTCGGTGGGCTGGGGCGTGGTGGCCCGGCGGCTTCACCGTGAGCGGAACCGCCGCTTGCAGCATGTTGGGGGGACGTGGTGGGCGCGCCGCCACCACCGCTATCCCGCGAGAGGGGCGCATTGCCGGCGGGTGAGGCCGACGCGCTCCCCTGCCTTGCAGGCAGGGTGTCAGCAGAGGCCTCGCATGAGGCCCCTGCTCCTCTCGCCTGGCGCGCCCCTCGACAGGGGCGGCCAGCCCGCGTTCTTCCGCTACCGGGGGCGACCCGGGCTGCGCTACCGGGGGCGACCCGGGCTGCTTCTGCTCCAACGGTGCTGTCGTCAGCACCGCGAGCGCCACCACCGCCAGCGTCGCCCCCAGCTGGGCCTGCCATCGCCTGGGCGGCTCTCGCCCTTCCATCGCTCGTGCTCGTGGGGTTGGGGGTTGGGGGAGTGGAGGGGGATGGATGGTGGGGAACAGAGCCCAAGGGACAAGTGGCCCAAGGGGGAGTGGGTTGGTGGTTGCTGTAAAATGAAATCTAGGCCCAACCAGCCCTCCCGGCTCTGCCCGCCCACAAGGTCAAGAAGATTGGAAAGGGGAAAAGGGTGAGGGAAGGGGTGGAATGGGGGATGCCCAAGGGAGGGGGGGGGGCCCAACCGAACCCAACCGACCAGGGAGCACGAGTGTGTATACCAATGAAGTACAGAAACTGTAGCAATGAAGTACAGAAACTGTAGCTTAAGAAATCGTTGGTGGTGGCTGCATGCACTCAGCTCATGGATTTGTCCTGATCTGCATGCACTCAGCTCATGAATTTGTCCCGATCTGCATGCACTCAGCTCATGGATTTGTCCCGATCTGCATGCACTCAGCTCATGGATTTACCCTGATCTGCATGCACTCAACTCAGCTCATGGATTTACCCTGATCTGCATGCACTCAACTCAGCTCATGGATTTACCCTGATCTGCATGCACACACTCTTTATCCTGATCTGCCTGCACTCGTGATGAGCCTCGTGTTCTGTTCGGAACTTACGACGGAAGGAACTTGCGAGTGGGTGAGATGCCGTAGATTCACGCCACCCTCTCGCCGACTGACACTCCCTGGCACAACACACAAGGAAACAGCGGGTCGGGTTCTGCTGCGTTGCGAGGCTAGAAAGGGACACGGTGCAAATCCTCGCTGCAGAGAGAGCACTGCGTCAATCATCTGCCCTCTCCTCATCTTAGAACCGCGTCAGCTGCCTCCAAACAGAGAACAAGGCCGCGTTGTGAAGCGAGAAAGGAAGAGAGTGCACAACACAAACAAATACGCAAGCAGGTGCAACACGACGGCAAACACGAAGGCAGGGAACAGGGTGACGAGACACAGGACTCAGGGTGAAACGGAAGACACGGCAGACACAGTGACTGAGGTTTTGTTGTTTGCGTTGGGTGGTGTGAAGACCCACCTCCCGCAGAGGCTGAGGGCAACACCATACAGCTGCGAGTCCACCTTCCCCAGACACTCTCCTGTGCTGAGGCGGTATAGTCATGGGCCCCCAAACATACTTTTCATAAACATATATTTTTGCCAAAAATATGTTTCATTTTTATATTGCGTTACTGGGTTACTATTTTTATATTTTTCGAAAATATTTCCAAAATATTTTTATATTTTGGAAATATTTTGAAAATATTTCGAAAATATTTTTATATTTCGGAAATATTTTGAAAATATTCCAAACATAAAAAAATACCGTATACGTAAATATTATGGAACGTAAATATTATGGAACGTAAATATTATGGAACGCTGGTGGGTTGGCGTTCCAGATTTTTTTCGTTCCATAATATTTACAGGGCTTTCTGCGACTCGGGGACTTGGACCAGGTGATCGGACGGCGTACAGAGTCCCTGACGGGACCTACTCGTGCACTTTTCGCGCGATTCCTGACGCAAGCCGTCCTCACCACCGAGTCCCCAACTGGCCCTGTAAATATTTTGGAACGTAAATATTATGGAACGGACCGGCCAAAAATGGGCCCGTTCCATAATATTTACGTTCCATAATATTTACGTATACGGTATGTTGAAAATATTCCAAACATAAAAAATATTTTCAAAAATATAAAAATATGTTGGAAAAAACCTTCCTAATCCGGCGATTTATAGGGGGACCCTTTTCGAATTTTTTTTTGGGGAAGGGGTAAATTGAACGTTTTTGGCCATTTGAAGCCACTGCGAGCATTCCCGGGCCTCGGAAATCAGATTTTTGCCCCTGAAATGCGGTACCGGTCCGGACGAAAATCCGAAAAATTCGCGCCAAAAAATGACCCCCAAAGCTGCGGTCTGGGTCCAAAGGATTTGTGCCAAGGGCCGTTATGGACACCCCGTAAACCCTTCTGGGACCAAAAAGTGCACGAAAGGGGTTAAAACGGCCTAATTCGTTGATTTGTTGCATTTCCCAGCCAAAAATCGATTTTTTGGCTTGGCGAGTAGTTGGCGAAAATCGCGAAAAATCCCAAAAATATCGATTTTTCACAGAGGCCCAAAAACGTGTTCCTGGGTGGAAAATGGGACCAAAAACCGGGTTCTGGCCATTTCTGGGTGGTTTTTCGGGGTTTCCAGACAATGTTCGCCATTTTTCTGCCCGAAACCCCAGCCTGCTTGCATACACGTTAAGTCGAATAAATTAGACATAAGCAGAAGAGCAACATCATCATGTTCGTGAGAATGTCACCCCCCAAGCGGAGGCCGAGGGTGACATTCTCTCGGGGTACCCTAGGTAAGTCTAATAAACTAGACATAACCAGAAGACCAACATCATCATGTTCGTGCTAGCACTTTGTGCGCCAAAAAACAGGTTACGCTCTTCATTTGGCTGCGTTCAACGAAAAAAAGACACTTCTTTCTGGAGTTTAGCTAGCACGATTCAGTTGGTCAAATCATTTGTCTGGTTTCTTCTGCCCCCCACCCCCGTGCAAGGTCATGTGCCCCATCCCATCGCTTGTTGTCTTGATTGCAGGGCTCCGCACTTTTTTGCTGTGCATGCTTGCGCTTCTCGCCTCCACACACCACCCTGGGGGGAGGGACAGAGGGCGGAGGGGGCTACACACTTACACAACCGATTCGGTCAAACAATGCCACGTCATCCCCATTGGGGTCCTGGACCGCGGCGTCTCTCCCAGCGAATTGGTGTCGTCATCAGGCAGGCTAAGTAGTTGTCTACACAGGACATTGGTTTTAAGGGGGTCTGAGTTCTGCGGAACTGGCTTCAAGGGACGCCCCCTCGTAATGACTGGGTGGATGGAGCCAAGTAATACCAGGTGGTCGGACACCGGAACTCTCGGCATTTATTAGTCGCGGGAACTGTGTCCGTGTGGTCGGGTGTGACCCCTTCCGATTCCACTGATTCCACTCTTGAACATGTAGTGTTGAAAGATACTTGGTGTTCTGATGTTTTACAGGGTACTTGACAAAGGAAAGAGGGTGGTCAGTCTTGTGATCCACCCTGAATCCTTCCTGTGAGCAGCAGATCCACAACACCTCGACTTCTTTCAGCGGCTGTATTGATATTGCCTGACACAGCAAACATGATTCAATTGGAGGAACAAGCCTCGTACACCAGCGGCCCAAAAGGTGGATTCCATGTATGGTTTTAGGATTTCCCTTACTACTGATGGTGTAGAGACTACAAAGCCTGACCTGATGACGCCGCCATGAACCTGGGAGACACGCCGCGTGAGAAGGGACCTCGGTGCGGGGTGGCGTGAAGATCCTGCCTGAGTGCCCTCGTCGGGACCCGCGGTAAACCGTGGCGTTCCCCCCGAGGCAAGTCCAGGACGAAGGTTGCAGATAACCGCTGCACCTCTTCGTCCGAAAGGAGCTCACAGGATAGGGGAACTGCCCACACCCCACTCACGACAGTGTATCCGAAAGGTGCACTGCGCGTGTGGTGGCGGTGTCGGGTCCAGACCCACCTCGTTCCCCCATGCCCGTCAGTTGTTGCCCCTCCAGGGGTGGCTGCTGTCTGGCATGGGGGGCGCCCTCCCTGCCTTGCAAGGAAAAATGTAGAACGGCATGCTGCCCGTTTCTTCATTTTTTCACCTTGCCTGGCAGGGGGGGGCCCACCCTCACGGGGGGAAAAGTGTCACTGCGCTTTGTTCGGCACTTTTTGCTTTGGTTTCTTTTTTGCGTTGACGCTTCCACACTCACACTCCTGCTGATGATGGTGTCGTGAGTGAGGAGCACAAGGGCACGAACAAGCACGCGACACTTTCCGCCCACATCGAAGTGTGCTGAAAAAGTGTCACTGCGCTTTGTTCGGCACTTTTTGCTTTGGTTTCTTTTTTGCGTTGACGCTTCCACACTACCCTCGTCCGAGGGGCGCTGTTGTGGAAGACAGCGGTCTGGTTGGCTGCATTTGGTCTAAGGGTGTGACATCGAGTGAGATCGGCGCCGGATGGACGACCCCTCTCGTATAGCAGTCCGCGCGTTGCTCTGTCGTCGGGACCCACACCGCATCCAGCGTGAGATTCTTTGCCGTCGCAGTGTTCACGATGTGTTGTAGCAGGATATTTCCCCGAAAGTTGCTGCAGTGTCCCTTTACGAGGCAGTGCACCAACGGCAGGTTGTCGATGTAGCAGCGCACTGTGCACCCGCTCGCGATGATGAGTCTGAGTCCCTGTAGGGCCGCGTAAGCCTCCTTCAGGAAGATGTGCGCCCCGCGTTCCTGCTCGGAGAACACTCCCTGCGACACCCTCTCTGACGTCCCCTCGATCGCGATCGCCGCCCACGCTGTGCTCGACGCGTCGCTCCAGACCGAGGCGCCTCGTGTGTGTGGCACACATGTCAGCCAGCTATTCTGTTCGAGGAAGGACATCCGCAGGCGCAGCTCGTGCCGCACCGAGGGTGGTACCACCGCCTTTAAGTCCCACTTTCCCTTATCTTCCAGCGTTGTCCGGGCAATCCTCCTGATGTAGGACAGCATCGCTGGCGCGAAACAGAGCGGGCTGCGCGTCACGTAACTCTGCCACACCACACTACCGAAAATCTTGAAGGCGCGCCTCGGCGTTACGTCTCCTGCGATCATCTCGGCCAGCTCCAAACGATCGGCCAGCTTTCTCACCCACGCCGGGTCCATCCTCAATGAGTGGGTCAGCAGATCAAAGTCAATCCCGAACGCCACGAAACGCTGCGTCGGGGCGCCGCACTGCGTGTCGTCCATGTTCAGCTCCACGTTGCAGGCTTTGCACCGCCCCAGGAAATCCCGATACCGCTGATCTGCCTCTGCGTGGCTCGACGCTACGATGCAAAAATTGTCGATCCACACCTCGCCGTGCGGCTGCGGGAGAAGCACCCGCGCGCTCCTGTGCGCAATAGCTGGGGAGTACGACCAACCCATGCACAGTACCTGCAGGCGAGCGTCGACGAAATCGTTCCGCTTGTCACCGATACGCACCCCGAAGAACTTCTGTATATCCTCCGCCACCGGGAACTGGTAGAACCAGCTGCGCGCATCGGCCAATACAACCCAGTCAGCGTTAGCCAGCCTCTGGGCCACTCTCGTGATGGAATTTAGGCGCATGTCGGGCGGGGGCTTCATCGCCTTGTTCAGCGTCCTGGCGTCCACTATAAACCTGAGGCCCCCGCTCTTTTTGGCCACGGTGTAGGCCGGGTGGATCAGCGTTGATTCTTCTTGCACCAAGACCCCGTAGTCCTCCAGCTGCCCGAGGTGCTGGAGCATGTGTCTGGACACCTTTCGCTTCTCCCTCGCGAACGCCCCTTCACGCCCCGGCAGCAGTGCCTCGCGGAACACCGCCGTGTCCGTTATCATGTCGATGACCCCGTCCAGCTCGCCGTCCGTGTCGAGTTGTCTCAATGCCTCGATGTCCAGTCGTGTAGTCCCGATGGGGGCGAGCTTCTGATGTTGTCCCGTGTCCCCCTGCTCGTGTGGTCGAACAGTCGTGTCCCCCAGAGGCACTCCGATCTCTTCTCCGTATATGTGTTCCACTGCCGGCCCGTAGTCCGCGTCCTCCTGTCCGCTGCTCCAGTTTTCGTAGCCCCAGTCTCCCTCCACCGTCTTTCGCTGTGGCACCCGTGGTGGTGGAAGACGCCCTCGCTCGTCGTCGTCATCCGGTGTCGCGTCGTACATCGGGGCTGCGGCTAGAAGCCGCCTCATCTTCTTTTGCATAGGAGGGAAATGGGATGCCACGATGTCTCCGTCGCGACGCCGCCGCTTTGCCCTGCGCTTTTTAGACCTCACCAAGCCAGTCGGCTCGACACTGCCTCGGTCTCTGTGATCCGAATGTTCTCCGCCGCGTCGATGTAGCGCACCACCCCCTCTATGGTGCTATGTCGGGACAGCAGCCTGATCTCTTCTAGCGGCAGCCCAAGCCTCGCGAGGTGCGTCAGTGCCCCCCGTCTCAACGAGTGTGGTGTCAGCGTCAGCTTCACCCGCTTCACCGCCGCCGCTATGGATGCATAAGTCACAGTCTGTGGAAATATCTTTTTCTCCCGCGAACGCGCCGTCGTGCGCAGGTGCTCTGTGAGAAGCTCGTAGTAGCGTCGAGGCATTCGCAACCCTGTCATCCGTCCGACTCTGTATGGATCGGACTTCGACTGCGTCCACCGTACTGCCACCTGTCCGTTCCCCATCGGCTTGACATCGTCCCTGTCCAAACGCAGGACATCTGAGCTCCGAGCTGCCCCCGCCCACATCAGACTCAGCGCGATCTTCACCACGTCCCTGGGCTCTCGCTGCATGGCTTCCTTTGCCTCCTCTCGCGTTGCGGGCACAGCGTGTTTCTGGGGTTTCAGTGCCCCTCTCCGCTTTAGCGCTCTCCTGAAGTCCCGCAAAATGCTGCTGTGTTCGAGGTGGATGCCGGCGAACCTGCGGAGCGCCGCCACCAGGTTGTTGGTGTACTGCAGCGCCGACTGCACTGACAGCCCCTCCGCCTGGAGGTGTGCCATCCACAGCATCACGCCTTCGTCGTGCGACTCGACACACTCCTTTTCCTGCCACACTTCCAGGAAATCCCCGTACCGCTCCATGGTCCGTGACAGTGTTTTCCAGTAGTTTGGGGAGAGTGCGTCTCCCAAGATGCCCCTCAGCGTCGCTCGCACCACGTTGCGCGCCTTCTCGGTCAGTGGGGCTTGTGTTTTCTTCTTGCGTCCCGTGCTTTTGTTGCTCCTTTCTGTCGGTAGTTGGCGGTGCAGGGTCTGAAGAGGTAGGGTTGGGCGGGCGGGTGTTTGCTTGAGTCATTGCTTTGATCCCTTTGACCCGGTGTGCCCCTTCCCCCTTCCCTTCCCCTTTCCCGACGGTGTGTGATACGGTTCGTAGCGCCAGTCTCGCTGTTGAGGAAAAACGGCTGAGCGGGACCTCTCCGCTTGCTCCTCCCGCGACGCTGCATCCACGGCGTCCTTCACAAATTTGTGGTGTAGAACAGCGGAGAAACCCGCGAACCCCGCATCAAGGCATTTCTGCTCGTACACCCCTCGGGCCGTTTTCCCCCGCACCACCGTCAGCGCCGACAACCTTGCCACTGCGTGGTGCAGGCCCTTGCGGTGAGCCTGGTTCAGCCCGGTGCTGTTGACGAGGAGGAGGATGTTGTCCAGAGTCTCGAAAGCCCGCTTGAGGTGATCCAGCCAGTCTGCCTTGTTCTCGCCGATCGCCCCGATCGCCGCCTCGTTAAAAGCTGTAGACAGCTTGTTCCTCACCTCCCTTCTCATATGAGCTGAAGCCATGGTGCCCCACGTTGCGACTACGTGGGGACTAAAATCTGCGGGTAGCTCCTCCTCCACGGCCTGCAGGCGGTCACCCATCCCCTTCAAAGCCTTCTCCATGTCGATCACCCTGGCCTCCAGTCTCGTGTTTTGCTTCTTGATGGTGACGAGCTCCGCGAGGACTTGGTCCAGCTTGTCTGATCCCTCGTGCGCGCTGGCAGACTGCTCCGGTTGGTTCATGTCCCCCTCCTGCTGCGCGTCGTCTTCCCAGTCATCACTGTCGGAGTGCTCCACAGGGTGTTCCTCCGGCAACGCGTCTGGGCTGGCCAGCCAGGAGCACGCTGGACATATCCAGTGGGGCTCCCCCGCCGTCTGCATAAAAAGCTCGGCGGTGCCGGCCATCGTGTGCTTTTTCATGCACGACTTTGTCGTGCGGCACCCACAGCGGTAGCATGTGATGGTCGCGCTGTGGGAGACCCCGCACGACGGGAAGATGCAGGCCTCCTGCGGAGCATTCATGCCATCGCCCGGACCTGCCAAGGACGGCACCACCCTGTCCCAGTCCACGGCGGAGTAGGCCATTACCGTTCAACTCTCACCCGTCCGGCTCCCCCACCTGTATGCCGCTCCTCTCTCGTTCGCACACAGAGTACAGTCTCCCCGGTAGGAAGGTCCTGTCTCTTCGTCTCCTTTGCGGACAGTCTCCCCGGTAGGAAGGTCGTGCCCTCTTCGTCCCCTTGATACCTCGCGTTCGTTGATTACTTCGTTCGCACACAGAGTACAGTCTCCCCGGTAGGAAGGTCCTGCCTCTTGGTCTCCTTTGCGGACAGTCTCCCCGGTAGGAAGGTCGTGCCCTCTTCGTCCCCTTGATACCTCGCGTTCGTTGATTACTTCGTTCGCTCACAGAGTACAGTCTCCCCGGTAGGAAGGTCCTGCCTCTTTGTCTCCTTGATACCCCTTGTTTTTTCTCCTTGATGCCGTTCCTCTTCGGTCAGTCGTAGTGTTCACTTCTACGTGTTGATGATTCTCGATATTTGCGTTGACGCTTCCACACTCACACTCCTGCTGATGATGGTGTCGTGAGTGAGGAGCACAAGGGCACGAACAAGCACGCGACACTTTCCGCCCACATCGAAGTGTGCTGAAAAAAGAGGAACGGCATGCTGCCCGTTCACTCTTTTTTCCTCCCGTCGTGGGTGGGCCCACTTCCGGCCATAAAATTGGCCGGAAATTTTTTTCAGCAAAAAATCCATTTTTTGCTGAAAATAGAAAAAATACTTTAAAATATTTTTTGGCAAAAATATTTTTGAAAATATTTTTTGAAAGTTGCAAACATAAAAAAATATTCTGGAATATTCTGGCCCAAAACATATGTTTGGGGCACTATGTATAGTGTGGTGGTGCCAAGTTCATTCACAGCAACAACATCACCTGGCTGTGACACAGCAAGCGACGAGGGAGTGTGGTCCAGTTGCACAGTACGCAGGCAGCTGAGGGAGGTTGTGCACCACACCCTGAGTGACTTGTCGGAAGAGCACGACACCAGGTGCTGCTCGTCCTGAGTCAGGGCGATGGTGGTCACCCGACTCGTGTGCCCATCGAGGGTGTGTGTGTGTGTGAGGGTGCTGATGTCCCACACACGGATCGTCTCGTCATCTGACGCGCTGAAGATCCTCGTGCCCGACACAGCAATGCTGTTAACATCATCGCTGCGACCCTCCAGCACTGTGGCGCTCGGTGTGCCCTTCAAGTCCCACACACGCACGCTGCCTGACTCGTCTCCGGACACCAGACGTCCGCAGTGTGTCCACGCTGCACTGTACACCCTGGTGTCGTTGTAGTCCAGCCTGCCCCACACCTCCTCCCAAGTTGATGTCAGCCACACGCAGATGGTCCCGTCCTCAGCGCACGTTGCCAACCACGTCCCACAGACAGAGAACGCTGCGAAATAAATCGTCCTGTTGTAGTGTGTTACTGGGGGGGGGCAATTAATCGTGCAGGGGGGTGTCGACTTTTACCGGGATTTCCCGGCTTTTCCCGGAAATTCCCGGTTGTTGACCGCTTCCACCACTCCTCTGCACAAATCTCACGACCGGCTATTGTGTGTTTGTGTTGTCTGAAGTACAGAAGGTGTGGTGGAGCACGAAGAAAGGGAAACATGACAGAGGTGATGACGCCAGTCCTTTCTAGTATCGTATTTCCTCCTATACACAATGCTGCGCTGTGTTTTGGATGGTATAAATACGCGTACTAGACGTCCTTCTGTCGATATCTTACTTGGCGCTATGGAAACACAAAAATGGAACGAAGAAAAATGTTTTGTTGACCGCTTCCACCCAGGACCCTCAGGGACGCGAAGCGCTTAATTTTAGGAAGAGAGGGTACGGCTGTTGTAGTCACTGTCCTTCGCGTGAGGAGTCGGCTCGCTGTGCGGCCATGGGCGCCCCCGCGATGGGGGCGCCGGATCCTTCACATCTCAGGCTTTCGTACCTGTCGAGGGTATTGCTGCGGTCGAAGACGGTGTCCTGCTAGACGCCGGCCTCGAAGTAGCGCAAACGCCATGTGCTTCTGGGGCTCTGTGCCCGCGGGTGTCGGTCAGATCCGCGCTGTAGATAAGGGCTTGGACTCGGTCGTTGAACCTTCGTATGTCGAGAACCCTGCTGACGCTGTGGTCTGCGTCGTCTGTCGCCTGATGAGCGTGCCCACTTGGTGCGGACCGGAAAAACGGTGGTGAGGTCGAGCTCGAAGCCTAGCGCTGGAAACCGTTGCGTCGACCCGGTGACTGGTGGCGCCCCATGAAGCTGGTGAAGGTGGCCAGTGCTTGCCGGGACATGATGAAGTTGATAATCCGATGTGCTGCCCTTTCGGCGCGATAGGGCCGTCCCATACACCTGTACCGAAGTCAGGCGCGACGACCCAGTCGTTGTCGAGGATGTGACGTATGGGTACATGCACCTTGGGAGTCGCATCTCAGGACTACCATGATATATTTTTGCCTTCGGGCGTCGTTCGATAAAACCCCCATCCGCCGCCGTTCGTTCCTCTTGTTAACCCGTGGAGGCTCGCAGTTCTTCAGGGTCGGCTTTCACCAACACGGTCAACACCTTAACCTCCTCCCGTCGGTACGGGGAGGGGTGTCGGTGAGATGACGCCCGGCGCCTCGAGAAAAAACTCCGGCGGTTGGGGAGGCCCTCTTTTCGGGGAAGATGGGGAGCTTACGTATCTGTGTTCGCGATGGGGTCGGTCACTCTCCGATTTTTGAGCTGCGCATCGGGCTGGACGTAACAGGTCGTGTCTTCTTTCACCTCTGCGGGTTTCGGCCTCCGCGGTGGGTGCGCTGCGGATTGTCCCGGAAATTTTCGACTCAGCACCCATAACGGAAACAAAATGTCCAGTCCCTTGTCGCCCATGGCGCGGGGCCGCTGTGGGTTGTGTCAGTGTCCAATACGACGCGTGTTGTTCAGAAAACGCCCTCGACTGTCGTACTTCGGTTGGAAAACAGTCAATCTGTTGCGGTGCCGAAAAAACCGGCTTCGGTACATGATAGGGGAGTTTTGCAGCTTTGCTGTATGTTCACGTTCGTGTTGCTGACCCCTCGCCTTCGGATTCTCGTCATCAAGGTGATGAGCGCCTGAACGCTTCCTTGCTGCGTGCCGCGAGAGTAGTTCGGTAGCACATTGCGCCTCGCCAGGAGGGAGTGGGGTGAAAAACTCTCCATTGAACTCTCCATTTGTTCATCCTCAGTACCTGCGTGAACGTTTCCCACGTAAGAAGGGGTGACATCTGTTCTGTGGTTAGATATCGTCCAGGCGGGCGCGGCGGAGATCAACCGGACCGTGACCTGCCACAGTTGACACACGTTCGTATTGCTCGGTGCAGCGGCTTCTGTCGGACTCCAGCCAAATGGTGGCTTTCGCGTTGAGGCGCAGAACCACAAGAAGACCCTCGCAACCCTCACCCTGGGGGGCTGGACCGCCAGTGCCAGAAGGAAGAGGGAACGTGTCCCAACAAACTGTCTTGTCGACCTCGCCCGTTGTTTGTCAGGAGAGCTTGCCTCGACACGGCCTCCTTGAGGCCCCTGGTGAAATTCCCGTGGCTGAAGAAACCCGGTGTGCGGAACCGGCGATGTCCACATTGTATCGGCGGTGGAGAAAACCCGACGAGGTTTGCGGCGTGATGCAGTTGTGTGGAAATCCTGACCCGTTAGGGTTCCTTGGGTGTGCAACGCAGCGGAAAAGGCATTTTTGACGCATTGCCTCCCCATTTAGATCTCTGTGGATGCGCGTTGAGTGGCAGCAGGTCGAATGCAAAAAACGCCTGGTCTCGAGACCGGCACCTTGGAGATCATCCGCGGCGCTCCGATGCAGAGGTGAACTTCGGTGGGCTTGGCTCTTGGAGCCCTCGGTTCGGCTGCGCAGGAAGCGGCTACTTCTGCGGAAGGTTCCTCCCGGAGCTCACGGCTCAGCTGTAGAGTGGTACGGAGAGAACGCCCAGTTGTGTATGAGGTCTTCTGCTCATGGGGTTTGCCCTCGGGGCACAGGTCAGCTGCGGAATCGCAGAAGATGGCCGGTAGAACGGGGGTTCCTCTCATGCGATGAGCTCCAGATGAACTAATGACTAGTTGTGTGGGATGGTTACTCACAGCTCAGCTGTTGAGTCGCAAGGAACAGTCAGATGCGCGGATGTTCCTGGAACTCGGGCTCGGCTGTGGCGTCGAAGAAGAGCGGCTCGTGGAGGTCTTCACCTCCTGGAGCTCAGGAAACCCAAGTCTCTCCCGCTCGACTGTGGGGTCGCAGGGCGGACAGCTAGTGCCGGACAGGACTTCTTCTCCGACGAACAGCTTCTGGTGTTCATGGATCACGAGTGGTGAATGTTTGCGCGCGGGTGCTCCTGGTGAGCTCAGGGCCCGCTGTGGCGTCGCAGGCGCAGCAGCGAGTGGTGTAGAGGTCTTCATCTAATCACGATCAGCTCCGGGAGCACAGGGCTCACTGTGGAGTCGGGGAACGACCAGCTCATGATCTTCTCGTGCGGTCAGCTTCGGCCGCTGTGGAATTGCCGGCAATACAGCTGATGGTCTTCTCGTGTTCCGGGAGCTCAGGGCTCACTGTGGGACTTCAGGATTTTCGGGCCAGATGCAGGTCGTCAGCACCACCTGCTTCACCCCCTTCAGCGCCATCTCCTCGGGGGGCCGACACTGCAGGGAGGCAGGTCCACAGGTCGACGCGAAGGGCCACCGCACCCGAGTGGCCCACACCCTCCGGCCGCACCGCGACGTCCACGGTGCGCCCGAAGAAGTCGACACGCTTGTGAGAGCGACTTCCTCCGAGGCGACCGGTCCGCTGTTCACCCCAACCCGCACGGGTGTCAGGGGACGGTGAAGAGTGACTCGTGCATCCGCAGTGCAAAGTTAACCCCTGCTGCGGTGCAACGGCAGGTCACCGAAGGAGTCGCCGGTAGTGTTCACCTCATACCCGCCCCCTCCCGAGGGACTCGTGGGTTGTTCCCATTGTGGACACGGCTGGCGCGTTTCGTGGCATCAGGTGCCGCCTCTCCTGTATCGATGCCGATGCACGGATGTCTGTGAAACCACTCGGCTCAGTCTGTGAATCGCCTGTCCCGGGGACAACCCGCGCCCGCTGCACCCGGTTGAACCCCCTCGCGCTCTGCAGCACCTCAAACGCTGAATCCGGCATATGCGGCTGATACGACCGCCGGTTATCCACGCTATCACAGAGGGCGCTCGTCACCCCTGGGAGGCGAAGCCCAGCCCCCGAGGATCTCCTCCGCACTGTCCAGGTCTTGCTCCGCGAGGAACTCGCGATGCGGCGCACAGTGACGGTCGTCAGCTGCATCGCATCCTTCTCTGCGAGCATCTCTCTGGAGGAGCCGTGCTGGACCCAGAACCCTGCGAGACAGGTTGTCACCTCTCTGCGGGTCCGAATCGGAGGGGGCCCTGGGGGGTCGAGTCGCGAACGAACAGCTGATGATCTTCTCATGCTCCGGGAGTTCGAGGGCCCACTGTGGAGTCGCGAAGCGAACAGCCCATGGTCCTCTCATGCGGTCAGCTCCGGGGGCTCAGGGCTCACGTGAAGTCGCAGGTGAAACAGCTCGTGACATACTCATGCTCCGGGGGCTCGGGGGTCCACTGAGGAGTCGCGAAGCGAACAGCCCATGGTCCTCTCATGCGGTCAGATCCGGGAGGTCAGGGCTCACTGTGGCGAACAGGCGAACAGCTCGTGACATTCTCATGCTCCGGGAGCTCAGGGCTCACTGTGGAGTCGCAAAGCGAACAGCTCATGGTCGTCTCATGCGGTCAGCTCCGGGAGCTCAGGGCTCACTGTGGAGTCGCAGGCGAACAGCTCGTGATACTCTCATGCTCCGGGAGCTCAAGGCCCACTGTGGAGTCGCGAAGCGAACAGCTCATGGTCCTCTCCTGCGGTCAGATCCGGGAGCTCAGGGCTCACTGTGGAGTCGCAGGCGAACAGCTCGTGATACTCTCATGCTCCGGGAGCTCAAGGCCCACTGTGGAGTCGCGAAGCGAACAGCTCATGGTCCTCTCCTGCGGTCAGATCCGGGAGCTCAGGGCTCACTGTGGAGTCGCGTAACGAGCAGCAAATGGTGCACGTCTTAATCTAATGCACATCAGCTCCTGGAGCTCAGGGCCCGCTGTGGAGTCGCAGGAAGAAACGGCTCGCGGTGCAGAGGTCTTCTTTTCCTGTGATGGGCTCCTAGGCTCAGGGCATACTAAAGAGGCACAAGGAACGGCTAGTGGTGTGTGCGGTTTTCCTGGAGCTCAGGGCTCGACTGTGAAGTCACGGAGAAAAAGCGCGGCTGGCGATGCAAAGGTCACCTGTGGAGTCACGAAAAAACAGCTGGTTGTGCTCTTGGAGCGCAAGACAGCTGCGGGGGCGCTTGTGTGGAAGTGCCTTTGTGATGGTTGCACCTGGAGCTCACGGCTCAGCTGTGGCAGCAATCAAGGAACAGGTGGCCAGGTCTATTTTGGTCAGAAAAATGTTTTGTTGACCGCTTCCACCACTCCTCTGCACAAATCTCACGACCGGCTATTGTGTGTTTGTGTTGTCTGAAGTACAGAAGGTGTGGTGGAGCACGAAGAAAGGGAAACATGACAGAGGTGATGACGCCAGTCCTTTCTAGTATCGTATTTCCTCCTATACACAATGCTGCGCTGTGTTTTGGATGGTATAAAAAAATTCCTAAGACCGGCGATTTGTAGGGGGACCCTTTCGAATTTTTTTTTGGGGAAGGGTAAATTGAACGTTTTTGGCCAAATGAAGCCACTGCGACCATTCCCGGGCCTCGGAAATCAGATTTTGGCCCCTCAAATGCGGTGCCGGTCCGGACAAAAAACCGAAAATACAGCAGCAGTCTCTCGAGTCTTCCTTTCAGATGATTTTTGCATTGATCGCTTCCACCTCGGGCAGAAAAAACACACACAAAAAACCCCCCCCCGCGTGTCGAGTGACCTTACCTGTCTGAAGTACAGAAAATGTGTCGGGTTGGGTGGAGCATACACACACACATACACATATGTTCACACAACACAGGGCAAACCGCACAAACGTGTTCACACATCCGGCATCCTATGCGAAATACCCGCCGCTCCCCGGGAGCTGTTGCGGGAACCATCTGCTCTTCCGACCCACCGAGACTCTTGCCGTATTTTCTCTACCACACGGGGTGTGTTTTACCAAAAAATCGTGAAAAATGGCCCATTTTCCCCAGCCAAAAATGGGCCAAAAATGCCCCCCGGACACCCCCAGAGACATGTCCTAATCCGGGGTGCCAGTAGGGGGGACCTTTCGATTTTTTTTTTCGAGGAGAGGTCAATTCAGGGTATAAGATAGACTTTTTTTCTGGCGCCGTTTTCCGGTTTTTCTGGTTTTGAAATTTTTCGCGCGCGCCTTCGGCGCGCGCGACCCGCGCAAACCCTCTCAGAATCACACCCAACACGGCTGGACCAGGCTCTGCCGAACAGCAGTGGCGTGTTGCTCCACGCAGCTCCCCGAAGGGACGGAACTGAGCTTTCAATGCGTCCACGTACTGACGGAGCGCGGCTTCGCATCACCTCCCGCATCAGGACAAACCCCCCTGAGGGTGCTGCTCTGCTGGTACGCCTCACGAAGGGCAACTACCTTCATGGTCGAGCTTGTTGCATGACCACCCCCTTGAGGCAGTCAGTCAGACGATGCGCACAACGTGCGCTCATGCGAACACCAGCGGGTGTCTCCAACACTGCACAAATCGCGGTCCCGCCAGAACCCGAATCCGTCGATCCTCTCCAAAGCGGACATGCACTCCCGAAAACATCGGAGTTTGCATGTGTCATCCCCAGCAAGGCAAACGTGCTCGAGACAAGGTCGTAGCTTGCGTGGATGACAGGGTGGTCCTTGGCAGTGTGCACCGCAACGAGATTGAGTGCATGCGCTCGGCAAGCCGCCCAGAAGGAGTACGGTGCGGTCGGAATGATCAAGCTACCGGAGTATCTCGAAACTTCAAACAGAGAAGACCTGCATGACGAGGACATCACCACCCACCGGGTCCCGCTGGGCTCCTTTTCTCCGCTTCTCTGCTTTCTTTTGACTGTTTGAGCTCCGTGCGGATCACGATGGGGTCACTTTCCATATTTTTTTGGCTAATGGTCCCACTGGTTGACTGTCACAAAGGTTCCCCAAAAACCGGCGAAAATCCGATCGGCCTTTTTTTTTTTTTATACCATCCAAAACACAGCGCAGCATTGTGTATAGGAGGAAATACGATACTAGAAAGGACTGGCGTCATCACCTCTGTCATGTTTCCCTTTCTTCGTGCTCCACCACACCTTCTGTACTTCAGACAACACAAACACACAATAGCCGGTCGTGAGATTTGTGCAGAGGAGTGGTGGAAGCGGTCAACAAAACATTTTTCTGACCAAAATAGACCTGGCCACCTGTTCCTTGATTGCTGCCACAGCTGAGCCGTGAGCTCCAGGTGCAACCATCACAAAGGCACTTCCACACAAGCGCCCCCGCAGCTGTCTTGCGCTCCAAGAGCACAACCAGCTGTTTTTTCGTGACTCCACAGGTGACCTTTGCATCGCCAGCCGCGCTTTTTCTCCGTGACTTCACAGTCGAGCCCTGAGCTCCAGGAAAACCGCACACACCACTAGCCGTTCCTTGTGCCTCTTTAGTATGCCCTGAGCCTAGGAGCCCATCACAGGAAAAGAAGACCTCTGCACCGCGAGCCGTTTCTTCCTGCGACTCCACAGCGGGCCCTGAGCTCCAGGAGCTGATGTGCATTAGATTAAGACGTGCACCATTTGCTGCTCGTTACGCGACTCCACAGTGAGCCCTGAGCTCCCGGATCTGACCGCAGGAGAGGACCATGAGCTGTTCGCTTCGCGACTCCACAGTGGGCCTTGAGCTCCCGGAGCATGAGAGTATCACGAGCTGTTCGCCTGCGACTCCACAGTGAGCCCTGAGCTCCCGGATCTGACCGCAGGAGAGGACCATGAGCTGTTCGCTTCGCGACTCCACAGTGGGCCTTGAGCTCCCGGAGCATGAGAGTATCACGAGCTGTTCGCCTGCGACTCCACAGTGAGCCCTGAGCTCCCGGAGCTGACCGCATGAGACGACCATGAGCTGTTCGCTTTGCGACTCCACAGTGAGCCCTGAGCTCCCGGAGCATGAGAATGTCACGAGCTGTTCGCCTGTTCGCCACAGTGAGCCCTGACCTCCCGGATCTGACCGCATGAGAGGACCATGGGCTGTTCGCTTCGCGACTCCTCAGTGGACCCCCGAGCCCCCGGAGCATGAGTATGTCACGAGCTGTTTCACCTGCGACTTCACGTGAGCCCTGAGCCCCCGGAGCTGACCGCATGAGAGGACCATGGGCTGTTCGCTTCGCGACTCCACAGTGGGCCCTCGAACTCCCGGAGCATGAGAAGATCATCAGCTGTTCGTTCGCGACTCGACCCCCCAGGGCCCCCTCCGATTCGGACCCGCAGAGAGGTGACAACCTGTCTCGCAGGGTTCTGGGTCCAGCACGGCTCCTCCAGAGAGATGCTCGCAGAGAAGGATGCGATGCAGCTGACGACCGTCACTGTGCGCCGCATCGCGAGTTCCTCGCGGAGCAAGACCTGGACAGTGCGGAGGAGATCCTCGGGGGCTGGGCTTCGCCTCCCAGGGGTGACGAGCGCCCTCTGTGATAGCGTGGATAACCGGCGGTCGTATCAGCCGCATATGCCGGATTCAGCGTTTGAGGTGCTGCAGAGCGCGAGGGGGTTCAACCGGGTGCAGCGGGCGCGGGTTGTCCCCGGGACAGGCGATTCACAGACTGAGCCGAGTGGTTTCACAGACATCCGTGCATCGGCATCGATACAGGAGAGGCGGCACCTGATGCCACGAAACGCGCCAGCCGTGTCCACAATGGGAACAACCCACGAGTCCCTCGGGAGGGGGCGGGTATGAGGTGAACACTACCGGCGACTCCTTCGGTGACCTGCCGTTGCACCGCAGCAGGGGTTAACTTTGCACTGCGGATGCACGAGTCACTCTTCACCGTCCCCTGACACCCGTGCGGGTTGGGGTGAACAGCGGACCGGTCGCCTCGGAGGAAGTCGCTCTCACAAGCGTGTCGACTTCTTCGGGCGCACCGTGGACGTCGCGGTGCGGCCGGAGGGTGTGGGCCACTCGGGTGCGGTGGCCCTTCGCGTCGACCTGTGGACCTGCCTCCCTGCAGTGTCGGCCCCCCGAGGAGATGGCGCTGAAGGGGGTGAAGCAGGTGGTGCTGACGACCTGCATCTGGCCCGAAAATCCTGAAGTCCCACAGTGAGCCCTGAGCTCCCGGAACACGAGAAGACCATCAGCTGTATTGCCGGCAATTCCACAGCGGCCGAAGCTGACCGCACGAGAAGATCATGAGCTGGTCGTTCCCCGACTCCACAGTGAGCCCTGTGCTCCCGGAGCTGATCGTGATTAGATGAAGACCTCTACACCACTCGCTGCTGCGCCTGCGACGCCACAGCGGGCCCTGAGCTCACCAGGAGCACCCGCGCGCAAACATTCACCACTCGTGATCCATGAACACCAGAAGCTGTTCGTCGGAGAAGAAGTCCTGTCCGGCACTAGCTGTCTGCCCTGCGACCCCACAGTCGAGCGGGAGAGACTTGGGTTTCCTGAGCTCCAGGAGGTGAAGACCTCCACGAGCCGCTCTTCTTCGACGCCACAGCCGAGCCCGAGTTCCAGGAACATCCGCGCATCTGACTGTTCCTTGCGACTCAACAGCTGAGCTGTGAGTAACCATCCCACACAACTAGTCATTAGTTCATCTGGAGCTCATCGCATGAGAGGAACCCCCGTTCTACCGGCCATCTTCTGCGATTCCGCAGCTGACCTGTGCCCCGAGGGCAAACCCCATGAGCAGAAGACCTCATACACAACTGGGCGTTCTCTCCGTACCACTCTACAGCTGAGCCGTGAGCTCCGGGAGGAACCTTCCGCAGAAGTAGCCGCTTCCTGCGCAGCCGAACCGAGGGCTCCAAGAGCCAAGCCCACCGAAGTTCACCTCTGCATCGGAGCGCCGCGGATGATCTCCAAGGTGCCGGTCTCGAGACCAGGCGTTTTTTGCATTCGACCTGCTGCCACTCAACGCGCATCCACAGAGATCTAAATGGGGAGGCAATGCGTCAAAAATGCCTTTTCCGCTGCGTTGCACACCCAAGGAACCCTAACGGGTCAGGATTTCCACACAACTGCATCACGCCGCAAACCTCGTCGGGTTTTCTCCACCGCCGATACAATGTGGACATCGCCGGTTCCGCACACCGGGTTTCTTCAGCCACGGGAATTTCACCAGGGGCCTCAAGGAGGCCGTGTCGAGGCAAGCTCTCCTGACAAACAACGGGCGAGGTCGACAAGACAGTTTGTTGGGACACGTTCCCTCTTCCTTCTGGCACTGGCGGTCCAGCCCCCCAGGGTGAGGGTTGCGAGGGTCTTCTTGTGGTTCTGCGCCTCAACGCGAAAGCCACCATTTGGCTGGAGTCCGACAGAAGCCGCTGCACCGAGCAATACGAACGTGTGTCAACTGTGGCAGGTCACGGTCCGGTTGATCTCCGCCGCGCCCGCCTGGACGATATCTAACCACAGAACAGATGTCACCCCTTCTTACGTGGGAAACGTTCACGCAGGTACTGAGGATGAACAAATGGAGAGTTCAATGGAGAGTTTTTCACCCCACTCCCTCCTGGCGAGGCGCAATGTGCTACCGAACTACTCTCGCGGCACGCAGCAAGGAAGCGTTCAGGCGCTCATCACCTTGATGACGAGAATCCGAAGGCGAGGGGTCAGCAACACGAACGTGAACATACAGCAAAGCTGCAAAACTCCCCTATCATGTACCGAAGCCGGTTTTTTCGGCACCGCAACAGATTGACTGTTTTCCAACCGAAGTACGACAGTCGAGGGCGTTTTCTGAACAACACGCGTCGTATTGGACACTGACACAACCCACAGCGGCCCCGCGCCATGGGCGACAAGGGACTGGACATTTTGTTCCCGTTATGGGTGCTGAGTCGAAAATTTCCGGGACAATCCGCAGCGCACCCACCGCGGAGGCCGAAACCCGCAGAGGTGAAAGAAGACACGACCTGTTACGTCCAGCCCGATGCGCAGCTCAAAAATCGGAGAGTGACCGACCCCATCGCGAACACAGATACGTAAGCTCCCCATCTTCCCCGAAAAGAGGGCCTCCCCAACCGCCGGAGTTTTTTCTCGAGGCGCCGGGCGTCATCTCACCGACACCCCTCCCCGTACCGACGGGAGGAGGTTAAGGTGTTGACCGTGTTGGTGAAAGCCGACCCTGAAGAACTGCGAGCCTCCACGGGTTAACAAGAGGAACGAACGGCGGCGGATGGGGGTTTTATCGAACGACGCCCGAATGAGGGTCCTGGGTGGAAGCGGTCAACAAAACATTTTTCTTCGTTCCATTTTTGTGTTTCCATAGCGCCAAGTAAGATATCGACAGAAGGACGTCTAGTACGCGTATTTTTCCAGAAAACCGGAAACCGGGAAACCCTGGTTTTGAAAACCGGAAAACCAGACCTATCTTATCCCCTGGTCAATTGAACGTTTTTGGACATCTGAGGCCACTGCGACCATTCCCAGGCCTCGGAAATGAGATTTTTGGCCCTCAAATGGGGTACCGGTCCCCACGAAATTCCGAAAAAATCATGAAAATCGAAAGGTCCCACGCACCAAATTCTGCCCAAAAATCGTCAAAAATGGACATGTCATACGCAGCAAGGGGGCAAACCACTCCCCAATGCTCAATGATTCCACGGCAAGCCAGATTTTCTGATCAATTGGTTTGTTTGAGCATGTTCCTGGCCCTTGTTTGGAAAGTAGATGACCCCTGGCTGGAGAGGACGGTTGTGCTCGACCGGACGGAGAGAGAACCTTCTCCATAACCACTCCACAATGCCACAAGTGGCAGGAAGGCCGGGTGTTACAGGCCTCAACCAGGGTTCCAAGGCTCTCTACTTCCTGGCTGCGTCAGGGATCACCGGGTACAGCGAGCAGGATTCCCTGTCCTGACACCCCAGCATGTACCACCGGAAGAACCCGAAACAGCAGCCCCCCCCTCATGGGGGTTGCAAGAGGCACGGAAATCGTTCAAATCGGACCAAGTCCGAAAATTCGGCACTTTCTTGGGTACAAATTGCGGTCCGAAATTTTCCGATTTTTTGAAAAAAGGCTAATTCTGTAAGGGGGACCTTTTCGAATTTTTTTTTTCGGGCACTTTTTCCACAAGGAAATGTCCGCCCTGTCCGCTACTGTCCGCTACTGTCCACTACCGATTTCAAGGATCCTCCATAGTGCCAAAAAATCAAGCCAAACACCTGCGAAACACCCCAAAAACACGTTTCCGGAGGGTTTTGGGTCGGTTTGTGGGGTTTTTATGCACTTTTGGGGTGTTCTGGGGGTACCTCAAAAATGCGTTTTTAAACAGCTTTTCCCCACCCCTACCCCCCCCCCCCCCCCCGCCAACACACACGCACATCAGATTGAAGATGGACGAACAAAGGAAGGCACTCTCTTGGGAAAGATATTGTCCCGTCGTGTAAGGGTGCGAGTGGGTGTCGCATCAAGAATCCCTACACGGCATCAAGGTGAATCCAAAACTGTGGAATATCACCACAGCGGCTCCAAGAATAAGTATCCTCCCGCGTGTGTTTGTGTTGTGCCGTCAATATTTTTTACCCCTGACCTGATTTTTTGTGAGGGCCTGCAGAAAATCAGGTCAGCTGACCCGAAAATACCCCCAAGCTCCACCCCTGGTGGCAGGGTCTTCGCTCATCTTCCAGGGGGTTCGTGCTGACCTCTGGGAGTCGGAGGAACACTAAAATTGGGGTTTGGGGTCACTTTTCCCCCCCAACAGGCGCACGGACACATGATTCAACACATCAGCGTGGGCTCTCGCCTCTTCAAGATGTGACGCCGCATGCGCTCAGGCCTCGGCAACTGACAGGTACATGTCACAGGGGGGTCTGGAGGGCGGAGCCCCCCAGCCGACGGGAGGCCACGGTAGTGAACGTCTGTTCTTGTGCGTCTCGCGAAGGTTCATCCATTCTCCCACAGTTGGTCCCTCAGGCGCACTGGGCGTGGGTACCGCCCACGACCCCAGTGTGGGCAACCCAAGTAACACCCCACGAATTATTCGCAAATAGTTCGTTGGTGTGATTAAAGAGGGTCGTGTGCCTGTTCCTGGGGGTTGCAGTACTGTAGTATTCAAAACTACTGTAAATATTAAAAGCGCCCTATCACTTCACAGCTACAACCGCTCTGATGAATTTCCTTTTGTTTGTTGCGTTGACGCTTCTACACACAAAACCCTGAACTGATCACACCCTGAGCCTGATGAAGGGTGGGGTTAGTGTATAGAGCACGTTTGGTTGCAGCTGTGGTGGGGCGCTTTCCGCTCACACGAGTGTGCTTAATAATTTATACCGTATACGTAAATATTATGGAACGTAAATATTATGGAACGGGCCCATTTTTGGCCGGTCCGTTCCATAATATTTACGTTCCAAAATATTTACAGGGCCAGTTCGGGACTCGGTGGTGAGGACGGCTTGCGTCAGGAATCGCGCGAAAAGTGCACGAGTAGGTCCCGTCAGGGACTCTGTACGCCGTCCGATCACCTGGTCCAAGTCCCCGAGTCGCAGAAAGCCCTGTAAATATTATGGAACGAAAAAAATCTGGAACGCCAACCCACCAGCGTTCCAAAATATTTACGTTCCATAATATTTACGTTCCATAATATTTACGTTCCAAAATATTTACGTATACGGTATATATTATAATTCAATAATTATTTTGGCCCCCCTCAGGGGGGGCCAATTAACAAAATTTTGTAACAATTACAAATAAATTACAATTTTGTAACAGTTACAAATAAATTATTTTGTAAAAATAATATTCTGGCGTCCAGCGGCCCAGTTAACAACTGCCCGTTTCATGGTTTGACATAAGACTTACTTATTTTTACGCTTATTCCGTAAGATTTGTAAGTCTTATAAGACTTACGGAAATCTTATGGAAATCTTATAAGACTTATAAGAATCTTACGGATTCTTATAAGTCTTATAAGAATCTTACGGATTCTTATCAGGCTTACGGAAAATCTTATAAGATTTTTTTATCTTACCAAAAATCTTATAAGACTTACAAATCTTATCGGAAAAATCCGTAAGTCTTATAAGACTTACGGAAAATATTATAAGTCTTATAAGATTTTCCGCAAGTCTTATAAGACTTATCGGATTTCTGGCAAGAATTTTCCGGAATCTTACAAGAATATTATGAGATTTTCCCAAAATCTTATAAGACTTTCTCAGATTCTTACAAGTCTTATAAGATTTGACGGCTTATCGTAAGAATTCTTGGCTTTTTTTCGTAAGTATTCGGAGCCAATAAGCGTAAGAATCCATAAGAATCCAACAAGATTCTTAAGCGGCTTGTCAAACCATGCCGTTTTTGTAAAAATAAAACTCTCGCGAGGCTCGAGGATGGGGGTGGGGGAGGTGCTCCCGGCCAGTCTTATTCGCCTGTACAACGGGTTGCTCTTTCATGTCGACCCTGGCAGGGGACGGGGTTTCCAGGGCTTGAAGAGCAGCGGGCGTCTGCATCGGCGCTGCATCAGGCTCAGCCTGGCTGCCTTGGGGCGCGGCTGCTCAGACTCATCGCTCTCGCTTCCGTCACCCCCCTCCTGTCGTGGCACGATGTACTCCCGTCTTCCGATGCCCCTCGCCCTCCACGTTCTCCTGTGGTTCCCAGTCAGGTAAAGGACGCTGTAACAAACATGTTAATTTGTAAAAAATATAGCTGGAGTCGTGCAGGATCATTCGTGAAGAAATACGAAAGGTAAACGAGAAAAAGTTTTTCGTTGATCGCACGACACACACAGAAAATTTTGCCTGCGGAAGTGTTGGTGTGTGATTGGCAGGCGCATAAGACTGTGTGTGACGGCAAGCACCTAGCACTTCCCCTATCGCTGCATTTCCGCCTGACAAGTACCTTGTTGGAAGAAAAAAAAATGTCACTCCAGTACAGCCGCTCTTTACTCGTATTTTGTTGTGAAGTATCTCCCCTCTGCCTGTGTTGCGCGGTGCTAGCCGCTGAAGTGTCTCCCCTCTGCTGTGTTGCGCGGTGCTAGCCGCTGAAGTATCTCCCCTCTGCCGTGTTGTGCGGTGCGAGCCGCTGAAGTATCTCCCCTCTGCCCCCTTGGCGCCCCTCTTCTGACTGATATACCTCCTCTGTGTCCTAAACGCTTCCCTGATAAAAAGTTTGCGTTGACGCTTCCACACACAAAACCTCAACTCCTGTGATGGGGGAGGCTAGTGGTGTGCGGAGCACGTTTGGCTGTGGTAGAGTGACATTTTCTGCTCACAAGTGTGCGTAAAAAATGTCACTCCAGTACAGCCGCTCTTTACTCGTATTTTGTTTGTGATGCGTTGACGCTTCCACTCAGGACCCTCATCCGGAGGGACGTGGCCGTCCCTGGTCTCTCGGGACGGCCGCGGAAGTTACGCGCCGGGTATCGGGCGTGTCTCCAGGAAAGCCGGGTCTGCCGCTTGCTTACCCCGGGTGTATTCGTCAGCTCTCTGGTCCTGGGAAGCCACCCACTGCGGTCGGAGCCGCATCCTATTCTTCCGGGCGATGGTGAAGATCTCCTGCAACACCAGGTTGCCGCGGAAGTTGGAGCAGTGGCCCCTGCGCATCGAGAACACAAGGGGGAGGTTGTCGATGTAGCATGTCACGGTCATGTCTGTATACCTCTGAGCCAGTCGCAGGCCTTGCCAGACGGCGTGTGCCTCCTTTAGGAAAATGTGCGCCCCCTCGTCCGCTCCGCGGAACGTTCCCTGTGCGACTGTCTCCCCCTCTGGCCTGACTAGAATGGCGGCCCACTCGCGCGATGATGCATCTGTCCATAGCGATACCACGGAGGGGGGGTCAGTCGCGGCCCGCCAGTCGTTCACTGCGATGAAGCGCATACGGTCCACAGTCTCACGCTGCACCGAGGTGGGTACTGTGCATACTGCATCCCACGTACCCCCTTCCGCGTGTGCCCGCTTCGCCACTCGTCGGATGAATGAAAGGGCTGCCGGCATGTAGCACATTGGGGCGCGCATGACGTAGGACTGCCACACGAGCGCACCGAACACCCGAAACACCCCGCGCGGCGTCGAGCTCCCCTCGAGCAGTGCCCCCAGCTCGCTGCGCTCGGTGATCTTTCGGATCCAGGCCGGGTCCATCCTGAAAGTGTGCCGTTGTAAGTCGAACTCGATGCCGAACACGGAGAAGTGCTGTGTCGGTCTTCCGTGCTGTGGGTCGTCGAAGTTCAGCGCCGCTAGGACTTCCCTGCACCGCCCGAGGAAAGCAGCGTATTGGTTCGCCACCTCCTCTCGGGTTCGCCCCAGCACCACGAAGTTGTCGATCCAGCAGATCCCCTGGCTGGGCGGGAGCAGCACCCTTGCGCTCCTGTTCGCGATGGATGGAGAGTGCGACCAGCCCATGCACATGACGGTGAGGAATGTCTTGATGAACTCGTCGCGTTCTCCCCCGACCCAGACTCCAAAAAAGCGCTGGATTTCCTTCTGCACTGGGAACTGGTAGAACCAGCTCCGCGCGTCCGCCATCACGACCCACTCTGCGAGAGCAATGCGTCGCGTCACCTCGATGATGTCGTCCAGGCGCATGTCCGGGGGTCGAACCATGTGCTTGTTGAGCGGCCTGGCGTCGACGATGAAACGTAATCCTCCCGACTTTTTGGACACGGTGAAAGCCGGGAGGGTGAGGTAGGCGGCAGCATCCGCCTCCTTCAGCACTCCGAAGCCCTCCAGGTCGTCGAGGTGTTGCAGCATGTGTCGGGATACCTTGCGGTGGCGTCTGAACGCCTCCCTTGCGCCTGGCAGCAGCGCGTTCTCAAATACCCTCGGCTCCCGGATCAGATCTATCACGCCGTCCAACTCCCCTGCCGTGTCCATCTCCACCAGCCTGTCGAGGTCGAGCCGTGTCTTGCAGATCGGTGCGATGGCTTCACCGTGTGTCCCCGCATCACGCCCCTCCTTTGCCGGCCGCAGCAGCTTGTCTCCCGCGCACACCGCGAGGTCGCTCTCATACCCGTTTTCAATGCCTGGCCCGTACGACTCGTCGGTGTCCGGGTCGTCTTCGGTCTGACCCACTTCCTGATAAGCCTCCTGTGGCGCCATCAGGCGTCGGAGCTTTGCCGGGAAGTGTGATGATGATGTCTGCGGGTCCCCTCCCCGCTTCGTTCGTCTCCGCCGACGCCCCCTCACTGGTCGATCTTCGCTGATATCCTCGCCGTGTCTCTCGCGCGCGCATTCTCCGCCGCCGACACGTAGCGAATCACCCCGTCCACTGTGGCATGTCGTGACAGCAGCCTGACTTCCTCCAGGGGCACTCCCTTCCTCGCCAGATGTGTCAGCGCGCCGCGGCGGAGGAAGTGTGTAGTCAGAGTCGCCCTGGCTCTCTTGATTGCCTTTGTCGCACAGCGGTACCCTACACTTGGGGGGAACAGGGTTGTCTGCTTGCGTTTTTCTGCCTGCCTGAGACGCCGCTCCAGGATCTTCCGGAGGCCTGCCTGCAGGGTGATGCCTGTGATGTGCCCGACACGGAACGGGTCCGACTTTGACTGCGTCCAGCGGATGTTGACTACGTCGTTGTCCGGGTCCGGCTGAACATCCTTCACGTCGAGGCGGAGTGCATCTGACACGCGCGCAGCCCCCCTCCACATGATGCCCAGCAGCAGCTGTACCAGTCGGCGCGGTTCGCGTTCGATCGCCCTTCGAATGTCCTGTGGGGTCGCGGGTTGTGCCTGGCGCTTCGGCTTCAGCGCTCCCTGCCGCTTGAGCGCGCGGCGGTAATCGCTGAGGACCTGGACACTGTCGAGCGGGTAGCCCTCGAATCTCCTGAGGGCCCCTGCGATGTTGTTCAGGTACTGCAGGGTCGAGGACGTCGACAGGCCCCCCAAACGTTGGCTGGTCGCCCATAGCATCGCGCACTCGTCGTGTGGCGGCATTCTCCCCGCTGTGTCTGCCCACTGCCTGCGGAACTGTGTGTACTGGTCGTATGCTCTGCATAGTGTCTTCCAGTAGGTCGGGGCGAGGGCGTGTGTCAGGGTCTTTTGGAAAGAGTCGCGGATCTCCTTGCACTTCTGGGGTGTCAGCCGGGTGCCCTTCTTCAACGGCCGCCCCCGACCGGTCGGGGGGAGGGTCGGCACGGCCTCCTGGTACAGCAGGCCGTAGTGTCCCCCCTTGTCCGGTCAGTTCCGCTTCCCGAGTCCCTTCGACGCGCGTCCCTTTCCCGCGCTCCGGCCCCTGCCCTTGCTTGGGAGCCGGTATGGCTCCGATCTGTCTTCGGCCTTCGCCTCCGCTTTTGCCCACACTGCCTCTTGCTTGGCTCTGCCCTCTTCGATGAACCTCCTGTGGAGGGCAACCGTGTAGTCGGAGGGTGATAGGGCCTTCGCCTTCCCCTGGTAGTGGCGCGCCCCCGCGCGGCCTCGCAGCAGTGCGTAGCTGTTCATCTCGACGATGACTTTGTGGAGTGGTGTCACGAAGGGGGCAACATCGTTTGTCTGCTTGATTAGGTCGAACATTTCGTACACCCGCTCGAAACGCGACGCCATCTCGTGGTGCCAATCGGGGGCGTCTGGCCCGCTCTCCAGCTCCGCCTTGCGGAACACCCGCGTCACCTCCGCCTTCACAAGGCGCTGCCCGCTCGCCGTTGTCAGCGCGTCTCCCCAAGTCGAGACGACGTGCGCCGTGAAACCCGCGGGGAGGTCCTGGTCGGCCTTCTTCTGGCTGAGTTTCAGCTCAGCTATCTCCTTCTTGTGCTCCTCCACCGTCCCCCTCAGGCCTGTCACTTCGCTCCTGAGCTCCCGGATCTCCTGCAGGATGGTGGCTAGAGCCGCGGCGTTCGTGTCCTCCTTGGGTGGTGGCGCCGGTACCCTCTCGCTGGAGGACTCCTCGTCGTACTCCTCTCCGTCCCACATCTCGGCGTCTGCTTCGTCCCTCTCCCTCTCGAGGGCCTCCCACGTGCACACGGGGCAAGTCCACCCGACTTCCCCCCACATCTCCAGCCACTCGTTCGCCGCCGCCGTCGGGATGCGCTTCCTCAGGCATGACGGCACCGTCGTACGCCCGCACGTGTGGCACGAATGGGCTGTGGCGCCGCCGCCGTGGATGGTGTCGCAGGTGGGGAAGACGCAGCCCGCCCGGGGTGCGACGGCTGCGGTCTTGGCCAACGGGGGAATCGGGATACGGTCCCAGTCAGCCGTGGCGGCGTCGAAGCTTGCCATCTCCTGATGCCTGCCCCCTCTGTCTGTGTTGTGCGGTTCTAGCCGCTGAAGTATCTCCCCTCTGCCTGCGTTGTGCGGTGCGAGCCGCTGAAGTATCTCCCCTCTGCCTGTGTTGTGCGGTGCTAGCCGCTGAAGTATCTCTCCTCTGCCGTGTTGTGCGGTGCGAGCCGCTGAAGTATCCCCCCTCTGCCTGCGTTGCGCGGTGCTAGCCGCTGAAGTGTCTCCCCTCTGCCGTGTTGTGCGGTGCGAGCCGCTAAAGTATCTCCCCTCTGCCTGTGTTGTGCGGTGCTAGCCGCTGAAGTATCTCCCCTCTGCCGTGTTGTGCGGTGCGAGCCGCTGAATTATCTCCCCTCTGCCTGTGTTGCGCGGTGCTAGCCGCTGAAGTGTCTCCCCTCTGCCGTGTTGTGCGGTGCTAGCCGCTGAAGTATCTCCCCTCTGCCGTGTTGTGCGGTGCGAGCCGCTGAAGTATCTCCCCTCTGCCTGTGTTGCGCGGTGCTAGCCGCTGAAGTGTCTCCCCTCTGCCGTGTTGTGCGGTGCGAGCCGCTGAAGTATCTCCCCTCTGCCTGTGTTGCGCGGTGCGAGCCGCTGAAGTGTCTCCCCTCTGCCGTGTAGTGCGGTGCGAGCCGCTGAAGTATCTCCCCTCTGCCTGTGTTGCGCGGTGCTAGCCGCTGAAGTGTCTCCCCTCTGCCGTGTTGTGCGGTGCTAGCCGCTGAAGTATCTCCCCTCTGCCGTGTTGTGCGGTGCGAGCCGCTGAAGTATCTCCCCTCTGCCCCCTTGGCGCCCCTCTTCTGACTGATATACCTCCTCTGTGTCCTAAACGCTTCCCTGATAAAAAGTTTGCGTTGACGCTTCCACACACAAAACCTCAACTCCTGTGATGGGGGAGGCTAGTGGTGTGCGGAGCACGTTTGGCTGTGGTAGAGTGACATTTTCTGCTCACAAGTGTGCGTAATAAAAATAGAAAACCCCCGCTGCGCGGTGGGGCCAGTTAACAAAATTCGTAATTATTTGTTAACTACAAAATATTAATTGCAATTCGGGAAAGGGACCCAAACTAACGGTTAACAGTAGTTTTGAATACTACAGTATCGTGAGTGAACCAATTCGAGTCGAACCCGTGGCGGGGTTGTCCGCACCCTGTGGAGGCGTTTTCCTTGCCTTGTCAGGACGAGTAAATTCCGTGCTCCTGCACTTGGTACCTGTGATTGGCGGGGAGGTAGTTGAGATCCTGTGTTGAGACCTGCACAAACATACCCCCGGGCACTCGTGCCCGGAATCTGCTGAGGGGACCGACCCACGGCTGGTTTGTATTGACCTGTTGTTGACACACACGCTGAAACATACCGGGATGGAGTCGTCGGGTCGCTGTCGTCGGATTTCCTGCGTGAGAATCCTCTCTTCCTGCCAGAGATAGGCGAGCCAGGGCTCCTTCCAGTGCAATGGCTGAGGCAGGTGGCACTCTCAACGAACAAATCATACGGGTAAGTCACAGAACGTACCAACAACAAAGCAGAAGAGAACTTGTGGATCAAGGGAAGCTCCGGCACAATGAGGCCTCAGTCAGCGCCTACGCCTCCGTGTTCGCCCCTGCCTGCGCCTGCTCCCCGGGGCACCAGCGGAACATCACGTCTGTCTGGATAGCGTACTTCACCCCCGACAGGATTGCTGCACTCTCGTGCATCTCCTCCCCATCGAAGGTCACAACCCTCCCAATTTTAGGCTGAAGCGACACATCGGGATCGTGCCTCGGGTACGTGATGACAGGCTTCTGCCCCTTCACAACCGTGACCTTTCCCCTCTCGATGAAGTTCAGCGACCCGCCTGTGAAGCACCCTGCGGGTGCTTCCCCACTCTCGGAGGACTGCTCGTTGAGGTACACCACGACGGAGAGGCCGTTGCGGTACTGCCCGTGCACGCCACAGAGCTCCGTTGTTCTGTACGAGGTGTCCGAGTGCACCGAGAAAACCTGCCCAGGTTCGTACTTCAGGATGCGCAACAAGGGGTTGACCCCTGCAGCGACGCAGTGGGCACCGTTTTCTCTGCACTTGCAAATATCCGACCCTTGGGCCTTCTTCCCTTGGCAGCCGATCCCCATCTTGAGGCTCTGCAGGAGAGGGCGGATGCGGCTGTAAAGGTAGCCTGCAAGCACTTCGTCGCGCACGAAGATGATTCGTGCGGTGCTGATCGGGGCGCGGGACACATTCCCTGCTGCGAAATCCGGTTGCTCGTAGTACATGTCGGGGATCAAACCAGCCTCGCCACGGGTCTTGAACCCAACGGCTTCAGCAGATGCGATCACAGATTCACACTGCTCTGGGGTGAAGACCTGGTCGATCACATGAACCGGGTTCACGGCATCAGGGACGGATATGGCAGAGGTGAGGGTGGGCGCAGCAGCGGCCAGTGGACTGGTGAAGGGTTCGGAGGCGTTGCGGGTTTGCCAGATGCGGGTGTTACGCGCAGCGACCTGGTCGCGGGTGCCGTGCTGTGCAATGCCATCGTGAACAATGGCACCGAAGAGCTTGCAAGGGTTTTGCGTCATCGAATATTCTCACGCCTGTTGCGGCTGGTGTGTGGAAGCAGAAACCCCACGACGTGTGCACTGTGAAGCAAGGAAGCAAACAGAGTGGCGACAAAGAGTCCGAGATCCTCTGACACACGGACGACACAGTCACGAAGCGCTGTCCCGATCTCGTGTGGCTGTGGTGGAGTGACATTTTCTGACACACCTGTGTGCAGAGGAAATGCGACACACTGAAGGATTCTCATATGTTTCCTATCTCTTTCTGCTCCGCCAGCAATCCACTTTCTGTACTTAGGCAGGTCATCCGAGGCGTCACACACAGGGGTGGGGGTGAGAGAGAGGGTTTCAAAAAAGCAGCCTGTGCGTCGTAGCCGTCGGGGCGATTGCGTTGCTTCGTAAAAAAGCAGTCGAGGCGTAGAAGGCGTGGTTGCGTTTGCTGTTGCGTTGCTGAGTAAAAAGCGTTTCGGGCGTACTGCTGTAGTAAAGACAGCGCAGCATGGCACTGATGGCCAGGGTGGGCTCACGCGGGGGACGTGGATTGGGCGACAATAGGGCGGGCACAGACGGTGGATGTGTGCAGTGCAAGCAAGGGAAAGGTTCCAGAAGTGTCAGTAGCATTTCCAGTTGAACAGGGATGCAGGGATGCAGGGGTGCTGTCGCGGTGGGGGCTGGGTGTCATCCGACGCGCCGGCTTTCTGCATTGTATTGACAGATCAGGCCACCTGCGTGGGTCTGCCCGTCTTGTTTTTACTGCCTCTCTACATTTCGGAAAGCTAATACAAGTTTACAACAACATCCTCTCAACATTACTGTTGAGAACAACCAATCTTCGGAGAGTGGATTGACACAACCCGGGAACCTGAAACATTGCAGATTGTCCGGGAAAGCACCGCACCTCCCACGTTGATCCTCCGCGATCTACCTCTCATTCTCCTGCAAAAATCAGTCTCGGGTCACTGAAGGACCAGGCAGCACATGCCACCCATCCACACCTCCACGTCCGGTGGTTCAGGAAGTGCGCTTCTTGCAGTGGCCTATCATAAACTGTTGCCCGATGCCGTTTTGTTGACTTTGACAGAGCGGCATGTTGGACATGAACTGAGAGAGACAGGCTGCTGCCCAGCACGCCAAGGCACACATTGTTCTGATACAGAAGGGCAGGATGCAACAGGATTCAGAGGGGACGAAGCACGGCAACTCCTTCATGCGGTCTCTTTGCAGGTCGTCACATTGACATTGGATGTTCTCGGACTATTTATGTTTCGGTCTAGTTCCATCCCCATGTACAGCTGTCGGCCACATCAGGTTGGAACATGATCAAACGAAAGGCAAAGGGTAACGGGAGGGAGGGAGGGAGGGAGAGGGGTGCAATCTGCTGGTTTGCAGTCATCCGTCCGCGTCTGCGCGTTTAGTAGTATGAAGGCAGGCGTGCCGGGGAGTAGTGGAAGCTTCCATGAGATGCGGCACGCGGCGACGCGCTGACGGTGTGTCCTGCAACCACAACGACTGGCCCCACCGGCAGCGAATGGGGGATGCGGCAGAGATCAGCCAAGGCGCTGAGCTTGCTGATTTCGCCCCCTCCCTCGCCGCTGTCTGAGATGTTGAGGACTGCCCCATTCTGGTCGTAGATGACGCCGTTGGTGCACTGAATGCTTGTGATCACAGACTGGCTGTCACCCTGCAGCTTCCACAGCCGCAGCACCCCGTGGTTGTCCTCCAGCGCCCGGAACTCCGTCCGGCTGGAATGGACAGGGGGCGGTGACATCTCAGGCCTGCTCCTGGAGCGCTCCCCGACACCAGGCGAGGCGGAGGCGACAGGTGCTGGAGGCGGCGAGGCACTGCCCATGCGGTCCTCTTTGCGGGGGCTGGACTGAATGATCTTGGTCAGCATGCCCTTGGTCTGGTGGAGCTTCACGTGGTTCTCCCAACCCACACCGGCACTGCCGAGGATAGCTTCTTGGGCCTTTGTCAGCTTGTCGTTGAGCCTCGACAAAGCCAGATCCTTCTCGAGGCCCTGCTGCTTCAGCGAGGCAATCTCCTCCAGGTACGGCCGCACGTCCACACTGGCCCTGTCCACAGGCTGGCCACCGACCATGATCGGCGGCGCCGGTCCGTCAGAGTTGCTGGTCACTTTCGAGGCCATTGCAGTCGGCCCGTTGTCCCCAACGGCGGCCAGTGACTCGCGGAGGTGTGCCGCTTCCCGCTGTGACTCTGCAAGGGCCTTCTCGAGCTGGTTGATGCGCCCCTGTGTTATGTGCGATGGGGGCAGGTGGTTGTGAGAGAGAAAGAGAAGAGCGTCACAGAGAAGAAATCTCACAACACCATTCAGCAGCAACCGCTCTTTGCCTGCATTTTGTTTGTTGTATGCGTTGACGCTTCTACACAACCCCTGGAATTCTTGAGCATCTGTTTGTGTCGGAGGAGAGAACGGGGAAACGACACCTCAGAGAGGGAGAGAGAGAACTTGTTTTGTAATGTGTTTGTTGCGTGAGGTGTAGCTCCCCGGCACCTCCTGCATACGCAGTGTGTGACGCACAAAACAAGTTCTCTTCGCAACGCTATGCTATTGCGTCCAAGAGAGAGAGAGTGGTTGCACTTCGCTTCCACTATCCCGATCACACCCCTCGATCGTGAAGTGACAGCAAAACGGAAGGAATACGCGTCACTGGCACAGCCGACCCTCAGCTTAGTATACAAGAGGGAGACAGAGGGGGGAGCGACGAACCCCACACATACGTTCTTCTCGACAATCTCTGAATCGTGGTGGTGGATGTCATCCTTCCCCTTCTTCTTCTTCTCTTTCTTGTGGCTCTGCGCCTCTGTCCTCCACTTCTTCGCCTCTTCCTGCGACTCCTTCAGGTGCTTCTCCAGCTCCTTCACACGGACAGCCTTGTGCTGGAGGTCGTCCTTCAGCCTGTGGATCATGCTTTCTTGGTTGCCAGACGCGTAAAGGCGCTGCAGTGACTCGATCTGTGCCTTCAGCTTCTCATTCTCGCGCATGACCTCCGTCAGGTTGACCGAAACGGCGCTCCGGTGGCTGTACTGACTTGCGGCACGTGGGGCCATTCCGCTGGCCTGGCTCCCCTCGTCGGGGTGGGCGGACCCGGCAGACCCTCCGTGCATGCTGGCCTGGCGTGAGTGCTGCGAACCTGCCTGGCTGTCCCTGTGGCTGCCCGCACTCAGCTGAGACCCCTTCCGGCTCATGGGAGGTGCAGACTGCTGCTCGTCCACCTTGCCCGAGAGCTCCTTCGGGTCCGCCCCTGCGCTTGGCTGCGAAGGGATTGGCGCCAGCGGAAGCTTCCCCTCCGAACGGTCGGCCGACATGACAGCAGACGACACCCGGGACTTGTCGAGGTTCGGCACCGTCTCGCCAAGCGTCTTCTCGGCAGGCGACGTTGGGGGCTCCGGTTGCTCGGTGGGCGACGGGGCCTTCTTCTTCAGCACGTTGGCGAAGGGGTTGTCCGACATTGCTCAGACGTTGGGACGTGAGTGTGTAACTTGAATCTGGTCGTGCAAGTGAGGTGGCGACGCGCAAAGAAGGAAGACACACAGAGAACAGTGGTGCAAATCCTGCCCTGTGAGTTGAGTCAGGGGCCTGCGGTAGCAACTCACATTGGAGTGACTGTGTGACTGAATGTGGCGTTCGGAACTGTCAAACGGGCAAAGGGTGGGATGGCTTGGGGGTGTGGCTGGAAGTCGGTTCTATTTCCCACACGGCGGCGCTTCTCGGAAAATCGGGGAGCAACCTAAGGGGGCTAGCATCTCCGCCGAGCAAGATCTTAGTGAAGCCGTGTAACGACATGAAGAAGACACACCATCTAGCCGCATCGGCGGCTCTAGGTCTAGGTGTTGGCAGTTGGGCTGCCAACGGTGATCACAGCAGGTCCTCCTCCTCGAGAGGGTCGTCTATGTCCAACTCCCGCGCAGGTTCGGGCATGCACTCCGCTGCACCCGCGGGTGACATGCGCACAGGCTTTGGGGGGGGGCCATCGAAGATGGGACCGAAGCGCACGGGCGGCTTCTCGAGTGGCGGCGGTGTTGCAGGTGGCTTGAACCGGAGCATCTTCGGGCGAGGAACCGGTTGAGGCGTCCACGACTTGGTGATCAGCTTGAACCCCGAATACCGCGACGCGCCAGCCCTCTCCCTCGCCTCCGTCCACGGCATGTCTTCGCGCCAGACAGTGTCGCGGCACGGCGGCTTGGGGGTGCTTGCATCACTCGCCACAGCCGGCGACGTCCTCATGGGAGATGCCACACTCCCCACATACAGCGGCCCCTGCAGCAGGCGGTCGCAGTTCACAGGGCGGCTTTCCGACAGGGGCACGGGGGGTGTGCGCACAGCCCGCTTGCTGGCCGACAATGCCTCCAGAGGGGCCGGCGTGGGGCGGCTCGGGGTGTGCAGCGACTGGTTGTCGCCGCTGCCGATGCTCAAGGCACGGAAGGCTTGCGAGTGGTAGAAGCCTTCCATCGGGGGTCCTCCCACCCGCGGCAGCGGGGAGGACGTGTGCATCCAACGGCACTCCTGCAGGGGTGGGCTGTGTGGGAGGGCCAGCGAACTACACTCACACTGTGGGCCACGCAAGTTTGGGTCAGACTGGGTGTGCAGTGCACGCAGAGAGGAAATCACAGGGGAGTGGGCGGGGCGTGTCCTGGGCTGGTTCTACCATCCTCACTGTGGCGCAGTGACCACGTCGAGGCACAGAGCCCGTGGAAGAGTCACGGACTGTTTGATCTCCAAGGCGGCTGCAGCAGCTGGGTCGTCCACAGGAGCAACAAGCCAGAGAGGCGATGCTGCGGGGACGCCGTCGCTGAACTGATCAAACCACGATGCAAAGAAGCCTGTTGTGACTGCGATGTTGCCGTGGGACATGCGGAGCTTCGCTGGCCACGGTGACGGCTTCTGCAAACGTGCGAGCAGCACAGGAGAGGTCGGATTGGTGACATCATACATGCGCACATCCCCGTGCAGCCACTGGGACAGGAAGAGCGACGTCCCGGAAGGCGAGAGGCACATCCCAAGGCTCATGCCCTGCACAGCCTGCAGTGTGCCTGGCAGCGTCTTCTGCGGGATGTGGATGACCTTCTCTGCATGCGCCTTACCCCCGCTGCTGCACTCGAAGTAGAACACCGCTGTGCTGGGGCAGCATGCGGTGTACCCACACACCAGCACGTCGCTCCGTGGTGGCTCCCGGAGGCAGAGTGCCACCGGGGCAACCCCCTCTGGGCCCAGGTCGCACCGGGCGACAAGGCTGTCCTGAGGGGGGCCTGTGAGGCGCCAGACGTGCAGCATGGAACCGTAGTTCGCCAAGTGGCGGGGGTGGCATCCTGCAAGGCAGTGCTGTGCGCTGGCCCATTCAGCCGACACTGCGATGCTGCTGGAGGGTGCAACAACAGGCCCTGGCAGGTGTGGGCCGCGCCGTGGCGACTGTGAAGTGTGCTGCGACACGGTGCCCTCCCGGCAGTCGACCCGCAGCAGGCCCCGGGCAGCCGAAACCAGGACGTCGTTTGCGCTCCCGGAGATGCCGGAGCATCCCATCACATCGCCCAGTGCTGAGACATCGACCTGTGTCACGGTCAGCTCAGAATTCCCAGCCCCGGAGACCGACACGATGTGGAGAAGCTTCTGCGTCAGCCCCACGGTGCAGAGGTAGGCGCGCGAGTGCGTGGCTGTCAGCTCGAAGAAGGAGTCGCTGTCCCCTTCCAGTGCACAGCGGGAGAGCACATTGCCCCTGCCGTCAATGGCTGACACAGCAGATGTCCTGGTGTGTGGCTCTGTGCAGAGGACATAATACTGCGCCATTGGGCGCCTATGCCATGCCACTGTGGGTGGTGGTGGTGGCGGTGCACAGGAAGTGGCACGGTTGTTGACGAACACATCCATGTGGCGAGAGAAGCCTTGGACACCTGTGGCAAGTGGTCCGACATTCGGGCTTCAGACTTGATTGATTGGGTGTGTGGGAGTGGAGCGACCATGGGCGGGTGGGACCTGTGATCCCAGACAAATAGAATCTTGCCCCGCTATCCTCAGCAGCTCAGTTCTTTGAAGCTGCATTCTGGGACTCGAACGGAACCGTCCGCAGGACCGGTAATAATCTGGAACACGGGAGCGTTCCCCGTGCGACGCATGCTTTGCCAGAAGACCCTGAGCAGGGCACACGGGAAGGGAGAGAGCAAGCTAAATCAAGGTTCACCTCAGAAGGCTATCTCGCCACATTCATGACTTGGATCAGAGATCGTTGCACGTTGATATACCGGCAACCTGTCGAACCATGACCAGTACCCACACCGCATGCTGCATTGAAAGTCCACCTACCTGCCCAGAGATTCAATAATCGGTGTGGCCAGCGGTCATCCCGTGATGTACCGGGTGCCGAATTCTATTGTGACACGACGACGGGCCGTTGCTCAAAAATGCGAGCGCCCAACATCATCAAACGAGTCCGTTGCAAACATGCAGCTTGTCATGCGCAGCTAGGTCCCCCCCGGACCGACTCCCATCCCCGCCCCCCCCCCCCCCCACCCTGGCACCTTTGCTTTCGGAAGGTGCCATCTAAATGGAAACAGGAAAAAAACCCCCCACCACCACCACACCACATCTCCCATCTCACTTCGTATGCAAATGTGGTCAGACAGATGTTGCACAAACAAAGAAGACACCCGGGAAGCCACTCGGCACCTCTTGCAGCGATGCGTTCGTTCACAGCTGCCGATGCCACTCTGAAAGAGCTGCGCTATTTGTATCTGGTAGCAAACCCGCAAGATGATGCTGCCACCGATAATAAGGAAAGCATGACACGCGATACCACCACCCTACCCGACTGCCACACCTTTGGAACATTTACTGGCATTTGGCACAGCAGCTCGTCCACCCGAACAACCACACCGCCGGCAACACGAGCTACGCAAAATACTGCCTGAAGAGGCAGACAAAGGAATGAATAAAGTCGGGATTTGACAGGAATGCCACATGCACCGCCTTCCCGACAGCACGCTCCATCGCTGTCGAGAGCTCCTGCCTTCCAATCGGGTGGAACTTCACATTGAAACGGAGCACCGTCTGGCAGAGGGACAAATGCATTGACAGCGAGCGCAGCATGTCTTCGATGATCTGCAGCTTCTTCTGCTTCTTCTGCATCGTGCTGCATACATCGGGGTCCACTGTGGCAGAGTGCTTCGACACATAGCTGTCATCTTCCGACGCGATGAACACGACTGTTTTGAACAGCCCAATCTTGTCGTTGCAGCTCAGACTGTGCAGCCCAGGTGCGTCAAGCCGCAGCTGACGGATGTTCGCGCTCTGCCTGAGGTAGCTCAACACCCAGAGCGCCCCGCTGACCTTCACGCTGTCCGCATCCGCCACACCCAGGTGGGGTGCGCTCAGCGACACGTATGTGTACAGATACTTCAAGTAGGGCTCCAGATCCGCGTTCTGCAGGGCACTCCTGATGACAAGGCCCCCCATGGAGTGTCCGATGAAGGAGAGGCGGCGCAGCTTCATCTTCTCCGCCTTGATGTACTCCACGACCTCCGCTGCGAGGAGCGACCCCAGCTTCTCGAGGGGCTGGTCCGCATGGTCCTCCATGCTCTGGATCATCAGGAAGTCCACACCCTTTGCCAGAGAGAGCGCCAGGTGGTTGCGCAAGGCCCGCAGGTCGTACTGGTTGCCCTTGTATCCGTGGCAGAAGACGATGAGATGAACTGCCTTCGAGCGTGGCACCCCCTGCCGCTTTGCGGGGACGCCCTTCATCCCTTCGAACAGCTCGTCGTCTGTCCCGCCAGCGTCGTGGCTGTCAGCCTCCGTGACAACATGCAGCCCGCCCTGCGACGACTTGATGGAATTCTGATGGGCAAACAGATCGGGGTGCTGCGGGTGTGGCGGGCGCAGCTCCGTCTCAGGAGGGAGCCCGGAGGCCACACGCATGGCATCGCAGCGGAAACCGATGCCGTGGCGGTTGCTGCGGTTGTCCAGCAACTGGAACTCCACAAACGTATGCTTGGGGTACGTGAAGGTGAGCTGCAGGCTGGGCGGGACTGCAGTGGGTCTGGTCAGTGCCGTCGCAGGTCTGGCTGCCGATGCCGAGCTTGTGGGCCGGCGAGGCGACGCCTCGGCGACGTCATCCTGCACAGAGTCGGATTTTATGATATCGGCATCATCGGCTGCGATGGTGAAGTGTTTCTTGGCCCGCTCCAGCTCGAGCCGCCAGAAGCGCTTCTTCAGGATCACAAGGAAGTAAGATGACGACCTGAGGAAGTGCCGGATCGAGAGGCACTCCCACACCCGCAGCAGGTCGGGAATAATCTTCGCAACCATTGTCCGGAATGAGTCGTACAGCGTCTCCTCGATTTCCACCCAACGCAGCCCGAAAACCAGCGGGCTCTGCGATTCGGGGTCACTCTGCAGGCTGCCATTTTGAAGGAGGTGCTTGTTGTGGGCAGCACGGACCAGATCTTCGACGCAGGACTTGATGAGGTGCTTCGTCACGTCGTCAGACACCTTCAGGACACTCCTGCGCAGGTTCCACTTCTTCCTCCGGAAGGCTTCGTACCCGTTGGCCCTCGGAGACCCGCGCGGACTCGGGCACTCCCCAAACATGTCGTCGTCTGCCTGGATCTCCTCAGCAGCAGGCACCTGGTGGATCTGGTTGAACTGGTTCAGACACACAGACAGCGGCAGCACTTCGAAGTGCGGTTCGTGCTCCGTTGTTCGCTTCTTCATTTGAGACGCAGGGACGGCCCTGCGGGTATCGGCATCCCCAGCACGGATTGTGTTCGACGCCTTCGTCACAACATCGTCGAAGAGGTCGGGGCTGGCACCATCCATGGGCAGTGCGACAGGCGGGGATTCAAACGATGCGAGATGGCTGACACGAGCGAACACAGGCACAAAGCACCCTGTCGAGGCGGGGTCGGCAGGCACGGCCTCTGCTTTCTGGATGCGCGGCTGGGCTGCTGTCCGTGACACTGTGCTGCCGCTGAACTCAGAGGCGGCACGCTGCCGAGGGGACCGGGGCGACAAGGGGGCGGCCCCTGTGCCCTCCTGGTCATCGGGTGAGGCATTCTGCTCAAGGTTGAACGGCAGGCCAGACATCGTTGTGTAGCGCCTGTTCATGGCGGACACGCGCTCTCGCTGCTTCGACAGGAACCTCCTGGGCGAGCCTGAGAAGCTGCCCCGTGGCGAGCTCAGTGCGCTGCCTGCACTGCTGCTGGTCCGCGACAGGCTGCCGCGGGGCGAGACGTCAGAAGGATCCACCTGCGCGGCCACGGTGGGGGACAGCACCTCGGTGTCCAGCCGCGGGACTGGGGAATGTGGGGATTTAGATCTGCCGCGCGACTTGTGTTTGGAGCGTTCGGATTTCTTCAGCACAAACAACGATGTCTCTTCGCTCGCCGACGGGTGGCGCTCCAGGCGGGACTCAGCCTCCCCTCGAGTGCCGAGCTCATCGGTCCAGAACTCGATGTGGAAGTGTGCGTAGGTCAGGTATGACAGAAGGGCGTAGATCCCGTCGAGAGCCGCCAACAGCTTCTCTGGCGTGCCAGTTTCCCGGGGCCCGTTGGTTTTTGCCGACGAGTCGGTGTATGCCGAGGTGTGCGTCACGCCAAGGTTGATCGCGTCGGATTCATCTTGGATGACGGGGAGTGTGAGGTCGGCAAACTCGCTGGTGCCCCCGCGTGCGCTGAACTGCGTGAGGTAGCTGAGGAAGCCCGTGCTCGACGCAACGTAGTCGCCGGGAGTAGACGCCTTGCGTCGCAAGTCCCCCTGAACGGAGGCAGGGGAATCCACCGCGCTGCTTGCGCTTGTCGCTGCGTGTGAGGGCGCACGTGACAAAGTCCCCATTGGCACTGCTTCAGCACTCGCTTTGTAGTCGACGCTGACCGGGCAGCACTGCACCAGGCACTGGCAGGTGGCGGCAAACCAATCGGCCCACATCACAGGGACAAAATCCGAGTGCGGGAGGAGCGTGTTCTTGAAAGGGACTGTCTTTGACGCAACCTTCTGGAAACTGCTGCGCGGCACCACCTTGGGTCGCTTGCAGACTGGGATGGCCATCTCTGAAGGATTCGCCGGGACCTCCCGCAACACGAACTCGCCGGCTGCATCCTTCTCGAAGGTGATGGTGCACTTGGCGTTGTTGTGTCTGATGGACAAGGCCTTCGGCTTCGCCTTCTTCACCTCAGCCTCAATCAACTGCGACGTCTTGTCGCAATACGCCTCATACACATTGCCAGTCTCCTGCACAACAGCACGGTGATACGCCTCTGTGGGAATCTTCTCGAGATCTTCTTTGCTGACGTGGTAGAGATCGAACTGCAGAAGCACATCATCACCCCAGTGCTGCATGGCCGTCACTGCGTCGAACTCCATCCGGAACTTGAAAGCCTCTTCCAGGATCTCGGTCTGCTCCTGGTAGCGAACAAAGAAGGCGCATGTCCCCGCCTCCTTTGCCTCCTCATCCATATACTCGCCTGGATACGTGTCCTTCGCTAGGTCCTGCCACACGCCCTGTGGGGTGCAAAGACATGAAGAGATGAGACATTGAATGGCTTGCGTGCCACCCTCCATACCTTGCGCCCTTCAGGGTTGTTGCGCAGCAGCTCAATCGGGATGCCTGTCGGCTTGGGGTCCTTCTCCTTCGCCGCATCCTTGCCTGGGGGCAGCTCATGGCGCACCGACACGACAACGCGGTACAGCCCTGCAGGAAGCACGGTGGTGCAGCACTGCCCCCCATTTGCCAGGCATACCTTGCTGCAGCAGGTCGATGTTGCGGAACTTCAGAAATGCGACGACCAGCTCCACCGCCACACTGCATGGCATCGCACCCTCTGATGGTGTACAGCGGTGCCCCCACCTGCACCTGCAATGGGATGTGGTGGCTGCTGTGCAGTAACGTACAGTGCATGCAGTGCAGTTGCACGAAATCGAACAAAGTAGACTCCCGGTCCCATCTGTCTGGTCGTGCCGCGACGGACACGACAGGTCCTGTTTGCCCGCAACGCAAGGAACACACAAACAGAGGCTAGGGATGCTATCGCCTGCTGGCTGCAGCAAACTATCGAGCGCCACCTTCCTGTGCCTTGCTCTCCAGCTGCTCTGCTGCCCGTATGTTCTGCCGCCGCTTGGCCTGCGACTCAGCCTTGGCCTGCAGCTCACGCTGGTCGCGCTGCTCCAACTGTGTGGTGGGTGTGGTGGAGCAAGGGGCAAGGGGAGGCCTTGAGGCACAACCCAACGGGCGGGCGGGGCACCTTTCTTGAAACCAGAAAATGTGTGAGGGTGTGGCGCCCCCTGTAGCGTCGGGCATACCATTTCTTCATACGTCACGCCCCCTCGCTCCGTCAGCTGCATGTCGATGTCGCTGCCGCCGAGGAAGCCACGCCCGAACAGCGGGGCGAGGGGTGCGTCAGCGCCCCACTCCGCACCCTGCAGCGTGTGGGGGTGCAAGAGGCGCAACGCGGCAGTGCATACCTTGGAGGTGTCGTCCCCTGCATCCCAGGTGTCAGGCACCTTCGCCAGATCTGCCCGTTTGCGCACGATCTTCTTTGCGGGGCGCCCCCCGAGGTAGCGCGCCTTCATGGCGTCCAGGGGGTCTGCCTCCTCCTCGGCCTGCTTGTCGGTGCGGGCCTTCTTCGCCACGCGGTCGTCCTGCTGCTCCTGCCCCACACGCTTGGCTTCTTCGAAGGCGGCCTGGCGTTTGCGCTGCAGCTCCTCCTCGCGGTGCTGTGCAGCCTTATCGCCTTCCTCCTTGGCCTGCCGCTTCAGCTGGTCTCGCTTCTTTTTGCTTACAAACTTCGGGCGTGACTGTGCCTCCTGCTGCTCGTGCACGCGGTCACGTACCTCCTCAAGCGACGCAACGTTGCCTTCTGCCTTCTTCGCCTCGATGGCACTCTGGACGAGGGTGGCATCGTCCGCCTCTGCCTCTGCAGGGCCCTTGGGTGCCTCCTTGGAGCCGTGGAACATGATGACATCTGTTGTGATGTTGAGGTCCAGCTCGGACAGGGTCGCCTGCTCGCCTAGCTTCTTGCCGTTGAACTGCAGAGAGGGAGGGAAGGTGGATGGGGTGCAGGGTGTCAACAGGTGTGAGGACAGACACAAGTGTCGCAACGGCCGTGGGGGGAGGGGGGGGTAGTGGCTGCTGTGTTGTGGCCTGGGTCGTGGAACCGAAGTGCCCACTCGCATACACATGCATACCGAGAAGAAGGCTGTGCCGACATCGCATCCGTTGTCCAGCGCTGCTCGTTGCAGGATGGCGTGCAGCCGTTCGTGTGGGTCACAGTGGAGTTCAAAAGACTTCCCATCGAGTGTCTCGAATGTGTATCGCATGTTGGTGCCGCCGCACCGTACCACCTTGCATGGATGTGGGTGTATGCAGGCAGGCAGGGCATGACACGCAGAGGAGCAAATGCTGGTCAAACAGTCTTGGCATGTTGCAAGTTCAAACCGAGGCTGGGTGTCCGACCCAGTGCAGGCTGCTTGCATATCGACGATCGAAGAACTACAGAATCACAGGGTTGCACAGTGGGCGGCGGAACGTCCGCGGTGTCAGATGCCGTGGGTTAGCGTGTGGGAAAGCGCCACAAGCGACTGTTCATTATTGTTCTTAGAAACTAAAGGAAGTCAGAATACAGTCATCCTCGCATGTGCCCAAAACGAATGTTCGAAACGAAAGAATTTGTATCCGGGTGCAAATAACATGCATGAGTATCCGCTACTGCACGTGCAGCGCTTCTATTCAACTGGAGAGCTAGCGCGCCCCTTCAGACGTCTTCAGATAGGTTGCACATCGCACCATTGGCCCAAACACGATATCGAGGCGATCCTCGGACCCCAAACGACGTTGCGTCGCAGAACAGAAAAGCACAGAAATACGCATGACAGTGACACCGTAAGCAAGTTGGATGAGCGAGCCGGAATGGAGCAGAGGGCTGCGCGAAACCAGACACTCAGACACGACGGTGTTGAGACACGCACATCACAGAATACAACACTTGTCTCGGAAGGAACGTCAATCAGTCAGAGGTGCCAAGCCCTGCGCAATCACATGACAGGTGCATGATGCACGCGGTCACCGTGCGCCAAGGCGGTTTTTGAAGAAACTCACCAACGACGACAGCGACGAGCGCGGCGTCTCGTCTGTCGGAGCGTAGTGTCGCTCGTGGTTGATCTTCAGCAAATGGAAGGCAGCCAGGCGGCCCAAGGAGTTGAGGATCACCACCGTGCCACCCTTCGTCAACGACTGTCCCAGCAGCTCGTCCACCGCAGGTGGTGTCAGGCCCAGGGCATTCGGGGAGATCTCCTGCTGCGCATATTTGTGCAGCACCGCAGCGATGTGTGTGGGGTCCAGCTGGTAGCGCGGCACATGGTGCGAACGCAGCTTGCAGTCGTGCTGCAGGCCCTTCACCAGAGCAATGCTCAGGTCATCTGTTTTAGATGCTATCACCCCGTTGTTGACGAGGACAGGCTGGAACACCGTGCTGTACACTCGCCCGATCTCGTCACACAATGTCTCGAGGGCGGGGAGCGTGTCGTCGTCGACATCGATGTCGTTCATGCGGATGATCTGCAGTCGCACAGCAATGAGTGGTGCAGGCACGGCAACATACCATCTGCTGGTGGGCGGGCAATACTGTGTTCATGATTCTATCCAGCGAGCTCGATGCCAGGTCGGGCGTCACCCCATTGTCGAGAGCGACGTTGCAGAGCTCCAGCAGCACCCACACAAACTCGATGTGCCCGTCAGTCTCGGACGCAGGCTTGAGCCCGGCGGCTGTGGCCAGCTTTTCGGCCAGGATATCCCAGCTCCGCAGCACAGAAGTTGCTTCGTTTTCGATCCTTGCACGATCGGATGGGTCTGTGACGTATTCGAGCTGCGCCTCTAGATGGCTCCCGAGCACAGGCTCGAACTGACGGGACTTGCACCATGTGTGCAGTGCCACACACTGGATGCACATGTGGCACAGGTCGCTGTCGTTCGGGTTGTTCGACTGGAACTGTGGGGATGGCAATGCAATTGCGCAACAGACATGTGACTGCATGCATACCTGGCTGACTGCAGCCTGCAGGATCTGGTCTGCCTCCTCCACAAATGTGCGGAACTGCAGTGCGGGTGTGGTGGCGGCACAGCTCGCACAACAAGCACAGAACACAACACAACAGCGCAGGGCACACCTCGGAGAGCTTCTGCTGCAGCTCAGCGACAATCTCTTTTGAGTCCCGGTAGTCGCACTGCATCTTCTCCAGCATGGCTTTGTAACGCTCCTCTGCATCCTCCAGCTGGGCCCACCCCTCGCGGAGCTGGTCGGCTGTGCCTTCCCCCGGCGACCCCGGTACGAAGCCCTCTTCGAGCTCCGTCATCAAGCCTTCGTAGGTGCGACGCTCTGTCTGGAGGTACTCGCCAAACGCTTGGATCGCATTGTCGACAGCAGAGGCGCCCTTCTCCGCGGCATCCCGCGTGACTTGCAGCGCAATGTCGTGCAGATGCTCCGGCTTGTGCTCCAGCCACTGGTGCAGGGTGGCGGCAACTTCAAACAGGCGGCCCCAATGCGCATCCTCTTCGCCAGAAGCTGCAGGCACCAGATCACGGTTGATCGGGGAGGGAGACGGGCTGGCACTGTCATGCACGCTGCCTCTGCTCTCCGGCAGCGGCGGAGGCGCATGGCGCTCGGCAGAGATGTGGGAGCGCGACCTCGCTGCCATGGGTGTGGTGTGCTCCGCAGAGCTGCGCCGCATGGGCGACATCGTATGCGATATGGAGCGTGCGGAGGGCACCGCCTCAAAGCTGCGGTCGCCCCGCTCGCTGAGGATGGTCTGGGCAGACAGCAGCACCGCCTGCTGCATCACCTCCTTGCCTGTTGTGTCCTTCGAGTGGCACAGCTCGGCATGCAGCGCACGCAGGCCCTTCAGCAGCGCCTCGGCGCGCTCCTCCGCCGTGCAGTCCTCAGGCGGCTGTGCCCACTCACGCGTGTTCTGCACGGCACACAGAGAGCTGAGCGCATCGCCGCAGCGGGTGAGGAGGGATTCCATCGCCACCGAGTGCCGCGATGTGCCCAGGTTGCTGCTGCTGTTCGCCTGCGTCGTCGGGCTGTGTTGCTCCGAGGGTGCATGTGCCTCCTGCTGTGCAGTCTCCACAGAGGCTGCGGTCGCTGCCGCCACCACCGCGGCAACCTGCGGGTCTTTGATGGCCCGGAGTGTCCCCAGCACCTGGTTGATGGAGGGGTCCAGGATCTTCTTGAAGGAGTCCTCCAGGTCGTGCTTCAGGCGGTCCATCCCGTCCGCCTCCACGTCGCGCAGCCGCGAGTCACGCTCTTCCAGCTGTGCGGCGTACGCCTCCGCCTGTTCGGCATGCTTGCGCTCGAGGTCACGCACGGTGTCCTGGTGGCGCTGCTGCATGTTGTGCACAGCCCTGCGCAGGGCATTGGCCAGGTCGTCGTCGGCAGAGGTGCCTGCAATGTCCTTTGCAGCCTCGACAAGGTCGCGGTGTGCTGCAGACTCGACAGGCGCCGCCCGGACCGCTTTCTTCACGACTTTCTTCGGCCCCTTTGAGAAGGGAGCAGCCTTCTTCGGCGTCGGCGAGAGCGGCTGCGAGTTCACAGAAGGGGGCTGCAGCGAGTTGGGCGAGGGCGACCGCACCCCGTGGTGGGGCTGCTTCAGCTGGTGCAGCTCGGGGATGTGCACCGCTGTGGCTAGCCCTGGGGCGGCCGGCGGTGCCGATGCGGTGCGGGCGGAAGAGTCCTGGGCAGGCACCTTCCTCGAGGATGTTCTCCTGACAAGCGGTGCGTGCCGTGTCTGCTGCTCGGACTCCACATTCTGGAATGTCATGATGAAGCGGCTCTGCTTGCGCACCGCCGTCCGCACATCGCCGACGGTACTCACAGGCGTGTGGTTCACCTGCACCAGCTGCCAGCCAAGGAAGCGCGCAGCGCCACACCTCTGCAGAAAGGGGAAGATGCAAGATGCAAGATGACAAGACGGCACACAGCAGGCAGGCGACTGTTGCATACCTCTGCAGACGACCCAGGCTCCACACGCTCCAGCAGCAGGTTGCTGTCGCCGAGGAAGATGGCGCCGACACTCTCGTCGGAAGTCTTCTCCAGCAGGATCTCCTTGTCGGGGTTGACGGTCAGCCCATTCACCGCGAGCAGCGTGAGCGCCTTGTCCGACGCTGCGAGGAGCGACGAGGACCCGATGGGAATAAGTCGCGACGCGTGCTTGTCGGGGAGGGCCAGCACAGCGAGGGGCGGGAACTCCGTGTCGTCGTCGCAGTCGGGCAGCTGGAGGGGCCACAGCGCGACGTGTGTGCTTTCCGACACAGTCGCGATGTACTCACCGCAGACAGTCAGACACGACCCACCGCGTGTGCCGGTCCACACACAATTCCGGGTGTCGGCTGACCATGCCTTGACGTGCTGCTTGTCGCTGCTCCACACCACGCCCTGCGCCTCGTCAGCAACGAGGCCCGTCACCGCCTCATTGCATTTGAGCAGTGCAGCACGCCTGCTGCTGCCGGAGCCGGCAGCAGCGTTAGCGCCCTTATCCCACACACGGATCGTCTTGTCTATCCCGTAGCTCCACATGATGCCGCCTCCCGACGCAAAGGGGACATGGATCTGTGGTGTGGTGTGGTGGACCCGCCAACCAAGGCCAAGCAAGGGGCAAACAAATGGAACATACAACGCCTGTCACCTCGCCTCTGTGCCCTGTGGCCTTCGACACCGCCTTGGAGCCTTCCCAGATCTTGATGAACCCGTCAGCAGAGCTGCTCCACACGATCGTCTTCGACTGCTTCTCAATGAGGCAGATGCACGTCACCCTCGAGCTGTGCGCAGCAAACGTGCAGTCGGTTGTGGAGGAGGGCGAGAAGGGCGAGAGGCGCCCCGAGTGCAGCCCCACAAACCCTTTGTCGCCTGTTTTGCACACCGCCACGCATGTCACCGCGTCCTGCGCGACAGGCGATTTGACAGCAAATTCACCGCTGCGGATGACCTGCTCCTCCGTCACTTTGTAGCAGCACACGCTGGAGCCCTTGCCCTCGCCCCAGACACGCCCTTCGCGGCACAGCGACAGCTGCTTGTGGCTGGTGCTCACTGTGCTCTTCTTGACGAGCTTCAGCATCTTGCGTTGCCCGCGTGGTGGGGCCATGGCGCCTCCCCAGCCAGCCTGTGGGCAGGGCTGCACCAACGCTGCCAAACGCCTGGGCGTGTGGCGACGTGCCGCAGTGTGTACTGTTGGGTGGTGTGGTGAGGGTAGGTCGTGTGAGATGCGGGGAGGGGTGGGGGTGGGGGGCAGGGGTAGTCATAAGGAAAGGGGGTTTTTACCCCCGGGCCCCGGATCAGGGGGGGGTTCGGGAACCGGGGCCCGGGTGACTTGCAGTGCACTCGGCACCCCAAAAATGGCCGCAATTGGTTGTTTCGGGCTGGCAGAGTCCGGGGTAGTAAAAAATATCCAGTTTTTCCCTCCGGAAAGTGTCACTTCAACTCTGCCGCTCTCTCTCTACTGTATGATACTTCGTTTGATGCGTTGACGCTTCCACACACACTTACAAACCCACTTGCCTGATGAAGGGGGTGGTGTGTAGAGCACGTTTGGCAGAGCTGAATGACACTTTCCGCGCGAAAGTCGTGTGCGTAAAAAAATACTCAGATCGGGTACACAAAGTGGCGAAAACCACTAGAAATGGAGCTGTTCGGACAGTGGGGTCATTTTGGTCATGGGGCGCCAGTTTACACCCCTTATTGATGGCTCCCAATAGGCGGTATTCCTGAGGGAAACCCACCTACCAAGGCACCCCAGAACCCGGACCGGCGGTGCGATGGACCCAGCTCCACCAATTCCCCGAAAAATGGTCGCATTTGATCGCACGGAGCTCGTGGGGTCTGAGATTTTTTTCCGGCCCCGGAGGTAAATAGCTAGGTGAATGTCAAATCAGCCAAAAGAGTTTTTCAGCAAAAATCTCCCTTCAAAAAAATCCGAGAAAATGTCCGGGGCCCGGGCCCTGGCTTATGACTACCCCTGGTGGGGGGGTACGGCGAAGCCTGATGCTGACCCGACGAGCACACCTGACCCCGTGGCAGCCGCCGCAGCCGAGGCAGCTGATCCTTGCAGCATGGAGGGCGATGAGGATGATGACGGCGAGACATGAGGCGTCAGATGAAGCGCAAGCGGAAGGACGATGAGGGGACTGGCATGATGTCCCAGGCTGCCTCAGCGATGGGGAAGATCCTGGCACGCCCTCGACCGGGGGCGAAGGGCTGGAACACACGCACACCTTCCTGAGACAGTCAGTGGCCCCTTTCACGTGTGGCATCTGCAAGAAGCTCGAGGCCGGTAGGAAGCGCCGCACCAGCGGTGCAAAGGCCAACGACTGGCAGCTGAAGGGGCACGACGGCAAACCTCCAGAGTGGGCTGCCCTGTGGGGCAAGCCGCGCCCCACGCAGATCGAAGCACGCCAACCGGCAACGTGCTGAAGGGCTCCAGGGGTGGCGGTGTGGAGTTGCGACAGAGGGGCGTGTGGGGGGGTGGGGGGGGTGGGGGTGCACTAAGGGGGCGGCGGGCATGTGCACTCAGTGTTCCAGTGCTCAGGTTCCAGGCTAGGCAGGCACTCCGGAGGCTAGGATGGCGGAGGGCAAGGGGTGGTGTTCATTTATCGCGACGACTTCTTCTCCGACGCTCGCTTTTCCTCCTTCTTTGCAATGGTGCTGATGTTGTAGCTCTTGTCGATCCAGTCGTGCGCCTCCCTGTAGTGGCGGATGTCCTCCTCTGTTGCAGGCGGCAGTCCGAACACGTCCTCGCGCAGGGAGTCGACGGTGCGTCCCGTGACGAAGGAGGCGACAGCGCATACACAGAGGTCCTTCAGCCACTCGATGTGGAGGAAGTTGCAGAGATGCATCAGATCGAGCAGTCGCGCGTGTTGCCGCACGTCGGCGTTAGGCACAACGCCTTCGGGGCCAATCATGAAATCACGGTCAAATTCATTTTCGAAGAGAAACTCAAGCTTCTTGAGGACAGGGCGACGCATCACCGGCTCGTCTCTGTCCTTGCGTGTGTAGGGGTGCTCGTCGGTGTGCTTTGCACGGTACTCGCAATACGTGCACAGGTCCATGACGACACCGCGCGGCGCAGGCAGTGGCATGGCCATCGCCTCGCAGCCCTCCTCCTGGTCCTCCATCATAGAGCGCAGTGTCTGGCACAGCCCCAGCAGGGCGCTGCGCTGTGCAGCAACAACCTCCCCGTCGTCGCCCTCGCAGCTGAAGACGACTTCATCAGCACTGTTGACCTCATGCAACGCCTCAACAGAGATGACACGTGGCATTGTCCTGCGGCTGGTGGTGGTGGAGGTGGTGGAGGTGGTGATGCGACGCTGCAATACAACTGGGGCAGCATCCAACACAGGCGAGATCAACAAGTGACGCGGCGCACCAGTTTGTGGAGGGGATCGCAAATGCGCTTTTGCGAATGGGCACAGCGCCCTCCGCTCTACAGCCCTGCTGTTCACTAAATCTGGAGCAAGATCGACTCTACGGTTTGGCAGCAGGGCACAACACAGCACAGTCGCCCCGAAGCGCCTTTCCTTTGAGGGCAAGAGGGAGGAACCTTCGGCACTGCCGGGTTTGGGATCAAACGCATCCAGCGGAGGTCAGTGCAAGCTGCTGCGTATCGCTTCCTTATACTTCCGGTGGGTCTGTGCGCCTCGCTTGGGCCTCGGCACAAAAGGCAGCTGCGTCGACAGCACCACCACGACAGTCCCCACGGCACCGGCGACAACAGCGAGCGCCGCGATGACGACGATGGCTGTTCGAAAGCGCGCTGTCTCGTCGACCTTCACATCTAACTTTGCACGCTCCTCCTCCTCAGAGAAGGTGGGGCAGCTGGCCAGCACCGCCAGCAGCACGACAGTCACCACGAGGCCCCCACAGCCCACCGCAGGCACGCCGGAAGGCGGGAGGAATGCCACCGCCAGCAGCGTCGCAATCACACTGAGAGCGGCCGTCAGCAGCACCGCGAACAGGCCCCACCCCATCCCCAGCACCAGGTCCGGCGCATCGCGTGTCGCTTGGGGTGCATCCTGCGCAGCAGCCACCTGCAGCAGGGCTGCAAGCACCGGCACCACACACAGCATGGCCCACCTGCCGTGGATGCATGAGGGGTCTCAGGTGGTCAGGCGGCAGCAACAGGAGAGGGGGTGGGTGGGTGGGGTGTGGGTGGGGTGGGGCCTGCTGGTCAGAACCTTCTCGTGACAACGCCTTCTTTGGGGGGGGGGGGGGGGGGGTCTTAGATCGGGCTTGTGGGTCGTGGGGCGCGGTGGGGGTGTAGTGAAGCATAAGAGTGGCGGGGGTTATTGATAAATATGGGGAAACTGGTTGGCAGGCGCCGCCTCCTGGCAAGGGTGCGGCGCCGGCTGTGCCCCTTCCCACCCCCCCCCCCCTCCCCCCTTCGCTGAAGGTGCCAAAGCAACTCCAAGAAACACAGGCAGATTCGTGTGTTGCCTGCCGCAGGGGGGTTCCTTTCCCCCTTGTGTGGTGCCGCTGGGGGGGGTGCGGCTGTGCGGCTGTGCTGCCCTGCATCACCACTCCTCGGCACTGCCGAGGCTGTCCTCCTCGATGTCGCCCAGCAGCTCCTGCTCCTCATGCCGCATCTCGTCGAAGGCCAGCTGAGGCCCTTCGTCGTCGTCAATCTCGCGTGCCCTGAAGTCGGTGTCGATGTCGGTGCAGTTCTTGATGGCGTAGATCAACTTCTCCCGCATTACGTCGACAGAGCTGTAGTCGGGGAGCTCGAGGGCAAAGAAGCATGTCGCGGCCTTGGGCAGGTAGCAGTCAGGGTGCCCTTTGCAGAACAGCGGCATGATGCGCAGCTTGACAGGGAGGCGCTCGCGCCCTGCGACGAACCGAAGGAATGCGCGCCGGTCCGATGCAGAGATCTCCTCGAGCACCTGCCACAGGAAGGCGATGCGGCTGTCGTCCTTCGTCAGCCCGTCCAGCGTGGTGTACTCCTTGAGCTCGCGCACGGTGTAGTCGGACCTGCCGCACACACGGAGCTCCACCGCCTGCCAGTGCATCAGGTAGAAGGTGTACTCAGGGATGACGGAGCACAGCCCCCGCCTCACCGCCTCGATCTGGATGCTGGATTCGTTCAGCCGTGCGTTTGCGACGAGGGCTGCGTAGTCGTCGAGCTTGTCGTATGTCACGCATTCGTTGCTGCCGTTGTGCTTCAGGTCGTACACAGTGCCGTCTGACAGGAGTGTCGAGAAGGTCTCTGTGGAGAAGGCTTTGTGGTAGAGGTCCTCACCAACACCGTTCTTGTGGAGGGAGCTGAGGTTCTCGACGCATTGGAAGCAGAGCCGGTCGACACAATCGAGGTCCTCCACAGACACATTCGCACCGACAAGCTTCTTCCAGACAAGCGGCGGCAGGTAGAGCGACAGCGGTTCGTTGCTGCGGATGGCGCCACCCATGAGGCGGCCCAGGAAGACGTACATGCTGACGTGGATGGGGTGCGTTGCAGAGGGGTTAGGCACGTAGCACTCCCGGTGGGTGCCCACCCCTGAGCGGTTGTTCGGGGATGGGATGAAGAGGGGCGTCGCGGGCGACATCAGCTCGCTGCACATCTCTGTGATGTGCTCGCGGAAAGGGCCACCGACATCCTCGGCACCCTCGCCTGCAAACACCACACACCAGAAGCGTTGGTTGGTTTTGAACATCGACGGCGGGTAGCTGCCGATCAGGTCAAACGTCTGCCCGAAGAGCGAAGACTGCCCAGTGGTGTCGAGGTCTGGGAACTGCTTGTGGTAGGCTGCCTTGCGCCGGTTCAGCGTGATGCGGATGGGCTCCGCACGCCCATTCGTAGACTTGATGACAGAGCGCAGGATGTCATCCGACACGCTCTGCAGCATCAGATCCCGGATGCGTTTGATGACGCTTGCGGTCAGGTTCGCACGCGACGCCATCTCAAAGTTAACGAGCGGCACGATGGTGAACGCCAGGCGGCTGAATTTCTTCTGGATGGCGACGCGCTTTGCAATCTCGTGCTCCGATTCGCGTAGCATCCGAGGGTGAGCCTCCCAGACATCCGTGCACAGGGTGCGGTCCAGCGACACCTGGTGCAAGTTCTTCCGCTGCGATTTGCAGAGCCCGTTGAGCAGCGACACAAGTGCACGGTGCTTTTCGGGTGTCCATCTGCTGCAGGCCTCGGTGTCGTCATCCTGGCTTGCGTCAGCCTCGCTGGACTCGTTGTAGTAGGCATCGATCCTGTCCAGCCACGTGTCGGGCACCCCCAGTGCCATGTACCCCTGCGGCTGGTACTTCAGGGGCGTGCCTCCGAAGTTGAACGTCAAAGAGTTGTTCGCACGGAAGGAGGCAGCAGGGTACACACCCTCGTTGCCGATGTCCACATCTGTGAACAGCTCGGCAGTGCCGTCTGCATCCTGGATGGGCTCCCCGTTGAGCGTGAAGCTGATGAACCCGCGGTTCGGCGTGTCCAGGTCCAGCAGGCACCCGATGATGTCGTCGATCTGCCACTTGCGCGCCACCAGTTGGTGGGGCACGTTGGCATGCCACGCCTGCCGGCGGAACAGGTCGACAGACCACGACTGGTCGTCATCGCCGACCCCCACACCCCCCACAGGCTTCGGGACGGAGCGCTCCGTGGCCCACCCGATCTGCATCAGGCCCTGGGAGGAGACGGTCGCCTCGTAGTACCACTTCCCCCTCGTCACCTTCACGTTGGCCTTCGCTGTGTAGAACGCCGTCCCTGTGTTCTTGCACTCCAGCCCGTTGCTGACAACCCCGTCTGTGGCGATGAGCTCCACATACTGCGGCCCCACCCTGTGGGGCATGTTCTTGAAGTGGTCCTGCGAGTTGTGGTAGTACGGCGGCAGCGGCTTGTTCTCCAGCATGCACGACGTGGTGTCGACGAGGGCACGCAGCTGGTTGAAGGGCAGCCCCTCGCTCAGGAGCAGGCGCGGGGACCGGATGGGGAGGTACCCTGGCTGGAGTGCGACGAAGAAGGGCGCAGTCCCGTAGTTCACCATGACGCCGTCTTTTGCCTCGACCCACACACACGGCGACACAGGAAGGTCTGTGGGGCGCTCGCCCTTGACAAAAGGGCACGATGCTACAGCCTGCTTGTTGACCCACACCGTGAGGGTGCCGCGGTCGACATCGACACTAACACCAAGTGTCTTGCGGATGTTGCCATCTCGGGTGTCGGCCTCTGGAGTGGAGGCGATGTCGTCCAGCAGGAGGAAGTCTTCGTCAGCGCCGTTGCCAAGCAGCCCGCATGTGGCGTAGCTGCGGTTGGACTTCCACCCGTATACGTCTGACGTGTCGTGCCTGATGATGCCCACAGCAACGCAGCCTCTGCGCGTCAGCTGCTTCAGTTCGAAGTGCCAACACCCGGACACCATCGTCACACCGCTGCGCACCAGGAGGCGGGAGGCTTCGGGCCACAGCATCATGCGGCCGTCGAGGTCCGGGTCGCCCCTCAGCTGCTGCAGGCTGTCGGGGACAGGGCTGTCGATCACATAGAACACACTGTCCAGCAGGTCCACGCTCCCTGGGGCCTTGCCTGGGAGCGTCTGCATGCCACGCAGCGTGATGCGGTGCCACGCCCGCTCTGCACGCTTGACTGCAAGGAACAGCTCTGTCAGCGACTGCACGTACTTCGAGTGCATCACACATGTACCGTTCACCAGCTCACGCGCGTACTGCTTCTCCAGTGCGATCTTGAGTGGCTTTAGCGCAGCCAAGTCGGGTATCTGATCGCGTGGCCAGTCCTGCGGCGTTGACACGAGCTGTGTGATGAGCGAGAGTATGGTGCGCCTGTGGTACGACAGCGCGTTGAGCGACACAGCCACGAGGGTGTGGAACAGCCGCAGCGGCTCGGGCACCGGCTTCTGGTGCAGCGTGCAGTAGGACAGCAGCTGCTCCAGCAGAGACACCCCGAGCTCAAACCTCTCGAAGCCGTACTGGATGACCAGCTTGTAGCCCCACCCCCCCACGTTGGCGTCTGTCTTGTAGTGGAAATAGAAGCGCGGCAGCTTCACTTCGAGGGGTGGCCAGGGCTTGCTGCCTGCGTTCCGTGCGATGACACGCCGGCACTCCTGGTCAGCCACAACGATAAGCGTCTCGGGGCCACTCTCTGTGCTGCGCGGGTCTGTGAGGATGCGGTACTGCGTGCAGCCAGGGATGCTCACGACACGTGGCCCAGGGCGCCTCGGGCGTGTGTAGGGGTGCGTGCTCTCGCGCACGATGTAGGCAGGCACCTCCTCCATGAGGCCCAGGCACTCGTTTAGCAGCGTGCCGGGCATGTCCGACGCTTCGGGGGTGTCGTTCAGCATCTTCTGCAGGCAGGAGCGCACCACCTCCGAGGCGGCGAACTGCGAAGAGTCGACCAGCACCTTGAGGAAGTTGCAGATGTTGGTGGTGCCCCCGAGTGCGTCGGCTGACATCGGTGCGCCATCCGGCCACTGCGCGATGGTTTGGATCAGCAGGGCACGTGCGTAGAGGCGCCCCACCACAGAGTGTGCCTGGCGCAGCTCCTTCAGCATGTCGTCGCGTGACAGGCGCCGCAGCTCCCGCCACAAAGCAGCACGGTCCACGCAGGCGTGGGCGGAGTACGCAGCAGTGGCAAGCGGCGCCCCGATGCCGCCCTCGCCGTCGTTCAGCGTGGTGAGGTCCAGCTCCTCCTCGATCTCGAAGTCGTGGTGCCCGTCGGCCCACCCTGCCTTGCCCGACAGCTCGCCGCAGAGGCGCAGGCCGTCCACCCACACAGAGTCGTGCATCTTGCGCCCCTCGCGCTCCTTGCAGCGGAAGAAGCACATCATGCTGCCGTTGTTGATGGGCGGCAGCCCGCTGGCGATCTTCCGCACACGCTGCAGAGGCAGCGCCGTCTGCCAGATGCGGATGTTGCGCAGGTCACCGTAGAGGCGAGCGCGTGCATCCTCAGAGCGTCCGCCGATGATCCAGTCGGAGTGCTGGATCAGGGGGGCGTGCCCAGGAGGCGACGCCTGCTCTGAGTGGCCGTCCACATGCAGCGTCCAGATGGCACCGTCGAACACTGCTGCGATGTGGAGCCACTTCCCGACAGCGTCACGCGAGATGGTGAAGGATGCCATGACTGTCGTGCCGTCTTCATACTGCCACCCGGCAGCGATCTTCTGCATGCCCACCACCTGCACCAGGAGCGACGCCTCGCCGTCAGTGCCACCGCGGTGCAGCACTGTCTGCAGCTCTTGGGAGGCACCACGCTCGTGCAGGCACAGGAGGAGGTCGATGGTCAAGGGCCCAACGATGCACAGGCGCGGCGGGCACCCTAGGCTGACGAAGCCACCCCGCAGCTTGAGGCCCGAGTTGCAGGGGCTGCCTGGTGTGTCTTCCCCGCTGCGCGGCACAGACGCCTCAATCGTGGCGCCGAACTCGGGGCCTTGGGCAATGTCATCGTCGTCGTTGTAGTCTGGGCCACGCACGCTGTATGTCATGGCATGCGGGCCCTGCTGGTAGTCGGACAGCGCCTCGACAGTGTGGGGTGGGCCCGTCACATCCGCCTCGTCGATGGTGATCTCCATCTCAGACGTCTCCTGCAGCAGCTCTTCGCACTCGCGCTGCTCTGCGAGGTACTGCGGCTCGTGCGTCTCTGGCAGCATGTCGTCGGGCACATCCCCCACGTCACCGTCATCCTCGTCGCTGGCAGACTCGTTGGCGGACATCTCGTGCGACTCCTCCTGCTCCTCCTCAGGCTCCTCCTGCCCAGGCTCGTCCAGGTCACGGGCAGGCTGCATCATCTCGTCCATGGGAGTCGGGCTCTCGGCCTGCCTGCTGCCAGGGTCGTCCTCAGACTCGGATGCTGCACGGTGCCGCTGCACCATCGTCGGCGACAACAGCGGCGACCCGCTGGCGTGGGTCGTGGCAAAGTACCTGTTGTGGTGTGGTGTGGGTGGGGGGACAGACGTCACAGCAGGAGGCCTCCATTCTACAGCCTTCGGCTGGAAACTGCCACCAGGAGCAGTGGGTATAGTGGGCTGGCCCTGCCGTGTGGCAGCGACCCTTTGGACACCAAAGGATCTAAGGAAACCCGAAACCACAGTGCCGCCACCGGCCCTGCCCAGCACCACATCATACCGGAGGGGGAGCGGCGACATCGCAGCGCTCTTGGCGGAGTCGGCCACAGGTGCGGAGGCGCCCGTCTTAGGCATCTCTGCCAGCAGGCTCTGCAGCATCAGCACCTTCTCCTCTGCAGCCTCCAGCGGCAGCTCCCTGTCGCACTGTGTGGCAATGGCGATAACGTGCGGCAGCAGGCCCGACTCTGCCAGCCACTTGAGTGCGGCGGGGGACGACTTGACGTTGACCCACGCAGCACGGAGCACCATCATCGACAGCCCAGACGCGTTGGTGTCGAAGGCGCTGCCCTCGTTGCTCTCGTTGCTGAGCACAGACCGCAGGAGGCCTTGCAGCAGGGGCCAGGGGTCTTTCTTGTCCTTGTCATACGCCCCGTCTGCAGGGTCTGCTGTGCGGTCGTGCTTCCGATCCCAGTCGAAGGGGTCGGGCAGGGACACGGTGCTGAGGGGCACCGTGCGCACTGCACGCATGGGGCGCTGCACGATGCGCACCGTCCCCTCCTCCAGGTCGAGGGACACGACATGCACGCGCTCCTTCATCGCCTTCGCCTCACTGCAGTACTCCACGAGGCTGCCGGTGCCCAGCTGCTCACGCAGACCCCCGACAACGGCAAGCGACGTGAGGAGGTGCTGCTCGCCGTGCTGCTTCTCGAGGCACTCCTCGATGAAGTCCACCACAGGGCGGTGCCATGTGGGCGACCGTGCGAGTGTCGCCAGAAGCCTCATGGCCCCCCATGCGCTGCTGGTGACACACGCATCCGTCTGCGTCCTGCTGGTGAGGCAGCGTGCCGAGCTGTGCATCAGGCGCCACAGCATGTCGCGGATGGGGTCGGCCTTCGGGCGCAGCACATGGTGCTGAGGGACGAGGGCGCAGCGTGCATCGGAGGGGTGTATCCCAGGCAGCGCGACGGAGAGAGTCTGAAGCAGCATGTGCGACGTGCCGCGTGGCATCTCGGGCAGCGCGGCGGCGCACAGCAGGTAGTGCGGTGCGCTGTGGCTGAGCAGGCACGACAGCAGCTGCTCGCCTGTCGCAGGGTTGGAGTCGAGCTTTGCCCCGTGCAGCGTGCTGCTGATCATGGCGCAGCACTTCGACAGCTGCGTCACGAGTGTGTCGCGCTCGCTGCATGTGTCCCACATCACCACGCAGCGTGCGACCTCCATCACTGCAGTGGACACAACGGACGTCATCAGCTGCAGCGCTGCTTCACAGGGGTTGATCGCCGCCAGGATGAGGGAATCTCCCTTCTCCGGAAGAGGCGACGTCACATCCTGGAACCGCATCTTCGGCGACTTCAGCATGCTGGCGGCGTGCACTGGCGAGCACACCTGGTCGAACATCACAATGTCCTCCTGCTGTGGCGGCGGCTCCACGTGCCCGTCCTCCGAATCCTCCGTGTCGTTCTTCTGCTGCTGCCCAGAAGACTTCAAGAGGATGATCGACGCACGCAGCGTCAGCGACTGCAGCAGCTGCCACGACAGGTGCCGCAGCTCGCCCTGCTTGTCCTTGGTGGAGAAGGACAGCACCTTCGACAGGTCGAAGCGGAAGGGTGCCGCGCCGAAGTTCACCGTGAACATGCCCTTCGCGTCGATGCCTATCATGGGCCGCACGTCAAACGCAAACCCAGTGATGCGCGTCGGCAGCAGCCGCCCATCCAGGGTCCAGAACACCTCCTTCGTGCCTGCAATGATCCCACAGCCCACGGTACGCCCCGCCCCAAACACAGGCCCCAGCTGGCGCCCCCTCCCCGACTCCTGGAACAGCAGCCCGTCGTCACCGTGGTAGGCACACGACGCTGGGCCCCACCCGGGATGCCGCGTCCTGTCGTAGTTTGTCGGGCCGAGCCCAACCGCCACAGCACCGAGCTCCGCCAGCTCCTGGATGGTCACCTCATAGTAGTAGACAGGCTTTGTGGAGAACTCGGGGGCGTTGGCGGTGCCCCACAGCACAGACCCGCAGACGGTGCCGCGGAGCGACGAGCAGTTCGGCTCACACCGCACAGACAGCCTGTCCACTGTGGGGAAGGAGATGCACATCGGCGCCTCGGGCTCGATGCAGGCACGTGTCGCGTGGTCCGGCACAACACCCTCGTCTGCCAGCGAGGAGGGCATAGGGATCTTGGCGGTGTCGACGCCAGGCGGGATGTAGCACGTGCCGGGGTGGCCCACGCCCTGCCGCGCCACCTCCGGCGGCAGCACGCTGAACAGTGCCCCGAGCAGCTGCGGCATGCGGGACGTCAGCAGGTACCCCATGTCGCTGGCCTGCCACGGGATGCCCAGCATCTGCAGCAGGAATGCCGTGAGGTCGGGCGGGGGTGCGCCTGTGCCGAACTTCGGGGAGGGGTCGTCGAGGATGTGCCCCACAGCCTCGTCGTTGTCGGGGCCGTCGTCGAGGCGGAAGTTGTGCAGTGAGGGCGACGGGGGCCTGGAGAGCATCGCGTCTGAGATGGGCGCGGCTGTCAGGTGCGACAGGGAGGACATCACCTCGTTGACGAGGGAGTAGATTGCGTTCTGCGCGTGCTCCTGCACCGCTGACCCCGACGCGCTGAGGCCCTGGCAGTAGTGGTAGCCGGTCACCGCCTTGACGGCGATCACCAGGCAGTCGAGGAGGCTGCTGTTGTTGGGGCAGATGGACAGCATCACCTTCAGCCGCTCCAAACCCTTGGCCCGCAGCCTCCCGCGCGCACGACGCTTCTTGAGGAGGGCATCCACCTCGGTGGGGTCGAACAGGGGGTCGCGCACGACATCCACGATCTGCGTCGCAACGTCCTCATCACCGTTTGCCTTCGTGGAGCTCGTCTTGTTGAGGTGCATCTGGTTGAGCTTCAGGAGCTGGTGCAGGCGCCGCAGCGCCTTCCACGAGAGGAACAGCCGCTTCCAGTTGTTGCGCTTTCCGGACAGTGCGCGGGTCGGGGGGGTTTCGCCTCGGCTCGACACGAGGCTGCTGGTTGTGGTGCCCAGCGCCTGAGTGGCGGGTGTGCAGGAGGCAGACCATGTGGGCGGCACGCCTAGCCCGTCGTTGCGCCCCACCATCGAGTTGATGCTGGTCCTCCGCACCATGTCGTCCATCACACCAGGGGCCAGCATCAGGCGCACCTCCAGGTCCCGCACAGACGGGACGAACCCACCCGGGTCGAACCTCAGCAGCAGGGAGGCACGCTCCTGCACCTGGTGCAGGGCAGCCTTGCCGTGTGTCTGCTTCAGCTCCATGAGCTTCGTGATGATGCCCTCCACCTTGGAGAAGCCGTACAGCACGCCCACAGGCAGCTGGGAGGAGGAGGACCGCAGCGTGGTGAAGTCGGCAACCGGCACGACGTGGTGCAGCACCACGGCGTACACCACACGCAGCACCTCGTCCACATCGTCGGCGCGGTTCAGCGCGATGCCGAGCATCTTGTTTGAGAGGTGGTTCTTCTTGAGGTTGGCCCACATCTGCATCTCAGCAGGCGCGGACCCCAGCAGCCCCTGGATCACCTTCGACTTGCGCGACATCTCCTCGTGCACCCCAGCAGGCGAGAGCCCTGCACGCATGAGTGTCGAGGAGAACAGCTTCTCGTAGGGCCCCTCGCCTGGGACAGGGTCGCCAGAGGCTGCGGCGACATGCCCGCAGGCACGCGCCATGACGTAGAGGATGGAGTGCTGCAGGTCTGACCAGAAGTCCCATGGGGTCTTGCGCGCGGCGCCTCTGCGCACCGCGCGTGTCTGCAGGAAGGTGGGTGTCAGCGTGTCGGGGTGCGACGCGGCCCCCCTGCACGACGCGACGGGGCCTGTGGAGGGGCGGGACGCAGACCCAGGCGCCTGCCTGAGGAACGCCTGCAGCGCACGGAAGCATGCGGTCAGACGGTCCAGCATGTCCAGGAGGGCCGTGTCGGCCGTGCCGATCAGCAGCCCGAGGGATGTCACGAGCGCGGGCAGCGTCGCCCCCACGTAGCTGCTGCGGATCTCCTTCTCGACGATGCCCCACCCGCCGTCGTCGCCCTGCGCCACGCCCGCCCCCTGCAGGAAGGCGGCGGAGGCGGCGGAAAGCAGCTCCGTGGTGTACGCCACAAGCTGGCCCGTGATGGGTGGGTAGAACTCGTCGTCCGCCTCCTCGTTCCCGACATGCGTCGCGGCAGCCTCGCGCACCGACAGCGCGACAAGGCTCTTCTGGAAGCACCCGAGCACCGCGACGATGTCACCGTCACTGCCGTCACGCTTGGCACCCTCGGGCCCTGCCGCTGACGGGTCGTAGTTCCCATCGCGCCGCCTCTCCAGCATCGCAAGCGCAGCCTCCAGGCGCATCGCCAGCTGTGCCTTGGTGCTCTTCAGCAGCGTGATGATGAAATGCGTGAAGCTTGTCCCGTGGTTCCCCAGCATCCCGTCGGCAGGCACACCGGCGTCCTTCATCTTGCCGCTGCCCAGCCCGCTGTTGAACGACGACGCGATGTGCGACGTGTAGCTCTTGCGGAACAGCGACAGGTTGGAGGACTTCCTCAGCTTCACGGAGATCAGCGACAGGTAGAGATCAGACCCTGTCCCTGTGGCCTGCAGCTCCGGGGCGGGGGAGCGCACCGCAGCGATGAGGCTTGGCAGCTTCGACATGTGGCGCAGCAGCACGTGGAAGGACATCTTCTCGATGGGCGTCAGGGCGTCTGTGTTGTCCTCCCCCACCACAGAGAGGCTCCCCGACTGCTGTGCCCACGCCGTGGCGGCGCCAACGCGCAGTGCCGGTGTGGGCAGCAGCAGGAGCAGCACCGACTGCAGAAGGCTCCGCGCCTTTGCAGAGCACTCCGGGTTCTCAGCCAGCTGCGCGAGGATCTTCCACAGCCGCACCTCGACGTCGCCCACCAGCTCCATGGCGGAGGGGGGGCTGCCCTTCGACGAGAAGAGCGTCTGGTTGGACATCGTGACGTCGAGGTGCCCCATCGGCAGCCCCTTGCCCTCCGCCCCCGCGAAGCCGAAGGCGCGGGGGTCCACCTCGCAGGCGATGATGCTCTCGCAGTTGCACTGCAGCAGGCGGAGCGACACGTCGCGGATGTACCTCCCTCGCGCGTCTGGCGCCGCGATGTGCTTCTCTAGCAGCGACAGCAGCGAGGCCATGGTAGCCACAGAGGCATCCACCGTGAGCGGGTGGCTCAGGCGAGGGATGGGTGCGGCCAGCCCTGCGAGTGCCTCCATGTCTGCACAGTGCAGCAGGGTCACGACAAGCTCGTCTGCCTTGCACACCGTGCCCTCCGTGGGTGTGGGTGGGTCGCCTGCGGCTTCCGCATACTCCCTGGCACGCTCCGCCTTGCTGCGTGGGGGGAAGTAGGGTGCGCTCACGCGCTGCACGACAAGCTCGCTGTTGACAACACCCGTCATCCACAGCTTGTGCTCGTTGCTGTCGTAGGTCACGCTCTGCGGCTCATACGACAGGCCGTGGCAGTGCACCAGGCGTTCGTATTCGATGCATCCGGTGGCGACGCTGTAGAAGCGGAGCAGCCAGTTGCCTGATTGCTCTGGGTAGGGGAGGGCCCCCACCGCAATGAAGGCCATGTTGGAGTAGGCGATCACCTGGAACAGGGGGGCCAGTGCGGCGCTGTCGGTGTGGCGGAGCACGGCGGAGAAGACCCCCGTGTCCACGACAGGGCGCAGCGCCTCGTCTGCAGGCGTCCCGAGGTCCATGTCGAGGTCGCCGCACTCCGCCCACTGCAGCACGCCCGACCCGTCGGGGAGGTTCTGCTCGGGCAGCTGCTGGCCGTGCATCCCGTGTGGCCCCCTGTCGTAGATGATGCTGCCGCAACCCTCCGACAGCGTCCAGTACCCCACGAGGTGGGGCTCGGTCCCCGTCAGGGCCTTCCTCATCTCCAGGCGGATGGTCTCCTGCCTGCGGGCGACGTTCCACAGCTTCACATGCGCGACGTGTCCGTACACCCCGTTCCCGATGACAGGGCCCGTGTCGGATGACACCCAGAGCTGAGGCACGGAGCTGCGGACCTGGGTCTTGGAGATCTCCCCGTTCAGCATCATGGAGCAGGTCCTGGCCTTCTCGTCGAACACCGCAGCGACGTGCATCCACTTGCCGGTCAGCCCGTCCGGCTCCGAGAGGAGGCACTTGCAGCTCACGGTGGACCCCCGGGCGCCGCACCGCCAGATGTGGCCCACCTCGCCTGGCGACACCTCGATGAACACCTCCGACAGCTTGCTGGGGCACCCGTGCCGGTAGATGGTGGCGGGCTCCTCCAGGGTGTCGAGCCGCACCCACGCCTCGATGGTCAGCGACGTGGAGGGTGCTGGGGGCCAGTGCACCGAGGTGTGCGGCAGGGCGCCGCACTTCACAGGCGCCACCCCTGTGCGGAGGTACAGCGGGAACGACAGGCTGCCGATCTCATCAGCAAGGCCCCTGGCGTGGGCGCGTGGCACGCCGTGCTTCAGCACCCTGCCTGCGGTGCTGATGCGCAGCTGCGGCGGTGCTGCGATGATGGGCCTGCCGCCCTGCGGGCTGACCTCGCGCCCCTCCGCCGCGTCAGCCGGAGGGTGCGGCACGGCAGGGGTGAGGGCGACGGACGGCATCAGCTCTGCGAGGGGCACCCTGAAGATGACGTTGGCCACAGCTGTCTTCTTCGAGAAGGCCAGGCGCAGCGTCGTGAGGAACAGGGCCTCCTCGGCAGTGGCGTGCACCACACGCGTCACAGCAGCGAGGGTGTCGGGGCGGGACGACAGCGGCTTGGCGGCGGCGGGGCCATCCTCTGCGTAGACCTGCACCGCGACGTGTGTGCGTGTCGTGATGTCCTCCAGCGACGACGCGCAGATGACTGTCATGTCGAAGTTGATGTCCAGCGCATCCCAGGCCCTGCCGTCGGTCGGCTTCGCTGCTGTGTCCATCGAGTGGACGTACAGCAGCAGCGGCATGCCTTCAACCTTCACAGAGCTGACAATCGAACCGCCATCGTGCACCGGGTTGCCCGGCACATTCCGGCTGGAATGCGACAGCGGCGGCTGGGCCCCAGCAGGGCGCGAAGCTGAAGGCGACACGTCGTCATCAGCATTCACGTTGTTGCTGGCGCTGTTGCCATCCGCGCCGCGTCCCTCGCCACCGGTTGCGTCGTCGCCGAGGCGGCGCAGCGAGAAGCTGCGCTCCGTCAGGCGGCGCGACCGCCTCCGCGGTGCATCGTGCATCGACATGATGGAGGCAGCAGAGGACATGGACATGAGCTGGCGCTGGGCGAGGTGCACCCCTGAGTACGGCCGGTACTTCGTGGCCTTGCTGCGCTTGCCAACCGTGACACGCATGAGGGCGTGGCGCGGCACCAGGAGGTAGGCATACGAGTTGGACGAGTCGGCAGCAACGCTCACAATGCAGGGCGACACCGCGTCGACGGGGCACGGGATGCGTGTGATGCTCTCAGGCACCATCTTGGCCTGGCCCCCCTGCCCCTGGGCACTGTTCTGCGCAGGCCACGCCAGGAAGGGCACAGGGTGTGCCTTGTGCACAAGCCCCAGAAGCCCGCCCACCGAGAGCTCGATGTTGCGGAAGCGCTCCTGGTCTGTGTCCAGCATCGTCACGATGTCCAGCAGCGCCTCGAGGCTGCCGAGGCAGATTGCCAGGTGCACCCACAGCTCCACCAGCTTGCGCGTGTGCCCCGGCATGGTCTGCAGCAGCTTCTTCAGCAGGTCGGAGATCTGGCGTGCGAACCCTGTGATGTCGGGGGACATCTTGAAGGAGGACGCGGTCTCGCTGAGGCAGTACGGCGGCAGCGAGAGGAGCGTGTGCTCCAGGCGGTACATCACGTCAGCCGCGAGGGACTGGTTGGTCTCAGCGAAGGATGTCAGCATCATCAGCATCAGCGAGACGCACGTCTGGACAGACAGCGGCAGCGACTTGACGCGCCGCAGCAGCGGGGGCGCTGCAATGCTGGGGTGCATGTCCAGCAGGGGCACGACGCAGATGCGGCGCAACGCGGCGCTTCCCTCCGTGTTCTCAGGCTTGCCGTCGCATTCGGCGAAGGTGTTGGTGACAGCGGTGCAGGCGCGTTGCATGATAGCGATGCGCCGCTCAAACAGCGTCTGGAACGGGGTGTGCAGGGAGCGGCACTGCCGCGTCGCCTCCAGCGTCAACGCATCAAGCGTTGCCTCCATCTGGGCCAGGTCCGGTGTGAAGTATGCATCGACGACACATCCGATGGCCGACTCGGGGACATGGTAGCTGGATGTCATCTGCGTCGCCGGAAAGCACGCCGGCACCGTCGGGGAGGGCAGCGCGCGCGCCAGCCGCACCGTCAGGGTGGAGGCATCGAAGGTTGCCCCGAACAGCTCCGACACATCGTAGTTCGCCCAGTCCTTCTCATCCTTAGGCACGCCCCCGCTGCCTTCCATTCAAAGCGCGTGGCACCAGAGGCACAGAAGGGCACACCCACTGGGGTGCAGTGCAGCGGCCTGTGGTGCAGATGGCGGTGGCATGAGTGGACACAAGGCAGATGAGCAGAATCATGGGAAGCGGTGCAATTGTCTGGGAGGGGCAGGGGTGGGGGTGGGGTCAGCGCCATCCTGCTATCCTGTGCACACTGCGTTGCCCCTTGGGGGGGGCTGCATGCAGAACGGTGAGACTGAGACTGGGTGTGGGTGTGGGGGGGGGGTGTCGGGGCACGGCAGCACCCACACCCACCCACCCGGGTTGCAACCCTCCACAGAGAGTGAGAAGCTGGGCAGCACGGGCTGCCGTGCCCCCACGTGAGAATATAATGCCGCACGACGACAAGAGGGCGGTCTGAGGCAAAGCCACACCGCACAACGAAGGCCTGCTGCAGAGGCGGAGACTGCACACAACCACACAGAGAGAAGGGCCAAAGAGCAACACACAGAACGGCTGCTGTGCCCGCAGCGCCAAGGCTCAGGGGGCAGCCCCTTTGGGCTTGGGGAAGTGCGGTGCTGTGAACCGCCGGTGCACATCCGCCAGAGGCACGCCCATGTTCTCCGCCACCTTGCCGAGAAGGCGCTCCGCGTCGTCCTTCGTGTCGTTGAAGTAGTGCAGCGCCTCTGTGTACGTCGCGCGCTTTGCATACTCCTGGAAGCAGGCCAGGAGTGACGCGCTCTCAGCATGGAGACGCTGCAGCGCCGCAGCGTCGAGCTGGAACAGGCTGTTCTTGCTGGGGAATGCCTCCAGCTCCTTCGCGTAGTCCCGGTATACGCACCGCCTGTCCTTCAGGAGGACCGACCCTGCCGGCTTCCCGGCGGCGCCAGCCGCCCCCCGCGGCTGCTTCGCCGCCTTGGCGCGGGGCTGCGCGTCCGCCTTCCGCTTCCGGGCCCCCTCGGGCGCCTTCCCGCCCTGCTTCTCCTTCGGCGCCTTGTCCTTCTCTTTATCCTTCTTCGCCTTACCCTTATCCTTCTCCTTCTCCTTCGGCGCCTTATCCTTATCCTTCTCCTTCTCTTTGTCCTTCTTTGCCTTCGGTGCCTTCTCCTCCTTGTCCTTCTCCTTCGGCGGGGCCTTGCCATCCTTCCGCTGCGGCTTCGCCTTGCCCCCCGCACCAGGCGCGGCAGCCGGGGCCCCCTTCGCAGCCTTCGCCTGCTTTGCGGCAGGCTTGCGAGGGGGCTTCGCCACAGGCTTTGCCGCCGGCTTCGCCTTCTTCGCCCGCTCCCCCAGAGACCGGATGCTGGGGACAAACGCCGCAGGCGCAGGGCAGGGCTGCAGGGCAGCAGCGCTGCCGTCGGCAGCTCCGGCAGGGCGTGCTGCTGGGCTGCTGCTGCCGCTGGGGCTGGGCTGCCGTGCCACCCCAGCGCTGCCCATGGGGCCTGCCCGTGGGGAGGGGTGCGACGAGGGCTGCCTCGGGGGCGGGTCAGGCGAGGACCTGTCGGAGCCTGAGAGGATGGCGAAGATGTCGGCATACTCGTCGGGGGAGGTGCCAGGCAGAGGGGTCGTAGCAGCAGCAGCAGCAGCAGGGCGCGGGGGGCAGGCCCTCTTGCGCCGCACCTTGAGACGTGCCGGGGTGCGGAGCACGTCTGCTGCAGAGCGGAAGCCTGCCGCCTGCGACACCTCTGCGTGGCTGTACCTGAGGGGTTCCTGCGCAGCGCCCTGCGGCACGGCCATCATGGGGCGCCACAGCACAGCAGGGTCGGCAGCCAGCTCCCTGAGAGCTGAGGCGAAGCCGCTGGACATGGACCCACTGTCGGAGGAGGAGGTGGTGTCATCGCGACACTCAGTGGTTGGTTGCGGTGGTGGCGCGCGGCGGCCATGCGGCGGGCATTGGGCTTCTCCCTTCGCTATAGGACGGCACTGCGCAGCACGGGGCATGGCAGCCTTGTGGTGTAGGGGTGTAGGGGTGTCAGGGACACCTGCATGGGTGGGTGTGGGTGGGTCCGGCTGCCTGCAGGTGTTCATTCTCACCGCAGGTGTTGCGGGTGGGGTCGAGGGTGTGGTGGGGTGGAGGGGGTGGAGGGGCAGGGCTGCTCGTGGCAGCACTGCCTGCAGGCTGAGCATGGACCCTCACCCGCCCCGTCGTCCACCCCAAATGCGCCGCCACACCACCCAGGACAAAACCCTTCGCCTCATGCAGGGAGGTGGTGCGCAGAGCACGGCTGGCAGAGAACTGAATGCCACTCACCACGTGTCAGTTGGGGTGGGGGTGGGGTTGCGACCTGCCCACCGATCTTGGGCTTCTGCTTTCATGTGTGTTTGGCATGCCAGGTTGCCTTGGTCCTTCCAGAGGTGATGCGGTTGCGGGGCTGCTGTGATCCATCTGTGCCACTCCTGGTTGCGGGGCCCATGGGTTAGGAGAGCTGGGCCCGGGACGGCAGGGGTCAGAGTTCAGCAACAGCAGTTCTGTGGGACGCCGTTGCACCTGCCAGAGGCACGCTGCAGCAGGCAGCGCGCAGGAGACATGCAGGTGCAACAGATCCTGCACCCTTCATAGCGAACGGCACCATCATGGAGCGCTGGTAAAACTTTGGCTTTGGCTGACCTGTAGAGAGACCCATCGGGTGGGAGGGAGACAACAAACAACAAACAAGTTACGCCAACAACAACGCTGGGCACCCACAGCCTGCGGGCAGTGCCTCCTCACTTCCTTCCACAGAACGCCAGGCGCAATAGCGTCGGCGGCTGCCTCCTCCCAGTCTGAGAATGCAACAGCCACGGCTCGGTTGGGGGTGGGCGCAAACAAAAGAGAGGGTCGCCGCTGTGTGTCAGCACGGTCCCGCCCTCTGAGCCACACCAGCGATCACGAACAAAAGGAAAAGAGGGAAAAGGAAAAGAGGCGATCTGGTTTCCAAGTGCACTATTTGTGTGCAAAACTGGAACAGTTTCGACACATGTCACTCAACACGGGAATGGGGTGGAGGTAGCAATAGCAGGCACTTGCACGTGGCGCACACTCGATCCGACCTGTTGACTCACTGACTGAAGTTGGACTCCTTTCGCTTTCTAGGAGACATCCGTCCAGCTACCGTGGGCTCACAGATGCGGACTACTTTCTGTTGAGTTGCGCATTCCTTCTCGTTCATTCATTCCATGAGGCTCCAAAAGCGCCCTATCACTTCACAGCTACAACCGCTCTGATTCAGTTTCCTTTTGTTTGTTGCGGTGACGCTTCTACACACAAAACCCTGAACTGATCACACCCTGAGCCTGATGAAGAGTGGGGTTAGTGTGTAGAGCACGGTTGGTTGTAGCTGTGGTGGGTCGCTTTCCGCTCACACGAGTGTGCTTAAAAAACAAATAGACTCAAAGCTCAAGATTCAAAGATTCACATATTCAAGACGGCAACGCACACGACACCGGACGCACACCTTCCCCTGACGACGGCACCACGGCATGGGGGTCACACCCCTGTCCCTCCCACCCACAAGGCTGGGGACAGGCACTGGGTGAGCTACACACGCCCGCCCAGGCAGCAGCCACCACACACCCGACAGCCGCTACCACCACAGCTGTGACCCACCCGCTCCACCGGGCCCAGAGGACGCGCGGGCCGACCACCTCGACAAACTGCATGGCATCTGGATACCTGCGCACCACCCCAGCAAGGAAGGCGTCGTCCCTGCGCAGCCGTGGGGAGGCATGGCGGAGCGCACTGCGGTCGCAGCCCACTGCGTGCAGGGCCATGTCGGGGCAGCGCGACAGTCGCTCCGACCACCGCAAGACCTCTGTGTTCGTGGCAATCAGTTGCTTGCAATAGGATGTGTCATCAAGCAGCCTGCGGTTGGCGTTGTTGACACAGCGGGGCACGCCACCACGGCCTGTGCCACAAAGGCACGGTCGCCCCAAAGGCTTGCGTCAGCGTACTGCAGCGCATCAGTGTCACAGGCCATCGCAGCCTCCACCACGACCCTGCTGCTGCGCAGCCGCTGCGACGCGTGGAAGAGCACAGAGGGGTCGGTTTGCAGGGCAGCAATCACCAGATTCTCATCGTCACGCAGGGCTTCGCTTGCAAACTCCAGGACATGGGGGTTGCGTTCAACAGCCCGGGATACGAAGTGGCGGTCCGACCAGAGCTCGGGCGGCACCAGGCGTTTGTTTGCCCCCTCCTTGTGGATGCACTCGAGGATCCACTCTACCACGGCACTGCTGCTGCTGCGCAGCCGCTGCGACGCGTGGCGGAAAGCAGAGGAGTCGGTTTGCAGGGCAGCGATCACCAGGTCCTCATCGTCACGCAGGGCCTCGCTTGCAAACTCCAAGGCACGGGGGTTGCGCGCAACAGCCCGGGATACGAAGTGGCGGTCCGACCAGAGCTCGGGCGCTATCAGGTTGACGGTCCTCTCGTCGTGGATGCACTCGAGGAGCATCTCCTCGTCATCCCAGAACAGCGTCGCGTGCCACAGCGAGGCAGGGTCCTGCCGCACCGCCGCCTCCACCACGTCGCGGTCCATCCGGAGGTGTGGGTCCACAGCCTGCAGCATGCGGCCCCTGAGTGCACACAGCTCCAGCACGAAAGCCTTGTCGCTGAGCGCCGGGCTGCTGGGGAACCCATTCAGAACCTCCGGCATCCCGAGTGCCGCCGCACGGAGGACATCATGGTCTCCCTGCAGGGTGCGGCTGGCGTGCATGATCTCCGTAGAGCGACGAGCCACGGCTTGCAGCACCACCTCCTTGTCGCTGTTGTATGGTGTGTATTTCAGCACACTCACGTCTCTGTTGGGTTGCATGCCGGTGATGGCCTGCAGCACCACCTCCCTGTCGCGGCGCAGATCTTCGGATGCGTAGCGGAATGCGATAGAGTTGGCCGTGACGGCGCGCATCACAACCTCCCTGTCGGCCCTGCGGGGCAAGAGGCACTCCCCGTCGCAATTGCGCATGGCGAAGCATGCGACAATCAGATCTGCGTCCTGCTGCAGCCGTGGCGAAGCGTTCCCCAGAGAGCCACTGACGGTGACCGCCACGCGCACCACTTCATCGTCGTCTTGCAGCTCCGGCGATGCGTGTTTGAGGGCGTAGCGGCTGCTGCTGACGGCCTTCAGCACGGTGGCCTTGTCGGCGCGCAGCTCGGGCGACACGTACTGGAGGGTGTTGCCGTTGACTGCCACGGCCTCCTGCACGAAGACAGGGTCGCTGCGCAGCGCAGCAGAGAGGTGTGTGAAGACGTCCGCTGACCACCACAGCCCGCGCAGAGCGCACTCCCTGTCCCCCTGCACATCGGGCCCTGCAAAACCCATGTCGTTGTCCCACTGGCTGAGGTACACTTCGCGGTCGTTCCGCAGCTCCGGTGTGAGGTAGCTGTAGGAGTGCCTATCCAGCATGGCCAGCTCGCGATCCCCACGCAGGCGCTCGCTGGCATACCTCAGTCCACCACCCGACCCGTCGTGGAGAATCTGCAGCAAGAGGTCACGGTCGTCCCGCAGCGCAGGGGCGTATTCCACTGTCCCCAATAGGCGCACAACCTCACGGTCGGCGTGCGCCTCCTCGCAGATGTATGGTGCCATACTATGCAGGTGGTGGCGCTGGCAGGAGTTCAAGACCCGCAGCACAAAGTCCTTGTCAGAACGGAGGCGGTGGCTGGCGTACTGCAGTGATTTCGGCGTCTCTGCGACTGCTGCAAGGACAATGTAGTCAGTGTCGCGGAGTTCGGGGGTGGCGTGCTGCAGCTGGTTTCCGGACATCTGCACAGCGTGCAGCACGCACTCGCTGTCGCCCCATACCCAGTGCGGTGCAAGCTTCAGCGTCTTCCCCTCGCGCAGCATCTTGAGGTAGGGGCGGTTTGTGCGCTTCACGCGCAGCACGGCACCCCCCTCCAGCTCAGCGGTGCCCAGGAGGTCATCGTCGTCACCCTGGAGCGGCAGCCCGTCAGCCATGAGCTCCATCTCGTCGAGGCACAGCTCGAAGGCGGCGCCTGCGTGCTGGCGCAGTGCCCCGAGTGTTGCGTCGTCGCTCAGCACCAGCACCTCCTCCTCGCCTGTGAGGTCGCAGCGTGCAATGATCTCCATCGCCGGTGTGTGTCTCCCGTGCTGGTAAACGTGCTCTGGGTGTGTGGGTGTGTGGGTGTGACGCTGCGTCGTGTGGGGTGGGTACTGGGGGTGTGGGATCGCCTCTGACGCTTATAAGTATAGCTCTCAGTGGCTAGCCGCAGTCCTTTCAGGTCACCAACTGCACTGCAGCTGGCAGCACCGTGATTTAGCTACAGAGGCACGGAAAGATGCAAGGGGGAACGATGGCTCCGAAAGACGAAGCCCATGCAGGCAGACCAAGCCCAACGCAGGTGTGGGGTGGCGTGTGGTGCTGGCGGTACTGTCGAGGAGCGGGAAGAAACCCTCCAGTATACGGGGAGGGGTACATCGCTCGCGTCATATTGTGTTGCAACACACACATCTCACCTTTTCGCACCCCTGTGCACCTCGGCGTGAAGTCCCGGTCACACGGTTTTCCTTCGCTTCTTCGCTTCTTCGTAACTTCGTTACGCTTCGTCGCTCGAAACTGGGATTTAATGTATTGCTTGGCACAGTGGCCACTACTGGCGAAGAGTGGCGCCCGTCTTGCTGACCCGTGATTTTCTTCACGAGTTCCGACACACACTCGAACTAGGCGCTTTGAAGCCACTAACGCCATCAAGGCAGCGCAGCCTGCAAACGTGCAAATGTTGGAATTTGCAACGTTTACATCACCACACTTCCACAGGCGGTGGGTCGAGGCTCCCTTCAATAGTGTGATCGTGGAACCCCCTGTATGATCACAGCATTCAATTGTTCACCCAGTACTATTCAATACCTACCGGCCACGACGACAACGGCACTGCTTGAATACAGTGTGCAAATAGGGGGAGGGGTGGCCAGGAGAGAAAAGAAGGAAAGGGGGCAACGTTGTTGGGGGGGGGGGGTATTTTGATTGTCGAGAGTGAAGGCAAATCACCCAGCACCTTCTCGCAATGTTTGTCCTTTTTGTAGTCACCACACCGGATATGCGTTATTGGGGGTGGGGATGGGGAGGGGGAGGGGGAGGGGGTGATCAGGAGAGAAAACAAGGAAAGATGAAAATATCGGCCGGGCGGGTGACCCGCAGCTGCGCCCATCCCTAGGGTAGACTTGCGTGTTATGCAGTGGGGGGGCAGCATGTGCGGTGCACCTGCCGTGTCTGAATCGCCCAACCAGAATCATGTGTGGCGCGGATCACCCTTGTGTACACACAAAGGGTTCATGGCGGGCGAGACCAGTGCACGCAGAGGCACGCCAAACAAGCTGTTGTGCCAAGACAGGCTGTGTAAAGGATCCAGCAACAAGGCCTGTGTTGGTGTTTTCCGAGAGAAAGGGGGAAGAAAAATTACAACCGAAGAACACCTACATCAGAGCCGCAAGGTGGGGCATCGTTCGCCTGTCGGCTACGCAGATCTGGCAAAGAAAATGTGTCAATTCAGGTATTCATCTCTTTCTGGACTCGTTGTATTTCGTTTGATGCGTTGAGCTTCCACACACACTTACCAACCTTCCCGCCTGAAGGGGTTCGCACGGTTGGCAGAACTGAGTGACACGTCGAAACATTGTACTCCTTTCACGTTCGAACTTGTGCCGCAATGCTGGGCTGAGGCCCTCAGAAGACCCAGAACCAGAGACACCAGCTCAGGACATAACACAGGGCAGCATACAGAAGCACGCATGGGTCATTGGCATGTGCCAGGGCGTGGTGCCGGTTGCTCCCATGCCACACACAGTGCAACACTATGTCACGGCGCGACCGCAGCCTTTGCGATGCATATTCAAACGCACCCGGTGAGGCCTTCACGGCGGCCCGCACCAGCTCGGGGTCATTGCACAGCTTCGCATCGCAGTACGCCAACATGTAGCCGTCGGTCTGCAGAGCCAGCAGCGCCAGGCTGCGGCACCGCTGCAGCTTCCGGCTCACGTGCGCGAAGCAGCCGCCGTGCACCGCCACACACCGCCTTGCGAAGTCCGCATCCCCGCGCAGATCCCTATGGGCGCAGGCGAAGGCCCCCCAGTTGATCTGCACAGCCTCCCACACCAGGGCCTTGTTGCGGCGCAGCTGCTGCGGTGCGCGATGGAAGCCCATGAACTCCTCGTTTCGCACCTGCTGCAGCACGGTGCTGCGCGAATAGCGCACCGAGTCAGCGGCAAACCGCATGCAGTCCGCTGGCAGCTCAGCCACCAAGGCCTCGCAGCTGCGCAGCTCAAGCGCCGCGTGCTGCAGGGCACTGGGGTCATTGCGCACCGCAGCGCGCACGATGTCGTGGTCGGCCTGCAGGCGGGGGCTCGCATGGGCTAGGGCACCACCACAGGCTGTGACGAGTTGCGCCACAAACTCACGGTTATCACGGACGTGATCCGGTGCCGCCTCGGCTGCATGACGACACGTTTGGGCCTGGCCTGGACACGCTGTACGACGACTGCTTCGCAGTGAGGGTATCATCTCGGAGGGCGCGGCCCCCCGCCACTAGATCCACACCGGCGCCGGGCACGGACTACATCGCGCCGATCTGCAGCAGTTTCTTGAACCTCGACAGGCTGCGGGAGCTGGACACCACAGGGGAGCTTGACGGCGTCCTCGACATGATCACGGACCCCGCGGCATTCTACTCGAAGTTCATCCCGGGTGCCATCAAGCGGATTAAATCACAGCCCGACGCGTGCGACAAAGTCTCAAGACATCTGCGGACACACCTCAGCGCTTTGATCGGTTTCGAAGTCCTCAAGACCGCCCCGCAGAGTTTGGTGCTGCACGCATTCACAGTGCCAAAGAAGTCGGGGGGTTTGCGTTTCGTGCTGGATGGAAGACCACTCAACGCCCTCATGACGCACCCATTCGACATGCGCCTCCCTCCGATCACCGACGTGATAGATCAAATTACATCGCACAGCTGGGCAGCACTGGCTGATGGGAAGAGCTGGTTCTACCAGTTTCCCGTGCACCCGGAAATCCGCGAATACTTCGGGGTGAACGTGGGTGACCGTCGAGGGGATTATGTCCGCACACGTCTGAAAGCGTTGTGCATGGGGTGGTCATTCGCACCCTGCATCGCGCACCGCTCCGCCCGGGTCCTCCTGCCACAGGAAGAGGGGGCCACGTGGGTGGATAACTTCATTGTGTTGGGGGGGTCGGAGGAAGGAGTACAGAGTTCGTTTGACGCTTTCCTCCACCGGTGCGCCGAGACCAACGCTGTGATGAACCTCGATGACCCAGACTACGGGCACCCGGTGCAGCGATTCACCTCGTTCGGGATCGCGTTCGATCTGAGAAACCACCGCTACAGATCAGACGAATCATGGCTGGAGAAGTTCCTGTCGGGGACAGAGTTGAGGGCAGTTGTCGGGGGGAAGCCCGCTACACCAAGAGAGATCTTCAAAGTCGTGGGGGGTTTGGTGTGGCATGCCTACACGACGAAGGCCCACCTGTGTTTCCTCCCGTCAACCCTGACTTTCATGAAGGACATTGCAGCTGCCTCAGTCGATGACCGGGGCGCGTGGGATCGCCAGGTGGCGGTCCGACCCTCAGTGCGAGCCGAGATCAAGATGCGTACTCACCGCATGCGGGCCAACTTTTGGGTACTTCGACCGCCGACGGACGCAGTAACAGTGTGGTCTGACGCGTCATCGACGCGCTGGGGGGTTCTCATCGACACAGCCGCCCCGCTCGTGGCATACGAAGATTTCCAGGGGCCGAGTTCCGGGCACCACATATACCTGAAGGAGGCACACGCGGCGCGCCAGGCAGTACGCCTTACCGCCCTACACTATACGAACAAGCGGGTACGTCTGATGGTCGACAACCTACCCCTCGTGCACTCAATACAGCGGGGGCATTCGTCATCGTTCGTGGCAAACGGAATACTTGCGGATCTCTTCACGGTTGCACAGGGCGCTGAGCTCTGCATCGAATGCATGTGGGTCCCAACTGATGAGCAGAAAGCAGATCAGTACACCCGGGGGTCGTCATCAGAGCACTACGTCCGCATTCCGCCCTAGACTCCACCGGCCATCTAACAAAACGCGTGGCGTCCCTTGGCCCAAGGGCCCTCAGGGTCCTAGGTGGAAGCGATCACTGCTGTACTCAAAGGCGTACCGGTTGCCCCGCACGCTGGCGGCGACTATCGCCTTGTCGTCCTTCATACACCGCGGTGCGTAGTCGATGGCAAGGCCTTTCTCATTGACGCACCGCAGCACAAAGTCACGGTTGTTCCGCAGTGATTCGCTTGCATATCTCAGCTCCGATCCGTAGCACCCGTGTTGCACAGCCAAGAAGACGAGATCCGGGTCGCTGCGCAGCTCTGCTGTTGCGCGCAACAGGAGGGATGGATGGGAGGGAATCACCTCCTGCATGAAAGCACGGTCGCCAGCCACCGTGGGGTTACTGTCAAAAAATGGAGTGAAAGCGTTTCCTGACACGGCCTTAGCCACGTCCAGCATCACCTCCTTTGCCACGTAGCGCGTCACGGTGTGGCGCACCTGCACTGCCTCCTTCAAGAAAGGGGCGGAGTTTTGCAGCCTGTGGCTGGCAGCGGCAAAGTTGCTCGCGCACAGCTCGACAGCAGCCAGGACACATGCCTCGTTGTCGCACACCCATGACGGCAGGGTGCTGAGGTCCGCCCCGCTGCGGATCTGGTCGATGTAGTTCGCAACACCAGCAAGCACCTCCAGCACGCTGCCGCTGCTCAGCAGCTCACACCCTGCCGCTGGCTCGTCTCCGTCAACAAGCTCAACCCCGTCGACGGAAAAATGGGCATCCGCCAGCCCGAGAGCATCGGCTGCACGGTTGCAGATGTCCCCCACGGTGTCAGCCTCACCGATGTCCAGCGCATGGTGCCCCCCTGTCGCCGGGTCTGCAACGAATACCTCCATCCCTGTGCCACCTACCTGCCAGGGTGGTGGGTGGTGCCACGGTGGCTGGCACAATCAAAAGGCGCACGCGCCGTGGGTGGGAGGAGGAGGAGGAGGGTGGAGGCGTGCCGTGCAACAGCAAAAGGCTGCAGTTCGCAAACGGGAGCGCGGGTGGGGGTGTGGTGCTCTCGTTGGTAGTGGGTAGACCCGTGTGAGACGCCTCGGGAAATGGCCTGACCATGCAATGGGTGCCAAAACGCGTGGAACAGCAACCCAGTCACGCCGCCACAACACACACCACAGGGCCCTCATGGTGCGCTGGTAAGGAGGCACAATGAAGAGGGCTCGGCATTGCCTCCGCCGCCACCTGGGCACAGGTCTGGCGGTGCCGCATGCCACACTGGGGCAGTGGTGCCGAGCCGTGCCCCCGGCGCGACAATTCTCGATATATTCCTGGTCATTCCTGGTTTTTCCTGACAAGTAATACTCCCTCTGTTGTGGGGGTGCTGAGCTTCGATCTGCACACTCTCAAGGTTCTGCATGTCACGACGTGCGACACACTGCCGAGCCGTCACGTCATGCTGCCTTCGCTTGCTCGTCGCTCACAAAAGACAACTCTCGCACCGTACCCCACTGTGGGGCACCAGTCGCACATGTGCTGCAGGTCCATCAACCCCTCGTCCTCCAGCAGCACTGTGCTCCTGCACTTCGCGCCGTCCGGAAGGTTCACCCCGTTGAACACGTTCGCATCCACACCCGCCAGACTGACATCCTTCACCGTCGCCAGTACAAACACCAGTCTCGTGTCTGAGTCCTTGGATCTGCCCGACGAGTTTGCAGAGAAGTCACCCCCAACGACAACAGTGATCCCACAGAAGTCTGCCCCGACCCACGCACACGCTGGCAGGTTTTGTCGAGGAGTTCGAGGTAGGCCTGCGCCATCACGATTTCGTCCCACACAATCAGACCCGCTCGACAGATCAGCTCCTCTTGGACGCGCGAGAGGACGCAGTAATCCTTTTCTTCCGGGTTGTTGATCGGAAGCCTGAAGCGGTTGTGGGCAGTCCGTCCCCCTTCGAGAAGCGTTGCAGCAATCCCAGACGATGCCACGGCCAGGCAGATGTTGTTGATGAGTGTGCCGTCCGCTCTGGTCTCACTTTGTCCTCTGTGGCTCCGCCCCTAAGCGAGAAGGCAGGAGTACCAGAACGTCTTAGTCCCAGCAGCACCGTGGATCATGAACAGGCCGCCCGTCCTGTTTGCCACAGCACCCTGAAGAGTTCGGATGTGGTAGGCCTGCTCGCCATCACCATCCATCTGTCAGCCAGCGCGGTACTTCGCCCACTGCGTCCGGGTATTTCTCATCATTGGGGGTCTTCGCTACGGGGTGGTCGTCAGTGCATTTTGGTGCATTTCCTGTTGAATTGGCTGAAAACTGACGAAGTTTGTCGACCAGCAAAGACCCCCATTGAGAAGCCACGCTTCCTTCCCAAACCCCACTGTGTCAGCATCGTTCTGACTCAGAGCAAGTTCTCTCGAAGTTTGCAAGCAGAATTGCCAGCGTGACCCTGAGTGAAACGAAACCCCAGCCACACCTACCCGAACCCGCGGGAAACCCTGTCTGTGGAGGGTGCAGTCGAGAGGAACACTCCCCCTATTGTGGTCGGTGCGGTGTACGCTCAACGAAAAAGGATCACGTGTGTGTGTAACCACTTTCGGGTGGGGCGACGCATGCATACAAGTCAGACAACAACCAAAACACAAGCCCAGGGCTGGCAGGAAGCAACACGGGAGGAGAGGCTGCACCCAATCCCTCCTGGGAAAAGCTGGGGTGCAGGGGGGAGGTGTTGGGCTATCTATTCCGTGCCTCCCCCTCATGTTGACACACAGTCTGCCAGCAACACGGCGTCACCGGCTCGCGGAGTGACTCACCAGGAAGCTCCAGAAGGGTGCGAGGTGGGACCACAGCATCTGCCGCCACAAATCCAGGGCCACTACATGACCCACCCCCGCAGCAGGTCGCTGCCCGCCACCATGCACAGCGTTGCGTAGGCAGAGAGCAACACACGCGCCTTCAGGCCACGCGCGAACCCCGCCACCCCCGCCGTCTGATACACGACGCGGAAGGCGGAGGAAACTGTGCTGGGCGCGCCCGGAGCGGTGCTCTGCATGCGCGTCATCGCAACGTCGATGGGGTGGTTCCAACACGACACGACACCCCCCAGCAGGGACGCGCCCACCCTGTCCGCCACATGCACGTGGCACCCGCTGCCTCCACAGCCCTGCTGCCGCATGCGGCACGTCCGCTCCTCAGCCCACCGCGCCACCCCCATGCGCGTGCCCCAGTTGGTGATCTGCCTGGCCACCACCATGGTGCCCCCACGCCACAGCGCTGTGACGCCCTGTGTGCGCACCATGTTCAGCATGAAGGCGACGGGGCCACGCTCCGTGCTGCTGCGTGTCATCTCTGCAGTCTTCAGGCGGATGAGCGGCACCATCACCGTGCCTTGGCATGCACCGCCCGCCATCCCTGCCACGGCGTGCGATGCGATGTACTGTGTGTGCTGTGGCAGCTGCGACCCAGCAAGGAGATGCTGCCGTGTGTAGTCGTGTGCCTGGTGTGCAGTGTAGACCAGCACCCCGCCCGACACGGACTCCAGCACCGCCCACGGCAGCAGGCCCGAGTAGAGGCCATAGAGACCGCGGCGCTGCACCACCTCCCATGATGCCTGGCGCAGCGACATGGGGCGCCCCGCGTCTGCGATGTGCGTCTTGGTCACCTCGAGCGGCTGCCCCAGTGTCGCAGCCATGGAGACCTCGCAGGCGATGCCGACGAAGAAGTCTTTCCAAGACCCCAGCTGCTTGGCGCCCACATCCGTGTGGCGGTGGTGCACAAGCGGATCCGCCATTGCGGCAAACCGCGGGTGCACCTTCTGCAAAGCGGTGGATGCGGAGGGAAGCAGGTGGGTGTGGTGTGGTGTGGGGTTTGCTCAGGGGGGCATGCTGCTGTGCAGAGCTAGCTGTGCGGGAAGGGTGGAGGTGGGTGGGAAGGGGGGTGGGGTGGGGTGGGGTGGGGTGTCAGGCTACAGGAGTCACAAAGACAACACTGCCACTCGAGGGGCGGGGTACGCTCGGTTTTGGTAGGCTCGTTAGGTGCGCAGACCCCCACCGAGGGGGTGGGCTGCACGCCGGGTCACCTTTGGACAGGCTTTGGTAAGGCTTTGGCACACTGCGGAGTGAAAGTGGTACAGTCACGGGACACGGTGGAGTCACAGGGCACGCATTCATTCAGCCTGAAGTGCTGCTTGGGCTTCGGGGAGCGATCGGAGGGCACTCTCCAGCAGCGGTACGGAGGGCCAGTGGTCAGTCACGATGTGGAAGCTGGTGTCGCCGTCTTGTGTGGGCTGCACTTGCAGCATGGCATGGCGCCCGCCTGCAAGCGACAGCGTGCAGCGCTGCACGCCCTCCTGCGTGTCGTGCGGCTCGCACCACTTGGCGAGGAGGGCGTCTAGGGACCCGGGGAGTGTGAACTGCGTCTCGACACACTTGCTGCTGTCGGGCACCCACCCCGCAGCACCGCCCTCGACAAGCTGCAGCAGGTCGGCGGGCTCCAGGTCGATGGTGGGCAGGTCTGTGCTGGCCTCGCCCCACCCCCACGCCCCTGCGTCGGGCGGCACATAGCTGTACTGCACAGTGGGGCGCAGGGACAGCGGCACAGGGTCGCCCAGGGGCACACGCAGCTTGAGCAGGGCGTCCTTCCCAGGCCGCACACACGCCAGGGAGGACGGCGCCACGCCTGATGCCAGTGCAGAAGCGCGTGTCTGCTCCACATCGCTCCAGCTGATCTCGACACCCGCGATATCGCTGCTGCCTGTCCACTCCAGGGAGACCTGCACCTCGAGCAGCTGCTCCCCAGCATCGTACACAGGCACCGCGGTAGCACGCCCTGCCTTGAAGAGGTGAAGATTCTGCGCGCTGGCTGAGTGGTCCTGCGCAGCGTCCCGCGCCGTCGTGTCTGTCACACAGCCCATGCACGCATAGTAGGCGCACTGCGAGCACATGTATACCGTCATCGGGTCGCCTTCGCCCTGGCACAGGGAACACACCAAAGCACCCATGGTGCCCGCACCAGGCAGGCACTCGTGCCCTGCAGGGCACTGCGGCAGTGATGCTGCGGTGCACGTCGCCTCCGCGATGCAGCGTTCGATGTCTTCGTCGCTCAAGATGTCCACGCCCTGCACGGACCGTGTGTGGAAGTTGAAGAGAGAGTGCGCCTGTGCCCTGAGGCTGCTGCTGTGCAGCACGGTGCACAGCTGCTCCAGAGTGGGGAGCACGCGCTCCGCGAGGGTCGGTGTGCCATCGGCAGGCGTGCTGTGCGCCAGCGCCGTGTCGAAGCAGTTGAACACCGCCACCTCCTCCTCCCACGACGGGGGGTTGCGTGTGAGCAGCCACTTCAGCAGCAGCTCGGGCAGCCCGCCCAGGCGCTCGGTGGAGGTGCGGAACTCTGGCTCCACCAGCGTGGCGATGACACGGGTGTTGAGGAACGCCGACCAGGCTGCGGCATGCTGCAGGGCCTCCACCGGCAGCAGGCGCAGCACCTTGTCGCGGCACTCTTCCAGCAGCGCAGGCACCCCGCCGCACGGCTGCGCGTCTGCCTCCTCGCCTGCCCCGCGCGCAGCGTGCTTCCGGCCGCCCCACGTCATGCCGCCGACACTGCTCACCACGAGGCCCTGCTGTGGGTCTGCCGCACACCTGTCTGTCGCCTCCACCATCCTGAACACCAGTGGTGCGAAGGCCTGCGTGTTGTGCACCAGCAGCTTGGCGAGGCACGCCAGGACGCCCTGCAGGCCAGCACCCCCATCCGCACCACCGCAGTTGTCCAGCAGCCACATCACCCACACGTCCACAAAGGTGCGGCGACGCCCTCTCAGCACATCAGACACGTCGCTGTTGAGCACACAGTGCGACAGGCACTTCAGCGCGCCGCAGAGGTGCTCCTCACCAGGGGCTGCGGAGGGCGGGTTTGCCGCCAGCACCTGTGGCAGGGTTGTGGTTGTGGTGGTGGTGTTCGGCAGGGTGTCGCGTGTTGGGGGTGCTGGGGTGCTGCAGAGGGTCGTGAGAAGGAAGCCCTCTGCCTGTGTGTTGTCGGACCTGCCCCATCCTGATGAGGGGGGTGGCTGCACGACATACCTGGAAGGCGACGTGGACATCCAGCATCGGCAGCAGGGCACGCTCCAGGGTGACGCGCCTCCGCCCCGCCAGCCGCGCCAGGTGCACATCCCACGCCTGCCGCCAGGGGGGGTCCGACGTGCTCGGTGCCCACACCACCCCTGCGGCTGCGCTCTGCGGGAAGGCCTTGCCGAGCCATGCCGCCACACCGTGCATTGCGGCAGACACGGGGCGCGGCGTGCAGGCGGGGTCGTGCGACACAGGCAGGGCGAGCCTGCAGAGCGTGTCGTGCGTCAGGGCCAGGCGGGGCGACGCGACGGCGAGTGCCAGCACGACATGCGCGCAGCAGGCTGCTCCGACACGCGTGCCCTCCATCAGGGACACGGCACGCTCCGCCAGCACACACAGGGGGTGCGCTGCGGGGAACCGCACCCCGTCGTCGTGCTGCACCTCACTGCAGGCCCACCGCATCGGTGGCAGCCAGAAGTACGACGGCGGCACTGCGTAGCGCTTCGACGAAGCGCCCCCACGCGAAGGCTGCATGAGGTGCCCGAAGCCGTAGTAGGGGTCCTTGCCGCCTGCAGACGACCCGCCCCGCCGTGCGATGTACGCTGCGGATGCAACCAGCGACGACGCGAGTGCGAGGCAGGTCTCGGTGACGGGCTGCCCTGCCTGGCCCTGCAGGATGTCCTGCACCACAGATGCCACGGGGTCCGGCGTGCCGTCCGGCATGGGGTTTGCAGTGCCGACGAGGATGCCCGGGAAGGACGTCTCCACCTCCTGCAGGCACAGCAGCGCGTCGTTGCGCAGGTCGTCGCCGGCTTCGGCGCTGCCACACACCTCCAGCAGCATGCTGACAAAGTCCACAAAGAGACTGTGCTTGTGGCGGGGGAATTCGTGCACAACCATATAGGCGGTTGACGCCAGCAGCGCAGTGCCGTACACAGCCTGACAGCAGGAGTCCTGCCCTATCTGCAGCAGCTTGCTGATCGTGCCCTGCGCCTCGTCGAGCGACACATCCCAGACGTGCTCCTGTGCCTCCCCGATGTAGGCAACGCGCACAGCATTGTCGGGCTCCTCCCGTGCCCTGTGCAGCAGGCTCTGCAGTGTGTCGGCCATCGCTGTGCCTGCTGCTGCTGCTGGTGGTGTGGTGTCGCTGGGTGGGTAGGGGGGGGGGGCGCAGCAGGGGGAACAGTGCGGGTGAGGCTGGTGGGGCCAACGAGCGTGATGAGGCTTTCGCTGCAAGGAGGGGTGGGGGGGTCGGGAACGGGAGGCAGGCTGCAGAGTCTGGTCATCAACTTGTTATCGCATGCCGCAAGCCCCTCCCCCCCCCCGCACGGAAGTGCGGATCGCTGCTGAGATGTGCAAGCTGGGGGTTGCGGGCAGGGGGAGGCACTTGCAGTACCCGCGCCAAACCTCCGCGGCTCTGCAGGTGTGTATCTTCTTTTCGGGGCAGTGGGGGTGCAGCACCTGCTGTGCGGAAGCACAGCAAGGGCTGCGGCCATGACAGCCTTGGCAAGGCTCATGCACGTTGGGGCTGCCAAAGGCGCTGCTGACAAGCAGTGCGCTGGTGTGGCGTCACAGAGCATCACCCGTTGATATCGTCGATACAGTCAATCTCCTGCAGTGCGGTGTGGTGGGGTTGCTGGGCTCAAGCAGTGCGGGGAGAGGTGCCATTGCAGGGAACGCCAACACACTCATGCGTATGTTCTTGTGTCACACGACCTTGTGGGCGGAAGAGCATGCAGATCACCTTCTCTCCGTGTCCCGCCACCACACGTGAACCTTGTTGTTTAGCGAGCAGCCCACGAGCACCTGCTCGTGGCGTGTCCCCTGCCGCACCCTCACAGCATACCTGCACCATCGAGGCGGACACCCCGGTGTGCGCCAACTCGACACGGACACGTGGGTTGCGCTGCCTCAGCCTGCGAAGTTTCATAGCCCCGTCCAGGTACACATCTGGGTTGCCCGACAGGTCCACAGCACGCAGCGACGGGTGCCGCGCCGCGGCCTCGCACAGCAGGGACACGTCGGCGTTGGTGATCTGGCAGCTGCGGAAGCTGAGGCGTTCCAGGTGTGGCAGCCGTGGCAGAACCTCCTCCAGCACAAAGGTGATGGTCTTGGGCCCCACGTAGTTCGCACTAAGGTCAAGGTCTGCGATGAGCATGCCCTCCTCGTCCTGTGTGGGGTGTGGTGTGGTGTGGTGTGGTGGTGCAGCGGCAGTGATAGCAGAAGAGCCGTGAAAGGCAGCAGCACATACCAGCTGCTTGAGGAGCGCTTTGTTGGGCTTGGCAACACGCTGCACGTACAGCGATGCGATGTCTGAGATGGGCTCGTCTGTGATGAGCTCAGGGTACTTCTCCAGCTTCTTGGCAGCGCCATGCTGTGCCGCGACAAGCCGCTCTCTGGCGATCTGCTGCAGCTGCTCTGTGGACAGCTCGCGTGGCTGCATGCGGTGGGGGTCCAACGCGCTGCTGCCCACCACGAATGGGAGCAGCGGCTCGCCCACCGCCTCCAACGGGTGCATGAAGAGCGCCTCGCAGAGAGGGCGTGCGAAGAGCAGCACCGCATCCTCCGCCATGCGCACCAACCCACGGCTGCGCGCAGCCCCGCCCTTCTTGGCGGGTGGCGACATGGGCAGCGGGAGTGACGGCGCTGCCAGCTGCTCCAGCTGCATGCGCAGCTTAACCTGCATCATGCGTGTCATATACTGCAGGGGCGTCAGGCCCACCACCTCTGCCTGTGTCTTCCACTCAGACGCTGCCGACTCCAGGGCCGAGTGCGCGACAGAGGTCAGGTGCTTGCGACGCTTCGCAGGGAGGATCGCAAACGACGCAGGGTGGCCCAGGGAGGACGACAGGCTCTCGTCCTTGATGGTCAGCGCAACAGGGTCGGCATCGAGCAGCTTCAGCAGCACAGGGATGTGCCCGCGCGCACAGGCCACGTGCAGAGGCGTGTGGCCTGCCTCGTTCACCTCCGTGTACAGGCTGGGGTATGCGTCGAGGAGGAACTTCACGGCGCCGCTGCTGCCAGCACTGGCAGCGATGGTGAGCATGGTCTCGCGCATGCCCCGCCACACGACATTGTTGATGAGGGACGACAGCCCCTCCGCCGCCGCGCTGTCGGGCGTGCCGTGCAGGGTGCGCAGCAGCGCCTTCGCCGCCCCAGGGATGATCTTCGAGGGGAAGGTGGCCAGCGCGACGAGGAAGGCGCGGTGCCCCGCCACCGCCTGCTGCGTCGCGAGCGGGAGCGTCAGCACCGCCGACGCCACCTCCGCAGTCCCCAGGAGGTCCGCCTGCCGCATGACGCACGGCAGCAGCCCCACGACGTGCTCCACAAACAGGTTGGCGTCCGCAGCTGCGCCGCTGCCAGCAAGCCTGCTCCACGCGCTCAGCAGGAGGCCCTTCACTGCGTGGTGCACACCACGCTTGCAGTGCCATTGCACCAGCCTCTGCAGCACAAGGTACTGCAGCTCTGCCGCAGTGTGCATCCCGGCGATGCTGATGAAGCGCGAGAATGCGATGAACGGCGTCTCCTTGGCCGACAGCCCGAGGCTGGCGCTGGCAGGGCGGGGCAGGAGCGGCAGCTTCTGCTGCACATCTGCCGGGAGGGTCGACGTGGCTTCGAACCGCTTCTGCTCGACGTGCAGGAGGCGGTCGTACCGTGCCACCAGGAGGCCGTGCTCGAAGAGGGTGCAGGCCACGTCTGCCACGGTATGATGTGCTACGCCACGCCGCATCAGGTCCTCACCCACCGGCACGAAGGAGCATGCGGAGGTAAGGGTGCTCTTGACCTGCTCTGCAGGGGCGCCTGCAGCCTGCAGCAGGCGGATGACACAAACGAGGAGGGACGAGGGAGTGGTCTTCGTGACATCCACCGCCTGAGTGGCCCTGTCGGTTGTGAAGGCGAGCCCCGCAGCAACCGTGTCCAGCGGGAGCGACTTGCGCGACGTCTGCTGCTGATGGGCGAGGTCTTCGAACAGCAGCTCCAGGCACCTCAGCCTGCGCGACGCCAGCTCGGCTGGAGGCGCCCTTCCGAACACAGGGGGCTGCGGCCTGCGCACCACTGCCCGCCTGCCCACACGCCCCTGCGCGCTGTCGGTGATAGTGTAGGAGAACAGGTCGAAGGCAGCACCGAAGCACGACGACACCGCGTCGGACCTGCCGTGTGTTGCCAGCTGCCCCTGCACCGACGGGGTGTCGAACGGCTCCTCCGAGTGGACCACGCCCTTCAGGGAGCTGGCCCCCTTCTGCAGGAGGGTGGCCACAGCCTCGTGGTCTCCTGAGTACACACTGAGCCACAGCGGCGTGACAGAGAAGCAGTCGCCTGTGTTGGACACGGGTGCAAGCTGCAGGCAGGCGTCGTTTGCCTCACGTGCTCTGCTGATGAAGAGGCTGCCAGCCACGTGTGACTGCCCTGCCAGCAGAGTGCAGCCCAAGGGCGACACACGCGTGGCAGAACTGCAGGCGTGGTGTGGGCGGTGTGCCCCGCGCTGTGCATACACCGAAGTTGGAAGTGCGACGTGCAGGGGGACGAAGCAGCTGCTGAGACGCGGTGCGTATTTGAAGTGCTCCTTGAGGATGTATGCGGTGACGTGCTGCGGGTTGGGTGCGATGAGGGCGCAGCGCAGCATCCCTGGGGCGGTGATGCGGAGTGTCTCCGAATCGAGGGCGGAGGCCACGATGTCCACCAGCTCCACATCCCCCGACAGGCACGCCATGCACGCAAGGTGCGAGTCGTCGGCGATGTCCACCCCGACCCACCCGTCAGCCTTGCTGTGCGTCACCACCTGCCGCCGTGCCTCCGTCACCTTCAGGAAGTCCACCATCTGCCTCAGGAACTCTTTCTTGTTCTGGTGCACAGCACTGATCAGCGCCGTGCGGGTCCCCACACGCCGCCCTGAAGCTGCACCCCGCTCCAGGCACTGCACGTTGGGTGTGACGGACGCCTTCCCAATGACATCACGCAGTGCTGCGAACGGTGCAGCAGGGTCAAGCCCGCTGACGCCTGCGACAGGAAGGATGCTGCCGCCCCCGCTGTCCCTGCGCGAGGGTGCGAAGTGCGACGTGGTGGAGGTGAACATCGCAGCGGCGGACGTGTCGGACAGACCTGCCATGCACTGGATCACGGGCAGCGCGGAGTAGGACAGGATGCCGGTGCTGCTGCGCCTGCCCTGCACTGCCCTCTGGCACAGCGACACTGCAGACGCATCAAGCGCCACACGCGCCCCTGCACGGAGGAGCTTGGAGGCACACGACGTGCTGTTGGCAGCGATGCTGTAGTGCAGCGGGGTGAGGGTGTGGTTGTCTGTGGCGTTGACGTCACACCCCTGCCGCAGCAGCGTGTCGACGCACAGCAGGCGCTTAGCGATGGTGGCGCAGTGCAGCGCGGTGCGACCCTGCGTGTCCTTCAGGTTCAGCACCTTCTCAAAGTCCTTTACCAGCGCCGCCAGAAGGCGGTGGTGCCCGGCATGGGCAGCCACGTGCAGCGCAGTCTGGCCCCTGCTGTTGACGTGCTGCGGCGTGCAGCCGTGGTCCATCAGCTTCTGCAGTGCCACAGCGTCGCCCTCTGCCGCAGAGTAGTGCAGCGACGTGTTGCCGAGGTAGTCCGACACGAAGGGCATGAAGTTGAAGGGGCACCGCCCCCGCCCGCTCCACAGGTCGAGCCTGTCACTCATGTCCCTCAAGTGCAGCATGATGATCGGCACCGTCAGCCCGTACGGCGGGAAGGGCTGTGCCGTGACCGCCTTCTTCTTCCGCTGTGCAGAGGCAAGGCGGCGCTGCTCCCACTGGTCGTCGTTGCCCAGCGTGAAGCACTGGATGGGCCTCCCGTAGTCGCTGCTGAGCTTCGACTCGTAGTCCCCGTTGTTGATGTTGAGGGGCACGAAGGGGTACTGCACGCGCTGTGCTTCGTCAAAGGTGGGGTCCGCGCTGAACGAGTAGCGGTCGTCACCCAGCCCCTTCAGCACAGGGTGCTCGTTGATCGCCTCGCGCACCGTCTCATATGTGTCGCCCCACTTCAGCATCAGGTCGTATGCGGTGTACGACGCATCGACTGTGATGTACGTTGTCAGCGTGCCATCGTAGCGCAGCGGTGTGCGGGGTGTCTGCGAGCCTGCTTCGTGCTGCGGCTCAAGCGGTGTGTTGGGTGCTGCTGCACGCATGGCCTCACGGAGGCACGACACGTTGTAGCGGTCGATGCGCTTCTGCAGCTTCCTGCGGAGGTCCACCTCATCCACAGACAGCTCCACGCGGCCCTGCGTCTCGTTTGTGGTGACCGCCAGCAGATCCTCGGCGTGGGCTGCTGCAAGCGATTCGTGATCGGTGCGCTGCACCTCACGCAGCTGCGTCACCGCCTGCTGCGCCTCCTTCTCCTTCTCCAGGCGCTGCGACACCAGCTCGTCCTGCCGGAGCTCCAGCGAGCGGTACTCATCCTTGGCGCGCTGCAGCTCCTGCAGGCGTGCATCCAGCGACACCTTGTCCTGCTGGATGACGTCGTCCTTCTGCTGCATCGCAAGCTCGAGCTGCGCCACGCGCTCCGCCTGCTCATTCGTGCTGGTCTCGAGGTGCTGGCGGCGCTGCTTCTCCTCACGCGCCCACACCTCGACCTGCCGCTTCCCCTGCTCCGCGTCTGTGGCGCGCTTCTCCAGGGCCTGCGCCCTCTCCCGCTCCTTGCGCAGCTCCGCCAGCAGCAGGTCCATCTCCATGTCACGCTCCGCAACCTGCTCCGCAAGCGCCGCACGCGGCTCCGCCTCTGCCACCGCTGGCTGCGACGGGCGCTGCTCCTGTGCCCCTGGCGTCTGATGCTGCTGCTGGGTCTCCTGGCCTGACGGCGCCTCGGGCGCCTGATCCAACGAGGGCTGTGAGGTCTGCACCTCCTCCGCCTGCGGCGCAGCCTCCTGCGCCTCCGCCTGCTGCTGCTGCTGCTGCTGCTGCGGGCCCTCCTTCTCCTCTTCCACCTGCGGGCCCTTCTCCGCCTTGCTGCGATCAGCGTCTGCAGCAGCCACACTGGACTCCTTCTGAAACAGCGACGCCACCAGCAACAGGGCCTCCGCGGAAGGGTCGCACTCGATGAGACACGCAAGCACATCCCCGTCGCACAGCACCACGCCCTCCGGCGCTGCCGCCACACCCGGCACGCCCCGCGCCGGCTCGTCTCCGGATTCAACCGCAGGCACCGCACCGCCGCCACCCCCGATCGCCTCCTGCAGGTGCAGCAGCGCGGGGAGGGCAGCAACTTCGCAGGCAACCTCCAGCGCCTCCCCGGCCTGCAGCACGATGGGCGGCACGGGCGGCAGGGGCGGGGCAGCCTCCTCCAGCTGCTGGAGTGCGCTCGCCACAGCCTCGTGCGGCACAGGCTTGAGGGCACGGATCGCTGCGGAGCCAGGGCGGGACACGGGCGGCGAGCGCGACGTGTCCAACTCGATGACGGTGAGCAGCCCCAGCAGCTGATCCCGCTCCGCTGCAGACCGCAGCCTCCGCAGGGAGTGTGCGTCCTGCGGCGTGCTGGATGCGCTCAGGTGTGCCGACGCGGGGGTCGCTGCGGAGCTGGGGCGGGAGCCTGGCACCGACACCGGCGCAGCCCCCTCTGCGGCGCGCTCCTCGGTTTTCATCTCCTCATGCACCTCGCACAGCAGCACAAGGCCCGGCAGCTGGTAGCCCTCCTGCAGCGCCACCTCCAGCCCCTCGTCATCCGCCTGCGGCGGCTGTGGTGCAGGCGGCGCAGCTGCAGGTGGGGCGGTCTCGGGTGTGTCCGCTGTGGTGTCTGGTGGTGTCTGCTGTGGTGCTGCCTCAGGAGGTGGCGGTGCAGCTTCGGCGTCTGGCTGGCGGGGTGCATCTGGTGTCGGCGTGTCGGCTGCAGGCGGGGCTGCCTTTGCAGGTGCCCCCTGGGGCTCGGCATCGGCAGCGTCAGCAGCCTTCAGCTCTGCCTCCTTCGCGCGTGCCTCAGCCTCAGCTGCCAGCTTGGCTGCCTCCTCTGCCTTCGTTGCTTCGGCTTTTGCAGCTTCCTCAGCAGCCTTCGCCGCAGATGCAGCTTCTTCAGCAGCCTTCTCTTCTGCCTCGGCTTGTGCCTGTGCCTCAGCCTCAGCCACGAGCTTGGCTGCCTGCTCCTCCTTCTCCGCCGCTTCCTTTGCCTTGGCCTCAGCCTCGGCAGCTTTTGCGGCAGCTGCAGCTTCTTCAGCAGCCTTCAGCTCTGCCTCCTTCGCGCTTGCCTCAGCCTCAGCAGCCAGCTTGGCTGCCTCCTCTGCCTTCGCTGATTCAGCCTTCGCAGCTTCCTCAGCAGCCTTCTCTGTCTCGGCTGCCGCAGCCTCAGCAGCCTTCGCCGCAGATGCATCTTCTTCAGCAGCTTTCTGTTCTGCCTCAGCCGCGAGCTTGGCTGCCTCCTCTTCCTTCTCCGCCGCTTCCTTTGCCTTCGCCTCAGCCTCAGCAGCCTTCGCCGCAGATGCAGCTTCTTCTGCAGCCTTCTGTTCTGCCTCGGCTTGTGCCTGTGCCTCAGCCTCAGCCGCGAGCTTGGCTGCCTCCTCTTCCTTCTCCGCCGCCTCCTTTGCCTTCGCCTCAGCCTCAGCAGCCTTTGCAGCAGCTGCAGCTTCTTCAGCAGCCTTCAGCTCTGCCTCCTTCGCGCTTGCCTCCGCCTCAGCAGCCAGCTTGGCTGCCTCCTCTGCTTCGGCGGTTGCGTTTGCCTTGTCTAGTTCGGCTTTAGCGGCTTCTGCCGCTGCTGCAGCTTCTTCAGCAGCCTTCTGTTCTGCCTCGGCTTGTGCCTGTGCCTCAGCCTCAGCCGCGAGCTTGGCTGCCTGCTCTTCCTTCTCTGCCGCTTCCTTTGCCTTGGCCTCAGCCTCAGCAGCCGCTGCAGCTTCTTCAGCAGCCTTCAGCTCTGCCTCCTTCGCGCTCGCCTCGAGCTTGGCTGCCTCCTCTGCCTTCGCTGCTTCGACTTTTGCGGCTTCTGCCGTCGCCGCAGCTGCAGCTTCTTCAGCCTTGCGCCTACCCTCAGCCTCAGCCGCATCAGACTCGGATGTGTCTTGCTTCCCCGCTGCGGTATCACCTTTCGCTTCAGCCTTGCCTGCATTCTCGAGTTCTGCCTTCGCAGCGGCTTCAGCATCAGCAGCAGACAGCCCGCCTGAGAAGTCGTAGCCTGTCGGCTTGTGTGCGCCTGTCGAGGACTGCAGACGGTCCTCCAACACCTTGGGGTCCAGGTCGGTGCGGTCCTGCGTCTGCACTGAGATGTGTGTCCCGGAGAAGAAGGCTTCGAAGGGCGACTTGTGTGCAGACACCTTCGCACGTGCCATCGGCTTGACGTCGGACCCGACCCACGCAACGAAGATGAACTTGTTTCGCACCGACTGCACACGCCCCCTGTCATCGATGGCACGGCACCGCAGGCCGCAGAACAGTACCTTGTCGTCATCCAGGTGGTGCACGAAGGCGTGCAGCCCTGTGGCGCTCTTCTTGTGGATGAACATGGATGCAGCGTCCTTCCCGTTGTAGCCCAGCATCATCCAGGAGAGGGGCGACTTGCCGTCGCGGATCTCCTTCCACACAGCATCGGGGTCGCCGCCGCTGTCGACAGGCCCCAACGGCAGGTCCACAGGAGCTTGTGTGGGGGCAGGGGCTTGCTGCACAGCAGCAGGTGCAGGTGTGGGTGTGGGCGCGGGTGCTGAACGGGTGGGTGCACGCTGCGCACCAGCTGACGGTGGGCGTTCGGCGCTGCGCGGGCGGCGCTGTGCGGACCCAGGCCTGTCACGCTGTGCGGAGCTGGGTCGCTGTACCGGCTGCTCCGACTGCCGCTTGGCCTCTGCAATCTCCTCCTCAATGTTGCCGCCCCGCAGCCCACCTGAGAAGTCGTAGCCTGTCGGCTTGTGTGCGCCTGTCGAGGACTGCAGACGGTCCTCCAGCACCTTGGGGTCCAGGTCGGTGCGGTCCTGCGTCTGCACTGAGATGTGTGTCCCGGAGAAGAAGGCTTCGAAGGGCGACTTGTGTGCAGACACCTTCGCACGTGCCATCGGCTTGACGTCGGACCCGACCCACGCAACGAAGATGAACTTGTTTCGCACCGACTGCACACGCCCCCTGTCGTCGATGGCACGGCACCGCAGGCCGCAGAACAGCACCTTGTCGTCATCCAGGTTCTCGACGAAGCTCTCGAGCCCAAGCACGCTCTTCTTGTGCACAAACATCGACCCGGGATCCTTCCCGTTGTAGCCCAGCATCAGCCAGTTGAGGGGCGACTTGCCGTCGCGGATGTCCGTCCACACAGCATCGGGGTCGCCGCCGGTGAGGATGGCATCCCCACCCATGGTGCACGATGCTCCTGCAGGGGTGGGTGCGTGGCACTGGCAAGCACAGGCACGAACAACAAAACACAACACTGCTCCCTACAGCAGCATCAAACACAAAGGGGGTGTGCCAGGGGAACGGGGCAGCCCTCTCGCGCACCCCTGCTGCTGGAACCACACAGCGCAGCCCACAAGACAAGGCGAGGCTGCTCGAGCTGCCACACGCCACCGCAACACCAACAAGCCCCCCTCCCCTCCTCCGATCCCTGCTCCGCATCGGACACCACCACTCAGCCAGCCCTCCTGCCGGGCAGCACCACAACAGAAGCACGCAGGGTGCACCGCACGGCTCACGCGGCTGCCTCTGCCAACCACCCTACCTGCGCATGCTGGCCAGAGCCTCCCTACGCGACCTCTCCAGACGTGTGTCCTCCTTGTCCCTCTCGTGGCGCACACGACGCGCCTCCTGCAGCAGGTCTGCCTTCGCCTTGTCGCGGCTGGTGTTGCGGATGCGCAACACAGTGCGCTCTGCACTCTCCACGTCACCCCTGAGTGCGTAGAGGCGCAGCAGCGCCAGCAGGATGCCGTCAACCTGGGATGGGTGGACGTGCTCGAAGGCTGTGGAGACGGCAGACTCACACACTGTGGCAATGTCGTCGTTCGCAGCCCACGGCAGCAGACCGTCGATCAGCACCACGTAGGCAACGGAGTCCAGGGGAATGCCCGAGCGTACCATCACGTCGTATGTGTCGGAGATGCCTTTGATGTCGCCCTGTGCTGAGTAGCACTGCAGCAGGGTTGTGTAGCTCCGCAGTGTCACCTGGTGCCCCCCATCCCTTATCTTCTGCACCACGCTGGCCGCAACGCGGGCGTTTGCGCAGGCCTTGCAGACGTGCAGCATGGCGTTCCAGATGCGGATGTCGTCGACGGACAGGCCCTCGATGCGCAGCTGCTCCACCACCTCTGCCGCCTCCGCCATGTCGCGGCACCCCAGGAGGAGGGCACGGTGCCCGTCGTAGCCCAGGGCCCAGCCCTGCCCACGCATCTCTGCCGCAAGAGCCTTGGCGCCTGCGGTGTCGTTGTTCCTCGCGTGGATCTTCAGCATCTCGACGTGGCACTTGTCGCAGAGGTGGTACCCTTTCCGCTTCGCGTGGGCGAGGAAGTGCACAGCGTCGTCCAGGAATCCTTTGCGCTTCGCCATCGCCTGCAGGAGGTTGAGAGGCGTCTCGCGCATGATGCGCTTCACCTTGCCGTCGGTGACAAGTTGCTCAAGTGTCTTGAAGTGTGCCAGCGCCTCGTGCGCCATCCCGTGAAAAGAGAGGGTGCGGATGGCCGTGCCGTAGCTCAGCTTGCCTGCGCGCGGCTGTCGGAGGATGTCGCGAAGCCTGCCGGCAAGGTGGTTCTGCTTCTGCAGGTCGCCCTTCATCAGGTCGCCGCGTGTCAGGTTTTCAACCTTTGCCACCTCCTTCTGGATGTCGATGTCGTGCGGCAGGGGCTCGGACCTCCCCTGCGTGTCGAAGAAGACGCAGCCACGGGCTTGGCCCTGCACTGCATGCCTCACGCGGCAGCGGAAGGCTGCACGCATGGGCAACAAAGAGACGTGTGGTGCAGTTGCGGCATCAGCCGCAGTGCCCAGCCATGCGGCAGCCCCCTGTGGTGGTGAGGGTGGCCCGTGAGGTGGCGTTGCTGTGAGCAAGTTGTGAGCGGAAACACTGTGACTTGAAAGGATTTTTGTTTGCTTCGGTCATTCGGGTATGGTGCAGGGAAAGCCTCGTTGTTTCTCGATCACTTCCAGAAGTGATGCCGTGTTTTCATCTGCAATTTTGCGTTTCTGCGTCGACGCTTCCGCACACACACACCTGCAAATGCTGGTGTCGCGAGTGATTCAGTGGTGAGCGAGTGCCCGAATATCTCGCACAAAGCTTGCATCGAATACACGGTGACACAGTTAACTTCCACCGCCACCCAAAAGGGGGCGTGGGGAGGCGACACAAATGGGGCAAGGCACAAAGTCACAAAACAGCAGGGGCGGACGGGTGGGGTGAGGGATGGGGCGGGGCTGACCCCCTTCTGCGGTTGCCTGCTGTTCCTCGACAGTGTGCGAATGCGTTGCACGGGCGCTGCACTGCATCTGGTTGTAGGCCCACCCGGCACACGCCTCAAGGCAGGACGTGTATCTCTGCCACCTGGTGCGCATGCACGATGGGAAGTCTTCAGAAGTAGCGCTGTTCTGCTGCACAGCCCACACCGCACAGCGCTGTACATCACACCTCCGTACAGCACAGCCCACAGGGTGCTGCAATCACAAACGCACACAATACGATGGGAGGGGTGGGCGTAAACGATGGGAAGGGTGGGAAGGAAAGGTACAGAGCCAGCAGGACTAGGAAGCTCGGGATCGCTGAGCCATAATTGCGCGTTGCGCGGCTGGACACTGAGAATGGTACCTGCCCCACTGGCGGGTGCTGGCTGTGTTGGGGGAGGGGGGTAGGTGGGTAGGCAGCGGGACATGCGCTCACCCTCCACGCTGCGGCCTTCGAGAGCAGGGCCGTGCCATTGCAGGGGGTTGCATCAGGCGGCACACACACGTGCACCGCCACACACACACCCCTGGCCCTGGCCCTGCCTCGCCGTGTGTGCACATGCCGTGGAGGGGTGCACGGGTGCACGTCCGCACCCCGCAAGGTGGCTGCGGATGGGGAGGGGAGCAGGAGGCAGTCCAAAGGGAGTGCCACACTGCTGCAACAAACGATATATGCGGAGGGGGGAGGGAGGGGAGGGCAGTTGGCAGGGGATGATGCAATAGCAATGGCACACGCAGCCCTGACCATGAGCCTCCGGCAGGCGAAGGCACAGCGCTGCTTCTTCCAAATGTAGAATAACGGCAAAAGGCCAACTCGGAGACACGAAACCCGCGGCACCAACAAACGGGGAAGAGTGGATCACAACCTGCGAACAGTGGTTGCACAGGTGTGTGCCCAGCTGCCGCCTGGCGCCTACTGCACGCTGCCACACAGGCACCCACTGCAGCAGCAAGAGCAGACACCCCAGACGGCAGCGGGCTGTGATTCGTGGGAAAGCTCATGCATGTGGAGAGAGGGGAAGGGAAGAGGGGGCGAGGGCCACATTGCCACGCACAGCAAGACAACAAACAAACAAATGATCTGCCTCCATTCGCCCGTTCACTCCGCCGCTTGATCCTGCGACCACCCGCACACACGGCGGGGTAGATGTGCACAGGCTGCACGGCGCGTGAGCGGGCCCTGGCAAGCGACACTGCCCCCCAAGCACTGCATGGTGTTGCCGAGAACACGATACAGGCACACGAAGCTGGACCCAGAAGGAGGGGGGACACACGGGAGAGCGGGGGATGGGGGCTGGAGGGGCGGGCGAGAAGAGAGGTGCGGTGGGGGGGCAGTTGTCGGGAGGCCAGCAATGGGGGCCAGTCCGAACAAGTGGCACGTCTCCAGCCTGCTAACTACTCTGCTGGTATAGTTGCCGCCGCAAAAAAAGGGCGCTGTCGGGGTGGGGGGCGGGGGGGGCGGGGGTGGGAAGGAGGCACACACAGCAGGGGGGTGGGGTGGGAGGAGTAGGGAAAGGCGCACCTTTTCCTGGCACTGGGCACAGGCCTGCCTGCCCACGCACACAACTTCCGTTTTCTCCAGAGCATTCTTTGTTACTGCTCATTGCCTGCACGCCTGTGGGCCCCATGCCACCCACCCATGCTGCATGCTGCATGGTGTGCCTATATATGCCAGGGAGGCACAGGCGTGCACGAAAAGGAACCATGCGGGGGTGTGATCGGCAGTGTCCGCGCCAGAGCCCGGCAGGACACGCTTCCGTTACATCCCCCCTTTTCCGCTGGTGCAAGGAACACACGACAAGAGGGCGGAAAGGGGTGGGTGTGCGGTGGAGCACACAAGGGGGTGCTGCGTGAGGAGCACGAATAATAGGTTGGGATTGCGGAGATACGGGGCCAGCAGCTCCAAGCACAGGAGGCTGCAGGTCAGTGGTGGTGGATTGAATAGGAAGTATGGGGTATGGGGTATGAAATATGAAATGCGGGGGGGTCAAAAGAGAAAGGCGGCGGGGTGAGTGGGCTGACCCCGCGCAATAGGATGTGGTCTTGCTCTTTTCGCTGATGTGGCATATACCGGTGGCCGTGTCCAAAACAAGCGCTGCCGCGTGCATCGGTGCGACCTGGCAAGGACCACAACAGGACAAGAAGAAAGGGTAACTTCTAGCTAGACCAACAGGTCGTTCCGTTGTAACACGATAATTATTATATAAAGGTGTGTGTCACTGTTGGCGTGCTCTCTGCCCCCCCTTTCCCTTCACGCCGTTGCCTTCGCTGGCGATTCCACAACCCGTGGCGCACACCCGTTCTGCAGGGGGTGGCAGTTGTCGAGAGTCAGGGGGCAGCAGGCACTCTCAGATCACAGGACGATGCGGTGTGTGTGCAATAATTGGGGGGTACAATGCAGTTCAACAACAACAAGGGAAAATCACACCCCCGTTGGTGGTGGTGCTGGCGTGTGGCGCGAAACCAAAGCAAATCAAAGCAAAGAAACCTGCTAGCAAATAAGACTGCAGGTGCGGTTGTGTCAAAAGACCGCGGCACAGCCATCCACGGCAAGCACGACCACTCGCACTGCACACTGGGAGAGCGTGGTGCAGCTGCGGGAGAGACTGCCGCAAGCCAATGGGATGGTGGCGACAGGGGAGTGCTTCCGGGGACAGGGCTGTGCCGCAGCCAAGACACGCCGCAAATCAAGGTACGTCACATCGCATCACACATTGCTGACTACATCACATCACATCACATCACACTCGCATCCAGTTCATTCATTCATTCATTCATGCATCTGTTCACGTTCTTCAATGCGATACTACCCCTATAACACCAAAGCCTGTTCAGCTATTTTCACCTTTTTCAGCTTTTCAGCTTTTCGATTATCGCCGTGTGCACATCGTTTTTTGAATCGCCAGGCACATGTATTCACACACGCCGCCACACGAGCGAAAACACACCCTGCTTGCCAGACACCGGGACGTACGTGTGCTGCGGCAGCTCTGCTGTCGTCCGCACACCGTCCAGCGTCAGCTGCTGCAGCGGGGTGCTGGCCAGCGACTTCCAGAAGGCGCTGCGGAAGCCTTCAGACAGCTCCCTGTAGTTGCGGGAGCCGTAGACGCGGTCCACAGACTGCGCGTCGAGCACGGTGTCGTCCCCATTGCGGGCCAGCATCACATCCCGCTCGCCCTGCGCCGGCCCGCCGCTCAGCTCGTCGCGGTCCAGCTGCCGCTGCCTGTCCTTCGACAGCGCCAGGCGCTGCCACTCATTGAAGGACAGTAGGTCGTAGGTCGACTGGAACACGCTCACAAGATCCGTGCCAATCAGGGTCTTCCCGGGGCCCCACACGGTCACCGAAGTCGCCGCGTTGTCCCCGGCGAGCATGTCGCTCCCGCCCTGCCCGAACAGCTTGTCGGACATGGACCCTGCATCAGGGTCGGCGTGGCGGTCCACCCCGTAGCCCTTGTCGCTGTACATCACCAGCCCGCCCGCCATGCCCTCGAAACGCGGGCGCACAAACTCCGACACCGGTGTCCTCGTCAGGCGCGTTTCGACGAGGAAGTGGACCAGGTCGTGGTATTCGTTCTGCAGCTGGTTCATGTTGAACCGCCCCTGCGACAAGGAGGGTGTGAAGGCAGCCCCCTGGAAGGTCGTCACGACGACAAGCGCGAAGTCGCCGACAAGCATGTCGTTGCCGGCCCCGCCCTTCAGCAAGTCGCTGCCCCAGCGCGTGGACGGCAGGCGGTTCCACGCGCTCGCCGCGCGCAGCCTGAGGTCCCACGGCGCCACGTCGCGGCTCACAAACGGCCCGAGGTCGCGGTCCACGTGGCGTGCGATGTCCCTCCACAGGTCCTCCTCCTCGCGCTCCATGTGGCGGTTGCTGATGCGGTCCCACTCCCTGGACACCCGGCGGTTCAGGCCGGGCACGTCCCCGCCGTTTGAAACGACACCCTTGGAGGTCACGATCAGCGAGTCCCCGGCAAGCACGTCGTCGTCGGCCCCGCCGTCCAGCACGTCGTTCGACATGTGCAGCGCCAGGTCCGGGGCCGCCACCCCGTTGTTTGCCGTGGACACCAGCGCCGACACCACAGCGTGCTGGCGCTCGTACAGCGCGTACAGCAGGTCCACGCCCAGCTCCTCGAAGTCGGCGTACATCTGCAGCAGCGCCAGCAGGCGCGCATCCAAGTTGCCCACAGGCACCTGCGCGCGGCACACCGTGTCCGAGAAGACCTCCAGGCGGTCCCCGACAAGCGTGTCGCTGCCCGCCCCGCCGGTCAGGGTGTCGCTGCCCACCGTCACGCTTGCGGGCAGGCTGTACACCCCCTGCTGTGCCTGGTACGTCCCCGCGTCGGCAGACAGGCGCGCCAGGCGGTGCTGCACCTCCACCCACCGCTGGGCGGCACGCTCCCGGATGAAGCGCACGGGGTCGATCTCCAGATCCAGCGCCGCGTGGTAGAAGGCGCTGTCCCCGACAAGCAGGTCATTCCCGGCCCCGCCGGTCAGCACGTCGTTCCCGTCCAGCTGCTGGGCGTGGCGCCCCACGTCCGGCACCACCATCGCGAAGGGGCGCAGCAGCCCCGCCTCCGCCGACAGCGCCATGTCCGCCGCACCCACGGCAGCCAGCATCGCCTCTACGTCCGCCGGCAGCACCGTCGCGATGGGCGCGTCCAGGATGGGGCGGAACGCGTGCGCCCGCTCCGCCTGCTCCGGCAGCACCCACACGGGGGCGTGCATCACGTGCCCGAAGGAGGCGACGTCCACCACCGGGGTCTGCTGCGCGCGCTGCAGCACACGCACCACCGTCGTCGCGAGGGGCAGCGTGGAGTCCTGGTGGTACAGCGCAGACACCCCGTCGCCGTACAGCACGTCCTCCCCATCCCCGCCGTGCAGTGTGTCGTCCCCGCGCTGCCCGATCAGCACGTCGTCCCCCGTGTCCCCGTGCAGCTCGTCGTTGCCCGCAGGCAGCAGCGCCAGCCCGCCCACCATGGTGCGCCAGGCAGTGCTGGCGCGCAGCTTCGTCGTCCCGTCCTGCCGGTACGCCCCGAAGGCGACGAGCACGTCCGCACCCAGCAGCGACACCCCGTCCGCCGCAGTGGGTGCCGCCACGCCCTGCAGCGTGTGTGTCGCCACCCACTGCCCCGTCAGCGTCGCCTGCTCCTCCAGCACCACGTTGCGGTGCCACACACCCGTGCCCGCACCCGCCTTCGTGTTGATGCGCGGCAGCCCGTCCGCCCCCAGCGCACGCACCACGTGACCCATGTCCCCGATCAGCACGTCCGACCCGGGCCCGCCCCGCAGCACGTCGCTGCCGTGCTCCCCGAACACCTCGTCGTCGCCCTCCCCGCCGTCGATGGCGTCGTTGCCGCGCTGCCCGTGCAGCACATCGTCGCCCGCACCCCCGTACAGCGCGTCGCCCCCGCCCACCTCGTCCACGTCGTCGAAGCGCTGCACCGTGCGCACCACGTCCGCGTAGCGCGCCGCACCCGGGTGCCGCACCCACGTCAGCGCATGCAGGAACGGCGGCCCCGACACAGAGGTCGCCACGGTGCGGGTGATGACCCCGTTGTCCCCCAGCACCACGTCCGCCTCCGTCCCGGCGTACACCACGTCACCCCCGTCGTTCCCGCCCAGCACGTCGTGCCCGCCGGTGATGTCGTCCTCCCCAGCACCGCCGTGCAGGGTGTCCGCCCCCTGCTGCCCGACCAGCACGTCGTCCCCGGCGTCACCGTGCAGCGCGTCCCCAGCCCCGCCGTCGGCCGCAGCCGTGTGGATGGAGCGGTACTGGTGCCCTGCCGGGAAGGAGCGCCTGAACAGCGCGTGGTCCCCCAGCAGCACGTCGGCCCCGTCCTCCCCGTACAGCGTGTCGCTCCCCGTCCCGCCGAACAGGTAGTCCGCCTCGCTCCCGCCGCGCAGCACGTCCCCGCCGCCGCGCCCCGCCGCGAAGGTCGGCAGCACCGACTGCGCCCACACCACCGCGTGGTCCGCACGCGCCAGCACAGCCTCCGCCTGGTCCCCGAACACCATGTCCAGCCCGGCGTTCCCCTCCACGTAGTCCGCCCCCTGCTGCGCGACCACCACATCGTCACCGGGCCCGCCGTAGATCCTGTCGTCCCCGCCGTGCGCGCTTGCCGGGAAGACGGGGGTGAATGTGCGCACCGCCCCCTGCCCCCCGACCTGTGTGGGCTGCTCCACCTTCCCGCTGTCCCCGAACACGAAGTCCTGCCCCTCCCCGCCGTGCAGCGTGTCCGCCCCGACGCCGCCGACGATGTAGTCGCCCCCCTCGCTGCCGTCCACCAGGTCCGCGCCGCCGGCGTCCTCTGCCGTCGACTCCAGCACCTGCGCCAGCACGTCCACGGCGACGCGCCCGTGGTCCCCGAACAGCCAGTCGTCCCCGGCGCTGCCAGTGATGTTGTCTGCCCCGTGCCCGCCGAACACGATGTCGTTGCCCTCCCCACCCACGACGGTGTCGTCCCCGCCGAACCCGCCCAACGGGGCTGTGGAGGTGCACTCGTACGTGCGGGCCTGCGTGCTGCTGTGTTCCAGTGTGGCCTGCCCGTCGTCACCAAAGACCACGTCGTTCCCGGCACCCGCGTCCACCGTGTCTACCCCCTGTCCGCCGAACACGAGGTCATTGCCCGGCCCCGCGACGACGATATCATCGGCCCCCGCCGCTGCCGCCACGGTTGTGTGCTGCGCCAGCGCGGGTGTGAAGGTGGTGTTCCCGTTGTCTGCGAAGATCACGTCGTCGTCTGCACCCGCGTCGATCGTGTCCGCCCCGTCTCCGCCCAGCACCACGTCCTCCCCGGCGTGTGTGGCCACATAGTCCGCCCCGCCGATGCTGCCCGCATCCAGCGACACCAGCTCCGCCACCTGGGTGACCGCAACAAGCTGGATCTGCCCGTTGTCCCCGAAGACCCAGTCGTTCCCGGCATCGCCTGTGATGTTGTCCGCACCCGGCCCGCCGAACACGAAGTCGTCGCCGTCGTCACCAATCAGGATGTCGTTCCCGCCGTCACTCACCGCATGCGTCGTGTACGTGCGCACGTACGTCAACGGGTCAGACACGTCCCCGGCCACGTGCGCCTCCCCGTTGTCACCAAAGACCACGTCGTTGTCGGCACCCGCGTCCACCGTGTCTGCCCCGACCCCGCCGAACACGAGGTCATTGCCCGCCCCTGCGATGACGATATCATCGGCCCCCGCCGCTGCCGCCACGGTTGTGTGCTGCGCCAGCGCGGGTGTGAAGGTGGTGTTCCCGTTGTCTGCGAAGATCACGTCGTCGTCTGCACCCGCGTCGATCGTGTCCGCCCCGTCTCCGCCCATCACCACGTCCTTCCCAGCGTGTGTGGCCACATAGTCCGCCCCGCCGATGCTGCCCGCATCGAGCGACACCAGCTCCGCCACCTGGGTGGCCGCAACAAGCTGGATCTGCCCGTTGTCCCCGAAGACCCAGTCGTTCCCGGCATCGCCTGTGATGTTGTCCGCACCCGGCCCGCCGAACACGAAGTCGTCGCCGTCGTCACCGATCAGGATGTCGTTCCCGCCGTCACTCACCGCATGCGTCGTGTACGTGCGCACGTATGTCAGCGGGTCAGACACGTCCCCGACCACGTGCGCCTCCCCGTAGTCCCCAAAGACCACGTCGTTGCCGGCGCTCGCGTTCACCGTGTCCGCACCGGCCCCGCCGAAGACCACATCGTCTCCCGTGTCCCCGGCGACGGTGTCGTCCCCGCCCTGCCCAACGTACGCGGGCGGCGTTGCGGCCTGCACCTCCGACACCGCCGCGCCCTTCGCCAGCAGCCGCGTCACGCTCCCGTGGTCCCCGAACAGGTAGTCCGCCCCGCCGTCCCCGTGCACCGTGTCCGCCCCGGCCCCGCCGAACACGTAGTCCGCCCCGTCCCCTCCGGCGATCACGTCCGCCAGCCCGGACTCGGGCGCGATGCTCTGTGCCTGGCGCTCGGACCCGGCCACGGACGCCGTGGGCACCACGTGCAGCGCGCGCGCCTGCCCCACGTCCGGTGCCACTGCAGTCCACCGCAGGTCGACGCGCCCGTGGTCCCCGAACAGGCAGTCGTCCCCGGCGGCCCCGGTGATGCTGTCGGCCCCGCCCCCGCCGAACACGAAGTCGTCATCCGCCGCACCGTCGATGGTGTTCGCGTTCCCCTGGGCGGGTTGCGCCGTGTCCACAGACACAAGCGACGCGCTCGTTGCGTTCGCCGTGTACTCCCCGTAGTCCCCGAACAGCACGTCCGAGCCTTCTGCGCCCAGCAGCGTGTCCGCCGCGTGGCCCCCGAACAGCACGTCGTCCCCGCCCTCACCGTGCACCGTGTCCGCCCCGCCCGCCGTGGGGGCCTGTGCGCGCGCCGTCACCTCCACGGAGCGCGACTGGCGCCACAGCAGCAACGGGGTCCACGGCACCGCGGCCACCGCCCCGCTCCCGTGGTCTCCGAACAGCCAGTCGTTTCCGTCCGCGCCCCACACTGTGTCCGCACCCTGCCCGCCCAGCAGGACGTCGTCCCCGCCCTCCCCGTACAGCACGTCCCCGGTGCCCACCGCCTCTGCGAGGTCCGTCTCCGTCGACGCGAAGGCGAAGTCGCCCGCCACCGCAGACGTGTACGACCCGGCGTCACCGAACACGACGTCGTTGCCCTCCCCGCCCCACACCGTGTCCGCCCCGACACCGGCGAGCACCACGTCGTCCCCGCTGCCGCCCCACACGAAGTCCCCGGCACCGGCCTCGCGGATCGTCGTCGCCGCGCTCGTCACCAGGCGCGGCCCGGACGCGTACGACAGCAGCACGGACATGTGGTCCCCGGCCACCACGTCCGCACCCTCCGCCGCCGTGATGTTGTCCGCCCCGTTCCCGCCGGCCACGATGTCCGCCCCGGCACCCGACGCCAGCACGTCGTCCCCGCCCTGCGTCTGGCACGCCGACGCGGCGCGCGTCACCAGCCCCGCCGTGAACTCCACGAACCCGTAGTCGCCGAACACGACGTCCTCCCCGGGCCCCGTCGCCACCGTGTCCACATCCGCACCCCCGAACACGACGTACCCGACCCCGGCCCCGCCGGCCGTCGTGATGGTGTCACGCCCGCCGGCGGCGCAATGGTCCGTGAAGGCGGACGAGCGCAGGTGCGCCACGCCGCTCAGCGCCGCCGGCACGCCCACCGTGTCCACCCCACCGAACACGGCGTGCCCGGTGTCCCCGAAGATAATGTCCACCGCAAGCCCCGACGTGATGGTGTCCGCCCCGGCCCCGCCGACGAGCACCAGCGGCAGCGTCGACTGCGACGCGTCCAGCGTGTCGTCGCCCCCCTCCGTCCCGACGACGCAGAACCCGTCCGTCTCAACAGACAGCGCCACCGTCACGTTGTCCGCCCCGTCCCCGGTGAAGACGGACGTCACCGTGCGCGCCCCGACGCCGGGCACCCCGTCCGCCCCGCCGTACGTCTGCGCCACGCGCACCGTGTCGGCGTGCGCCCCGAGCCACACCGTGATCCCGCGCGTGTAGTCGGGCCCCGTGTACACAATGTCCGCAGGCGCGACACCCGCGATGCGCCCCGCCGTCAGCGTCACGTTCGTGCGACCCACCGTCGACAGCGTGTCCGCCACGAGCAGGCGCTTCCGGCCCTGCGTGCCCGGTTCGCCCCCGTCCACCGTCAGCAGCGCCTCCACGTAGTCGGCCCGGCCCTCCACCTTCGTCGCCACCGCGGCCGCCGCGTTGCTCAGCAGCACAGCGTCCGACCCGACCGCCACCGTGTCGCCCCCGGCGTGCAGGCGCACCACCGTCGGCACAGACGTCCCGCGCACATTCAGCGTGTCGTCCCCGGCCTGCGACAGGTCGATGTCCAGCGTCTCCACCCCCGTGTACAGCAGCCCCGCCACCAGGGCGCGCGCGTCGATGCGTTCCCCGTTCAGCAGCTCCTGCGACGCGCCGCTGGCAACCTTCGACGTGTCGAGCGACAGCGCAGTGATCGGGGTGACCGCCGCCACCTCGCCCGTGTACCGCACCAGGTACACCTCGTCGCTCACCCGGTCCACGGCGAAGCTCTGCGCACACCGCCCAATCACTGCCGTCCCGCACACGTCCGCGTCCGGGAACACGGCCGCCTGCATGGCGCTGGCCATGGCCGCCCCGTCCGTCCCCACCGCAAACTCAAACACATACGGCTTCGCGTCCACGGAGAGGGAGAGGGCGAAGGTCCCGCCCGACCCGCGCACGGCCACCACCTGCACCGCAACAGACGCGGAGTCGCGCACCGGGTACATCCCCAGCCCCGTCAGCTCAGTGCGCGTCAGGAACCCGGCGTCCCCCAGCGCGTTCCCCCCCGTGTTGTCCACCCACAGCGTGTCCGTCCCTGCCCCGCCGGCCACGCTCACCACATCCCGCACCCGGGCCACCAGCCCGTCCGCGTCCCCGAAGGCGAAGCTGTCGTCCCCGCCCGCCCCGTCCAGCACGACAGGGCCGTCGGCTGCCAGCACCGTGAAGGCGTCGTTGCCCTTCCCCGCGTGGACGTACGTCGCCCCGGGGTGCGTCCCGTTCACCACCACCGTGTCCACCGCAGGGCCCAGCTTCACCACCACCTCCTCCATCCCCAGGTACGAGATCCCGCCGAGCACCGCCTCCCCCGCCAGCACGCGCGCCTCCCCCATCCCCATCCCGGTGATGCGCCCCTCCGCCAGCACCACCGTGGTCGGGAGGAACCCGCCCGTGTTCTCCACCACCAGGCGGTCCACCTGCTGCTCCTCCCGCACCGTCAGCCACGGGTTCGTCTGCCCGGGGAACGCCTCCAGGTCCACCTCCCCGGGGTATGAGATCGCCTTCAGCGTCGACACCGACCCGGGCGCCTCCCCGCCCCCGACCGTCAGCGCCCCCTGGATCTGGTACGCCAGGGCCGGCTGCGACGCGAACTGCTGCGTCGCCTCCCCCCGGTCCACCGTCTTGTCCTGGATCGCCCTCACCGTGACCGTGACCGGGATCGCGTACGTCCCCGCGTTGAAGACCACAGACGCCGGGGACACCGCCACCTGCTTCGCCGCGAGGAACGGCTTCCCCCACACCTGCGACAGCTGCACCACCGCGTCCACCGTCACGTCCCCGGCAGGCGCCTGCGTCAGGTACAGCGTGTACGTGTCCTCCGTCTGTCCCTCGATCACCTCCGTGCTGCCGCCCGACTCCAGCACCACCAGCCCGGGCGCGTCGTCGTCCAGGATCTCCACGTTCACCGTCGACGCCGCCACCCCCTGGTACACTGTGTTCGCCACCGCCACGGACACGTCGTGGTGCAGCGCCGCAAAGTGGAACCCCTCCACCGCCGTGTCCTGCACCGCCGTCACCGTCACCGTCTGCCGGCACCCGGTGCCCGCGCTGAAGGACACGGCCGCCGGGGACACCTCCACCTGCGCCGCGTCGTGGCGCACCGTGACCGTCACGTCCTGCGGGCGCGCGTCCGCCACGCACGGCTGCAGCAGCACGTCGTACGTCACCGACGTCCCCACGGCCCCGAGCCCCGACTCCGACACCCGCATCCCGGGGTCCGCGTGCGCCTCCAGGATGTAGATCTCCGCCTGGTCCTTGTCCACCACGCGCACCGGCACCGACGGGATCTTCAGGGAGTTGTACCCGTCCGTGTTGCTGAGCTGCGACACCGCGTGCCCCAGGAAGGCCACCTCGTTACCCTCCAGCGCCTCGTCCTGCACCACCGTCACCGTCACCGTCCGCGGGACGGACCAGGTCAGCCAGGTGAAGCTGACGACGGACGGCGACACCGTCACCGACGCCGCCCCGGGGATCTCGGACGGCGGGGCCGGGGGCACAATCGTGACGTCCACCCGGTCGCTCGAGGAGCGCCCCGTCACCGGGTGCCCCATCCGCACCACGTACGTCCCCACACGCTCCCCCGCGCTGCCCCCCTCCAGCAGCTCCAGCTCTGTCGGCACCACGACCGCGAGCGACGCGTTGTCCGCGTCCGTCACGTACGCCGTCACGCCGTGCGCCTCCAGCCCGTCGTACGCCGCGTCCGCCACGCTCGACAGCACGTGCTCGACCACCCCGTTGTGCCCGCGCAGGTCGCTGCTCTGCACCGGCACGCTGTAGCGCGGCGTGACGTACACCGTGTCGCTCCCCAGCCCCGCAAACACGTTCGTCTTCACGTGGTCCGCCGTGCTCATCACGTACACAGTGTCGTCTCCCGCCGCTGTGTTCAGCTCCACGCTCTCGATCCCCGTGAAGGTGACGTACAGCCCGGCCCCGTAGATCCCGTCCCGCGTGATCACAAACGTGTCCGGCAGGTTCGTCCCGATCGCCACCAGGGTGTCGAACCCGGGGCCCCCGTCGATCGACACCGGCGCGTTCACCGTGTAGTACACCACGTCGTCACCCTCGTCCGTCGACACGTCCGTCTGCTTCACCGCCGGGTCGGGCTGCGTCTGGTCCTCCGCGTCCGCAAGCGCAAACGCGCGCACCGTGAAGCGGTCGTTCCCGACCCCGCCGCGCAGCGACAGCGTCCCCACGTTCCGCATCACCACGAACGTGTCCTCCCCGCTCTCCCCGTTGCAGTTCATGTGCTCCCCGTTCCCGTCGCTCAGCCACCCCTCCGTCGTCAGCGTGGTGGTGAAGGCGTCCCCCGGCTCGCTCATGTTCGCCGCCACACGCTGCGAGTTCCACAGCTGCCCGATCAGGAAGCGGTCGTTCCCGGCACCCCCGTTCTGCGTCGTGATCCCCGACGTCCCGTCCGTCACGAACGTGTCGTCCCCGGCCAGCCCGTTCACCACCACACCTGATCGACGCGTCCACGTCCACACGCTCCCCGGCGTCCGACGCCGCGTGGATCAGCGCGATGAAGTTGGTGCGGAACAGGAACAGGTCCGAGGCGGGTGTCCCGTTGATCACAAGCGTGTTCGACTCCACCGTGTCCGGGTTCCAGTACCCGCTGTCGCTCAGACGGATGCGCGACTGCCCCGTCCCCGAGTACCCGATCTCGTACGCGTCGTTCTGGTCGCCCCCGTCCAGCAGCAGCAGCCCCGCGATCCGGTTCACCACCGTGGCCCCCTCCTTCGCGACGGGGACCACCATCCTGTCCTCCCCCTTGCCCGCGTACACCTGCGTCGGCCCGCTCACCCCGCCCACCGTCAACGTGTCTGCCGCATCCCCGGCGTACACCGCCGTGCTCCCCGTGTGCGTGGACGACACAGTGAAGGTGTTCGCCGTGCGCAGGGCCAGCCGCACCTCCACGGACGCCACCCCGGCGTACAGGATCCCGTCCGCAGACATCCCCAGCCCGGACACGCGCGTCGACGTCAGCTCCCCGACGTTCCCGACCGCCAGGTCGACCGTCTCATCCACCACGAGCGTTGTGCCCGCCCCGCCGCCGCTCACCTTCACCGGGGATACAATCGCGTTCACCGTCCCGTCCCCGATGCGCAGCAGGTCCGTCCCCCCGTTCCCCTTCACCTCCACGGACGCCCCCGCCGGTGTTGCCGCCACGGTGAAGTCGTCCGCCCCGCCCGTCAGTGCCACCCGCACCACGTCCATCTCCACGAAGGCCAGTGACCCGGGCATGCCCGGGAGCGACACGTCGAACGCCGCCACCCCGCCCACCTTCTGCTCCGTCGGCGACGCCCGCAGCACACCGGTGCCCGCTGCCTGCGCCTCCGTGAAGAGCGTGTCCTGCCCGCCCCCGCCCACAAGCGTAATCGCCCCGGCCACGGCCGTCCCGGCACGCACAATCACCTTGTCGTTGCCCCCGGCCAGGTGCACGTAGAGCTTCGTCCCCGCCGCCAGCCCCGTCACCGTCACCGTGTTCGCCGCCCCGTTCAGGCGGATGTGCACCTCTTCGAACTCAGAGTACAGGATCCCCTCCCCCGTCAGCCCGAACCCGGTGATCTGCCCGGCCGCAAGCGTCCCAGCAGGGATGTCCCCCGCCTTCGTCGACAGGTCCAGGATCAGCCTGTCCGTCTCCTGCCCCCCGTCGCTCCCGCCGCTGAAGGTCCCGCGCGACACCGGGTTCACCAGCAGCACCGTGTCGGAGAAGCGCTGCCCATGCCCCTCGTACGACAGGAACCCGCTGAACTCCTGCGCCTGGCGCGTGTCCTCCTGCCCCGCCGCCGGCGGGGTCCCGAACAGCACCTCCACCTCCTCCGACCCGCCGCCCTCCCCGTTCACGTACCGGATCGTCATGTACTCCCCCTTGTCCGCCGTGTCCCCGGTCACGCGGTTCCCGGCCCGCGGGCCCATGTTCAGCCGCAGCGTGTTCGACTCCACATCCGCCAGCACCGGGAGCGCGGGCGGCGTCGTGTCCAGCTCCAGGAAGCACACCGACGTGGAGAACTTCCACACCGACTCCCAGCGCCCGCGCGGCCAGCAGATGAAGGCCTTGCACTTCCAGTTCACAAACGGGTTGAACAGCTCCACGCTGAAGGAGGCCCCGGCGCACATCTTGATCTTGATGTTGAAGATGTCGAGGAACGACCCCTTCTCCACGATGCTCTTGATCTCGCTGAACCGGATCTTCCCGTCCTCGTTCGGGTCGTACAGGTCGATCGACCCGGTGAAGCTGAACTCCCCGCTCGCACTCAGCCGCGCCAGGAACAGGTTCAGCGTCGCCCCGATCCGCACCCGCCCAGCCGAGTACAGCTCCGGGACGTCCACGCCCCCGGTCCCCGTCGGCAGGTCCGTGTCTGAAAGGTAGAACCCGTCCAGCGCCAGCAGCGGGTTCTTCTGCTCGATGGCACGCCGGATCCCGCTTGTGTCGTACCCCACAGACACGCGCGCCCGGAACTGGAACGACCCGTAGAAGTCAATCACCACAATCCCGGCCGCCACCGGGAACCAGAAATCGATCGTCACGTCGATCTCCATCTGCGGGGTCTGCACCACAAACAGGTCCACGTCCTTCCCGGTGATCAGCCCCAGCACCCCGCTCGCGGACAGGAACGGCAGGTTGAACACCGCGTTCGGGTTCGTCAGCTGCCGCATCAGCGCCTTCATCTTGTCCGACCCGGTGTTCGAAGCCGCCGCCACGGGCGCCTCGTCGTTCTGCACCACGGCGTACCGGCCCCCCGTGTACCCGGGCGGGAGCTCCGTCTCCTCCGGCAGGCGCGCGAAGCCCCCCTTCTGCAGCTCCCAGTTCCCGAACGAGATCTTCAGGTTCCCCTTCCACGTCTTCAGCTCCTTGATCACATCCGTCACCGCAATCACGAGGTCGATGATCTGCTGGATCGCGTCCAGGTACGCCAACACGTTCTTCACACTCCCGCGCACGGGGCCGCCCGCCCCCAGCAGCCCGTTCAGCAGCACCTCCGGCAGCTGCAGCAGCGACACGTCCCGCCCGGCCAGGTCCGAGATCACCGGCAGCGGCTTCTGCAGAGTCACTAGAATGGGCCGCAGCGGGGCCAGGAACGAGTCCAGCTTCGCGAAGATGGGCTGCAGGATGTTCGTCACAAACTCCCCCAGGTTCAGCGACACGTCGATCAGCAGGAACTGGTTCGGCGTCGCCGACGGGTCATCCACAACCGTCTCGTTCGCGGCCGGCACCGCCACCGACAGGGAAGCGTTCTTCCCCGCCGTCGCCAGGCGCTCCCACTTCGCCCCGTAGTACGAGTACAGCGAGGTGGTGAAGCGCGGCAGCCCGGAGCTCCCCGCCAGCCCGAGCGTCATGTCCATCCCGACGGCCACCTCGAAGTCCGCGTTCGCCCGCAGCAGCCCGGCACCCCCGCTCTTCAGCTCCCGGAAGGTGAGGAACCCGTCCCCGTCCACCTCACCCACGTCCACCGCCATGCGCCCCAGCAGCCGCGTCACGTCGTCCCTGTTCTCGATACCCGCCTGCAGGATGAACAGCTCCCCGTCCGCCTTCAGCTTTGGCAGCGTCAGCCCCACGAACACCTCCATCTCCGTCCCCTCCACGTTCAGGTAGAACCCGCGCGACACGCTGATCCCGAACCACAGCTTGAACTCCCACCCGACCAGCAGCTCCACCCCGCCGCTCGCGTTCAGCTTCAGCGGCAGCTCCTCGAGCCCGAAGTCGAAGTCGAAGTCCTCGTTGAACAGGATGTCCTTCCCGAGCGTCACGTCCCACTCAACCGCGTCCGCGTCGGCCAGCGGCGCCCCGTCCTTCAGCAGCCCCTGCTCGTCCAGCACACCCTCCAGCGGCGCACCCTGCTTGTCGCGGATCACGAGCGGGATGGTGTCCCCCTTCAGGATCCCGCGCCCCTTGAACAGGTCCACCATCGTGTCCCGCAGGAACTTCGCCATGTTCGTCTGCTCCACGTTCTGCAGGCGCGCCTCCAGCGTCCCGTACAGCTCCCCGCGGAAGGCCTCGATGAAGTCGCGTGCCACCACCTCCCGGATCTTGTTCTTCACAATCGGGACGTCCATCGACCCGAGCACCCCGTCCGCCGCCGTGACGGCCAGGTCCAGCTTGCTGAACATCCCGTCCACCCCCTTCAGGATGGTGCGCTTGTCCTGCAGGATCGCGGCAATCGGGTTCAGCCCCTTCAGCGGGGAGGCCAGGGACCGCAGCAGCTTCGTCACGTTCAGCCCGTCGAACGACACCAGCTTGATGCTCTTGTCAGACGTCCCGTTGTTGCGCGTCAGGAAGTCCGAGAGGGACGGGATCCCGATCGTCATCGTCTCCACCCCGGCAGGGAGCTCCAGCGGCAGCACCGCCTCCACGCGCCCCTGGTGCGTCAGCCCGAACCCCTGCACGATGTTGGAGAAGGCGCCCGCCCCGTCCAGGTAGTACCGCTGCCCCTCCTCCAGCCCGTACCGCACGTACGCCGGCTGCGTCGGGTCCCCGAGCCCCGCGTCCAGCGCGACGCGTGCCTCATTCACCCCGAACTGCAGCGGGCCCAGCGACAGAAGCAGCGACCCCTGCGCGCTCGCCAGCAGGTCCGCCTGCAGCGCCGTGCCCCCGCCCACGAACAGGCGGAACGGCTTCGCCGACATGTCCACACCCAGCTGCAGCTTCGCCGTCGCGCTCCCCGCCAGCGCAATCTTCAGGCTCGCGTCCAGGTCCAGGAAGTCCCCGAGCAGGTCCGCGATGTCGTCCAGCCCCGGCACCCCCGCCAGCCCGGCCAGCTCCTGCAGGTTCATGTCCAGCGTCAGCTCCGGCAGAGACGGCGGCGCTGCCGTGAACTCCAGGTCCAGCGTCAGCACCCCCGTGTCGTACTTGAACTCCATCAGGCACGACCCCGTGCACCCCTTGCTCGCGTCCGGCTCCGCCGGCAGCCCCAGCTTCTCCTCCACCAGCAGCTCGATGCGCGCCAGCCCGCCCTGCGTGTCCGTCAGGAGCAGCTCCAGCTCCGCCAGCACCGCCTGCACCTGCGTCACCACCGTGCGCGGGGTGACCGACACCAGCGGCACCTCCGCGTCCATCAGCGGCAGGTCCGACAGCAGCCCCGACACCGCAGGGGACTTCCGCGTGTTCCCGAAGATCAGGTCCACCCCGTCCGCAATCAGCCCCACAATGTCCGCCACCGACAGGTTCCGGAAGTTCGGGAGCTCCGGGCCGTCCACCTCCACCACAAAGTCCGACGCGTTCGGGAAGGAGAAGTTCGGCTGCAGCTCCACGAAGAAGGGGGGGTCCAGTGTCACCGCCACCGACCCGCTCACCGGGGACAGGAACCCGGGGATCCCGACCGACACATACACCTCCAGGTTTGCGTCCACAGTCGCGTTCGCCGCAATCATGCTGAAGGGGTCCTCCACAATCGCGTCCCGGATCTCGCTCAGCGCCATCGCCTCCCCCTGCGTCCCGAACTGCGCCAGCGCCTTGATCCCGATCTCCCCGCCCCCGTTGTACGCCTCCGCCGCCAGCACCGCCAGCGTGGCCGCCAGGTTCACGTCCGACACCGACAGCACCATGTCCGCCTCGAACCCGAGGTTCCGCACCACGGCGGTGAAGCGCTGCGCCTTCGCCTTGTCGCTCGTCAGCCCCGTCAGCGCCTCGAAGGCTGGCGTCACGCGCGTCTCCAGCCGCCCCACCCCGGTCGTCTGGATCAGGAAGGTCGTGTTCTGGTAGTTCAGCGCCCGCACCGACGCCCCCGCAGGCAGCAGCAGGCTCAGCGCCTGCAGCTGCGCCTCCAGCTCGTCGTAGAAGACCGCACCTTTCGCCAGCACCACCACGTGCGGCACCCGGTCCAGCACCAGGGTGAAGTTCGTCTTCTCCGACAGGGTGAAGCTCGTGAACTCCTGCGCCGCAGGGATGTTCGCCTGCAGCGACAGGTTCCCGGCCGCCGTCCCCATCCGCGCCCCGAGCTCGAACCCGATGTTCGCCACCGTCGTCAGTCCGATCGACGCACTCGCGTTCACCTCCAGCAGCGGCTCCACCTCAGCACCAAGCCTCAGCGCCGCCGCCGGCTGCGGCAGGTGCAGCTGCAGGTCCAGCCGGAACAGCAGCTCGTACTTCGACGCGTCCTGCTTCGACGGCTCGTACGTGTAGGTCAGCGCCCCGTCCGGCAGCCCGACCGCCTCCGCCAGCACCACCACCAGCTCCGGGATAGTCGAGAAGGCCGGCACCCGCGGCGCCTGCTTCAGATCCGCGTCCGTGAACCCGAGCAGCCGCGTCGCCGCCACCGCGTCCTCCGACTCGTTGTACGCCGCCTTCCCCGCCTTCTTCTGCGCCACCCGCACACGCAGGTCCGTTGCCTTGATCGACGCGTTCGTGCACAGCTGCAGCGCGTCCACCCCCTCGGCCGCCACGCTCGCCTGCACCGACAGCGCCAGCCCCGCGGTGTACAGCGCCTCGTTCATGTGCGCCGCAATCTGCGACACGTTCTCCGCCGCCAGCAGCACCGCCTCGTCCAGCGGCACCTCCGCCTCCAGCTCCTCGTTCAGCACCACGCTCAGCACCCTGCCCGTCGTGTTCCCGGCAAACCACAGGCTCTCGCTCGTCCCCTTCGCGTTCCACCCCGGCAGGAGCACGCCCCCCTCCACGCACAGCACCAGCGTGGGACGGTCCGCCGCGTCCTGCACCTTCACCATCTTCGCCGTGAGCGCCGCCGTCATCGTCTCCGCGAAGTCCATCATGTCACCCACGTCCACGTCCGTGAAGGGGATGGGGAGGTCGAACACGGGGGACTCCCGGTACTCCTGCACCACGTTGATCAGCCCGCGCACCAGCCCCATGATCTGAATCGGCGTCAGCCCGCGGAAGTCGTACAGCCGCGACATGTGCTTCGGCGTGATGGTCGGGGCCTTCCCGTCGAACAGGTCCGTGTCGGCCACACACAGCTGCGGCACCTCCCCCTCCCCGGCCCCGCCCAGCGTGGCCAGGTCCTGCCCCCCGACAGACGCGGCGAAGGGGAGGCACGCGTTCAGCGACCCGGAGCGCGTGAAGGCAAAGCCGTCCTTCGACACGGCCGGCAGCGGCAGCGCCGCCCCGTTGGCCAGCGACCCCCCGAACTTCGCCACGAGCGACCCCGTCCCGTTCGCCACAGACGCGGACAGGATCCCGATCGACGCTGTCGCAGACACCTCGGCCGCAATCTCCATCCCCACGGTGAAGTTGTCGAGGCGCACCAGGATGTCCTGCGCCGTCACTTTCGACAGTCCTGCCGACGTGTCGACCGTCACCTCCAGCCCGAACCCGAAGTTCACGCGCACCGCCAGCAGCCCCGTCCCGCTGAACTCGAACTCCTCGTCGTCGATCAGCTCCCCCAGTGGCGGGGTGACCCGCACCTCCAGGTCACCGCTCACACGGAAGCCCAGCTGGAACTCCTTCCCGACCATCCCCCCCTTCACGAAGGAGGCGGGCACCCCGTCCGCCGTGGTGAAGGCGCCCTGCGTCCGGCCCGCCATCGCCGCTCGGAAGTGCTCGATCGTGGGGCGCGCCTTCGGGCACAGCGTCGACCTGTCCAGGCAGCCCGCATACGCCGGGTCGGCCAGCACCTCGTCCAGCACGGTGTCCCAGATCAGGAAGTCGCCCCAGTCCGGCCCCGTCCCGCCCGTCTTCAGCAGGTCGTTCAGCGTCCGGTTCATCAGCGGCAGCGTCGTGCTCAGCGCCTCGAACCCGTTCACGGCGCGCCCCACGTCCGACACCGCCACCAGCCCGTCCCGCAGCACCTGCATCAGCTCCGGCGGGATCTCCGTGTCCACCGTGAACTTCGGGGCGGCCGAGTCGAACAGCGCCAGGTCCTCCACCCCCAGGTACAGCACCCCCGGCAGCGGGCCGCCCGACAGCTGCACCTCCGACACGATGCTGCCCCCGAGGGCGATGGCATCCTTCAGCGGCGCCACCGTCAGCGACACCCCCGCGTGCTGATCCAGCAGCACCGCCGGGGTGGCCGCAGTCACGTCCCCGGCCGCAGCGGTGAAGACGATCTCCCCGTTCACAACAGACGCAAAGTCGAACTCGGGCCCGAAGTCCATCGGCACCGCAAAGTCTGTCACGTTCGCCCCGATCTCAAAGGAGAACTGCGTGACACGCAGGAACAGCTTCGGCCGCCCGGTCCTGTCGATCAGCGGCTTGATGTCCATCCCCGCCTCCACCTGCAGCCCCACCTTCGCCGCAAACGACAGGTGCTGGTCCAGCCCCGCCAGCGACGCCACCAGCCCGCTCCCGATGGAGTCGATCGTCCCGATCACGCTGTCCTGCCCGATCATCCCGAACAGCCCCGTCAGCGCCTCCTGCAGCGAGTCCACAATCTCGGACGGGCGCACGCTCCCGGCATCGAACGCCAGCCCCAGCTGCGCCGTCAGCTCCCAACGGCCCCCGGCCGTCGACAGCCCGCCGCCGAAGCTCAGCCCCCCGATGGACAGCCCCGTCGACACCCCGTCCAGCAGGCGCGCCTTCAGGAACCGCACCAGCCCCTGGATGGTGGGGCGCTTCCCGAACAGCCCCGCCACCGTGTCCAGCGACAGCCCGCTGCTCCCGAGCCCCAGCACCGCCCCCACCTCGGGGAGGAAGTTGCGCCAGTCGAACACCGCCCCCGTCGCCAGGTCAAGCGGCAGCAGGTCCCCGACCGTCGTGCCCCCGAACCGCGCCAGCAGGGACGGGAAGCGTGCCCCCAGCAGCTTGAACACCGCGAGATTGAACTTTACATTTGCCCCCAGGGTGGGCACGCTCCCCGCCAGGTGGCCCCCCAGCACACCCAGGTTGAAGGACGGCAGCCCCGACAGCCCCAGAGCCGCCTGCAGCTGCGGCAGGTACGCCGCAGGGTCGAACCCGGATGGGTACCCGGTCGTCGTGTCTGCCGCGAAGCTCAGCCCCAGCAGCCGCACCAGCGCCCACGCGTTCCCCTTCGACAGCGCGTACTTCGCGTTCACAGCCAGGAACCACACCAGGCCCGGCTTCCCGAACCCCGCATCCGCGGACGCCAGCGTCGGGGCGAGCCCGAACACCACCTGCACGTGCTTCAGGTAGTCCAGCACGCTGAAGGTAGCCCCGGACAGGCTGACCAGCCCCGGGCCCGTGAAGTTCACAAACACCGTCGGGTAGCGCAGCTTCAGCAGCCCCAGCACCTCGGTGTTGAACCCCACCGACACCACCAGCGCCTCCGCCGCAGTCGTGTCCAGCCGCAGGTCCAGGCTCAGCCCGTTCGCCAGCTCCCGGAACTTCACCAGCAGGTCCAGGTACTCCGACAGCACCCCCGTGAAGGGGACCCGCCCCCCGAAGCTCTTCAGCAGGTTCCCGACCGACGGCACCCCCGGCAGCGACGCCGTCGGGAGGGAGATCCCCGAGATCCCGTCCATCACAGACGACAGCGACCCGAACAGCGACGTCAGCTCGCCCCCGTCCGCACCGCCGGACCCGCCCGGCAGCGACGGGACCAGGAAGCTCAGGTCCACGTCCAGCGAGAACTTCGGCAGCCCCCCGCCCAGCAGCGTCTCGTCGTGCAGCTCCACAATCGGCCCCAGCGTCCGGTCCCCGAGGAACTCCGACGTCAGCTCCACCGGGATCACGACGTCCAGCGTGGCGTACACCTCCAGCTGCAGCTGCTTCACGAAGGCCGCCACCGCGCTCGCCCCGCCCGACAGCAGGTCCAGCACCGTGATCTCCACAGCCGCCGCCACGTCCGACGTTGTCACCGGGGTGTCGAACCCCACCTCCGCCGCCGCCGCCCCGAAGGCCGCGCGCACCCCGAGCGACACCTGGAACGACCCGTCGCGCACCGCAAGGCTGCTCCCCAGCGGCAGCAGCGCCTCGAAGTTGATCGGGTCCACCGCCACGCTCACCGCCGCGGACAGGTCGTTCACACGCACAAACGCGTTCGACGCCAGCGCCGCCCCCGTCAGCTTCCCGGTGTTGATGAACTCAGTCCGCAGCCCGAGCGTCACGTCCAGCACCACCGCCCCGCCGAAGGCGACGTCCGCCGAGAAGTCCGGGACCGCCAGCGACTGCTCCGGCGCCGTCACCCCCAGCAGCCCGAACAGGTCCGACAGCGCCTGCATGTCCCCCAGCACGTTCGAGATGGACCCCCCGAACGACTCCCCCGCAAACTGCGTCCCCAGCTCCATCTGCAGCCGCAGCGCAACCTCCCCATGCTCAGGGAACCACCCGCCCGTCACGGTGAACCCGTTGAACCCCACGCTCGCCGCCGCCTGCGGCACAGGCAGGTTCTCCCGCAGGTACTGCATTAGCCCCGCGAAGGTCGGGTACTCCCCGACACCCGCCCCCACGAACAGCAGGAAGTACTGCTCCGCCACGGGGGCAAGCCGCAGCGCGTCCGGCACCCCCTGCACCAGCTTCGACACGTTCACCTCCGGGAGCTCCAGCCCCGACAGCCCCAGCGCCCCCAGGTCGATGTCGAGCTGCCCCAGCTGCCGCAGCAGCTCCACCACCGTCGGCTGCAGCTGCGTGATGTCCGCGTCCACCGTCACCACCGGCGCCACCGCGTCGAACACGTCCGCGTCCACCACCGTCAGCACCGGCGACGGCAGCTGCCCCACCGGCACCGCCGCCACGTCCACATCGACCGTGAGCGTCGCCGCGAGCGCCCCCGACAGCGCCCCGAGCCGCACCTGCCCGGCCTTCGCCACGAAGTCCGTCACGTTCGCCCCGGCCGGGAACTCCACAGGCACCGACACCTCCGACAGCGCGACACGCCCGGACACCCCGACCGTCCCGACGTCCTTCCACGCCACCGTCGTCCCCACCGTCCCCTCCAGCGACACCACGGCGGCAAGCCCGTTGACCCGCACCACCACCCCGCCGCTCGTCACGTCCACCTCGATCGTCCCCGTCACGTCCACGCTCCCCGACAGCGCCACCGCCGCCTCCGTGAAGGACAGCCCCAGCGCCCCCACGTCCGCCGCCGGCAGCTTCGCCAGGTCCACAGTCTGCGCCACGCTCCCGCTCGCGTTCACCCCGAGGCGCAGGTACAGCCCCAGACCCTCCAGCGCCACGTCGCACCCGATGCTCAGCCCCGACGGCACCGCAGCCGCCAGCGCCCCCAGCGCCGCGTCGTTCTGCTCGTCAAGCCTGTTCACCAGCTCCGCCGTGTAGTTCAGCACCCGGTTGAGCGGGCCCTGCACGAACCCCAGGTCCACGGTGTCCCCGAACAGCGACAGGGGCTGCCCCGCCACCCGTGCCTTCGCCTGCCCCACCGCAGCATCGACAGCCGACAGCGCCTCCTTCACGCTGCGCTGGTACCGCGCCGCCACGGACGTGCATGGTTCCGTGAAGGTCGCAGCATCCCCACCTCCTGCAAAGGTGGCGGCCACCAGCACGGCGCACACTAGTGTGCCCCGCCCCATCCTGCCTGCCTGCAAGGGCCCGGCTCCCTTGCACGTCACGTGCAGCAACGCTGCTTCTTGCCCCGCCCGGTGCGCCTTTTCTTGGTGTTCCGTGTGTGTACACGCTGCAGGTGGTGCGGCGTGTGTCTTGGTGTCGGGTGTTCGTGCGCAAATACCTATCTGCTTGGAAATACCCCGCGTGTGTGTGGCTTGCAGGCCGGTGGCTGTCTCTCTCAACCGTGGATGCTGGCGGCAAGAAGAATCCTGGCAAATGGGTCAGGGTGGGGTTATCAACTCAGTACCTGGCTTCCGGTTCCTCGCTTCGGCAACTCCGAGAACACGCTTGCTGCTGTCCTCTCCTTTGAGTGGAACACATGTGAGCACACACAGTATCTAGACACAAACTGAGAAGGCATGCAGGGCCACAGAGCACAACTCTGTTTTACCCAAGCACTACTCTGTGGCCCTGGCACAGCCTTCCGACAAAAGACGCCCTCTACCACCAAACATGCGTCGCACGCCTCCCTCCACCACAGGCAGGCACCACACCACACCACACCACACTACGCTCTATTCCACTCTAGAGTTGCGCCGCACCACCACTGCTGACACACACAGAGTCTCACACCCACACCCGGTGTTTACCTTATGGCTTCTGGGGTTTCCGTTGAGAAGTCAGGCTGACAACACATTTGTGACACACACAGGACAGCATGTAGGCTCTCCAACCCACTCGCTGCTGCCCCCATGGGGTGTGGGGCGGGTAGTTGCAAGGCACGCAACACACCCACCCCCAAGCGCACTTGTTGTGGGGAAAGACCGGTGTCAGCCGCGGCAGTCCGATTTTCCTTCAGCACGCTTTGATGTGACCGGGAAGCACCGCACCCTTCTCCGTGCCGTTGTGCTCCTCCCTCACGACACTATCATGGGTGTATCACGAGTGTGAGTGTGAAGCGTCAACACAATCAGGACACGAGAGAGCAAACCAGTGCAGAACGAGCGCAGTGACACTTGGGTTCTAACGGGGGGAGGGGAGGGCGGCACGGCTGGGGTTTGGTGGGGACAGCACGCAAACACCCCTAACCACGAATAGATATCTACATACAAAAGCACATCGGGGGGAGTAGTGGGGGGGGTCTCTGCACACAATGCAGCGCTTGGGGCACTCCCCCGCCTACCCTGCTGTGGGGTGCGCTAGCAGTGTGTGATCAGGTTGCCAACGCTCTGCTGGTTGGTGATGGGGCTGAAGCAGCGCTTCCGCCTTTGTGAGTCATCCCTGCGGCGGTTCGGCAGCCCAGCAGCAACGTCGAAGGGCGACGCACGCCCGCCGGGGGTGCGGGAGCGGCACGGAGAGAATGTTTTCATGTTCGTCGTGACGTAGTGATCAGGCTCGCACCGCGCGCTCTGTGGGCGGGCATCCCCGCGCAATGGGCCTGCGGCGCCGGAGGACTTGCTGCGGCGCGCAGCTGCTGGCGGCCCGTCCTCCGCAGTCGCAAACGGGGGGCGGCTGCTGCTGCGCGTGCCCGACAGCTCGCCGCACCGCCTGCCAACACCCTTCGCAGGCATGTCCGGCTGTTTGTGCAGCAGGTCCGCTGCTCCCGGCGCGCTGTGTGGGGTGTGGGGTTGCGGGCATGGGGAAGTGGAGGGGAAGAGGGGGGGTTTGATCGTCGAGAGTGAATGGAAAAGCGTAGCAACCGTGCTTCCTTCTTCCTTAATGATGCGTTGACGCTTCCACCACCCAAGAGCCTGCTGCTTTGATGTGGGTGTGGAGCACATGTGAACACGAGATAGCTAGACACACAGAAAAGGAACAGGATCGTCGGAAGCACTCCTACACTTTTACGCATCATAAATGTGCTCAAAAAGTAGTCTCCCAGCACCTTCTTGCAATGTTAGTCCTTTTTGTAGTCACTACACCAGATATGTTGGGCAAGGCAGAGAGGGAAGAGGGGGCGGCATAGAACACACGATGGCATACGCTTTGCACATCTTGTTGAAGTCGTTGAAAGTCACCGGCCCCTCCTTGCGGGTGAGCATCTTCACGTCTTCAGCGTCGATGTCAAGTGAGTAGCGCGACCGGACGGCCTCCGCAAACCCCTCGGCAGACACGCCGGTGCTGCGGGTGTGGGTGGTGGTGTGAGCCGGCAAGAAGGGGGTCGCACACACCTCTGCCCTGTAGCGTTTGTGTCCCTGGTCAGATTCATCCACGCCTTTGTGACATTCGTGTCGTTCATGCTCACCTTGTTCCCGAGTGTGTCACGCAGCACAGCAGGGGATGAAGACCGGGGGCGAGTCGGACGTGGCGACATATCCCGCCTTGTCATCTGTTGATAGCCGAACGACGACGGCGTGCGTGTGCGAGCCTTGCGCTGCGGAGGGTGTTGTGATTGTGAAGAAGATGACGGTGTGGCATCTGGCTCCCACCCTCAGCGCCTCTCTGCATACCTGCACCTTGGAGTGGCCTGCGTCCTCCTGCATTGTTGCACTCATGCCGGGGATGTGCGACACGTGCGACGCAGACATACGCATCGTAACGTTCCCTTCAGGCCACTGCGGCTGTCCGCTGTGAAGGGTCGGGGGTGCATCAGGGCAATGAACAGTTCTGCAAAAGTCCTGCCCCATGACGATAAAACCCCGACTGATATGGATGACACAAAACCACGAGAGATGTGGGGAGTCGGGAGTCAACTATTCACACACCCACCTCACACACGGATTTGCATCCGGGTTCTCAGGACAAAAGGGCCGTCGGCTGAGACTGGGGCCCAAGGTTGAGCACGCTGTATTCTGCCAGAAAACACAGATACCATGCAACCAAGATAGGCGTCAATAGATCCTATTCGCACAGCTAGGATGCACCTACCCCCACCCACCCCACCCCGCCCGGCAAGAACATACTGTGTCGGGGCAGCGTTGTTCCCAAGCGAGAAGTGCGACTCCGTCTTGCCAGAGATGCCTGTGCGCAGGCCCTTCGACGTCTGCGCGACGTCGCGCGCCTCTGCAAACGGCCTCTCCGACTCCCCGAAGGTGCGCAGCCCAGCGCCGTGCTTGGGTGTGGTCGACACAGGCTCGTTGACGTGCCTTTTCCCCTCGGTGCGGCTGTCCCGGCGCGCGGGGCTGCCGGTGAAGGGCCTGCCGCTGATCACGTCGTACCCCCGTGCAGGGGACATGGCTGTCCCGGAGTGCCCCCTGCCCCGCCTCTGCTGGGGTGTGCCGCTGCGCCCACGCGCCTGGCTGTCATCAGCCCCGCTGAGCACCGCGACGCTGCCGCCGGGCAGCGTCGCGTCGTGCGCCCGCAGGAGGGGCGTGCCCCGCCTGCGCCTGCCGCAGTGCGACAGCCCTGTGACGTCGACCTTGTCGTTGGCGATCTCGCCCAGAGCCAGCGCCGCCACGCTGCCCGAGTCGCTGCGGTGCACATCCAGCGCCCCTGCGCTGCCGCGCCGCACGTCGATGCCGTCGTACATCCCGGGGCGTGCGGGCGGTGCAGGTGGTGTTGTGGGGTGCGCCGTGTCGACGAAGGGGGGCAGCGACTCCGGCATGTACTGCTCGTGCGGGGGGCGGGGCTGCGGGTCGCTGTGCTGCACTCTGTGCACGTCGTGCTGCTGGGTGTGGTGGTGCTGCTGCTGATGGTCGCAGATGCGGGCATGGCGTGTGTTGCCCTCGTCGCGCAGCGGGATGTTCGGGTTGTGCCAGCTTGGCAGGGAGGGCAGCTGCGGTGTGCTTGGTGCAGATGGGTACTGCTGCTGCTGCTGCTGCTGCGGGCGGGCCTCCGTCTCCCGCACCGTGTGGCTGCCCCGTGCCTGACTCTGCCGCTCATGGCCCTGCCTGCCCTGGCGCCCCTGGAAGTGTGTCAGGAAGCTCTCATAGTCGACACGGCTGTTGCGCGTGAACTTCTTCACCACAGGCTCCAGCCCCCCGCTCACCCCGAAGCGCTGCAGAGCCTGCTTGAAGTCCTGCACGGACACAGAGCCTGTCTTGCGCCCGTCATGCTTGGCGAACTGGGAGCGGAGCAGATCCATTCATCAGGCGCCTGGCGGTGTGGGTGGTGTTGGTGGGCAGCAGGCCAAACGCATCAAAACTGGAAGAGGGGGAAAACGGTTGCTCCAACCCAACGACATGCAAATCTCACGGCCCTTCGTCGGGGAGGCGCGGGGCGGTGGGGCAGGGGCGCAGTGGTGACGTGGAGGCGCGCATCACGTGCAGGCCAAAATATACATGCATCCAGCCACGGAGCCTCGTGCTGTGTGTCGTTCCATCCCCAGTGGCCCACGCCACCTGCCTTTGAACACACAACATTACATGCGACCAGCAGTTCTCCGGCATCGCTGCGAGTGTAACAACCTGACACAGGCAGGCAGGGCGGCGAGGGACATGCTGACACTACCCCCCCACCCCCCCACCCCCCACCCACCCCGCGTTTGGGTTTCCCCCAACCAAAACCCAAACGCGCCCCCCGGTCTCTATTCCCGCCATCACGGGCGGGCCACCCTGGGCACCTGGCATCTACTGCCCTCTTTGAAAAAGGGGCGATCCCCGGAACGATTCAGGGACAAAACCCCCACCTCCCCCCTCCTCCTCCTCCTCCGAAACGCCCGCAACACACACACACACACCCCACCCCCTCTCCCCCCCCCCTAGGGGGGGTCAAATGCCACCCTTTTACGTGGACAAACACGATTTTTCAAAAAACCGGCGCAGAGGCCCCAAAGCCCCCGTAAACCCTCCAAACCCCCCCAGATCGGTCCGGAAACCCATCGAACCCCACTTTTCCACCATTCCGGGCACCTCAGGTGCCCGAATTGGGGTACCTAAATTTTGTGCCACCGTTTGGTACCGGACAGTGCCACTGTGTGGGAGGTTGGAAAAGAAAATGCCCCAACACACCACATCTGAGGGTTGCAATGCATGTTGCTTGCCAACCACGTCATCCGGTGGGTGTCAGGCGCTATGTAGGTGGCATTAGCCAGGTCTTCGATGAGTTCTGGCTTGTATATGTACCTCCCTGCCACCATGCACCGGGAGGCTGCCTGTAGGTACGGAACAAGTCCAGATGGTCGTGTGATTCCTGTGCAGCAGTGCTCCACAACCGGGATGTGTTGACAACGACTGTTGCAACACGAGCTGTACATTCCGGGAACACACGAAGTGCGCTGTCGTGGTACCCATTGTGCCAGAATTGGTAGTTGCTGCGGTCTACTTTGCCTGGCCCAAGAGCACTGGTACTGAACGGTGCAATATGCGTGGCGAGGTGAATGCAACGGAAGGGCGCAAAGTCAATACAGCTCTCGGATGGCGGGTGGTGGTGCCACTAGTGTGTGACGTTCACTCGAGGATACAACGCATCACAATGAATCAGCAACCGTGGACCGAGTACAATACGCTCTCTGTGGCTGGTGTGGGGGACAAAGGCAGTGCCTGTGCCGCAGGCAGGGAGGTACATATACAAGCCAGAACACATCGAAGACCTGGCTCATGCCACCTACATAGCGCCTGACACCCACCGGATGACGTGGTTGGCAAGCAACATGCATTGCAACCCTCAGATGTGGTGTGTTGGGGCATTTTCTTTTCCAACCTCCCACACAGTGGCACTGTCCGGTACCAAACGGTGGCACAAAATTTAGGTACCCCAATTCGGGCACCTGAGGTGCCCGGAATGGTGGAAAAGTGGGGTTCGATGGGTTTCCGGACTGATCTGGGGGGGTTTGGAGGGTTTACGGGGGCTTTGGGGCCTCTGCGCCGGTTTTTTGAAAAATCGTGTTTGTCACCCCCATTTGACCCCCCCTATCCCCCCCCCCCTCCCCCACATATGCCATACATCTATACCCGGCAAGTCTACGCCGCACAGACACCTCACCACCACCACCACCACCCCTCTCCCCCCGACCCCCACAACACACAACCTGCATCACTCCCGCACCCTGTTGGCGCTGAGGCTGCGCGCCACGCCTGTGTCCGACCGTGGCGAGACCGAGGGGAGTGAGGACGGGGGGGACGCTCCCACATCGAGGAGCGCCCGCAGGAACCCGGTGTCGTCGCTGAGCCCACCGAGACCGACACCGACACCGACACCTCCGCTGCTGCTGCGGCGCTGGCTGTGGTGGGTGTGCCCTATCGCTGCTAAGCTCCGCTCCATCTGGGCCACGGCAGCCGTCTTCCCGCGGAGCTGCCGCCTCTGCTCGGCAACCTCCTTCCGGAGGGACGCCGCCTCCGCCTGCGACAGCGACAGCAGGTCGCGCAGGCGGGCGGCATCCTCTGCGTGCTCACGCTGCTTCTTCAGCGCCTGCAGAGACTCTTCCTCCCGCTGTTTGTTCTCTTGGGCCAGCTGGCGCAGCTGCTCCAGCAGGGCACGCGTGTCTTCCTCTGCTGCGGCTGCCCGGTCCTCCTTCTTCCGCCCCAGGAGGCGCTCCTTCTCGAGGTCTGCACGCAGGTCGCTTTCGTCGACCTGCCGCGACAGGCTGCAGCTGATGAAGGCGCGCTTCTCCGCCCGATACTGCTCGTCGACCTGCCGCTTGTATGCCTCGAAGTTCCCCTTCCACCGCACCCCCTCCTCGTGGAGCACCTTGGCCTGGATGTAATTCGCGCGCGACCTCTCGTATTCCAGCTGGCTCAGCGCATTGACCAGCTCGCACTGCTGCCGGCTGTACTCACGCTTCAGCCGCTCCACGTCCTCCTCCCCTTCGAGGCTGCGGCGGACAGACACGGCGCCCCCGCAGGCTGGGGGTGGGGCAACCGCAACAGGGAACTCGCGTGGAGACCCGCGTGTGGTGGATGGCGTGGCATCGTTGGTGTCAGGGCTGACAACCATCGCCTGGCGGGTGGTGGTGGTGGCGGGTTGCAAGCGGGTCAATGAGTTGCGGAGGAGGGGGGGGCGGAGGGAACGGCAACGTATGAAAATAGTGGGAGGGGCGTGGCGTTCTGTGGCTGTTCCGTACTCTGTCACATCGCGACGCCCTGCACGCAGGGCTCGCTGCTGTTGTCTCCATCATCCCCGCTGCCCTCTGTGCACCAATCATCCAGGGGGGCCACGTCGTGCCCTGCCCCCCTGTGCTGCTGGGAGCACACGCAGCACAGGTCGTCGCAGCACACGCCGCAGTGCAGCACCGCCTCTGCCTTGCAGCCAGCGCAGGTCACAGCCGCCTCCGCCGCCGCCACCCCCGCCACCACCTCAGCCCTGGGCATGCGGCGACGGAGGAGCGGGTCCTCTGGGGGCGTCACCTCCGCCAACACCGGGCACTCCTCCGGTGCAGCGTCGCCCTCCTGCGTCCTATTCGTCCTGCTGGACAGCGCCTCCCCAACCTCAGTTCCGTGCCTGAGGGTAGCGGTGGGGCACCAGCGTGAGGAGGACACGACTGCCCCCACTGCAGTGGCTGGTGGTTCGCAGCGCTGCAGGACAGGGGTAGGGGACGCGTCGGCATCCTCTGGCGGCGCGTACTCCTGCACGCAGGGTGCGGCGGTGTGGCGGGAGGTGGCGGTGCAGGGTTCGCTCTGCAGCAGGGGCGGAGGTGCTGCCGGGATGTGCAGGGGGGGCATGGCGTGCACCGCATGCGGCTGTGCAGCGATGCAGGTCTCCTGAGATACCTCGGGAGGAGGCAGCTGAAGCCCGGCACGTGTCTCTGTCTGTGCCTCTGTGTGTGCCTGCGCCTGTGCTTGCGCCTGTGCGTATGCCTGTGCGGCAGAGTCCACCCTGCGTTCAACCTGCATCTTCACGCGCAGATGAGCCTGATCTTGACACATCATGCGGCGGTGGTTACCCGACGCAGAGTCCCCCTCGCGCAGCACGTGCATGATGTGACGCACACGGCGCACAGCCTCGTCAACTGCCGACGGGTCGGCGGCAGCGGCAGCTGCCATCTCCGCGCCGGGGGAGGAGGGGAGGGGCAAAAGTGATGAACGCGTTAGAAAGCAAGATCGGGGGGAAGGGGGGTGGGGGGGGGGTAAACTTAGAGCGAGAGCGGGCACAGGAGACAGACAACACCCCGGCTAGGCAGTTGTCATCATCCCCGCGAGGCGAATTGGGCTACTCCCCCCCCCCCCCCCTCCCCGTCGTTGTGTAAATGGCTGCGGAATGGGGGTGGGTGCCTGCCACCGGCAGTGCATTAAACACAGAAGATCGCGGGTCCCCTGATAAGACGACAGCAAGTCAGGATGACAGGTGAGGGGCGAGGGCTGGGTGGTGAGGTGGATCACCACCGACCTACGACACGAGAACCTCGGCATCAAAGAGACACCAGAATCACACAGCCAACCGTGTGCAGCGTGATGTGCATGCGCCAGAAGAAGTGACTGTCGCGTGGCGATTGCTCCTGCATCGCCTTCCCGAGGTAATAGCGCTCAGACGTTTGTGATAAACCCACCCACCCACCCCCTTTAGACCATCCCTTATTAGGCAAGGAATATTATACACTGCAGATGCAAGGAACGGGGTGAGGGGGGAAATGCGGGTTCGATGACTGCTGTTGTGCACAGTGTGCTGTGCCTGCGTCTTCTACATGCCACGCCTCGGCAGCCAATCACACTGCCATTTCTCTGGGGAGGTCTTCCCGACACACAAAGTGCCGGAGAACGGCACGTTTAGACTCCGGTTCTGCAAACAAACACATTACACACACCGGCTCCTTTATTTAGGTGAATTTCCACCGGAGCGAAGACCCCCCCCCCCCCTGCAGACCACCTCCTGCCGCTTGAATAGTATTGATTTACTTTGCACACTCATGTGAGCAGAAAGCCACACCGCCACACAGCTCGCAACAAAACGTGTTCTACACACTAACCCCACCCTTCGTCAGGCGCCAAGGGTGCTGATCATATTTTTCAAGGCTTCGTGTGTAGAAGCGTCAACGCGTCAGAAACAAATAGAAATAAACAGGCTGAGAGCGGCTGCTGCTGAACGGTGATGTGGCCTATGTGTTGGCAGCGTTCCACACCCCCCGACGCATCTCCCTTGCGTGAAGGTGAGGGGGGTGAGGGGGTGTGGAGCACGGTGAGCGACACATTCCTCCCCACACTGAGCGTGTGCATTCTTGGTACAATTTCATGGAAACTTTGGGGGTCTTCGCTACGGGGTGGTCGTCAGTGCATTTTGGTGCATTTCCTGTTGAATTGGCTGAAAACTGACGAAGATTGACGAAGAATAATAACGACCAGCGAAACCCCCTTTGGCTGAAAACCGCCGAGGGACAAAAGACCCCCCCCACCCCCCCACCCCCCCGCAGACGCTTCTTTTTTCGGGCATTGAATTGCCATTTCCAACCTAAACGCACACCCCCGCCCTGAGTATACACTCTGGGGGGTTTCGATCCGAGGCCGCCCCAGCTCTCCGCGGGCCTCACCACCACCACCACCACCCCACCCGCCTGCACACCAGCTCCGCTAGGGCAGGGGCAGGAAGGGATGCGCCTCCGTGTTGAGCACCCAGCCGCCATCCGCGAGCATGTTGCGCGGGGAGGACATCAGGTAGAGGTACTTCAGAGTCTCCGCTGTCCAGAAGGAGTGCATCCGATCGTTGCGGGGGGGCACGGGCGCACGCAGGGCCCTGTCGGGGCTGACCGACACGTCAGGCACCTCGTGGTAGCCGCCCTCCGGATGCCGCGCGTATCTATTGAAAGAAGCGAGCGCGTCAGCCCCCCACTGCTGGTACTTCGGATGCCCGGTGGCCATATGCAGCCAACACCACGCCTCGATCGCCTCTGGGCGCAGCATGTTGTACCGCCGCTCTGTAAATGCCAGGCGCGGTGCTCCCAGCGCAGGCCGCACCTGCTGCACTTCGTTCGGCGCGATCCCCAGTGGGCTCAGGAGGTACATATCCCTGCAGCCGTCAGCAAGGGATACAGCGAGAGTGCGCCACTCATTGCGGTATTTGCAGCGTGTGCAGCGCACCGCCATCATCGCGAGCACCCCAGGGTAGAAGCATGCGAGGTGCTCCATCACAGGCTCAGAGTGGTGGTGGATATCGAGGCGGTTGATGAAGCGCCCGTCGAGGGTCAGGAGGTTGTCGCGTATGCCTGCGTAGCTCCTCTCGAAGGCTTTGCGATGGAGGGCATCCCCTGTCAGCAGGTACATCTTCGCTTGGTATTCAAAGAAGCTGTCGCCGCGTGCCCCCAGCGTGACCTCACCCCACAGGGTGGACTTGGACCTCTCGAGCCGCACGCTCCAGGTGCCCGTCGTCTGGTTGAGCCCTTTGTACAGCATCACCATCATGCGGTCCGACTTGGAGCGGAACACCGGGTTGCCCGACAGCTCGGCGAGCTTTGCAAACTCCAGTTGCAGCGTGCCCGCCTCCGCCAGCGACATGTGCACGCTGCGCTGCCACTGCAGCGGGTGCCGCACCTTCGGGTCCTTCACGGGGTCCACCCCGGTGCGGGTCTTCAGGTTCACCATCTTGTGTGGGAAGGTCTGGCCTTCCGGGATGGCTGCGAGCAGACGCTCCCCCAGATCGATCGCCTTCGCGAGGATGCGGTCATCCCCGCTGAGCTCATACGCGCTGATGAGCCCCCCGACAAGCCGGATGGTGGTCTCGAAGAAGGACACGCTGACATCCACGTCGAAGGTGTGGTTGTGCACGAGGTGCTCCACAGCCTCCGAGAACTCCTGCTTCATGCCCATGATGTAGAGCGTGTCGAGGGAATCGATCAGCGTGATGCCGAGAGGCGCTGGCCCCCAGTTGAGAGCTGCGCAGCGCACGGGGGCTATCTCGTCAGAACCGAAACCGCATCGTTTGTAGGCCATCCAGGAGTGGTGCATCGCCTGCACCGTGTCGTGCTGCAGGTGGGTTGCCGCGGCTGTCAAGGGGCGGATCCATCTATCCCTGCCGTCACCGCTGGTGATGTGGGCGATGACCATCAAAACGTAGACCACGATCGCGACGGCAATGATGGACATGCGTATCATCGGTGTGGTGGCTGGCAGCCAGGCCAGGCAACGGTCAACACACCTCCACAGCCGACCCCGCCATGACGCACGATACGCCAGGGTTGCAACGTCGCCTCCTGGCCAGGGAGGGGCGGGTGGGGGCGGGGCACAGAAGAGGTGTGTGCCTGTTGTCTGGTTGGGGTGGTGGTGGTGGTGGTGGTGGCAGGGAGGTCCGATACCTCTGACTCCTCAGCTCCTAGGGGGGGAGGTGGTAAGGGAGTCAGATACAACAACAGCCACGCCCAGCCGAGACAGCAGGTCGTGGGATGAGGCGGTGGGGTGGGGGTGTGCGGTTCCTCATCCTCGTCTGAAGGCCATAACGAACGACACAGCGCTCCGGATGAACAGAGGGGTTGTGGGGGTGGGGGGGTGGGGGTGTGTGTGTGTGTGTGCGGCGAAGGGAAGAAGCGTGCAGGTGTGTGCGCGTTGGGAAGCAGCACCCTCCGCACACACACAAGACGCATCCCAACCCTCACACACCACCACCACCACCACCACCACCACCACCCCCTCCCCGCCCCTTGTGCCTGATGGCACGCCCCGCCCCATTTAACCCCGACACAGACAAGCACAGTGAGCCCACTGCCGATCCCCAACATTACCGACCCCCACCCCCCTTGGACCATATTGCCCTGCCCTGCATTGCCCCTTCTCCGCTGGGTGCTGCCATGTGTCTGAGATAACACATTGTCAATGCAACAACCTCATGGGCAGGCCTGGGGGGGGATATCTTTTCGGCGCGCCAAAAAAAATCACAACATGGGCGGAAGGGGGGCTGTCACACCAAAAAGTGACTTGAAGATCGCCCCCCCCCCCACCACCCTCCCCCCCACTCCCTCCAGCCTGCAGGATGGGGCGGGTGGCACCACACTGTGCTGATACGGAACTCACCAATACCCCCACACATACACCCCCTCCCTCCCTTCGGTTTCTAGAACGTCTTCCTGTAGATAGCAGTGACCTGGGCGGATTTTGCGTCCGGACCACGCGAGAAGGAGTTGGCCCTGTTGACACGCTGCGAACTCTGGACGTTGGTGTTCCGCAGAACCATACTGCCCGTGATCATGTAAGGCTTGATGGAGTAGAGCGCTGTGCGCACCTGCATGGCACGGCGCTGCCAAGCGGAAGCCATCTGTGTCAGCTGCACGCACCCCACACCCGTGATGACCGTCACCACGCAGAACACCTGCGACACGAACACCACGACAACCGTCCCACCCGACATCGACGCAGCACGGGTCACCGGGAGCATGACTGCAGTGGTGATGCTGGTGTACCGCGGCGCCACACCACTCCCATCCGTCACAAACGACCACAGCGTTGTCCGGGTCGGGGAAACCACCACGGTGGCTGCGGCCTTCACACTCAGAAGGACAGTCACATGCATGTGACTGCTCATGACTGCGGCACGCATGGTGTACGTCGAAAGCATCTTCCGCGTGTTGTTAACGCTCACCGCAGGGCTCAGCATGAGTGAGCGCCTCTGCACCGCGAGGGCAGGGGGCGCCGCAGCCGCAGCGGGGCAGGCCCGCACGGCACGCGCCGTGGGGGCAGCGCCCCACACACACCGCCGCAGCATGCTGCCTGCAAGCCACGACATGGCAAGGGGCTGGGGTGGGATGTGGTCCTCCCGGCCTGTCGGTCCCCCCCGGCGCCTCGCTAGGGGGGGCGGGAGGGGTGTCGCCTGCAGGTGTGTGTTGTGTTGTGTGATTTGAAACCAGTGATTGCATAGCATCTTGCCAGGGTACTGACCACGCCGGTGGTGGGACTAGGTGTGTGTGACACTGTGTGTGATTCAGACCGGCTTTTCGAGGCAACTTACAGAAAAGACATGAATCAAGGCCACGCTTTCAAGAATAATCTGCATCACTATACGCCCCTTGGAGAGGGAGGGGGGGGGGGGGGGGAATCCGTTGCGACCTGCGCACACCTCACTGGGCTGAGCAGCCCCGCTTTTGTCGCGTCTGCTGGCGGCAGGCCTACGGCAGCCTCTCGGGTCGAGAGCATATCGGGCTCGTGTCAGCGATGGACACACGCCCCCAGGCATGCCCCAGGCACACCACACGGGTTAGCAGGCTAGGCACAGGGCAGCGGAGGGTGGGGGGCATCGGGACGCCTTCGCATCGAAAACACTGCAGCAGCAAGCCACACCCGCATGTGGTGTCTGTTGGTGGTGTCGAGACGCACGGAGCACACTGCTGTTGGTGTGTTCTCCGCTGCCACACACATGCAGTGGGCTTGAGGGGATGCATTGGTTGTCACTAGAGCAAGGCGCCCCGTCTGCCCTTGCCTCACGGGCTAGTCGGAGGTTGTGATGGGTGACTCGCAGACGAAGGAACGGCGGGCGGCATGCGTGCCGGACCCGGAGGGGGTGCGAGAGGCAAGAGGTGGAGGTGCGGTGTGCTGCAGAGGCCAGCAAAGGGTGGGCCGTGGGCATCACCCCTGGTGGCGGTGCTTCTTCGCGGCGATGGACTCCTCGAGTCGTGCGTCGACGGACTGCTCGGCACGGCGCTTGTCCCCGACGGACATCACAGTCTTGCGCACCTGTTGAGGGGTGGGGGGTGGCGTGGGGGAGGGGCGATGTGCGGCCAAGTAGGCCCGCCACGTTGGCGTCAGCCTGTTGTGTGTCGGTCGCACCGAGATGAGGCGACCCTTAGCTGGGTGCTGCCGTGATGAAGTGGTATCAGAGCAAAGCTCGTCAGATGGCAAGACGCGCGCGGTTGCAGCCCGCCCGTCCCAACCCAAAGCCCAGGGCATACGTCAGCTCCGATGGAGATGGCAGCGCTGCCCGAGTCCTCCTGGGCACGGCGCAGCGCATTTGCATGCCGCATCGCAGGGTCGGCACCCAATGAGGCCAGCTGGCGCTGCTGCTCGGCAATGCGCTTCTCATACTTCGCCTGGCTGCGCTTGGAGGGGTCCTTACCGTGGTACTGGTGGGACAGCTCACGGTAGGCCTGCTCCATGGTCATGCGCCTGCCGTACCTGGGGTGGTGGTGGTGGTGGGTACGGTGCAGAAGCAACAAGGCATCATACTTGTCGACTCTTCGGATCAGCTCGTCATCGTCGTCATTCTCGATGATGGTGTCTGTCGCCCTGCCTGCATACGTCTCCTTCTGCAGGTGCTGCTTCTTCAGGAAGGCGAGCGTGCCCGCCACGGTGCTCAGGTCGGTCTCGTCCTGCAGCACACCCTGCAGCTTCTTCTTGCGGTCCTCGTCGATGTCAGCCGCGGCCTCACGCCGCTCCTCTGGCGCGCCTGCCTGTGCCTCTTCCAGATGCTCGTTGGCCGACCGCCGCACATTGTGCATAAATGTGGTCAGGCTGCTGACCGTTGCGGGTTCGGGTGCGTCAACCGTCTCTGCACCAGACACGGTGGGTGCGGCGCCCACTGCGGTGCTCTCCTGAGGCTCGTCCGCAAGGGCCTCTACCTGCATGGCACGCTGCTGCCGCTCCTGCTGCAGATTCGCGGCACTGGCCTCCGCCACTTGCAGGCGCTCCAGAGCCTCCAGCTCGTCGTCGTCCACAACGCGGCGACCCACCTCCTCCTCTGGCGCAGGCATGTCACGCAGCGCCTTCTCGATGTCCTCGACCTTCGGCTTCTTGCGGCGCACCACCTTCCGCTTCGGCTTCTTGAAGGACGCCATCTCCTCAGTCGTGTACGTGTCACTCTGGATCTTGCTCCATGCGAACTGCTTCTCCTCGTCCTCACCGAAGGTGTACCTGTGAGAGAGAGAGGGGTCCGGCACACAGGGCAGGAACAGGCACAGCCAGGAGTGAGGGGTGTGAGGAGTGAGGGGTGTGTATTGAATTTTCGCATCTTCTTTGACGGCGCTTCGAACCCAAGAACTACAGAAGACGGTCGCGTGACGGGGGCGTACCCACCGTATGTGATGATAATGGCTGATACGCCGGAGGGCCGACACGTGTGCGCTGTCGCTCCGGAAGCACCATTCGCCACGCTGATGATGGACGGTGACATGGCCCCAGTTCTCCAACTGGACGCTGGAAATCCCAGCGCCGCGCCGTCGCAGTGGCGGTCCGCGCCTACAACCCTGACCACACGGGTCTGGAGCCCCGTGTTCCTGGGATGTGGTGGCGCTTTCCTCAGTGCACTTCGACAGCGCAAATGCAGTGGGCACACCCGCCATTTGGCGTGGACAGGAGGCAGCTCACACTCCAGGAGGAGATGACGACGGTCTGGACATTGAGGTAGGTACAACTACCGAGGCTACAAACCGCCAGGACGGAGTCACACGACCTGCCGATCGTAAATCAGGCGCCACAGCTGTATGCGAGCTGCACGCCAGCCCCCACCGCAGGCTCCTGGTGTACGATGCACTGAAGCTGTGATGTGCTTTTCTCGGGGTACACAGCAGAATAGCAGGGGTTCTGTTGTGGGCAATTTTAGCAAGGGCGCCATGTGCACTCCCCAGTCTGATAAAGCGGGTCGCAAGATCCAGCGAAGGCGAAGAAATAGAGTTGCCCCAGTTGCGATGCCGAGCTGTAAGACTAACAAGCAGCTCACTGTGTAGTAGGGCTGGTGAGGCATACCTTGTCTTGCCGTCGGCCAGGTTGTCCATCTTCTTCAGCTCTGCTGCAGAGGTGTCGGCAGCTTCCAACCCACCCTGCCCATCGAGGCGGAAGGTTTTCTGTGACGGGTGGAGATGCGGGTGGTATGGATTTGCCTTGTATTGCACAGAGCCAGGAAGGAACGGGGTGCTTGCCCAATATGCAAAGCCAGGGGCCTGTGAATCTGACGTCTGACTCTGTGTGAATCTCTGTCGGTAGAGCGCAAATCACCCGCTGCGGGGAGATGCATGATATGACGTGGCGGCATGTGGGCGTTCCTAACAAACGCAATGTGGCCGACTCCTAGCAACTCGGAAAAAAGCAAAGGATTTCGCAACAAACAACGCCGAGGTATGTGGGGGGCCTTCGAAGTGCGGGTGCTACAACATTATCGCCCACAACACAATGTGTCATGCACTGAAGGGAACACCCACACAACACGTACGCATGCACGCAAACCCGCAAACAAGACTGAAAGGCAACGAGCCTATTTTCTGGCTGCATCATCCCAGGGCATACCCGACTCTTCTCGAACTCCTGACGCTCCTCGTCGTACTGAGCCAGCACAGTGGTCTGCTGATCCTCGTCGAAACGATCGAACCCTTTTGCGCGCTGCTTGTTGAAGGCGCGCTTCTCCCCGGCTGTGATCTCTGTGCTTTCAAGCACGTCGTCGGTGTCGAGCACATTGCCCTCTTTGTCGAACATCTTCTCGCCGTCCTTCAGCGTCATGATCACCTCCGTGCCGGGCAGGATCGCATCGGCAGCGTGCCCCACCACAAGCCCTGCCGCTGACACGTCGCCCGACGGCTCGGGACCCGCTTCCGGCACAGACTCGTCGAGGGGGTCCTCATGCTCCCGCAGCTTCTCCTGCCGCCGCCGCTCACGCCCCAGCTTGCGAAAGCGTTGCGCAAATGACTTCACATCAGCAGCTTTCGGTGCCCCTGCATCCTCGCCCCCCATTGTGTAGTCGGGTCCTGTGCAGTGCAGTGTGGTGTGGTGTGGTGACGTGTTGCGCGAGGGGGCTCCGTGGGCAGGCGAGTATCACAAGAAGCATCTTGTGGGTCGCAGCCGTGCTTCCTTTCGTTCTGTCCCTTCCTTCCGTTTGATGTGTTGACGCTCCCCTAGATCTAGCTAGACACATAAAGGCCGTTGGAATCACAGCAACCCTTTGGGTGAGGGCGCTAACCTGCAGAGGCCTCCAAAGGAAAGGCAAATGCACTGACAAGGCAGTGCTTTGTCTTAAGACCCCACCACCTCCCCCACCGAGCAGGGACCACAACTGCAACACCCCCTGCCACTCCCGAACTGGCTGACGCCATCACCTGCCAGTGGGTCGCACACGTCGCGAGGCGAACTCCTCACGTGGCCTCAAGCCCTGCGAAGCCGCCCCTCTCTGACCCAGGTGCTTCGAAAGCGGGGCCCCTCCAGGGAGAGGCTCCCCGCTGGCATCGAACCCTGCAAGCAGCGACAGCAGCGACCCTACGTCATGCTGCCCCGGCGGCAGGGCCAGCACCGCCTGCATCATGAGGGTCGGCACCCCGGCGTACAGGACGGCTGCCTGCCTCACCACCCGCAGGTCCTGCCGCAGCACCGCCAGCTTCATCAGCGCCGCCGGCACGCTGTGCCCCTGCGGCACCTCTGCCCAGTCGACGCACCGCAGCACGTCAAGCCCCCAAGCGAGCTGCCCCGCATCGTCGCAGCACTCCACCAGCTCCACACCACACTGCCAGGACAGGAGTGGGGAGCCCTCGAGGGACTCCAGCAGGCGGCACGCCTCGTCCAGCCTCTCGCTCCCACAGGCCCTCACCACGCTGTGCGCCAGATCAGGGGCGGCTGCCTCCGAAGTTTCGAAGATGCGCAACGCCGCATCCCACACCCCGTGCTCCGCGCACACCTCCAGCGCGGTGCGGGTGAAGTCCTCCCCGGTGACACGGAGTCCCGCCGCCTCCGCCACGTCGAAGATGCGCAGCGCCTCGCGGTGTCCACCCGTGGCCTGCGCGACGAAGGCCATCACGAAGGGTATCGAGCCCTCGCCCCACCGCATGCCTCCGCCGCCACCCTGCAGGAGGTCCCACAGCAGCGCCCAGTCGCCGGAGGCGAGGCAGAGCTTCGCCACCTCCAGCAGCAGGGGCGCGTCCAGCGGGGTGCGGCAGGCTGCGGCGCGGAGCGCGTCGGCGGCGCTGCCATAGTCACCCGCCTCCCTGCAGGCCCGCGCCGCGACCTGCACCGCGGCTGCATCAGGGAGGGGCGCGCCTCCTTCACCGCGCTCCATCGCGCCGAAAATGGACAGGACACCTTCGACGTCCCCCCGCCTCGCGCAGGCTCCCATGCGCTGTGTGAGGTGGCGGAGGCCACCGGTGGTGGGGGTGGAGGTGGAGGTGCTGTGGGGGAGGGGGAGAGGCGCTTCGCCCGCTGCGATGCGTGCGGTGTCGATGGCGGTGATAAGGCGGGGGTCGGGGCGGACAGCGTAGCCCGACGGCGAGACAGCCAGGGAGGCGTGGCGGGTGGCGTCGCCGTGCCGCCCCAGCTGGGTGAGGGAGGTGAGGTACAGCGTGTGGCACGCCTGGCAGGGCTCCAGCCCCAGGGCCTCGAGCTGCCAGAAGAGGCTCCCCACGCCGGCGTGCAGCTGGAGCCTGTTGAGGGCGTGCATCGCTGCAGTGTAGACGGGCTGCCCCATGCCTTGAAACCGCGCCACCACACCGAGGATCGCATCGGATGCGGAGGCAGGCCTGACGGCGGGGCTCTCCACACCACCACCACCACCACCACCACCTCCTCCTCCATCCCCACGGTGCATTTCATCAAAGGCCTGCTTCGCACAGCTGAAGCTGCCGAGCGCCGCAGAGACCAACGCAGGAGTGTGTGGCACCCCCATCGCCTCTGCCATGTCCAGGACGTGCAGTGCGGAGAGGGGGCGGTGCGACAGGGCGAATCCATTGGCGAGTGCAAGGAGGACGTCCTCGTGGGGGGGGTAGTGGGGGCTTTGGGAGGCGACCAGACGCATGGCGTCGTTGATGAGTGTGAGCCTGGCGAAGTTGCGGATTGCCCCAGAGACGTATGCAGGGGAGGCGTCGGAGGCGTGGCGTGGCCAGGACTCGGAGAGGGAGCTGCAGAGGGCAAAGGCGTCGCTGCGGTGTGGGGCAGACGACAGGGCGTGCTGCAGGGCGATGGCGGTGAGGGAGAAGACCGGGCGGTTTGCAACCCGCATCTGCAGGGTGCGGAGCATGTCGTCGATTTTGCCTGCGGTTCCCAGGGCGTGGAGAAGCGCGCCGAAGGTGATGTCGTCGAGCCGGAAGGCGCACCGCTTCGCGATGAGGAGAGCCCTGTGCGGCTCCCCCGCCTTGTTGCACAGCGCCATGGCAGCGCACACCGCGACGTTAAGGTCGGGGTGATCCGGCCCACACTTCTGCGGCGACATCATCTCAAACACCCGCCGCACACACCCCTTAACATCCCCCGCCTTGCAGTCCCGCAGCACCGCGCGGCGATACCGGATGAGATGCCCCAGCAGCCCGCTCCCCTGCTTCCCTCCTCTCGGCTTTGCAGACCCCCCCCGGGGGCGGCCCGAAGGGGGGGGATGCTGACCTGCAGGCTTCTGCGAACCCTGCAGTGCAGGAGCCTCCTTCAGGCCAGGTGAGGACGGGGTGTGGTGGTGGTGCTGGGCATCAGCAGGTGGGGGCAGAGGTGATGGTGTCGGCGGCTGTGCGTCAGCGGGTGGGGCTCGAGAGAGGGGAGCCGAGGCGCGGCGCCGCTGTGCTGTTGTTGGGGAAAGCAGCGCGGCGCGGCGCAGCAGGGGCCCTAACACTCGCATCGTGTGGGTTGCGGTGCGAGGGGGTGGAGGGGGGGGTCGCTCGGGGCAGGGGCGAAGCACGCTGCGCGCATCAACGCGTCTGTTGCTGAATCAGAAGCCACGGGCCCCACCGAACAGGGGGTGTGTTGTGTGTGTGTGTTATGTGTGGGACGGGGGATGGGGGATGGGGACCAACGAAGAGCGGGGCTGGGAGACCTTCAATGCTCTCCTCCTCCCCGCCCTCTAGCCGTGTGCCGTTCAATCTACATCCGACGTGACATGTGCGGGATGTGCAGAACCCCGGCCTGTGCACGGCCGCCTGTGCGGGTGGGTGTGGTGTGAGGTGGGTAGAGCGGTGGCTGTGGGTGCAGAGAGCACGACGGGCCGTGAGGTCATTGAGGCAAGCGGGTGGAACACAAAGGGGCCCCGGTGGGATGGCGTGTGTTTTGAATTTTGTTTTGTTTCTTGCTGGAGGAGTGGGGACACAGCTTTTATGAGAGCTGCGGGGCTGCACTGCCGGTGTGGTTGATAGCTTGTTGGTTTGGTGTGGCTGCAGCCCAGCAGAGCTGCAGCTGAGGGGGGGTGTTGATCTGCAGAAAGGAAGGTGTGCTGCATGACAAAGGTGGTGGAGAAGCAAGACGATGCAGAGAGGAGTACGCCGCGCACGCATTGCGATGCCAGACACAGAGAGAAGGGGGGCCTGCCTTGTAGGGCTAACAGACTTCATCTCTCCCCCTTGGGCCGGTTCTACCAATATAATGCACCCGACAGAGAGCAGGATCGATTCGACCTTTTCTAACCCGTTGCATCGTTTTCACCTTTTTTTTTGCTGTCTGAATTGTATTCTCGTGCGTTATTTCGTGTTCGTTCAGCACCCTACCCCCCGCCCACCCCCACCCCGTCCCACCACGACCCATAAGGGCCGCTCGGGGAGTGACATTCTCCAACAGCCACCCTGTACAGAGGGGGTGACATTGTTTTGAGGTGGGTGCAGTCCAAGGCCTTTCGATGTGCTTTCGCCAAGCTGCCGATGCTGATGTGCCAAGGTGTTTGAGTTGATTTGGGCGGGAGACCACCGCTGCACAACCACTTGCAATCAGAAACGCACTCACCGATCCCACCTCTTGTGGTTAGGGCTCGCGAACTGACATCGCTCCCTGAGAGGTCTGCAACGTGAGGCCGAACAAGCAAGCCCACTCAACGTGACCACACACACCTCGCTGTTTCACTTATTGGCAACACTTCCGCAAGACAGCAGGAGGCAGGACCAGAGGGCTGGCCTATATGCGGATACCGCCACCCCCACTGGACACCAACCTGTTTCGAACTGACTATATTTCAGTTCCTCCCCCCCCTTTAGTTCTGCACGACAGACACTCTACTGAACTGCATAATTCTAATTCAGGGGATGGGAGGGGGGTGGGGGTGTGTGAGGGGACGGGCCCCTGACGTGTGTGCGACACACATGCCAGAAGGAGCTGAGTGGCAGTGGTGGCAGCATCAGGGATAGCTCGAGTGCGGCCTCTGCACTCAACAGGAAAGCTTAACATGCGTGGGTGGGGTGTGCGCCCAACACAGCCTCCACACACACACATCGACGAGCCATCTAAGACGGACACACGGACATATGAACGTATCGGTTTAGAGGAAGATTCCCCTCCCAAAAGGGGGCTTTCGCTACACCTCCTTTTTATAGGAGATCGCACAACCGTCGAAGATTCTCGAAAACTGGCGGGACGAAGACACCCCCCCGACCCTACGAGAGGGATTCGAAAAATACTCTAAAGAAGAAGCGGGCTCAGTGGACAGAACGTGTTTTGTCTGTCGCAACCGGCAGACGCAAGCGCGACGTGATTCACGTGATTAACGTGGTGGCTCTCCCCCCCCTTTCCCGTCTGCCGAAAGCGTGCCTCTCCCTGTGGCGGGAATATCAAACACACAACCCTTCGGGGGCCGTTTCACTCAACAGCGCGCGCGCGATCCGAGTGGACGCTCCGTGCTGCGAGAGGGTTGCTTCTTGCTGGCTGGCCTGCCAGTTGGGCAGTCTCAAACAATCTCAACCCCCTGTTGAAGAAGGCAGACATGACTGGCCCAGCTTCCCTCGGCTCACCGTGATCCCTCACCTATGAGCTGTGGGCACGGGCACAGAGAACCGTGACCGTGCAGGTGTTATGACCCTCGCCGCACGCCCGGAACACAGAGCCGGCCTGTCTGGGCTGGCGGCAGTTGTGGCGGTGGTTCCGGTGGTCGAGGTGGAGGCGCGGTCACTCTCAGCCGCATGACCCCGTCCTGCCATGCTGTCGGAGCGCGGCGTCGCGTTGAGATGCGGCACGCTGGGCGACGCAGGCAGGGGCGTGGCAGGCAGCACTAGGGAACGCCCCACCGGCACCGACCGCCGCACATCCGAAGGCGTCGGGCAGGGCGGCGTCCCCCGCGCCGCGGGCAGCACCCCCGCCCTCTCCCTCTCCCTGTCCCCCTCCTCGCTGCCGGGATAGTGCGCGATGCTGACACACAGCGCCGCATCGCCCCCCCCGCGCACCGGCGACGGCGACGGCGCCTTCGCCGCCCCACCCCCCGCCGCCGCGCGGCGCCCCTCACGCGGCGCCTCCGGCGCCGGCACGGCCCGCCGCTGCTCCGCAGCACCCGGGGGGCACGCCCCCGCCCCCCCACCCCCACCGGCCTCCACACGCCGCCGCAGCACGGCATGCGCCCTCTCGTTCTTCTGGAACAGGTTGAACAGCGCAGCCATCGCCTTCTCCACACGGCCCCGCTCCTCATCCGCAGCATCCTCTGCACGCTGCACGCGGTCCGCCATGATGTCAAACGAATGCTCCACGGTGCGCACGCGTGACGCCACCGCGTGCAGCCCGCCATCAGGCTGTGGTGGCGGCGTTGGGGGCTGCTGCGGCGGCTGTGCCTCCAACGATGCAATGCGCTCTTCGATGGCACGCACGGTGGCAGCCACGTCAGGATCTGCCCCGGGAGCAGCGGGCGGTGTGGCGGGGGAGGCGGCGTGGCTGGCCTCGAGTGCTGCGAGGCGGTCCTCGATGGCGCGTAGGCGGACCTCCTGCGTGCGTGTGATCTGCTCCACCACCTCCAGCCTGCCGTTGACGTTCTCTGCGTCGTCCTTCTGCTGTGTCTCACGCTGCACGGCGATGCACTGCAGCACGACGTCACGCAGGCAGCACAGCTCCGATGCAACACGCTCGACAAGGTTTGGGCTGTCGGCGGCATGCGGCGTGTGCGGGATGGGCGACCCGGTTGGCGGCTGTGGAGGCGGTGGAGGCGGCGGTGGTGGCGGTGTGGGGGATCGGGCGTCTGGTGCCGGGTGCGCAGCCAGGCCCGGCTGCGGGTCGGCCGGGGGTGGCGGCGACACGGGGGGCCCTGCCCAGCCCTTGCGCAGCGCCTTCTCCATCTGGCGCAGGAGCTCCTCCTTGTCGCGCAGCTGGCGGCGCAGCTCGCGCTCGCCGTCGCTGCGGTTGGCCCCGCGCAGCTGCCCCTGGTGCCACCGCGTGTCGCACCCCTGCATGGCACCCCACCCCACCCAGGCTATGCTGCCCCCGACCTGGCGTGTGGCGGTGTGTTGTCGTGGTGCATGGCAGTGTGACAAGTGCGGTGCGAACCCTGTGTACCACTGGGTGTGTGGAACGGTTGCTGCTCGAGGGGGCACACACCCTTCTTGCCTGCAGGCAGCACACACATACTGCTCTGCGGGACTCACACTGGCACTGACAGTACAGGTCTGTAAAGTTAGCAACATTGTGCCTCTGGCACTCGGGAACACTGATTTCTGGCTGCTGAGCGGAGGGTTGCGCAGTACCAGAACCTGGATTGGCCGCGGCCACCCTGAGCTATAGCCCTGTGGAGTAGAGCAGAAGGGTGCTGGCGACGCGAAGGCATTCTACGCGGGCTATGAGCACTCAAGATGTCATCAACACGGCCGAGTCGTATGTAGCGGAGCGTGGGGATTCCAGTCCCATCGCGGCGATCGGCCGCGACAGCTGAGGTGGAGCGTCGCTTCAGCGCCATGGGATAGATATCGGGGGCAGAAGAGGACATCTCTCAGCGCAAAATATTGAGCTGTCGACAGTGCACGCTGCCCTGAGGCCAACAGCGGGGATGAAGATGTGTGCTCCTTCAGCATGAAACTGTCAGCGTTAAGGCAAAGTGAATCAGCACCAAGCAGAGCCCGGGTCATTGGAAAGAAGACTTGGAACCTAGTGTCTCATCAATGGATGCACGTGCCTGCAGATCGAGATTGCAGCAGTCCCGGGCTGCGAGTCACATGAAGGAGTAAGGTTCTCATGTGTCAGCAAATCAAATGTATGTGTGTTGCAATCAATCAGGAGGCTTGCGCCCGCTCAGCGTGGTGCATGGTCATAATGACGATTCTCATCAGGTGCAAGTGTGTGTCTCGGGTCCACAGACGCTGGGACAGGAAGTCAGCGGAAAGCACAAGGGTATGGTGGTGCAGGTGGTGGAGGGTGGGGACGTCGCTTCTTCGTAACTTGGTGTAGACCAGAGGCGCGGTGCAGTGCTAGAGACACACCACGCACAACACGGGTCGAGGCGCACATGGCGCACAGTCAACTGAACAGAGATAAAGATGCAACGATGGATGGGGCGAGGTTCTGCTGCAGTGCAGCACAGAATGCGGCAAGGAAGCGAACGGACGCCGCACAGCTGTACGCTAGAGGTCTGGGGCAAACAAAGACGCCTGTGGGCAGAAGAACAAAACAGCAAGAAAGCAAGCAGAACAGGCCCCAGACATTGCGTTGTGCAACCGTCGCCCGATTGGGTACGAATCAGAGATAGAAGGAAGTGCCACAACAGGCTCATGTCGGGTGGGAAGGGGGAAGGGAGGGTGTGGTTAGTAAAGCAGACAACAGCAAGGCACGCTGTTGTGGTTGTGTGTTGTTGAGGAGGAAGGGAAGAGGGAAGAAGTGCTTCACAGGGTTGCGTCACGTCGGTGGTTCGTTGTGTCGTTGCGTCTCAGCAGAAGGGCAAGAAGGCATGCGGCCAGGTCACGCTGCCACTTGTCGCCGTTCCCGGCTTACAGCAGCTCCTCCAGCACGCGCGCGACATCCCCGTTGTGCTTCCGCACGAGTGCACGCAGCGCCTCCGTCATCTCGAAGCCCATCATCTGCAGTGCGCCCACGGAATCCGGGTCCGACTCTGGCTCCGGCACCGCCTCCAACTGCGGGTCAGCACACACGACAGGCACCGCAGGCACAGCTTCGGGGACGACCTGCTGCGGGTCTGGGTCGGCCACCACACCCACCGCCAGGTGCTCCGCCTCGTCCTCGCGCGCAACGTCTGTCGCCATCATAGCCTCATCAGCCTCCTGCACGTCCACCTCCACGTCCGTCTGGAACACACGGCGTGCACAGTGCGGCCCGTGCTGCCCACCCTTCTTCGCGCACCGCCTGCAGCAGTGTGTCGTGTGCACGCCTGTCACCTGGAAGCCGCACCCTGCGCAGCACACCTGTGCCGCACACACCGCCTGCCCGACAGCATGCTCCTCCTCCTCTTGCTGCTGCTGCGCCTCCTGCGGCACCTGTGTGTGCGGCTGCATCTCCACGTCGCTGCTGGAGGCCACAGCGGCACGGGCGTCAGAGTGAGAAGCAGTGGCAGTGGCAGCGTCGGTGTTCGCGTTGCTGCACTTGTGGCCGTGCTTCCCTGGGTGGTTCACGCTCCGCCTGCAGCACACCTGCTGCTTCTGCACCTGCTCCCCATCAGAGGCAGCCGCAGCGTCGGTGTTTGTCTTGATGCACTTGCGGCCATGCTTCCCTGGGTGGTTGACACTCCGCCTGCAGCACGCCTGCAGCACGGCAGAGTCAGGGGAAGTGACAGCCGCAGCGTCAACGGCGGGGGTGACGGCAGCACGCAGCACGCATGCACGCTGTGCACAGTGTGGCCCGTGCTGACCAGGCTTCTTCGCGCACCGCCTGCAGCAGTGTGTCGTGTGCACGCCTGTGACCTGGAACGCACACCCAGCACAGCACTGGTCCTTCTGCTGTACAACCTCCTCGTCGCTGCTGGAGCTGTCTGCCACCTTGCCGGCAGCCTGTGCGGCAGCCCTGCGCTGGCAACGCGGCCCGTGTGCGTGTGCCCCCTCCTTTGCACAGCGCCGGCAGCAGTGCGTCTTGTGCGGCCCGCCGACAGTGCGCGTGCACCCCTCCGCAGCGCACACAGCAGACTGCCTCGGCTTCTCCACCACAGCGGCATCGGTGTCGGTGTTCGCGTTGCTGCACCTGCGGCCGTGCTTCCCCGGGTGATTCACACTCCGCCTGCAGCACGCCTGCTGCACCTGCTCCCCCTGGTGCACATCCTGCGCCCTGCACCCTGCAGCAGTCCTGCTGTCGGCGGCAGCGTCAACGTGCATGCATGCGTGGTGCCTGCGCCACCCCCACCACCCCCTCAACCCCATGAAAGGGTGCTGCGGGGCTGCTGCCTGCGAGTGGGCGCTCTCCCTCGGCCCCGCTGCCCTCCCCCTCAGCTCCACCACGAGGCAGAGGGCGGGGCGTGCACCGCTGCCCGCCTGCTGGCACCACAGGGACACGCACTCCGCCCACTCCTCCTCCACGTCCACCGCCACCACGTCCCCCTCGTCGTCCACGTACCGCACCCCGAAGTCCCCGCACGCCCACTGCCGTGCGCAGCGCTTCACATCCTCGAACGTGGGGCTGACGAGGCGTGTGCGGCGGCGCTCCACCACCACACCCCTCCGCACCAGCACGAACTTCACAGGCACCCCCTCCAGCCCCGTGTGCAAAGCACACAGCGGCGCCTCGGGTGCCGAGGCGGGTCCGGGTGTGGGTGATGTGGCCGCTGCTGCTGCAGCTGTGTTTGTGTTCGCGGTCGACATCAGCACGCTGTCAGTCGGCAGCTGCTTCTCCACTGCGTCGAAGTACACGGCCTGCATCGTGGTGTGGGCTGCTGTGTCGGTGCTGCTCTCTGCTTGCTGTGTGTCGTCTGGGCACAAGCTCGCTGTGTGTGTATGTTGCAGGTAGGGAGAGAATGTCTGGCAAGGAAGGTGTGGTGTGTGTTGGTGTGTCATCGCGGGATGGTGTGATCCGGTTGCACGATTTGGCATTCGGTGCAAGCGTGTGTCTCAGTGTGGTGCGGATGCCTGTGCGTGCGTGACATGTCTTCTCTCCTGCACCGCACATCCAAATCAAGGCCTCATGTGTGTCACCAAGCCAGTGAGGAAAGTCTTCACAAAACCTGGCAGGTCAGAACCACAAGTGTCGGGCACGGCACACTACATGCAAAAGGTGGGCAGGGGTGGCCAGGGTGGGCAGCTCAGATTGATACCTCCTCTGAGCCCACGGAAGCTGCTGCGGTTGTGCATCGCGTGTGGGTGTGTGGGTCCGTTTCGCCGCACGTTACCCTCACCCACCGATGATGCCCCTGAGCAGAGAAAAAGAGGGAGCCAGCGGGTGCATCATGCGTGTCTTTTTCTGGTCTGTGCAAACCCGGGGGGGGCGCAGCCCCTCTCCCACCCCCCACCCCCACCCCCCGGTTTCTCACTACACCCCATATTCTATGCCTCTCTTGTTAGCCGCTCTTCCTTGACGGATATTGACAAAACACCAAAACCTTCACACCATCCATAATACAGGTACATTCTAATGGTGGGGGTGGGTAGAGGTCGGGATGGGAAGTGGGGGTGGAGTGGGGAAGTGATTTGAAAAGCAAGCATGGCAGCAGCATAGTGCGATAGACGGAGAGGAGCCGCAGGAAGAACACGCAATCCCCAAACACGACGCGGTGGCCGGGGTCCCGGATTCTGCATTCCGACCAGGGTTGTTTCTTATCGAAAGCCCGGCTTGCGGAATCTCAGGAGATCCGGGCCCTCCACACACATTGAAAGGGAAGGGTGTGATGTCAATAACTCTGTTGTTTTGTGTCGGCCTCACATCGCGAGGCTCTCTGTGCTCTGAACTCTCTGCCGGCACCCTCCACTGCCAGATTGCATGTTTCTAGTTTTCGTGAGTATACTGCGCGGAGCGTTTTTTTTATTCTGCGAACAGAACACCACACCACGACCAGAGTGATATGGATACCTTCAGTGCAGTCCACATTCAGCTGCATGCCCTGCTGTATGAAGGGGGGGTGCTGCCCCCCCGCCCCGCTAACCAGGGCTGCATCCATGCACGGGGTTTCTTGAGGATGTCAGAGGGGGGGGGGGGGGGGTAAATCTTGCCTTCCTGATGCCGACAGAACATCAAGACACCAGAGAGACGACAGGCCTCTCTTGACGTTTCCCCCCACCCCCCACCCCTATCACCGCCAGCCCCGCTTCGCCGGGGAAGGCCTCCTGTTCGCAGGGGACTGCCTCCCGTTGGGCGAGACGCACCGCGTCGCGCTGGACGCTGTATTCGCCTGGTGCCCCAGGGCCCGCCCCTTCTGTGATGCCCCAAGGCCACCCCCTGCCTCGGCCCCACCGCCTGCATCCGTGTCGACATCGTCGTCGAACTTCAGGACAAACGTCTTGGGCTTCCCATCCCCACCGCCGGCACTCCGCCAGTGCATCCCAGCCTGCGACTGCGACTGCGACTGCTGCTGCTGCTTCCTCCTCCCCGGGCTCGGCGTCGTCCGCCTCAGTGGGGTGTGCCCATGCGTCTTGTCACCTGGCGTATGCTGCCTCCCACGGGCATTCCCCGAATAGGACGCGACAGCGCTGTAGAGACCGCCACCGCCACCCCCACCCCCACCGCCATGCCCTGTGTGCCCCCCGGGATGGTCATGCCCGGGCGGCGTCGCCATCCCAGGCGTGTGGTGCGGCTGGGGTGGGTGCGTGGCACGCGCAGGGGTCGACGCCGATCCCCCGCCTTCCTGCCGCCGCGTCGCCTGGTGGTGGAATGGGTTGTAGAAGAGGGGCCCGTCCCGCGGCGCCTGCCCCGCGGCGTCGTGGGGTGCGGCGGGCTCGGGCGTCGGGGTGTGGGCGCCGCCTTCGCTGTCGCGCGGGGGGGACCGGACCTGGGGGTGCGACAGCACAGTTTTATACTGCTGCTCCAGCCTCCCGATCATCGAGTGGAACACATCGTCGTCGGGGTTGCTGCTGCTGCTGCTGCCGTGCCCCGCAGGGGCAGCCGGGTCGTCGCGCGGGCGGAGCTGCTGGCTGGGCGGCGTGTCCTCGCTGCCGTCGAGGCAGATCGGGGGTGCGTGCCCTCTCGCCTGCCTCTCGGTGCGGATGGTGGCGGCGGTGGCCTGCAGCTGCGCCACTTCTGTGGCAACCTGCGACTTGATGTCATCCAGCGCCTGCTGGCCAGACAGGCCAGGCGCGTCGTGCGCCTTCTCGCGGTGCGACCCATGCGCAGGCGGGAGGATGTCGTAGAGGGAGTCGATCTTCGCCGCCACCTCCCCCATCCCGGTGTCGGCAGCGCCGAGCAGGCTCTGGATGTTGACCAGGTCCACAGGGCGCTGCGTCTTATTCGCCTCCGCAAAGGCCTTGAGGCAGAACCCCAGCATCGCGCGTGCTGCCTCGGCGCAGGCCTGCAGGTCGCTGATCCGCTTCTGCGCCTGCGACGCGCCGGCGCCGCCTCCCCCTCCCGAAGCGTGCACCCAGGGCGTGCCCCTGTCGGCCGTAAATGGGGTGAAGGGTACCTTCACAGGTGTCTGCCGGCAGGGCGTTGCAGACGGGGCTGGAGAGGCACATCCTGGGCCTGCCTGTGGGACGTCGTTCCACGGTCGCCATGCCGTGGCGTTCGGGAGGTCCCCCTGCATGGCAGGGGAGGGGGTGTTGTGGTGTCCTGCGGGTGGGGGTGTGGTGGCGGGTGGGTGGGTGGGTGGGTTGGGGGTGGGGGTTGATTGCGAGGGCACATCCCCTGGGAAAGGTGGGGGGCAATGGAAGTGGGGGGGTGGGGTGGGGTGGGGTGGGGTGGCACAACAGCGCTGGTTCGAGTTCACCCACGTCAGCATACTATCTGACCTGGGTGCTTGTCAACTTCTTCAAAAAGCGTAGCAACCGTGCTTCCTTCTTCCTTGATGATGCGTTGACGCTTCCACCACCCTAGAGCCTGCTGCTTTGATGTGGGTGTGGAGCACATGTGAACACGAGATAGCTAGACACACAGAAAAGGAACAGGATCGTCGGAAGCACTCCTACACTTTTACGCATCATAAATGTGCTCAAAAATAGGGGCCTGGGTGGTGTACAACTGGTCTCGCTGGGAATCCATACCAGACTTGGTGACCGAGGTAGGAGGAGTAGCACCAGCTCCTGAAGGGCATGACCGGCCTGGTGAGCGGCATCGCGAGAACCCGCTTTCACACTTGGGGGGACTCATCACGGGCCCCAACCCCCTGTCACTCTCGACCGACCACATGATGTGTCGCTGGGGCGTCGGACGACGAACCGTCGTCAAACACCCTCGAGCGCGAGAGGCAGCCACCCCTCCTGTGGACGCAGCAGCTGGAGACCGGGACGAAGAACCTCAAGAGGCACCGGGGGGCTGCCCTGGCACCGGATATGCGGAAGAGATCAATGCAAACATCCCCTGGAAGGAAGACCCCCCCCCTGTCAGTGCAAAGGGCACGGCCCCGGTGGCGAAGGCGAAGGCGAAGGGGGTGGTGCAATGCCGTGCTGCCGAGGCACTGCAGAGGATGGGCCTGCAGCCCGTGAAGCTGACCCGGGAGACGCTGCTATCGGCTTCCCCTTCGACGGCGTACATACAGCTGGTCCTCCTCCTTGAGCATCTCGGTGTGAGGAACCCGCTTGGGAGGCTGCTATTTTATAGGTCCCCCATATACATCTGCCAAACCAAACGGCGCTGGGGGCGGGGGGGGGGGAGCGGGGGACATCTCGCTGTAGCTTCGATTCGCCCTCCCAAGACGGCATCGGCCCTCGCCAGGGCACTCTGCCAGGACCAAAGGGGCCGACCCTCAGGCAGACACCAATTTGCGCCGTCCCCACCCCACCCCACACCCCCCCACCCTACTTTTTCTCCCCGTCTCCCGGGAAAAGGCCAACGTCGTGGCGCGCGAGCTGCATGCCCTGCTGTATGAAGGGGAGGGGGAGGGGCAAAGTGTCTAATAGCACCCCTTCACCTCCAGGGAGTTTTGCTTGCATTGTTGCAAACAAATGGGTTCCCCGACAGGGCAAAAGGGGGCCGATGGGGGGGGGGGGGTAATAAATATCGGAAATGGTAAATGCGGTGCGTGCCCCCCCCCCCCTCCCTCCCGCCCTCCCTCCATCCCCCTCTGCTGACACGGGAGACCGCGCAATATGCCCTCTCTGCAGAAGGCGGGGGTGCTCTTTCTTTTTTGAAGTGTCTCGAACACAAAGAGAGACACGTTATCACTCAACACACCCACCCACCCACTCAACTCACTCTAATAGCGGGAAGTCATCCCTCCCCTGTCCCTCCCACCAGGCCACCATACCACGATCCCCTCCCCCCCTCCGTCCCTCGCCTCTCTCGTGCAATGAAGAGGAAAAATGGAACACAGATCAACCACTGCCCGCCATGCGAGCACTAGGAAGTGCCACAGTGGCAGTTACTGATTTTCTTCAGTTCGCCTTACAGCATCAACAGGCTAGGGTTGTGTGTGAGTGTGAGCGTTTTGCACCACTTCCCCGGACTGCTCTCACGCAGGCCTTGTGTCTTAGTGTCGTGATATGCTTCTTTCGTCTGGAGAGTTGCCGAACAGTCGATGTTTAAAAGCAACCGACGGCCACCGCTGCACAGCCGCACAGCACATGGCAAGCGAGAAAAGCACAACGCTAGAACAGCGCCCTTGAAAATCGTGGATGAACAACGCAAGCCCAGGGGCACCACAGAAGGTTCTGTATTCTTTAGGTTACGCACACCACCCTTGAGAGTAACGTGGGCAGGCCACACACCCCTGCAGGTGTGCTGTGGTGTTGTGGGAGCACGAGTTGTGGAAGCGTCAAAAAATACCGAAGGAAGGGGGGAGAGGGAGACGGTGGCATTGTATTGTGTGCAGATGGTTTAACACGGGTGGGGAAGGGTACAACGCAGAGGCGGAACACCCCACTCCACACTTGGGAGCAACCAGTCAGACAGGGGCAGATGCAGCAAGCGGGGATGCCCTTCACATGCCCTTCGCACACACATTAAGCTATTTGCTCAGTACCGAGCGACCTGATGCTGCCCACTGCCGAACACACACTGGTGACCCGGGCGGAAGGAAATCACCACTTTGCGCGTTGACGCACTGTGTGAGGCTCAGACTTGCCTCACTACAGTGCGGAGTGACGCTGGTGTTGTCAGCGCTTTTCAACGATTCTTTCGTCCACTTTAAGGCGATCCTTCCAAGCTGCCGCACCTTGCCGTTGTGTAGAAACTATTTCAACGCCAGTGCCCTACGGAGCACGGGCCAACCGCGCACCCTTCTAATTTACACTCTGTGGGGTACATCTACCGCACCTCCGAGCACCGGGGAGTGAGAAAACCACTCCCCCACCCACCCCACCCCCGCGCCTCTTGCTGAGAGAATTGGCTAACAGCTCCAAGCCCCGAACCCACCCACCCCCTCAGCAGTGCACCTCCCTCTCCAAGCGCTAGCCAAAATATTTTTGAGCACATTTATGATGCGTAAAAGTGTAGGAGTGCTTCCGACGATCCTGTTCCTTTTCTGTGAGTCTAGCTATCTCGTGTTCACATGTGCTCCACACCCACATCAAAGCAGCAGGCTCTAGGGTGGTAGAAGCGTCAACGCATCATTAAGGAAGAAGGAAGCACGGTTGCTACGCTTTTGCACGCGCCATCAAGAAAATCCAAGCAAAAAAAGCGACGGACTCCTAAGTGCGCCAATAGAACCAGTTGAAGCGTGGACACAGAACAACTCCCCCCCCCCCCCACTCCACCCCACACGCCATCCCCAAAGTGAAGGGGACGTAGCACCTCCCCCCCTCCCCCCCACCCCCCTCCACGCCACGCAGACGCTGCCTCACATAGTGAAGCTCTCCGCACTCCGGCAGCTCTCCCGCATCCTGCGGATGAGCGCCACGCCATCCACCCCGTGCTCACTATCTGTGGATCGCTCCAGGGGGTCGAAGTCGAAGAGGTCAGCCTCCGTCTCTTCAAACTCTGTCTCGATATGTTCGTACCCTTCCTGGGCTGCAGCCCAATGCCGGATGTAGGGGCAGATGGCAGCCGCAACTGCCATCTGCACGCTGTGGTAGGCCACGACAGGGAGGGTCAGGACACCGCTGTGAGGCGTGATGATCGTGAGGATGGCAACCGCCATGCCCTCCGTCTTCTGCGACCCCACAAACATGAGGGATATCCGCCGCCGCAGCGGCATCGCGCTGCCGAAGGCGAATGCGCCAGCCAGCGACACGATGTGCACCACGAGCACCCACAGCACCATGCTTACAACGCGCAGCACCGTCATGTCGTGGGCACCCGAGGCGAACCCTTGGCAGAAGATGTAGTAGAGGACGATCGTCAGCACCACGTTGAAGATGTGTTTTGCTTGCCGTTGGAAGAAGAAGAGGTCATCCGGGTAGTTCGCCATGATATGCATCTGGAGCAACGCCCCGATGAACAGGGGGAGGCAGAGCTGGCAGAGGAGAGCGACGGCCTTTCCGGAGATCTCCTCCCCCTCCGCGCCCTTGGCGTGGATGACGAGGTGTGCCGTGAGGGGGGCGATGATAGGCCCCAGGATGTTTCCGATCGCCGCGTTGCACACCGCAACGCTCTCATCGCCGCCCGCCTGGCGTGCGAACATGACGCAGGTGAAGCCTGTTGTCGGCATGCACATTGTGGCCATCACCCCTGTCGCAAATGGCTTCGTGAGGATCCCCGAATCCACCTCCCACTCCCACCGGTAGACCAGCCAGTAGTAGGTGAAGGGCAGCACGAAGAGACTGTAGAGCTGGCACATCGTGTGGAAGTCGAATGCCATTGTCCCCTCGCGGAGCTGAGCCAGGGGCACGGTGAGGCCGATGACGAAGAAGATGCCCACAATCAGGGAGGGGACGACGGTCTCATACTGCAGTGCACCTCCCTTCGCCCCAATCCCCGGGTTCAGCAGCGCCGCCCCGGCGGTGGCTGCGACGAGAAGCAAGGGCCACTGCTGCACAGCCTGGTCGCTGCACCGCGCCCATATTTTTCTCATTTGGGGGGTGAGGGGGTGGGGTGGGGGTGTGGGGCAGGCGAGAGAGCCCGAAGGGGCTGTTGTGGGTGTGGTGTTGTGGTGTTGTGGAGGGGGGGGGGGGGTGTGGGGTGCGGGGCGCATTTGTTGTGGGGGTCCGCCCCATGCAATGCCTCGGCAACGGGGAGATGCGGAGATGAGGAGGGGGGTGGGGGTGGGGGGGGGGCAGCGTGAAGTCGGCTAACCAGGGTAACACAGGAGAAGGTAGGTGGACGAATATCGGCAAACACTGCGGCACGGCTATCAGCTTGCTGACGCACTCCAAGGAAAATCCACAAACGGCAAATAGCCCTTGCTGTTTGCCATTTTTAGGCAGACCCTAAACGTTCAGGTCTGAACAATCACAAAACCGTTCTGTCGCAACCACTCCCAGCTTGTACTTTGCCTTACGGCAGCGCTTCTACAAAGGCCTGAAATGATGAGCGTCCCCTTTGGCATTGGCAAAGGGCGGAGGATAGTGTCCGGAGAATGTTTAGCTGCTGGCGACATGTGGCGACGTGTTCAAAAAGGAGCCTGCGGTACGTAATGTGTTTGTTTGTGCAACCGGGGTGTTAATCTGCAGAAGGAAGGCGAATGTACACGCCCACATTGCTGCCACAGCTCCTTTTTCGGCTTAACACACTTCTCGCCCGAGCGGGTGATTGCGCGTTCTACCAAAAAAGGGTAGTTTGTTGCGGTTGCCGCTTCCACCGCCTTGTAGCCTGCTTGCCTTGATGTGGGCGTGCAGCAGAATGTGAACGAGAGAACTCGACACAGAAAGGAGGCAGGGTTGCCAGAGGTAGAAGCAAAGTGACACAGAAACACGCCCAGGAGGAGAGAGGGATACACGGGCAGGATGTCACAGGCCGACCTCCACGGGGTCTCCTCCGGTAACACCGGCCCCCAGGCCGGTGGCCAACAGGCCGCCCCCCTGCCCCCCCTCGTTTTCAACGAACCCCGGGAATACACCCTCGGGCCCCTCCCCCCCCTGTACCGCGCGGCGCATGTCCGCGCCATCCTCCGCCACCTCCAGTGGGAGGCGCATGTCGAGGAGCCGAAGGACGGCGTAGCCGTCATCATCGCGGACAGCCCCCCCCCCTCTGGCACCCCCCCCACATGGTCGGTGCAGGTGAACGGCAAGGCCGTGGCTCTCACGGACACGGCGTTGCTGGAGGAGGAGAAGCGGCGGCAGGCGGAGGAGCGGAAGAAGGGAGAGGAGCTGGACCGCCTCAAGAGGCGGTACGATGGCCTCCAGGCCAGAGTGCGGGAAGAGCGCGAGGCGGCGGCGAAGGCGGGCCGGGCCGCCAAGTCCAGGACGCACCTGGGGAAGACCGGACGCGGGGGTGGCGCCGCGGCGGCCGCGCAGCAGCACGCGCAGCAGGCCCGCCAGCGTGTGGAGCGGCTCCAGAAGGACCTGGAGCGTCTGGGCCGCCGCCTCGTGGCCCTCGGCCACGACCCCGCCGCAACCACCGCCGCCGCCACCGCAGCCGACCCTGGCGCCGGCGCCACGCAGGACGGCGTACCCGCGCTGCAGCAGGAGGTGCAGCGCCTGCACGATCTGCTCAAGGAGCAGCAGAGGCAGCAGGACCAGCAGCGACAGCGCCTTGAGCAACAACTCGCTACACAACAAGGCCACCAGCAGGCGGCCACGCAAGGGGAGCGCGCCGAAGTGCGGCGACTTCAACAGGAGCTTGGGGAGCAGAAGGCAGCCGCGCAGGGGGAGCGCGCCGAGGTACGGCGACTCCAGCAGCAGCTCGGGGAGCAGCAGGCCCGGCAGGATGAGCTCCTGCAGCGCCTGGCAGCCCAGCAGCGCCAGCTGGACGACCTCCAGGAGCGTCCCGCCGCGACTCCCCCCCAGCCTGGCACACCGAAGGCTGTGCGCGAGCTGAAGGCGCAGCTGGAGGGGCAGGGCGTGGAGCACGCCCGAGTGCACGGGGAGCTGCGCGGCCTGCTTGTTGGCCTGCGCAAGGACGCGGAGAGCGGCCTCGGGGAAGAGCGCCGCAGGGGTGAGGCCCTCGGCGGGAGGGCGGCGACGCTGGAGGCGAGCCTTCGGGCAGTGCGGGAGCAGCTGCAGCAGCACACCACCCGCCACGACCAGAGCGAGGAGCACCGCCACGCCCTGCTCGCGGAGGTGCAGGGGGCCCGGGAAGCGATGCTGGGGCTGCAGGGGAGCGTGGGGGAGGCGCAGCAGGCACTGCCCCAGCTCCAGGCGAAGTCCCTGCAGACGGGCATGAGCGGCCTCCGCAAGGAGTTCAAGTCCTTCAAGGACGAACAGAAGCGGGTGAGCAGCGCGGGACAGGCGGAGGTCGCCCGCATCACGGCCGCGCTAGGTGAGCAGCAACAGCAAGGGGTGGAGCTGCTGTCGCGGTTGGCCGCCGTCGCCGAGGAGGGGCGCCTCAGCCAAGCCCAGGCGGACGCGCGCCTGACAGCCGCCCTCGCCGACGTGCAGGCGACAGCGCAGGCGACTGCGGACGGCCTGCGGGCTGCGAGCGAGCAGCAGCTGGGCGAGCTCCGGGAGGAGCTGGGCAGGCAGCGCGTGGGCAATGACGCCCAGCAGGCAATGGTGGCAGACGGGCGGCGGCAGCTGGAGGGGATGCGCGCCGAGCTCGCTGAATCACAGCGGGCAGTCGCGGAGGAGACGAGGGCGCACCTCGCCGAGCTCCACCACCACTACCATGCCCAGCCCGCCCGGGGGAGGCCAGGTGAGCAGCGCAGGAGCCGGTGCCGCTCCCCGCGGCGGGCCCGCAACCGCGAGGGCAGGGACACCTCCAGGGAACGGGAGAGGGCCTCGGCGACCCTGCAAGAGGTCATCCGCGAGGATGTGCAGGTGAGGGAGGCGCTGCGCCATGCTACGGCAACGGCAGCAACAACAACAGCAACAACGGCGCCACCCCCCCCAGTGGCGGCAACAGCGGAGCCGGCCCAGACCAAAACGGCAATCGCGCCACCACCGGCAGGGGCTGACCAACCTGCCCCCACAGCCAACGCTGACCTCGAACCCCCCGCGTCTGATAGCAACAACAACACCACCACCGCCACCTCCGCAGCGCCCGCAGCCGCCCCTGCGCCCGGGGATACACCCGTGCCCGCACCGCAGCAGCAGCAGCCTGACCCTGGATGCGGAGGCGAAGGGCAGCCCCCGGCGTCCGAGCAGCTACCCCCCCCTCAGCAACCCGCGCCCGGGAACAAAGGGGCCGAGGCCGGACAAGGGGACGCGGCAGCTGATCAGGACGTCACCGACACACCCCGAGTGGCGGGAAAGGGCGCGGGCAAGAACGGCAAGGCACCCCTACTGTGGAGGGGGGCTAAGCGCTACACCCCCTACTAGGGGGTGAGGCGCCCCCTCAAGGGGGGACCCGGCCTACACCCTAAGGCTTCCGGTTCCCCCGGCGGGGGCGCCGACCAGGGGATAGGGGGAGCGCCCGTGGCGCAGCACCCTCTCGCCGCCGGCGAACCCTCCCCACAACCCCCCCATAGAGAACCAAAACCCGCAGGGACAGGAGTAACCTCTGCGGGGCCTTTAGATAGAGCGAGAGTGCATAGAAGCCACGCCCCTGGGGCAGGAGAACCCCGGGGGCTCCGGGGAGGAGGGGGACAGGAGTACTCCCCCTCCTCAGTAGAGCAGGACGACCGATGGCTGGCAGAGATGGCGCAACGACTGCTGGCAGTGCGTGAGGCGGTGGCAAAAGACGGCAACTGCCAATACACCGGCCTCGCGGTGCAATGTGCGGGATGGACGGCGGCCTCTCTCAGAGCAGCTGTAGTCGAAGCCCTGGGACAGGACGCCGAGAGGCGAGCAACCTACGCGCCCGATATAGATGACCCCCGGGCACCCCCGTCCTACGACGACTACATCGCGGCGCAGGCACAGAGCGGGGTCTACGGGGACGGGGCTACACTCAGGGTAGCGGCTGAGGTGTTGGGGGCCCAGGTGTGGGTCCTCGGCACTACGGATAGGCTGCACCTGGGGCGCGTCGGGTCAGGCGACAAAGTGATATGCCTCACGTGGAGGCCCTTCCACTACGACGTGCTGCGCATCCCCCTCACGCTAGCCAGGGAGTTAGCAGCCTCCACGACAAACAGATGGAAACTCCCCACCGCGACTCCCACTCCTCCTCCTGTAGCTCCAACCGCAACCGCCGCTACCACAATCTCCCCGATACGCGGCCCTGCTCCCAGGCCGCCGTCGCGACGCCCCGCGCCGCGGCCAGCGTCTCCTGGGGTACTCAGGGTGGCGTCAGCCAACGTCACGTCGCTGTCAACCCACTTGTGTGATGTGGCGGACCTGAAGGCAGACGTTGTGGCCCTGCAAGAAACGCGTGTCCCGGACCCCAGCAAGGGCACGCTCAGCAGCTACTTCGCGGCCCACGGCTGGTCCATGCACTGGGGTAAGGGCATGCCCAAAGTCAAGGGGGCCAATGGCTACGAGCAGACCCGACCCGGAGGAGTGGCAGTCATGGCAAAAGAGGGCCTGGTAGCGCAAGTGGTGCAACCGAAGACCAAGCTGGAAAAGAAGCTGCATGACAGTACCCGCCTGGTACACGTGGTGCTCGCAACCAGTAACGGCAAGACAGCGCTCCACATCCTGTGCGTTTATGGTCACTCTGGGATGGAGGTGCGAGTGCAGCGGGAGACCCTCCTGCAGGAGGCGCTGGACCTCGCAGCCGGCCTGGGGCAGGTGCCCGTGTTGCTGCTGGGGGACCTCAACACCAACCCGGAGACCAGTGCCGTCCTATCCCAGGCGTGCCGGGTGGGTGGTTGGACCGATGCGGCGGTCTCATACGCAGAGCTGAAACAGCAGGAAGTTCGGAACACCTGCTGGGCATCGAAGGAAGGCACCAGACTGGACATCTGCCTGCTGAACCCCTGCGCGGCGCCGGCCTTGCGCTCCGTCGAGGTGGCAGAAAAGGGCGAATACGGCATCCCCACGCACTGCCCGCTCTTCGTCGACCTCGACCTCGCCGCCTTCCGCCGACCGAAGCAAATCTGCATCCTCCCCGCCCCCTTTCCTAAGTGCAAGCCCACGCTCGGGGGCGCTGCCGCCAGAGAGGTGCTGCTGGATGTGCTAACCGCAGAGAAAACGAAAAAGGGTGCAACAGGAGCGCAACTCCTCCGCCGGGCCTCAGCCTGCAGCGAGAACTTCCTGAAGCGTGTCCACGTGGGCCAACTCGGAAGGCAGGAAGCGGCGTACACGGGCAGGGCGGAGGGCTACCACATGCAGCAGTCGAGGGTGGCCACCAAACACCGCCCCGCCTCCGCCCGAGGAGCGGGCGACAAGAACACCCGGGCGAAGGACAAGCTGTTGGGGAACCTCCGGACCCTCATCCTGGAGGGCCGCCACCGACTGCTGGAGTCTGCGCCATACCCCCCCACACCCAACGAAGAGCACGCCTGGGACGCTGCGAAGAAGCGGCTGAAGGGAGGGGGCCTTCCCCCGGGGCTGGAGGCGGCGCTGGCGGGCACCACCTCACAACTGCCGGACCTCGAGACGATGGAGATGGCCCTTGTCGCCCTGGAGGGATCTCAGCGAGGCATGTTCGACGCGCTCCGCGACGAAAGACTCCGCACGTGGAAGGCGAGGATGCAGAAGGCCTGGACGCAGGAGGCGGGGATAGTGTTCTCGTACCTCGCAGACCGCTTCTGCGCCCCTACCACCTTCATGCGCCGCGAGGATGGCTCCTTCACGGCCTGCCCCAAGGAGGCGGATGAACTGCTGAGGAGCGATACTGCGTGGGGGGGCTACTTCCGGAAGTATGCGACGACGCCTGAGCCTCGCTGGGACACCTTCCGACAGAGGTACAGCGACTTCCTCCCTGACCCGGCCGAGATGGAGTGTAAGACCATTACGGCAGAAGACGTTGGGACAGCGCTGGCTAAAATGTCTACATCCACCTCGCCGGGCCTACACGGCTGGAGGGTGCACGAGCTGCGGCAACTCCCAGGGGACCTCCTCAAGTTGTTCGCGGAGGTGTTCAATGAGGTCGAGAGATCGGGCGAATGGCCGGAGCAGCTGATGCACGCCATGATTTGCCTCATTCCCAAGCCCGGCAGCTCAGGTGAGCCGCTGTCGCAGCGCCCCATCAGCATCACTCCCGTGCTGTACAGGGTGTGGGCAGCAATCCGAGTGAAGCCTGCGCTGAAGTGGCTGGAGAGCATTGCGCCTGAGGACTTGCACGGATGCAGACCTGGCCACGGCGCGGAGGACCTCATCTGGCACCTGGCAGCACGGATCGAAGAGGCCCACCTCACAGGACAGCCACTGTACGGTGTCGCCCTAGACTTTAAGAAATGCTTCGACACGGTGCCGATTGACCTGACCTTCTGTCTAGCTGCGGAGCTCGGCTTCGACGGCCGAGTCCTGCGCACCCTGCGGGCAGCGTACGGGTCAATGCAGCGGCACTTCCGGGTAAGCGGCACTATCGGAGAGGGCTTCCTGCCAACCAACGGCATCATGCAGGGCTGCCCCATTAGCGTCGTGCTGATCAACGTGCTGGTGGGTGTATGGATGCGCATGGCGGAGCACCGGCAGGGCACGAGGGCGTTGTCGTTTGTGGACGATGTGTACGCGGTGACCCCCAGCCCGGGGACCTTGCAAGCAGTGGTGGATGACTCTGCAGATTTCTCCCACGATACCGGGATGGTAATATGCGCAGAGGTCAAGTCACATGTCTTCTCGACGTCCCCCGAGCCGTTGACCCCGATAGTCTACCGGACACGGGACGGCACGGCTACCCCCCTTCGACAGCGCGATAGCTTCGACTGCCTCGGGGCCATGCTGCATGCGCGCCCGCTCGAGGGACCCGAGGTGCCCAAATCGGAGCGCGTCGCCCGCCGAAAAGAGGGCGCAGAGCAGAACCTGCGCAGGACCTCGGCACTGCCCCTACCGGTGCAGTGGAAGGGGCAGGCAGCAGCGATGACAGCGGGGTCCAGGCTCTACTACGACGCCCTGGTCACCCGCTGGGAGGACGCCGACATCAGGCGATGGAGGGGGCTCTTCGTCGCCGCGCTGTGGTCCGGACCCCCCCGCAGGGCGCGGGAGGCTGTGCTGGATGTCCTCCACCATGCACATCGGGTGGACCCCGCCGTCGCCCCCCGCTACCGGCAGATCACCACCTGGGCCATGCAGGTCAAGAAGTGGGGCCGCTGCAGGGTTCTGTCTGAGACGGCTTGGGATAGCAGAGTGAGGCTTACAGGGACAGGCCCCTTTGCGCTTTTCCGAGCGGCCCTTCGGTGGATAGGATGGAGCTGGAGCACGGCGACCACCCTATCTTACACTGATGAAGCGGGACGGAGCATAGTCTTCGACCCCACCGCAGCAACAACGAGCGGATGGGGGATCTTCGCTCATGACCTCCGCCAGGCCCTACGTACACAGGTGGCCAAGGCGCTGGCTGGTCGTCGTGACGACTTTGCGGGCGCTCAGCACGGCATCGACGGGCAAGCCACACGCTGCGTCCTGGAGGGAGAGGGCGCCGCGGTCACGGGATACCAACGGGGCCTCCTTCGTTCCGTCATTGCAGGGGCGGTGCCTGTCCGAGGGCGCACGGGGCAGGGCGGGATCTGCCGATACTGCAACGCAGGCACCCCCGAGACGGTGATGCACCTATGGTGGGAGTGCTCCGCGTGGGACCCAATCCGACAAAACCACCCCATTACGGCTGTGGACCGGTCAACCTGGCCACCTTGCTTGGCGTTATGCGGGGTGGCGCCCGCCTTTAGACACGGCATCCCGGAGGACAGGCAGCCCCTGCCACTATCCTTCGCACGCAGGGTGGATATAGTGGCGCAGCTGCACCGCTACTTCATTGCAATCCTCTCGGCGCGGCAGGAGAAAGATGGACTGCTCGACCGCTCCGCGCGCCACCACCGCACCCTTCACTATCCATGGGGGTGGTGCACGCCCAACCCCGAACGGGCCTGCATCCCTGTGCGGGCGCCGTCCACTGTCAAACAGACGTGGGGCAAGCGCCCCCCGGAGCTGTGGGTGGCCCTCTGCGACTGGCTGCGGGGCCTGAAATGGGGGCCGCAGGGAGGGGAGCACACCGTGACCCTCATGGAGTTGGCTGTCGACTTTGAGCTGTCGACCGGCCTCACCCTCCCAGAAGTCGAAACGCGCCGCATCCGCCCCCACACACCTGACCCCCCTGAGAGGGGGCCGCGGGAGGCCCGCCCACGCATCCCCGAGGACACAGCCCCGGGGCTCACCCTCTACTTCGACGGCGGAGCAAGGGACAACGGCACCCCCTTCGCCCTGGCGGGTGCAGGTGCGGTGCTCTACCGAGACGGCCTCAAGGTGTCGGAAGAGATCCTCCCTCTGCTGAACGTACGCAGCAACAACATCGCTGAGTACGAAGGGGTTCGAGCGGGCCTACGGCTGCTCAGAAGGGGCGACCCGCCCCCTGAGGGGAACGTTACGGTGCGGGGTGACTCGCAGGTGGTGCTGCGACACCTAAAAGGGGAAGCGGTTTGCCGCGATAAATCCCTCCGCCCCCTCTTCCTCAGCACGGCACGGCTGGCTGCCGACCTCGGGCCCCGGATCACCCTTACGTATGAGCACGTGAAAAGGGAGCTCAACGTCGATGCGGACGCCCTCAGCAACGCCGCCATGGACGAGGCTGAGAGGCAGGGGGAGACCTCGCAGGAGCAGCTGCGGCAGGACTTCGCAGCCTTCCAGAAGAGCATCCTGGGCAAGGCTCACTCGTTGAGGCAGCTCTGCGAGGTGGTGCGCAAGACTTCCAAGCAACCATGGCACTGTGGCCACACTGCGAGCTCCACTGTCCTCACCGCGATCGGGGGAACCGTGGCAGGGGGCCTGTCCAGGAGAGCCCAGCTCAGCCCAGCCACCGAGTCGGTGATGCGCAGCCTCCAAGCGCACACGGCAGGCCCGGGCTTGAACCAGCGGGACACAGCCTTCCACTCCCGCGGCATGGCGTGGGCCGCAACCTTCGCACCGCAGCCCCACTACCCAGAGGGGTGGCAGCAAGCGGCCCAGCAATGGACTGCCAGCAGCCGGCAAGCCAACGCCCGGACAGGACGGTCATGGGAACGACGGGGCGCTGCTCCCCGGACTGCCCCCCCTGGAGCCAGACGGAACGCGAAGATGCTTACCTGCGCTCTGCACTGGAAACCCCGCTGCGTGGACTGCCGGCGCCGGCGCCTCTCGGAAGAGGACTGCTGCCGGGACCACCACGGGAAGAACGACGGCTTGCAAGTCACCATGGAATTTTGCAAGACGCATCGCATGGGCCGGTGCGGGGACTGCCACAGCAGTGCGAAATCACTCACACACTGTTGCGGCACGCACCACGCTGGCTATGCCTCACGCCCTCCTCGGAGTGGCACTGAGTTGGCCCCACACTCTAACCCGAGTGGGGCATCCGCTGTGACGTAGGGGTGGGCGGGGAGTGGGCACAGATCCGCGCAGGGTTACCCACTTAAAACCACTATCACTACAGAAACACGCCCACATTGCTGGCACCGTTCCCCTATGTATAGACGGACACTTCTCACCCCGAGCAGGGGTGGATTGCGGCGTTCGACCAACATCAGAAGAAGAAGGGCCAAGAAGCCAAGCATCGTGCGGGTGAACTATCCATCCAAGTATCAGGCCCCCCTGTATGGGAGGAAATGGAAACCCGCCAGTGCACTGCACAGACAGGGCAAGGGTGTCATGATGTGTGCACACATGGCATGCCTGGGGCTTGCCGGAAGGCAAGGCCGGGGGGCATGCTGGGAGGCACACCGCTGGCGCTTGTGGATCATTCCCGGTGAGGCTCGCTCTTCACCTTGCTGAAGAGGCCCTTCTTGTTCTCAAGGCGTGACGCCACCACGTCGCACAGCACCGCACACACGTCGGACATGGCGCCCGCGTTGCGCAGCTGCCCTGCGGGCACGGCAAGCCCGCGTGCCTGCATCGTGTCTGTGACCTGTGCGTCCTGCGCGGCAAACAGCACCGCCTGGTCCTGCTGCATCGCCATGGCGTGGAGACGCTGGCAGACCTGCACGCAGTGCCCCACAGCAGTCACGAAGCGTTGCCGCCCCGCCCCGACGTACCCAGAGAACACATTGCCGCTGCCGATCCCGCAGTGCATGTCGGATCCCTTCCCGATGACCAGGCATGCGAAGCGCAGTGCCGCCTCGAGGTGCCCTGTGCACGGCGCCATCACGTTCCACGCGACGAGCGCTGCCGTGCCGCACACGTTCAGAAGGCGCCCGTCGCTGCGGCCGAGGCACGCCACCACACGACCCAGGTTGCCGTCGGCGAGTGTCGTCACTACGGCAGCAGACACGCCGCATACCACACAGTCCACGTGTGCAGTGGTGGCGCTCCGCACCTCCGTCAGCTGCTCGTGGAACCGCCCCAGCGCATGCAGCTTGGTTCGGTGCTTGGCGTTGCTGCTTTCGTCGCTGCCCTTTGAGTTGTTATCCCAGGTGCCCGCGCTTCCAAGGCTTGCAGCACTCGTCTTGCGGCTCAACGGGTTTGGTGGGTGGTCGCCCTCATGGACGTGTGCTGCGCGTTGCGGAATGCTTGCAGGCACCAGCAGGCACATGGGGATGTCCCCGATGCCCTTCAGGGACCTTGTCCCCAGCGGCACCACGACCACCTGCTGCTGCTGTACGGCGGCGAGGCCCGCCACCACCGCCTCCTCCACAGCCACCCCGCCGCACATGCCGTTTGCCTCCAGGCGTGCAGCGCGGTTCACTGTCGGCCCGAAGTAGTCGCACCGCCGCACCACCTCGTTGTGTTCCACATTCACCGCCCCGTGCGTCACGCCCATACGCAGGCGCAGCCCGTTCAGTCCGCGGGCATCATCGCCGGGAGCCTGCACCACTTCCAGGAGCCCTACAGGCCACGCCGCTTGGAACAGCCGTTCCTGAGTGCGAAGCCCGAACCCGACTGCTGTGTCGATGTCCGGGAACGCCACCATGAAGGCGTCCCCGATCGTCTTCACCTCATAGCCTCCCTGCTCAGCAATCACCTCGCGGATCAACGTGTTGTGCAGCCGCAGCGCCTCGGCCATCTCCTCCGTGCACGCCTCCCACAACCGCGTCGACCCCTGCACGTCTGTGAACAGCACCGCCGCATGCCCCGTCAGCTGCCCTGGGGCATCCGACAACTCCTGTGTATACGACGGCTGCTCGCCCATGAAGATCGCCTCCGGCATGAACGTCTTGTATTCGCGCATGTTTTCCACAAGCGTCTTCATCGCACCCTGCATTACATTCACCTCCAGCAGTAGCGACGTCTGCCCGTCCAGCGTATCGATGCCCTCCACGTCCGCCTGTGACACGCGCAGGATCTCGTGTGCGAACCGCTCGATCGACCGCGTCATCATGTGGTTGAACACGAGGAACACCAGTACCGACGTCACCGCAATCGCCGCAATCACCATCACCGTAGTGTTTGCGCGCTGTGTCAGTTCCTTGGTCGTGTTGTCCTCCTCCACCTGCACGTCCTCCAGCGTGACCCGCCTGTTTGTGTCCACCACACGCATGATGTCACCGCGCGGCACCACCACGGCCACACTCCAATTCACGCCTGCACGCGTCTCCCCGTTGAGGGCCAGTGTGCTCGTCTGTGTATAGTGCCGCACACTTGGCACATCCCGCACAAGCTTGTCAGCGGTGTGCAGCGACTGCACTTCCTTGTCGCTCATGCTGTACCTGAACAGCTGCAGGCTGTCGATGCGTCCCTTGAAGAGCTGCCCTGAGCGGTAGGGGTTGGCGTGCAGACGCACGTTGTGCAGGGTCAATGCAGGGTTCCACTCTTCCTGTGTGGATATTGGGTCTCGTCCATCGTGCCCTGTCGAGTACTCAGTACCGTTGACAAAGACACGACAGCGCTTGCCTCCCACAACAGCTGTCACAGTGGTCCACTCGCCAACAGGGAAGCCGCCTTCATACGCCTTCGTGCGGCACCCGTACTTCAGCACGTACAGGTAGAGCTGCCCATTTGCAAACAGCCTGATGTTCGCATCACCCACAAGCGAGTCGCTGAACAGGCGTGGTGTGGTGGCGCTGGGTGCCGTCTCGGTGTAAGCCACGTCTGGCCGCACCCGCATGCTGACCATGAAATCGCTCCCGATCGAGATGTCGTGTCGCACCAGGCAGTGCTTTTTTGCCTCATCTGCTGTCTCGTGCCACATGTGCGCAACACACTCGGATCCGTCCGCATGCACCAACCTGTCGTTGAAGGCTTCGTACCTGCTGCGCCACGGCTCCCCAGGCCCACTCACCTGCGACTGGGCCACGAGTGGCGTATGTCGTGTCATGTTTCTGTACACGTGCAATGTCGTCGCACCGTCGAACATCAGGACCTCCTTCTGTAACTGTGCGTCAAACACAACACACGACCCGCAGGCACCGTCACGCATTTCCACATCCCACCTGTGCACCCCAGTGTCGGCAGCACGCCCGCCAGAGGCAGTGACCTTCGCAAGCGTGACGAAGGGCTGCTCGCTGAAGTACTCGCGTTGGTCGAACACGCCAGCATGGCTCGTCCACCCGTCAGCAGAGAGGGAGTCGAGGTAGTTGGCGAGTGCTGTGACCCTGATGCTCGGGTGATTGTACACACTGTACAGCCCGTGCATGGGGTCATACTTTCCAATAAACGCAAGCCCTTCAGCCTTCGATGCTTCCGTGCCGATGTTGTGCGCACCCAGGATAGCCTTGTCCGTGACGTCCACCACCACAACAGACATATTCTGCAGGTTGCTTCCCGCGAGCACTTTTGCTTGCAGTGCAGCACCCACAAACAGCGGGAGCTGTTGGTACACCTCGATGGTGCCAATGTGCCGCCCGTCAGGCGACATCAGAGGCCTGTATGCTGCCATCGGGTGGTCGGTGTGGAAGGACACCGGGAATGTCAGCTTCACAGGCACCCACGTGGTGTGGCCACTGGGCCTCGTTGCTGTGGCCGCAAGGGGATCGCCGATGTTGCCCGCAAACATGCGGCTTGCGTTGTATTTGAAAGCCGGCAGCGTGTAGGTGTAGACAGGCGTGCGTGAGATCAGCTGGGGCTCCAAGAGATTCACGCCGTACCGCCACCCTTCGTTCGTCTCTGCCACACTGCCGACAACACCGTCGTTCCTCTCACTGTCTGCCCTGTCGTCCGTCTTGTGGCCCCTGTTGAGGAAGAACCCTTGTGTCGTGAACACCTGGAAGCGCATGTCTTCGTAGGTCGTGTCCGCATTTATCATCAAGCGGTACATCAGAAGGAAGCGTGCATCGAACTCGCTCCACGTACCGTTGAAGCCGTAGAAGATGTCCTCCGCCACCTTCAGCCTGTACTCCATGGATGCGATCTCTTTCCGCAGCGACCCCACCACACGGTCGATGATGTTGCTGCGTATTGTGTCCGACAGCTCCACTGTGTTCTTCTCGGAGCTGTCGTACGCAAGGTGGAGGGCTCTCCTGCCGTTGTCGATGGCCCTGTCGGTGGACTGCCGCCCTGCCACCGTTGCAAGCCAGAATGTCACACACGCAATCAGCAAGAGCAGCGTCACGCTCAACCCAGTGCTCGCTACTTTCAGCGGGATGCTGAAGGTTGACGCCTTCACTTCATCCGGCAGCGACACGGCACTACGCCGCTGCAGCAGAAACAGCGCCGCAAACGCCACTACATCCACACACACCACAACAAGGCAGGCAGCGGTCACGCCTGACATCTCGAAGTCGGGCGACGTGTCCAGCTTCGGCCGTGTGTGTGCCACAACCTCCGGCTCTGGTGTGGGTGTGGAGGGGTTGGATGGGGGCAGCTCACCACGCGACAGCGTCACGCCGGTCAGCGCGTACCCAGACCCAGGGATGTGGCGCCCGTGCTTCTCTGCAAACGCCTGCAGCTTCGGGGTGGAGTGGTAGTCGACTGTGTGTACGGGGATCGTGATGTTGTGCGAGTACCCACGCACCCTGTACCACTGCAGGTAGTACGGTGCAGACACCATGATGTACGCCGCCACACCTGCCGTCTGTGCGCTGCGCACAGACGTGGTCAGCGGACACGCGCCGGTCTCCGCTATCAGCAGGATCTTGCCTGCCAGGCCTGCAAAGTCCGACACCTCGCAGCCCTCGTAGGGCAGCTCTGCCGTGTACACCACCTCGTCCTGCTGCGTGGTGTAGGGAAGCGACCACGACGATGATGTGTGCAGCAGTGTCTCGCGCTTGCGGGGCAGCATGAGGTTCCCCATCACGCACAGCTTCTCTGCGCCCGGCAGCTGCAGCTCCACCGTGCACATCTCGCACAGCGGCTCCTGTGCGGGGCTGTCCAGCGAACCGCACGTGTCTCTCAGGTCCATGGAGCTCCAGGGGCAGTAGTCCCACGGGTAGTCCTGTGGGCTGTCGAGGTAGCCTGCCGGCATGTCGTTGCACTGATACTGGAACTTCCCCTTCACCTTCACACCCCTGTCGAGGGCGGCAAGCACGTAGTCAGCCTCGTGCCGCGCTGCATAGAGGGAGGGGAACGTCTCCACGCCTTCGCTCGACCCGGACATGATCCACCAGTAGTAGTACGGCCAGTAGTCAATAACGAACAGCATCGCCGCACCTGCTGCCTGTGCACGTTTCGCCCGTTCCGTATACCCGCAGTCACCCACATCCCTGGACAGCACAATCTTCCCCGCAAAGCTCTTGTTACCGACAGTGTAGTCTGTAGCATCACACCCAGCACGAGAGCTCCCGACGCTGAGGTCTCCCACAGCTTCGATCTCCAGCTCTTGATTGTTCAGTGGGTGGTACAGGTCGATGTGCGCATCAGGTGCGTACGGCTCGAACACGTTGTCCATCGCACACATCCACGTCCGCAGCTCAGGCGGGTCTGTGATGACGAGCCGCATCGGGCAGCTCTTTTCGCAGTAGTCGAACACCATCCACGAAGTTGTGTTGCATATGAGGTCCTTGTTCGGGTTGTCATACTCGTTGATGTATGCGTCCAGATCAGGTACAATCGCTTTGACACAGGAATCCGGGTCTGTGGGGCACTGCGGCTCTGCACCCACCACCAGCAGCAGGGCAACACCTAGCATGCCTGCCATCTGCACACTGCTGTGCAGATGAGGTGTGCGCTGTTGGGGTGTGGTGCGGTGGTGCGGTGGTACGCCACAAGGTGATGCTGACCCAATGCCTGCCCCCAACCAACGGAAACAAGGGGGTGTGGGAAGGGCATCGCTGCGAGCTTTCTGAATGTTGCCAGCTTCGGCGGTGGAGACAAAAACACGGGCCAATGCAGCGCCCGCCTCTGGTGCCTCTGCTGTACTTCACGCACATGACACAGGTCCTTGCGAAACTGCCACACACACAGTGATTCTTTTCCATTGGGGGCATTCGCCCAAGGTGCACAAAAGTGAGCACTCTAACAACAGGCATCACACTGGCACTGTTTGGCACAGGGTGAAGACACAGCCGTCTCGTCACACCAACAGCTTCTGACTCAGTGAAGGGACTCATGTGTGACGAACACACCGGGCACCTTCCCCTTGGTACGATCTCCACCGCATCCACGACGCGAGGGAAGCACCTTGGCAGACACTGCTGGATGCTCCGAGGCCAGGTGTTGCAAGAAGCCGGTTCACTCAGCGCACTGATGACACGACCCACCACCCCACCCCCCCATACGCACCACACAAGTGGCCGTCGTCCGCAGGGTCAATCCAACCTACCCATCACGCGACATGTCACACATATTCTTCTTGCAAGCAAAGGCATCAGTCGGAACAGGGAAGCTCCAGGCGGATGTGTTTGTTTCTTTCAACTCTTGGCAACAAACCCCACTCAGAATGTGGCTACCGCACACGCACATCCACGCTTCGTCGTTTCTGACGCGGATGGATGCGGCATGGAGCGTAACCGGCACCCTGACCAGTATGGCGGGGAGGGCAAGGGCAGAGCAGCAGGCTACTGCATAGCGCGATGCAAGGCCCTCGCATATTCTCGAGGTGTGATGTGTTGACGCTTCGACGCAAACCCTGTGGGACACGTCAGCGGCCGGATAAAGAGTTGGAGAGATTTGTATGCAGGACACATTTGGATATCGGCTGCGGCGTGCCATGTTCTGCTCACACGAGTGGTGCGACAAGAACAAAGGGGGGCGGGTGCTGCGGAAGGCGCAAAAACCTATAAATGGGACAAAACAAGCCCGGCTTGGCCCGAACAAACTGGAGGGTGCGAAGCCCCTCCACGCCCCCCCCACCGAAGGGGCCAAGCCTCGGCAAGTATAGACATATCAGCAAGCGTCATATAAACCGCAATGGCAAGGAAAGGCGATGGCCTAACGTATTGGAGAGTCGGTCACTGGGCTTCCAGGTGACACACAAAACATGATCAGAAAGGGTTGGTGATCGTAAAAAGGCAAGCAACGGTTTTGAAGGGGAAGGGAAGGGGGCTTGTGGAGCGACCGCAGTGTTGAGAATAGTGCGAATGCGGCCCTTGGGTGAGTGGGGGTGGGGGTAGAACGGGGGTGGAGAAGGCGGCTGTGCCCCCCCTCCTCCCGGCTACAGCCTCGGATGAAACGTGGTGGAAAACCTGGGTGAACATCCCCCTGGCCTTTGTTTGTTTGCGTTGACCCTCCCGCCACCACACAAAAGAAATCTAAAACTGTTTCCCTGCATGGTGGGGCGATGTATAGAGCACGTTTCGGTTGCGGCTGCCCTAGGTCGTTTTCCACACCGAGTGTGCTTGAAAAGAAAATGCGTACAGAGGTACAGCGGGTCTTCTTCGCTATATGGGTGGGGCACCGGAAGCACCTGATGCGCTTTGACACCGTGCATATGTGTAGAGAACACATGCCCCAGCACAAGCTCGTCCTCAGATTGGGCTCTTCTCGTTCCGATGTGCACACACCACCTAAACTGCACGACACCCCTGCCTGAGGGTTTTGAAAAGAGCGTAGTTAGGTTGCTGGCCCGGTCATGTCAAAGTGACGGACGTTTGCACCAGGGGTACAATGTGGTTTTCAACACAAAAAAGGATTGCCGGGTTTCTTTTGTTTTGTTTCTGCAACCGGCCGGCATTGCTTGCTGAGTAAGAGAGAACAGGAAAGAGAGAAACCAATGGCCCTGACCTGCGCTGCGCCACAAGGGCCGCCGAATCTACAGAACCAACTCTTGGGATGCCGTACCACACGGCAGGCCTTGTGACCGTCATCACGGCTCGGAAGATGTGGGCTCGTTGTCCGACTGTGGCTGCTGTTTGCTGTCCCGCAGGCAGAACACGATGAGCCCGACAAACACACCTGCCAGCAGGACGCCACCCACCGCCACGCCCGCCACCTCGCCACCCGACATCCCGTTGCCGTCACCCAGGTAAGGCCCCGTGGGTGCGGGGGTCGGCGCCAGCTCGCACGCGGTGTACTCCATACCGTTGGTCGTGTTGCGCGTGGACCGGTACCCCTCAGCACACTCGATGACGAGGCAGCGCCCGTCGTGCGTCAGGGCAGAGGTGACCGCATTCACATCGCACGCGGCACTGCTGGTGAGGGGCTGCGCCCCGTCCACACTGAAGGCGAGAGACGCTGCGGACAGCACCCCGGTGTATCCAGACTGCTGCACGATGGCTTCCCCCAGCACTGCGACGACGCTGGTGATCTGTGCGTCAAGCGAGGCGGTTGTGAGGTTGCCGTGCACGACGACCGTCAGAGAGCCACAGGCAGTGGTGATGTTCAGAGGCAGCGATGCCGCCTGCAGCCTTGTGTTGATGGCGCCTGTGAGGCTCGCGATCTCAATGCGGGAGCACGTTGCAGCGGGCAGGGTCACTGACACGAGCATTTGCACTGTTGTGCGCGCCACAGACCCACCTCCTCCAACCTGGCACAGCACGCCGGTGCTGTTCCCGCTGCACATGCATGCCCCCGCTTCGATGCTGCACGTGGCGTCGGAATCGCCATTCCAGGTGCATGCAGCATTGTCGGTGCAGTATGTTGTGCTCTGGCCTTGCACAGCGGCAACGGCAAGGAGTGCCACAGCGAAGCGTGCCTGCGCCAGCATTGTTGCAACCGGTGTGTGGTGGTAGGGGTGTAGGAAAACAAACCTGGAGGGAGGGGTGGGTAGGTGGGTGTGTGAACTGTTTTGGACCAACTTAAGAAGGGGACACCCGCCTGTGTGATGACGGCCACAACATAGGAGAAATGGGAGGACGAGGCATGCCTTTTCAGGCCCCTTGCATGTTCAGAAATCAGCGCAACACCTCCATATCCAACATGCCCTCCTGGTTCCAGAGCACAACCCTATGGAGGCCTTCGCTCTGTCCCAAAGTGTGTCAGGCTGCAACCATTATTGTGAGGCCGGCTCACTTTGCTACACTTCAGAGCGAAGGTCTACAAAGCACCCCCTCCCTCCCCTCCCCCCTCCCCCCGACACACACAACGAGATGTCCGTTCTGTTAAGCGAGCTCTGATGACCCGTTCCGCTGCCACACACTATTATCAGCAGAGCCACTATCCCCCTCCCCCCCCCCCCCCCACCACCCACGCATCACAGCTTTCGGCTTGTCGCCAGCGCATCCCGCATCGCTGCGATGGTTGCAGGGGTCGTCTGGCAGCATCCACCCAGAGCCCTGGCACCCATGTTGTACCACTCTGCGCAGAGCTTGGCGAAATCCTCATCGGAAGCGCCTGTCCCGCGAACCCACTCGCCCTCCTGGGAGCACCACACCTGGCCCGTGTTTGGGTAACAGAGAATGACGATGTCGGGCCGCTGCGCGGCAGACACGGCACGCGTGGTGTTGATCAGCGCCTGAGCCGTCGCATCGGGGTGCAGGCAGTTCACACCGACCCCAACCAGCCCCCGCTTCGCGTCATGCCGCAGCACCAGCGAGAGCGTCTCCAGCAGAGGCTCACCGCTCACCAGCGTGCCGCCATCAGAGCAGGCAAAACACAGCCAACTTGGCGGGAGCACCTCAGCCTGCAGGAGGGACACCACCACGGCGGCTTCGGCAGCACAGCCGACTGTCTCGAAGGCGAGGCAGTCGGGCCCCTCCGCAGCAAGAAGCCGCGCCTTGGTGCCGTGGTAGGCAAGCAGGTCCGCATAGGTTGCAGACCCGCCTGCACCGGGTGTGGCGTAAGGAGGGTTGTACTCACTACCATCGGCGTATGTCGCGGCAAGGGGTCCGATGCTAGCGGCAACCACCTTAGGCCCGGCGCTGCGCGCCGCAGATATGCTGTTCCGCAGGTATTGCTCCGCCTGCTGCGGCGTGGCTCCCTTCCGCGCGAAGGCGTCATAGCTCCATTGGTAGGATGCTGTGGTGGCGACGTCGCTGCCGGAGGCGCAGAACTGCCTGTGAACCTCAGAAAGCGCGCCGGTGCCGTCCACCAGAGCCTCGGCTGTCCACAGCAGGGGGTCCAGCTTCCTCCCCAGCTCCGCCTCCAGCGGGCGGCTCATGCCCCCATCCAGCAGCACGACCCCCTCCGACTCCAGCACAGCCGTGAGTGGGTTGGGGCGCAGCTCCGCCCTGTCGGCCCCCGCAGGCTGAACCAGGCGTGCCGCCTCTGAAAACAGCGCCGCGAGGTGTGGCTGTTGGGTTGCCGGGCTGGCAGGGCCAGGAGAGGGGGCTGGCGGAGCGACGGGTGGCGGCGGTTCTCCCCCGGGCATTTCGCCCAGCTCGGATCGACTCTGCGGCGTGGAGGGGAGGGGAGGGGAGGGGAGGAAGAGAGATACACAGGAGTGAGGTGCAGCAGAGCTGTCCACTCTCTCGAGTTGTTCGGCAGCACAGGGAGGGGAGGGGAGTGAGGAAGGTTTTGCGTGTGCGTGTGTGGGACGGCATTTTTTCGGCAAAAAATAGGTGGGGTGGTGGGGGGGGGGGGGGTAGGGGGGGTCAAATGCCACCCTTTTACGTGGACAAACACGATTTTTCAAAAAACCGGCGCAGAGGCCCCAAAGCCCCCGTAAACCCTCCAAACCCCCCCAGATCGGTCCGGAAACCCATCGAACCCCACTTTTCCACCATTCCGGGCACCTCAGGTGCCCGAATTGGGGTACCTAAATTTTGTGCCACCGTTTGGTACCGTACAGTGCCACTGTGTGGGAGGTTGGAAAGCGCCCTATCACTTCACAGCTACAACCGCTCTGATGAATTTCCTTTGTTTGTTGCGTTGACGCTTCTACACCGATGATGAAGGGTGGGGTTAGTGTATAGAGCACGTTTGGTTGCAGCTGTGGTGGGGCGCTTTCCGCTCACACGAGTGTGCTTAAAAAAGAAAATGCCCCAACACACCACATCTGAGGGTTGCAATGCATGTTGCTTGCCAACCACGTCATCCGGTGGGTGTCAGGCGCTATGTAGGTGGCATTAGCCAGGTCTTCGATGTGTTCTGGCTTGTATATATACCTCCCTGCCACCATGCACCGGGAGGCTGCCTGTAGGTACGGAACAGTCCAGATGGTCGTGTGATTCCTGTGCAGCAGTGCTCCACAACCGGGATGTGTTGACAACGACTGTTGCAACACGAGCTGTACATTCCGGGAACACATGAAGTGCGCTGTCGTGGTACCCATTGTGCCAGAATTGGTAGTTGCTGCGGTCTACTTTGCCTGGCCCAAGAGCACTGGTACTGAACGGTGCAATATGCGTGGCGAGGTGAATACAACGGAAGCGCGCAAAGTCAATACAGCTCTCGGATGGCGGGTGGTGGTGCCACTAGTGTGTGACGTTCACTCGAGGATACAACGCATCACAATGAATCAGCAACCGTGGACCGAGTACAATACGCTCTCTGTGGCTGGTGTGGGGGACAAAGGCAGTGCCTGTGCCGCAGGCAGGGAGGTATATATACAAGCCAGAACACATCGAAGACCTGGCTAATGCCACCTACATAGCGCCTGACACCCACCGGATGACGTGGTTGGCAAGCAACATGCATTGCAACCCTCAGATGTGGTGTGTTGGGGCATTTTCTTTTCCAACCTCCCACACAGTGGCACTGTACGGTACCAAACGGTGGCACAAAATTTAGGTACCCCAATTCGGGCACCTGAGGTGCCCGGAATGGTGGAAAAGTGGGGTTCGATGGGTTTCCGGACCGATCTGGGGGGGTTTGGAGGGTTTACGGGGGCTTTGGGGCCTCTGCGCCGGTTTTTTGAAAAATCGTGTTTGTCACCCCCATTTGACCCCCCCTAGGGGGGGGGGGGGGGGTGGGGTGGGGAGTGGGCCTTCGGCGAAAAACCTCTTGCAAGCCTGCTGATGCATAGAACTTTCCTCCCCCATCCCATCCCTTCTCTTGACCCCCCCCCCCCCACCCCCCCGTCGCTCCGGGGGGTGGGGGAGGTGGGGAAGGGGTTGGGGGGAGTGAGAGTGAGGGTTTCCAATTCCCCTCTTCTTGATTTGTATTTTTTTGACAAAGAGGGAGAGAGAGAGAGAGGGGGGGGCAGGGGGGGATCTTCGGCGGGAGGAAGGGGGTGGGGGGTGGGGCGGTTTCTCCTATATAAAATTAGGAGGAAAGTGCACCAAAAAATGCACCGTTTTTCCGGCACGCCCCCTCCCCCCCTCCCCCCCCTCCCGTAGCGAAGAGGTTCTGCCCCACCCGCCCCCCCCCCCCCTCCCAAAAGACAAGATCACACACACACACCACACCACACCACACCACACCACCATACCACACACCACACCACCCGTGCCGCGCCATGATCAGCAGCACACACAGCACACGGGTTTGCTGTGGCAAACTATGGAGGAGACAGAGCCAGACACCATACCTGAAGCTTATTCTGACAAAAAGCGGCCAAAAACCCGGTACTTATACTCAATTTTTTCTTGGTTTTCGTGACCTGTTTCACCCCATTTTTTGGGCCGTGCGCACCGCAGGTGACCCGAAAAACCCCGAAAACGGCACGTTTCGGAACATTGGAATCCATGGTGCCCCCGGACGTGTTCTGTGGATGAGTCCATATTTTATTAGACCCCGTACAGAAACACGAGAAAACGTGGGAATATGCAGTTTGACCCTGGAGAAGAGAGTGGTGCACCCTTAGAGGTGGTCCAGGGAATGCAAAGAGGTCCACAGGGGGGTCTGGGGGGCGGAGCCCCCCAGCCGCCGGAGGCCACGGTAGCGAACACCTGTTCCTTGTGGGGTACAGATTCTGTGGTGAGTTGGGTGCGTCCTCCTGAGGGCGGTCTCTGGATTCCATGACCTGATGTGATCCCAAAGGCTTGGTCGACAGGCATACGGCACAGGGGGGTCTGGGGGGCGGAGCCCCCCAGCCGCCGGAGGCCACGGTACTGAACATCTGTTCCTTGTGCGGTACAGTCCATCTTCCTGAACTTGAGTAAATTGCGCCCAAGGGTTCGATGAGGGCGCCAAGGCTCGTCAGTGCGGGCTGGATCGTCGCCTCAAAGCCAGAGGTTCAATGACAGACACTGAGGACATGGGCCAGGCCCCGTGGGCTGGCCCGCCCGGGCCCCATTTTTGGTCCATTTTTTCCTCCTCCCGAAAATGCGTTTATTTGCATCATTGGGATCCGTGGCTCACGCCACGGCATTTTTTTCTCTCCGGAACCATTATTTGTTCACACCATTTGGGCCTGAAAACGTTATTTTGAGATTTCTGCGCGTTATCGGATGAGTTCGGGCAACAAAGTCGCGTTACCGGGTGAAGAAAACCCCAGAAAATCCCCTGGGACTTTTTCCCCCCATAATAACGCACGGAGATAGCGATTTTTGTGCATTTTTTGAGAAAAATCGTCTTTTTTGCCCTTCCCAAGGGAATTTAGGTGGAATCACCATATTTTTTCGTGTATTCGTGCGGTATCAGCCCTTTTTCGGGCAACAAAGTGGTGGTAACTGGTGAAGAACACCCCAAATTATCCCTGGGGATTATTTGGGGGCATAATAACGCACCTACATGGCGATTTTCGTCCAAACAAGTCGTTTTTTTTGGCCCTTCCAAGGCTGTGGAAACCCGTTATTTTTGGTGTGTTCGTAATATTACCATCTCTTTGGGCAACGAATGAGGAGTGTCTGCTGAAGAGCACCCCACAGTACTCTCCTGGGAGGTGTGCCTCCAAATAACGCACCGACATGGCGAGTTACACACACACACTGACAAACCCACTTGCCTGGTGAAGGTGTGTGGAGCACGGTTGGCTGAGCTGATGGATAGTTTCCGCGCGAAGGTCGTGTGCGTAAAAAATTCCCGTCGATGCCGTATTTCAACATTTTCACACACAACAAGAACCTTGTTATGCTGAACAAGATAGTTGACAGCGCTTTCGGTGGCAAAACACAATCTACCTTGCCTTGTTGCTCAAACTGTGCGCACAGGGCCCGGATCCGAATTTTTGGCCAAATCTGGCTCTCTGGGTGTGCATGTGTCCCAAAAATGTGTTTCCGGACACAGTAGTGATGGTGTGCTAAAATTTCGAGCACAGCACAGAACAAAAACGGGGCACTGGGATACCCTCCCGAAAAAAAATCGAAAAGGGATCCCCTGCCGAACTCACCAATAATAACGCGTTATAACGCGTTATTTCCGTTATAACGCGTTATACCACGTTATAACGCGTTATAACGGAAATAACGCGATATAACGCGTTATTAACACGTTATAACGTGGTATAACGCGCCCAAATAACGCGTTATTTGACGAATAACGTTATCGGTATCGTTATTTTCGTTAATAACGTTACCGATACCGTTATGAATGATATAACTTCGGATAACGTTATCGCTAACGTTATTAACGTTCCTAACGTTATAGATAACGTTAGTAACGTTACTAACGTTTTCAATAACGTCATAACAACCGATAACGCGATAAAAAATGCGTTATTATTTTTCGATACCTGGGACCCCCCGTGTATAAGTCCCCCCCCCTTACCCCCGTGTTTAAGTCCCCCCCTGGGGGTCTGGCAGGGGGGGGACTTAAACACAGGGGGACCTAAACACGGGGGTGGGCTGGTCTGGAGGGTCATCAGGTGGCCCCTAGGCCCTCCAGGTGCTGTCTGAGTCGAAAAGTGGGGTGCCAAAAGTCCATCCGGACCGGAATTACCCCCCTACGACAGCAGAGGAAGAGGTCTTCTTGGTCTCCACTGTGCCACCCCCGTGTTTAAGCCCCCCCTGTGTTTAGGTCCGCCCCCCCCGTGTTTAAGTCCCCCCCGGCCGAAAATCGCCTCCAGGGGGGGGACTTAAACACGGGGGGTCCCAGGTAACAAAAATAACGCGTTACGAGGCGATATTTTCGTTACAGGGGGGGGTCAAATAAACGTACTTAGTACTACTATTCGGCGAACGCGCGGGCCTAAATCGACCTCGCCAGAAAATTAATAAATAGTTTGCGAGCGAATAGACGTACTAAGTACGTCTATTCAACTTTTCCTAAAAACGCTGTTTGCAGGGGCTCTGCGGGGCTGTTTGGTCCACCAGGGGCGCGCTGGTCACTGCTGTCGTCCGTCTCTCACTTCTTCTGCCTTCCGGTCGAGTATCCGCTCTGTTCTCGTCCTACCACTCGCCCCTCATTTGGTTTCGTACCGTTTTGATTTGTATTGCCCCCCCCCCCCCTGGTTGACATTCTTGTTGAGTTAGTGAAAGCATACACAGTTCATCAGAGCTGTCAGCTTCACTGTCGGTGGTTGGTTGGTGCGTTGATGCTTAAAAAAAAGATGTGAAAAAGACAAGCCACAACCAGCACGCCCCAACTTACTTCTTCTTCAAGTTCTTGGGCTTGCTGGGGCAAGTCTGCATGTTGTGCCCAGGCTTCCTACACCCTTTGCAGAGCCTGCGGTGTTTGTTGGGAGTCTGGGTGGTCGGGGACGCTGCGCGCTTCTTTTCGGAGGACTGGGAGGACTGGGAAGGCTGTGTCTGTGTGAGAGAGTTCACACGAACCGGCTTCGCCCATGCCAAGATGCTTGACTGTTGGGTTGGCTGAGACACAACTTTCTTTTGGGTGGACTGCTTCTCTGTGCTCTCTTTTGCCTTCCCGTCCAACCCAGGTTCAAGGTCCGCACCACCAGCCTCAGGGGATGTTTCTGTGCTTGGTGCGAAGGTGAGGTCCGGACAAAGGGAGCTCTTCACGAACCCGTCCTCCTCACCCGACACCTTCAGCACGTACCCCATATCCCGCAAGCGCTCGGCTACCAGCGTGCCCTGGCCCGGGCCAGTTGGTTGAAGGAAGGCCGGGGAGCGCATGGCGGTGGCCCATCCTCGAATATCTTGAACAGGAGGCATTCCATCAGCAGGAGGCACATGAAAGCATCGGACGTCATCATTATGTCGGACACCAGCCGAAGCTATTGGCTCTGTTGGTGGATGGTGAAATCTGGGCAGTTGGATTGCGGGTTTGCGGGCGTGTGTTGATCAGTGCTGCACAACAGGAGAGAATGTCAAACAACGTCAGGGAAGGGGGCTGCGGGGGGTGGGGGGTGGGCTCAGCTGGTCCTCGAAGGCTACATCTATGGTGAGGTGTGTCTGGGGCCATCCGTCCACATCTTCTCGTTGGTGGTAGGGACTGCGGACGCCGTAGATGAGGAGTCGTTTAATGCGCGCCGCTCTTCAGCAGTGATTTTGACGCCTCTGGACCCCAGGAGTTTGCGGGTTTCCGGGTTTGCGGTCTTCAGCAGTGGTTCTGATGCCTCTGGACCGCAGGAGTTTGCGGGTTCGCTGGTTTCCCGTCCGTATGTGTCTGAGGGGGGATGCCCCGATTCCCTTCGTCACGACATATCTTTGAGCGTAGGTCACTTCCCCCCTCTACGGACCCCGTGCACCCTGGTTCCCCTAAGTGGCACCAATAGACCCCGTTGTCCCCATTCCTTGCCCCAAAGTTTGCAGATTTGTGTGTCTCCAAAAAGAAAATCTCAAAAAAAACGAAAAATTTTCCCAAAAAAAAAGGGTGAAAAGTAAGTACTACTATTCAACGGCCCAACGTGCCCCAGAGCCCCAAAAAAATAAGTACTACTATTCGGCTAAGTACTACTATTCAACTAAGTACGTTTATTTGACCCCCCCCTGTAATGTTATTCCGCCCAAAATAACGCGTTATAACAATAACGCTAACGCAATAACGCCCCATGTATGTATACTCATACCGGGCAACATTCAGGTATGCCAGACACACACCTGAATCTTTTTTTGGAAAGCGTCGGGTGGCACCTTGGGAGGGGGTGCAGGTCAGGTAACCTGCCCTTCAAGCCCCTAGGTATGCACGCCGCTTTGAACACACACGATCTCTCTCACGCGTGGATCTTTTTAGAGCGGTGTAGGCCACACACCCGAGCACCCTCCCCGCTTTCGATGTGACCGCCCACACGCACGCACGCGTGAAGACTGTTTGGTGCAGTGCAGGAGGCACCGGGCAAACCCGATGGCACCTCTACTGCCACAAACGTGACACAAACACTCACTCCATCACTCACCCACTCAATACCTCTCACTCACACCCAACCCCAACGATGTTTGAACGATGGTGTTGGCCGTGTTCGTAGTGCCCCTGGTGAGAGAGTCTTCCACGATGAAGATGAAGGCTCTGGTGAAGGCTGTACATTTATCCGGGGTGGGCTACGCCTTCTCCTTTTCCGGATAGTTTATACCGCACGTGACACGCACACTACGTGCGGAATCAGACCGGATCGTGTCCTTTTCTTTCTGGAAAAAAATCGGGTTTTGACAGCGCCACGCTGCTGTTGCAGGCAGGGTCATACCCAGCCATACGCTATCCCCTTCCCAGCAGAATATCCAGTAAAACCACACCCGATCCCTCACGCACTCACACACAGGCTCTCAAGTGCTTGGCAGCGCAGAAAGCAGGTGGGGGGGACAGGGGCAAAGATGCAGGGAATAAACGCCAGCAAACACTCTCTGCACCACTTGCAAAGGGTGGTTGTGGGGAGGGGGGGGGGGGGGATTATAAAAAGAACGGTGTGGTGGGTGGCGGGGGGGGTGGCTTGCGTTGTGCATGCCGCCCGCATCCAAAAAAAATACTGTATTTTCATCCGTGTGGCAGCAGGAAGTTGTGCTGTATCCGGGTGGGACCACTTCGCGGTTGCCATCTAAATGTGAGTTGTGATGCTCACCGAAAAGAGCGAGACAGCATATCCCCACATCGACACTTTGATGCGGCGTGCATGATCTCTTTCATAATAGAGCACCCACCCATCGTGCCCAGCTGGAGGTGGAGAAGGCTATTCAGAGATGCGTGTGGTGCAGATCCAATACCCCATTGGGCCATTCACTACAAACGCAGGCAGATGTGCCCTTTCACACTGTCCAACCACTCGGGGTGGGGTGAGCCTTCGCTACAGGCAATTTTTCGGCAAAGCTCGGCGGGTCCCTTCGTTCGTGAGAGCGGACTCAGTTTTGAACGACTTTTTTTTTTGCTCAGCTTACCTTTTATTAGCCGTGCTCTACTCAATCCTCGACGAGAGGGGATGAGGGTGGAGTGGGGAGGTGTTGCAAGATTGAAAGAGAAAAAAAATGGCAAAATACAGCAGCAGTCTCTCGAGTCTTCCTTTCAGATGATTTTTGCATTGATCGCTTCCACCGGGGTTGTGGGGGGTCTGAGATGGGGTTTCACGTGGTGGTCTGTTGTATAGGAGGGGGCGCGGGGGCGCGGGGGGGCGCTGCATCTGTATCCAAAAATATGGGGGGGGGGGGGTTCTTTTTGCGCGAGAAAAAAGCGTAGCAACCGTGCTTCCCCCCCTCCCCGCTCTCCTTTTCTTTTTCGATGCGTTTGACGCCTTCCACGTAGCCTGTTTGCCTTTGAGAGTGTGGAGCGCATGGAAATCTGAGTTGGCCAGACGCAACCGAAGCCAAGAGGAGGGTCGTTGGAAGCACTCTTACACTTTTCCGCAGCATGAATGTGGCAAAACAATACCAGGGGGTTGGATACACACAGCGACACGTTCCACCAATAATGCGATTTGCTTGCCCCCCCCCCCTGCACTGAGAGTTGTGCTGAATGCTGAATGCTTCCACACAAAGGGGCTCGCGGGGGGGGGGGGGGGGCGCGTAACGTGCGGGCGGGGGCGTTAACCTGCAGGATAATATGAGGGTACCTACCACCCCCCGTGTATATGTCACCCCCCCCAGGTGCAAAAATCGGGAGGGGGGTGACATAAACACACCTTTTTAGGGTGGTTGCCTTTGAGGCCCTATACGCACACGCGCGCACACCTCAGCCCTCTCACAGGCCAATCTGGAGTGCCAAGAGACGCTCGGGGGGCGTCTCTTGGCACTCCAGGTTGGCCTGTCGGGAGGACAGGGAACTGGATGTCATCCCCGGTGGAAGGGGAGGAGGAGACAGGACATGGTGTCCCGTTATTGCGAGACAAACACTTCAAGCTCACATGTCAGGCACAAGAAGCGTGTCCGTCCGGACATCCTACATGAATGGCACGGACAGCGCATCACCGAGAATAACCGAGGAGGAGCACCGCGTACTCTCACTTTGGATGGGTCGTCGTTGGGCAATATGTTGAAATGCTTGCGCTGCAGGTGAAGTGCTGGGTCACCCATCCGACACGTGAAGCAACCTGCAACACAGCGTTGGCGAGCAGGTGGCACTGAAGTTGAAGAGACCCCGCATTGTCCGTGTTGAAGAGCCTGCGTTGGGTCTTTCTGGAGCGCAAGACACGTACTGTCTGTCCTTCTCGTTCCCGTTTCCTCCGGAAGCAGGTGATACGTGCGGTTCCAAAGCGCACCCGCTGCATCCCCTCTCCCACCATCTTTCGTTCGGCGGCTATTCCGCGCTCTCTTCAACGCGTCGTCGCGAAGATTGCGTCTCAGTATCAGCAGGCAATCCCCGGCTTCCAGTGTGTGTGTGTGTGTGTGTGTGTGTCACCCCTCCTTTCCAGCGCAATGAGGAGGAGAGCGATGTGTGGTGTCACGTAGAGCAGGAGTAGGAGAGCGGGATCGGTTCTCACTGAGTGGACTCGAGGGGACACTGCTGCGATGCCAGCATGCTAACCCAAGATGCAATACGAACACCTAGGGATATCCCATCCGTCCCATGGGATGTCGCATGGGAGGACATGATGACCCCTGGGAGAACCTACGTGACCCAATCGGGTCTCCCATGGACAAGGTCGGTACCGTACGTTCTCCCAGGGGGGAACACGTGCCCTCCCCTGTGGGATAGTGACCATCACCCGTGTGGGAGACCCCATTGGGATATCCCACATGGGAGGTCCCAGTCCTGGCCACCGTGATGAGGCCATTTACTCCCCAAAATGTTGACCAACACGTCGTCTCAGCCTGTAAGAGTGCCCACGACACCCCACCCCCCAAAAGGTGTGTTTATGTCACCCCCCCAGCAGCCCTGGGGGGGTGACATAAACACACCCCTTTTGGGGGGTGACATATACACGGGGGGTGGTAGGTATACTGACAAAAAGGAGGAGAAGCAAAAAAAAATGATGCAGAGAAACTCAGTGGTCGCGCTAACTTCACTCCCTACTCCCGGCATTTTCGACGATTTTTTGAGGTACGTTTTTTATTTGCAAACAGGGATTTGTCCACAACTCGAAAAGTTTTGGTACCTCAATTCAGTATGAAACAAGTGCACCAAAAACATGAAAGTGACCCCATGGCGTTTCGCACGGATCTCAAATATTCAAAAGAAGGCAGAGACGGGAAGAGAAAAAAATGGGCCCCGCGGGGCAGGGGTGGGTGGGTGGCCTTGATGGCTGCTGCTCTTCACGCCCTGACTTTCGCCGTTCCCCAAACTTCCACAAGCATCGCTTTGCATGAAACTCTCAGCACCCCTTTTGCCTTCCCTACCGAGTGACTGCTTCCCGCGCAGCACTGGGCTCCGACCACACGAGTTCAGCTCGGAACAGATGTTCACTACCGTGGCCTCCGGCGGCTGGGGGGCTCCGCCCCCCAGACCCCCCTGTATCACTAGGCTGCAGCGTGTGCCTGTCTTGTAGCCAAGTCCTTTGGGTTCACATCAGCGAATGGGACCCAGACCACTCTCAGTAGCCTCAGGAGGACGCATCCAACTCACACAGAATCTGTACGCCCGCAACTCCCACGCGCTCCCACTACGGCGCAAGGAACAGATACTCACTACCGTGGCCTCCGGCGGCTGGGGGGCTCCGCCCCCCAGACCCCCCTGTATAGCGTGTGCACGAGGTTTCACATACAACATGCTTCGTGGGGTCCCCACGTCCAGTGCTGGCATCAGTGTCTTGAACAGGCTACACCCTCGCCGTATCAGGGGTGGCACTCAAGCTGGCACATGTTTGCCTACTTGGTGGCGTTGTTGGCAGTTGAGCTGAGTGGGGAACTCCCGTCCCTGCTTTCCGAGCAGGTGCCTGACCCCTAGCCCGGGTTGTTACTGATCACATGCTGTAGAGACAACCAGGACGGAAAATTTGAGTGTCTTCAAACAAGCCCATTTTTTCAAAATGACCCCACTACGATCCGGGCGAGGCTCGGAAATGCAACGAAACGCGGTTTCCCCGCCCAAAAACGAGCCCCTTTTTCAGGTACGTTTTTTCGCTCCCGATTTCCAAATTTTGGGAGATTTTTCCAATATTTAGCGCGACCACTGAGAGAAACACGCTCTCAACACACTACGACGGCACATCACATAACACACGGGCCCGCCGTTTTCCTTTTTGATTTTCGAGGCCCAACACGGCCTCTACCTGAGAAAGGGAGGAGGGGCAGTTTTTTTGCGCATTCTCCCCAAAGTAACAGACCAGCATCCGGGCCTCCACTGAGACCATCCTCGGTAGGAGGAGCAACCGAGGCGGCTCCCAAAAAAAATGAGGGTGGGTTGCGTATGGCATTCTCTTGGCCTATTTCGGAGAAAATACCGGACCCACCCTCACCCCCCTCACCTCCGTTATTCTTCTTGTGAAAACCCCATCGAAGGGGGGAGGGGGGCAGTGGCTGGGGTAATTTTCTGGGGGGTCGCTTACACACGGTGGGATCTTGTAAATTTTACATGTATAACTACAAGTATAATACATGTACCGTAAACGGAAAAAGGGTGGACCGTAAAAATGTTCCAAGTTCCCAAAAAAAGACCAAACGTTCCATCTTTTTTACGGTCCACTATTTATTGGGACTGCATATGGAAAAGACAATGCGATTTTCGCCCGCGGGCTGGTGGGTTGCGGGGCGCGGACTGCGGCCTCCACGCCGCAGACTCCCGCACGTAGGCCTCCCGACCTCCCAGCTTTGGACCCTCCCTCCACCACCGCAACCAACACCAGCAAGAGAAGCAAGTCCTCCCTGCGTGTGGAAAGGGCACGATCACCACCACTCACCTCGAGACTCACCCACCACCACACCTCGAGAAGTGTAGTACCATGCAAGGAGCGTTCCGGTAGAAGTAAAAGTAGAACCTGATGCACGAGCCCACAAAAGCAGCCACAGTACGGCAGGGCGCGCAGACAGAAGCTGAGACCACCGGGCTCCCTCCAGATGTAAATTCGTGAATCAGTGCCCGGAAAATTCAGGGAAATCGTACTCCTTTAGTGTAGTACACCCTGCAGTAACTGTGGGAGAACAGTTCCCGGACGATGGTGAGCGCACACTCTGTGCTGAGGCTCTGTGGTGTTAATCCTGCAGCTTCAGTCGTACGATTTCCTTGGTTCCTTCGCGACTTCGTCACGAAGGAACTCGTAAAAAAAACCGCCAAGTCCACTATCCCAACCGTAAAATAGGTGGACCGTAAAAATGTTCCAAGTTCCGGAAAAATCCCATTTGTTCCATCTTTTTTACGGTCCACCTATAGTACGGTTCACCTTTATTACGGTCCACAATATTTCCGTTTACGGTATTATACATGTATAATACTTGCATGTCAACTATTATACATGTATAATACATGTATATGCCTGAAATATACCGTAAACGGAAATATTGTGGACCGTAATAAAGGTGAACCGTACTATAGGTGGACCGTAAAAAAGATGGAACAAATGGGATTTTTCCGGAACTTGGAACATTTTTACGGTCCACCTATTTTACGGTTGGGATCGTGGACTTGGCGGTTTTTTTTACGAGTTCCTTCGCGACGAAGTCGCGAAGGAACCAAGGAAATCGTACGACTGAAGCTGCAGGATTAACACCACAGGGCCTCAGCACAGAGTGTGCGCTCACCATCGTCCGGGAACTGTTCTCCCACAGTTACTGCAGGGTGTACTACACTAAAGGAGTACGATTTCCCTTAATTTTCCGGGCACTGATTCACGAATTTACATCTGGAGGGAGCCCGGTGGTCTCAGCTTCTGTCTGCGCGCCCTGCCGTACTGTGGCTGCTTTTGTGGGCTCGTGCAGCAGGTTCTACTTTTACTTCTACCGGAATGCTCCTTGCATGGTACTACACTTCTCGAGGTGTGGTGGTGGGTGAGTCTCGAGGTGAGTGGTGGTGATCGTGCCTTTTCCACACGCAGGGAGGACTTGCTTCTCTTGCTGGTGTTGGTTGCGGTGGTGGAGGGAGGGTCCAAAGCTGGGAGGTCGGGAGGCCTACGTGTGGGTGTCTGCGGCGTGGAGGCCGCAGTCCGCGCCCCGCAACCCACCAGCCCGCGGGCGAAAAACGCATTGTCTTTTCCATATTCAGTCCCAATAAATGGTGGACCGTAAAAAAGATGGAACGTTTGGCCTTTTTTTGGGAACTTGGAACATTTTTACGGTCCACCCTTTTTCCGTTTACGGTACATGTAAAATACATGTATATCAAGTAAAAATACAAGTATAATACTTGCATGTCAACTATTATACATGTATTTTTACTTGATATACATGTATTTTACATGTATATTTCAGGCATTTACATGTATTTTACATGTATAATACTTGTCATGCAAGTATTATACATGTAAAATACTTGTCATGCAAGTATTTTACATGTATAATACTTGCATGACAAGTAAAAATACATGTAAAATACATGTAAATGCCTGAAATATACATGTAAAATACATGTATATCAAGTAAAAATACATGTATAATAGTTGACATGCAAGTATTATACATGTATAATACATGTACCGTATACGTAAATATTTTGGAACGTAAATATTATGGAACGTAAATATTATGGAACGTAAATATTTTGGAACGCTGGTGGGTTGGCGTTCCAGATTTTTTTCGTTCCATAATATTTACAGGGCTTTCTGCGACTCGGGGACTTGGACCAGGTGATCGGACGGCGTACAGAGTCCCTGACGGGACCTACTCGTGCACTTTTCGCGCGATTCCTGACGCAAGCCGTCCTCACCACCGAGTCCCGAACTGGCCCTGTAAATATTTTGGAACGTAAATATTATGGAACGGACCGGCCAAAAATGGGCCCGTTCCATAATATTTACGTTCCATAATATTTACGTATACGGTATATACTTGTAGTTATACATGTAAAATTTACAAGATCCCACCGTGCAGCCCCGGGGGGGGGGGGGGGGGGGGGGGGCTGGCGTGCAGGGTGCAGGCAGCGCGCGCAAATGCGGCCTGTTTCCGGGTGCCCGCGCGCTGCCGGCGACCGTGCACCCGAGGTGCACGGTTTGGGCTGAATCTGGGTGACGTACGAGTAGGGCTCCCACCCTGAAAATGGGCTACCTGCGGTCACTCCAGGTGGCTGACATCACCCGAAAGTGACCCAAAATCAGCGGGACCCCCTCCTCGGGTGTTCCGAAACCCCTTTCTTTTGACTATTTGGAATCCGTGCGGATCGTAGTGGGGTCACACTGTGGGTCGAGGTGTCAAGCTTCACCCATGAAATGTGGGTCTGATTCAGGGTCTGGCCCCAGGAGGCTGGCCCCAGGAGGATGTGACTGGGAGGCAGCCACACCAGCCCACCCACCCAGCGGGACCCCCTCCTCGGGTATTCCAAAACCCCGTTCTTCTGAATGTTTGGAACTTTTGCGAATCGTAGTGGGGTCACTTTGTGGGTCTAGGAGCCAAACACCGTCCATGAAATGTGCCTCTGGTTCAGGGGCCGGTCCTAAGGGAATGTGACTGGGAGGCAGCCACACCCACCCACCCAGCGGGACCCCCTCCACGGGTGTTCCTAAACCCCTTTCTTTTGAACGTTTGGAATTTGTGCGGATCACAGTGGGGTCACTTTGGTGGTGTGTGAGCCAAGCATCACCCATGAAACACGGGTCTAGTTCAGGGGCTGGTCAGCGTGGCTGGGAGGCAGTCAGCCCACACCCCACCCCACCCACCCAGTGGGACCCCCTCCTCGGGTGTTCCGAAACCCCTTTCTTTTGAACGTTTGGAATTTTTGCGGATCACAGTGGGGTCACTTTGGTGGTGTACGAGCCAAGTTTCGCCCATGAAACGTGGGTCTGGTTCAGGGACTGGTCATGGGTGAAGGTGGCTGGGAGGCAGCCACCTTCACCAGCCCACCCCACCCCACCTACCCACCCAGAGGGACCCCCCCCTCGGATTTTCCAAAAACCCGTTCTTTGGGATATTTGGGATCCGTGCGGATTGTGGTGGGGTCATTTTGGCCATGGGGTGCCTATTGACACCACTTACTGGGAAATGCCAATTGCACGGCGCTGAAGTAACCACTGTTACAAGTGGTTTTACAAGTGGTTTACATGTAAAAAATTTTACATGTAAATTTACAAGTGGCACTTGTAAAATTACATGTGCCACTTGTAAATTTTACAAGTGGTACATGTAAAATTACATGTGCCACTTGTAAAATTACATGTAAATGACATGTGCCACTTGTTATTTACGAGCTTTCCTGAACACTGGCGAGCCGTGTTGTTCCATTTGTTTATCCCCCGCGACCCCAGCCCTGCTGCACACACACACCCTCACTTACAAAAGGACCTTTGCACCTCCAACATGAGCAAGAGAACGGCAACCACAACACCGACGCGCAACAGCAAGCGGACGAAGAGCGGGGATCTGGGGAAGGATGATGAGCGGCATGAAAGCCAGCTGCAGCAGCTTGTGGAGGACTTTGTGGCCGTGTACACCACCAGGAAAGGGGGGGAGGTGTTTAAACACTCGGTGCTGAAGGAGATGCTGCAGAAGGTGCTGGTGACCACCATCCCCCCCAAGAGTGGAGTGATAACAAAGGTGCTGAAACGCAAATACGATGCACTGGCCTCATACAAGTCGCTGAAGGATGCATCCGGCGACCTGTACACGGTTCGGATCGACGGAAACCATGATATGGCCATCCACGGCATCGCGCTGAAGCCCTTCCCCACGCCAACGCAGAAGAAGTCGGAGGGTTTTGCGCGCCTCAAGCTGGTGGTGGAGGACCTGGACCATATGGATATGGTCAAGATGTACAAGGCATCGGCACAAGCCTCCACATCCGAGACGCGTCCGAAGAATAAGGCAGTGGCGGCGGTGGCGGCGATGCAGCACGTCGTTGTGGGCGTGCACGACCAGGAGACCGGGCGCTACTATAGCGTCATCGTCGAGAATGGCTTCACCAAGCTGGTGACGGCGACGCTGGAAGGGGTGCAGGTCGCCTACACCTTCTACAGGGACCGTCCTTCGGACCAGTGTGAGCCAGGTGAATACAGCGGCTCGCTCGTTGTGCCGCCTCCGCATTTTGTGGATTCAAGCAGAAATCTGCAGGTCACGGTGCTGAGTGGGCTGACACGGATTGACGTGCCGATCACACCCCCTCCGACAAAGCAGGCCGCAACGACGGTCATCCAGACCAGCTGGTCCGCAATCATGCCCCAGAACCTCGAAGCCACCCCGAAGCCTGAGCCGGCCTCTGAGGACTCTGAGGACACCCCCAACGAAGACGCCCCTGTGTCTTTCCTGTCGGATCTCTCGGGATAGCGGCGTCTCGGCCACAACAGCAACACGTCTGCGCAAACATCAAAAAGACGTAACACATTGGGCAGACACACACCCCCCCCCCCCTCCCCCAACCCCCGAAACCCCTGACCCTGCGACACGCTTTTGTACCCACTATCAAGTTGCTTGCTGAGTTGCCATTCATATGATCCACACGCACTTCGACTTGCAACAGGAACACACACAACCCTTCCCATGACGAGCCCACGACAGCTTCACGCTGGGACAGTGAGGCATATCGGTGAAATCATTCGACAACACAGGGCAGAGTTGGGCATGTCTCTGCGCGACTGTGAACGGCTGGGCTCACTCGTTCGCAGAGAGACAGGGATCTCGATGGGGCTTTCATACCCCCTCCTCGTAAAGCATGAAGCTCCCCTCCGGCTGATGACGCCCTCTCTGCTAGGGAACATGCGGGGGTGCCTCGAGTTTCTGCTGAGGGCTTTCCCCATCCGCTCGGGTCGCCCCCCACCAACAGTCATGGTCACGGGTGATGGCTACACACCCGGTAGCCTTCAAGGAAAGAGCAGGCAGCGACTGGCAATCGCATTGACGGACGGGATCACCGCGTCCCGCTTTCTGACAGTGTGTGACCGCCACAAGCCCCTGTTCTACGAATGGTGGATGATCCATGCCTTGGGGCAGATTGTGGCAGTTCAGAAGGGGATCTTTACGAAGGGGCCTTGCTCCTTTTCCATCACCCAGTTCCGGCTTGGGGGTGACCACTTAGAGTTGTGGTCACTCTTCAAAGGTGTAGGTGGGACAGGGCATCGTTCTGCCTTCTGCCTTACAGGAATCGACGAGCGTTTGGAGTACCTGCATGACTGCCACCGCTGTAGTATCCAAGAGATGGATGCCGCAGGATTCACTTGTAGCATCGCTTCAAAATTCTCGAATCCTGTCTACACCGTGACGCCCCCCCTTCACGACACGAAAGGTGTTATGCGCCTCATTCTACGTACGCTGCCGGGATCAAAAGTGGTGGAGGAAACCATCCTTGGAAAAGTGGGCAAAAATTTCACTGGGAAGCACGCAAGAGAGATACTCGCTGCTTTGAAGGCCATCACCGTGGGGAATCAGCGGACATTGTGCTGCGCAATGCAATCGCTGATCTTCTTCCGCTACCAAGACATACCAGTGCGATACTTCTCAACAGGTTCCTGCCGCAAAGAGTTTCTATTCGCTGTGATCAGCTATCATGTGCTGATTTTCTTGTTGGAGTGGGCAAATCCCGGGATCACTCGCTCGGCATATGCTCATTCTCTCGAACACTGGTTTGATGAGCAGGATGCGCACAGGGTCACCGTCTCCGACGAGCTCTTCGAACAGGGCAACGGTGAGCGCAAGAGGTGGACACGTGGGGGATCCCCGCAGACGATGGAGCGTGATCTGCAGATCTATGAACTGAAACAGAAACACTTGACGGATGAAAATACCGTGCGCAAAGTGCCTCCACTGACTCCTACCATCGGCGAGCGGCCCCAAATATTATCTTACGATTCCATGCGCCTGTGCAGGTGTGTGATCACTCACAATGATACGTGGCTCAAGGCTGCTCGTCAATTGGTGGTCCGCTTGGACAAACTTGGCCTCGGGTCACATGTGCGCCGCAGAGATGGTCACGGACAAACATTTCAGGCAGAACCCGGCAACAACGGCGATGTTTTCCTGGTTTGCATCTGTGACGAAGAACCCTGGGAGGTGACGGAGGTGACGCCCCCTGCACAAGGAACCACCGACGGGGAGGAGGCTGGTGATGACGGAAACCTTGCGAGTGACGGCAATAGCGGCGAGGCTGGTGATGATGATGATGATGATGATGATGGCGACGAGACATCCGCCACAGAAGAGTACAGCTGCGTTGTTTGCCCTGAAAAGAGCTTCGCGCGGGTTTACGGGCTCTACGCCCACTACGACGGACAGCACCGGCCGAGGGCGCAGTGTGAATGTCGAGTGTCTTGCCCCTTGTGTGAGAAAACGGTGTTCAGAAGTGGACTTAGCCAACACGCCCTCTACGTCCACCAGGATGAGCTGGACATCACGACCTGCCCTGTGTGTCTGCAGGAGTTTGCTTCACAAGAACTGAGGGATAGGCACATGTCGGACGAACACCCTGCAGTCTGAAAAAATGAGACTCGTCGTCGGCACAAAATACAATCAGTCCACTCGATCCGATCTCGACAGCTGTTGCATTGCACTCCCACCGTTTGCTGGTCATTTCTCCCCCCTCCTTGCCACTCCGCTTGCCAAAAAACCCCCCATCACAGTGTAGAGTATGAAGGAAACCGCGGAGATGACAAGTGGCACATGTCATTTACATGTAAAATTACAAGTACCACTTGTAAAAGTTACAAGTGGCACTTGTAATTTTACAAGTGGCACTTGTAACCACTTTTCACTTGTAATTTTACATGTAAAACCACTTGTCATGTCATTTACTTCAGCGCCGTGTGGGTAAAAGTACCCCCCCCCCCTGTACAGGTACAAGGGGGGGGTCCTTTCCTACAGGTGCGGGAGGCAGCCAGTGCACCCCCCCCCCCTGTCCCCCACTTTGCGAGGGACCCCCCCCCCCCCCGACCAGGGTGGGGGTCACCCAAAATTTCGAGGAAATCCTGCACGGTGGACTCCAGCCACCCTAGCGGGAGTCTGGGAGCGGGAGTCTGAGAGGGTGTCTTTTTCTGCAGTATGTACTGGAGACTCCCGCTAGCGGGAGTCTATTTTCCAGCTAATTTAGGCTAAAGACTCCCGCTAGCGGGAGTCCGAGACTCCCGCTAGTTGAGACTCCCGAAAAGGGTTACCCTACCCCCGCTGGAGTCCACCGTGTGGTGTCACCCTGAAAACCTGGGTCGCCAGCCTGACCTCAGCCCGCGGGGAGCCCCACAAAATACAGCGTTCATTCTAAGAATTTCTTCCACCCCTTCCGGTCTCCCCCAACCGCCCATTTTTGCATCACGCCCCATCTGCCAAAGGATCGGCAGCAGGGGGGACACATCCATACTTATCCCTTTTGGACAATTTGAGCGATTGTTTAGGCCGTGCTCCTAGCAGCCCCCAGAGGAGCCTGCTGTTCTTTCAATCCGTTCACACAACAGGCCCCCCCGCGGCGCTGAGATTTTTGGTGCACTCAGGACGGGCGACCCTTGCACCAAACAGACCCACAGAAGGGGTTGTAAGAATGCCAGTAAGGGGCTAGTTTCTTTCAGATATAACGCCACACACACATGCATTGGTGCGGGGGAGAGGGGTCGAGGGAAGGGCGAGGGTGATGGTGTGCAGAGCGGGAGGGGGTGTGCAGCCCGACGGCTCCCCTTTGGAAAGAGTTCCTCAGCTCATGAATGCTGAGATAACCGTACACATGTGTACCGTCCGCTGGGAAAGGGTTAAAAGCTAACGCAACCGGGGAGGGGGGTGGGGGTTGAATCACAAGAGAAGGGGTCGCAACGACAGTTGGCGTTCTTCGAACGCTGAACCCCCCCAAAAAAAAACAAGGCGCAGCAACCGTGCTTCCCCTTTCTGGGGTTTTATCGCCCCCCCCTTCTTTTGATGCGTGATATACTTTTTTTGGCGCATCCACTGCACAAACAGCCCGACGACTGCCTCTGATGCGGGTTTTTTTTGTGGAGCACATGCGAACACGAGATAGCCATACGCAACTGAAGGAGGCAGCGTTTCTTTTTTTTGTCGGAAGCACCCCCTCCGCTTGAACGCTCATCGTAAACGTGCTAAAAAAGTTCTGCCAGTGCCAGGTTACTGGGGGGGGGCAAATACAAGCATACATGCTAATACAAGCATACATGCGAATACAAGCATATTATGAAAATCCGGATTTATATAAAAATTTCAGGCTAATAGAAGCATACATGCTTGTATTAGCCTGGTAGAAAATATTGGGTATTTTTGGGGTTTTTGGGGGTTTTCCACCACAAAATAGCAATTTTTTCTACCAGGCTAATACAAGCATATATGCTTGTATTAGCCTGGTCAACAAAAATTGGGTTTTTAGTATGCTTGTATTCGCAGTATAACCATTTATAATTTTTCCAGAAAGCCCCGCATTATGCGAGCTGGCACGCTTAATACAAGCATATATGCTTGTATTTGCCCCCCCCCAGTAAGATGAGATGTAAAGTGAGGATGAAACGGGAGGGTGTGCCTGGGGCGGGGAGGGGGTATCGGCATGAAGCCACCTAGAGTCCTTGCTCGCTCGATCACACTTGCAACCGAAGCGGTGCTCAGGAGTGCGGCAGTGTGTGGTGCTGTGCGCGCACACAAGTCACATGAAGGGTGAGGGCGTAGTGCCGCTCGCCCTGTTAGATTTTCTGTTGCGTGATAATGAATATCTTCGTGATTTCGTTTGATACAGCCTGGGGACCCAGCGGCATCGGTATAAATAAAAACCGGGCAGAGTTTTTTTTTTTGGAGGGGCGTGGGCCTTCGTTGTTCTCCGCAAGATACTGGCCTGGCTGCCTGCTTCGCACGAACTGGGCATGGCTTGCCTCACAAGCTCGCCAATCTCACTGCAACGGTACTTTTTATACCATCCAAAACACAGCGCAGCATTGTGTATAGGAGGAAATACGATACTAGAAAGGACTGGCGTCATCACCTCTGTCATGTTTCCCTTTCTTCGTGCTCCACCACACCTTCTGTACTTCAGACAACACAAACACACAATAGCCGGTCGTGAGATTTGTGCAGAGGAGTGGTGGAAGCGGTCAACAAAACATTTTTCTGACCAAAATAGACCTGGCCACCTGTTCCTTGATTGCTGCCACAGCTGAGCCGTGAGCTCCAGGTGCAACCATCACAAAGGCACTTCCACACAAGCGCCCCCGCAGCTGTCTTGCGCTCCAAGAGCACAACCAGCTGTTTTTTCGTGACTCCACAGGTGACCTTTGCATCGCCAGCCGCGCTTTTTCTCCGTGACTTCACAGTCGAGCCCTGAGCTCCAGGAAAACCGCACACACCACTAGCCGTTCCTTGTGCCTCTTTAGTATGCCCTGAGCCTAGGAGCCCATCACAGGAAAAGAAGACCTCTGCACCGCGAGCCGTTTCTTCCTGCGACTCCACAGCGGGCCCTGAGCTCCAGGAGCTGATGTGCATTAGATTAAGACGTGCACCATTTGCTGCTCGTTACGCGACTCCACAGTGAGCCCTGAGCTCCCGGATCTGACCGCAGGAGAGGACCATGAGCTGTTCGCTTCGCGACTCCACAGTGGGCCTTGAGCTCCCGGAGCATGAGAGTATCACGAGCTGTTCGCCTGCGACTCCACAGTGAGCCCTGAGCTCCCGGATCTGACCGCAGGAGAGGACCATGAGCTGTTCGCTTCGCGACTCCACAGTGGGCCTTGAGCTCCCGGAGCATGAGAGTATCACGAGCTGTTCGCCTGCGACTCCACAGTGAGCCCTGAGCTCCCGGAGCTGACCGCATGAGACGACCATGAGCTGTTCGCTTTGCGACTCCACAGTGAGCCCTGAGCTCCCGGAGCATGAGAATGTCACGAGCTGTTCGCCTGTTCGCCACAGTGAGCCCTGACCTCCCGGATCTGACCGCATGAGAGGACCATGGGCTGTTCGCTTCGCGACTCCTCAGTGGACCCCCGAGCCCCCGGAGCATGAGTATGTCACGAGCTGTTTCACCTGCGACTTCACGTGAGCCCTGAGCCCCCGGAGCTGACCGCATGAGAGGACCATGGGCTGTTCGCTTCGCGACTCCACAGTGGGCCCTCGAACTCCCGGAGCATGAGAAGATCATCAGCTGTTCGTTCGCGACTCGACCCCCCAGGGCCCCCTCCGATTCGGACCCGCAGAGAGGTGACAACCTGTCTCGCAGGGTTCTGGGTCCAGCACGGCTCCTCCAGAGAGATGCTCGCAGAGAAGGATGCGATGCAGCTGACGACCGTCACTGTGCGCCGCATCGCGAGTTCCTCGCGGAGCAAGACCTGGACAGTGCGGAGGAGATCCTCGGGGGCTGGGCTTCGCCTCCCAGGGGTGACGAGCGCCCTCTGTGATAGCGTGGATAACCGGCGGTCGTATCAGCCGCATATGCCGGATTCAGCGTTTGAGGTGCTGCAGAGCGCGAGGGGGTTCAACCGGGTGCAGCGGGCGCGGGTTGTCCCCGGGACAGGCGATTCACAGACTGAGCCGAGTGGTTTCACAGACATCCGTGCATCGGCATCGATACAGGAGAGGCGGCACCTGATGCCACGAAACGCGCCAGCCGTGTCCACAATGGGAACAACCCACGAGTCCCTCGGGAGGGGGCGGGTATGAGGTGAACACTACCGGCGACTCCTTCGGTGACCTGCCGTTGCACCGCAGCAGGGGTTAACTTTGCACTGCGGATGCACGAGTCACTCTTCACCGTCCCCTGACACCCGTGCGGGTTGGGGTGAACAGCGGACCGGTCGCCTCGGAGGAAGTCGCTCTCACAAGCGTGTCGACTTCTTCGGGCGCACCGTGGACGTCGCGGTGCGGCCGGAGGGTGTGGGCCACTCGGGTGCGGTGGCCCTTCGCGTCGACCTGTGGACCTGCCTCCCTGCAGTGTCGGCCCCCCGAGGAGATGGCGCTGAAGGGGGTGAAGCAGGTGGTGCTGACGACCTGCATCTGGCCCGAAAATCCTGAAGTCCCACAGTGAGCCCTGAGCTCCCGGAACACGAGAAGACCATCAGCTGTATTGCCGGCAATTCCACAGCGGCCGAAGCTGACCGCACGAGAAGATCATGAGCTGGTCGTTCCCCGACTCCACAGTGAGCCCTGTGCTCCCGGAGCTGATCGTGATTAGATGAAGACCTCTACACCACTCGCTGCTGCGCCTGCGACGCCACAGCGGGCCCTGAGCTCACCAGGAGCACCCGCGCGCAAACATTCACCACTCGTGATCCATGAACACCAGAAGCTGTTCGTCGGAGAAGAAGTCCTGTCCGGCACTAGCTGTCCGCCCTGCGACCCCACAGTCGAGCGGGAGAGACTTGGGTTTCCTGAGCTCCAGGAGGTGAAGACCTCCACGAGCCGCTCTTCTTCGACGCCACAGCCGAGCCCGAGTTCCAGGAACATCCGCGCATCTGACTGTTCCTTGCGACTCAACAGCTGAGCTGTGAGTAACCATCCCACACAACTAGTCATTAGTTCATCTGGAGCTCATCGCATGAGAGGAACCCCCGTTCTACCGGCCATCTTCTGCGATTCCGCAGCTGACCTGTGCCCCGAGGGCAAACCCCATGAGCAGAAGACCTCATACACAACTGGGCGTTCTCTCCGTACCACTCTACAGCTGAGCCGTGAGCTCCGGGAGGAACCTTCCGCAGAAGTAGCCGCTTCCTGCGCAGCCGAACCGAGGGCTCCAAGAGCCAAGCCCACCGAAGTTCACCTCTGCATCGGAGCGCCGCGGATGATCTCCAAGGTGCCGGTCTCGAGACCAGGCGTTTTTTGCATTCGACCTGCTGCCACTCAACGCGCATCCACAGAGATCTAAATGGGGAGGCAATGCGTCAAAAATGCCTTTTCCGCTGCGTTGCACACCCAAGGAACCCTAACGGGTCAGGATTTCCACACAACTGCATCACGCCGCAAACCTCGTCGGGTTTTCTCCACCGCCGATACAATGTGGACATCGCCGGTTCCGCACACCGGGTTTCTTCAGCCACGGGAATTTCACCAGGGGCCTCAAGGAGGCCGTGTCGAGGCAAGCTCTCCTGACAAACAACGGGCGAGGTCGACAAGACAGTTTGTTGGGACACGTTCCCTCTTCCTTCTGGCACTGGCGGTCCAGCCCCCCAGGGTGAGGGTTGCGAGGGTCTTCTTGTGGTTCTGCGCCTCAACGCGAAAGCCACCATTTGGCTGGAGTCCGACAGAAGCCGCTGCACCGAGCAATACGAACGTGTGTCAACTGTGGCAGGTCACGGTCCGGTTGATCTCCGCCGCGCCCGCCTGGACGATATCTAACCACAGAACAGATGTCACCCCTTCTTACGTGGGAAACGTTCACGCAGGTACTGAGGATGAACAAATGGAGAGTTCAATGGAGAGTTTTTCACCCCACTCCCTCCTGGCGAGGCGCAATGTGCTACCGAACTACTCTCGCGGCACGCAGCAAGGAAGCGTTCAGGCGCTCATCACCTTGATGACGAGAATCCGAAGGCGAGGGGTCAGCAACACGAACGTGAACATACAGCAAAGCTGCAAAACTCCCCTATCATGTACCGAAGCCGGTTTTTTCGGCACCGCAACAGATTGACTGTTTTCCAACCGAAGTACGACAGTCGAGGGCGTTTTCTGAACAACACGCGTCGTATTGGACACTGACACAACCCACAGCGGCCCCGCGCCATGGGCGACAAGGGACTGGACATTTTGTTCCCGTTATGGGTGCTGAGTCGAAAATTTCCGGGACAATCCGCAGCGCACCCACCGCGGAGGCCGAAACCCGCAGAGGTGAAAGAAGACACGACCTGTTACGTCCAGCCCGATGCGCAGCTCAAAAATCGGAGAGTGACCGACCCCATCGCGAACACAGATACGTAAGCTCCCCATCTTCCCCGAAAAGAGGGCCTCCCCAACCGCCGGAGTTTTTTCTCGAGGCGCCGGGCGTCATCTCACCGACACCCCTCCCCGTACCGACGGGAGGAGGTTAAGGTGTTGACCGTGTTGGTGAAAGCCGACCCTGAAGAACTGCGAGCCTCCACGGGTTAACAAGAGGAACGAACGGCGGCGGATGGGGGTTTTATCGAACGACGCCCGAAGGCAAAAATATATCATGGTAGTCCTGAGATGCGACTCCCAAGGTGCATGTACCCATACGTCACATCCTCGACAACGACTGGGTCGTCGCGCCTGACTTCGGTACAGGTGTATGGGACGGCCCTATCGCGCCGAAAGGGCAGCACATCGGATTATCAACTTCATCATGTCCCGGCAAGCACTGGCCACCTTCACCAGCTTCATGGGGCGCCACCAGTCACCGGGTCGACGCAACGGTTTCCAGCGCTAGGCTTCGAGCTCGACCTCACCACCGTTTTTCCGGTCCGCACCAAGTGGGCACGCTCATCAGGCGACAGACGACGCAGACCACAGCGTCAGCAGGGTTCTCGACATACGAAGGTTCAACGACCGAGTCCAAGCCCTTATCTACAGCGCGGATCTGACCGACACCCGCGGGCACAGAGCCCCAGAAGCACATGGCGTTTGCGCTACTTCGAGGCCGGCGTCTAGCAGGACACCGTCTTCGACCGCAGCAATACCCTCGACAGGTACGAAAGCCTGAGATGTGAAGGATCCGGCGCCCCCATCGCGGGGGCGCCCATGGCCGCACAGCGAGCCGACTCCTCACGCGAAGGACAGTGACTACAACAGCCGTACCCTCTCTTCCTAAAATTAAGCGCTTCGCGTCCCTGAGGGTCCTGGGTGGAAGCGGTCAACAAAACATTTTTCTTCGTTCCATTTTTGTGTTTCCATAGCGCCAAGTAAGATATCGACAGAAGGACGTCTAGTACGCGTATTTTTAAAAATTCTTCGCAAAACCCGCCCCCCCCCTCGCTGTCGTGCTGGTCCACTCGCGTGATTCTTGTCCAGGGGACAGAGGGGGCAGGTCAAAGATAGAACACATTTCTTTATACAACCAGGGGGTGTTGGGAGGGGGGGGGGGGGGAAGGGGCGGCGGCGACGTTGCCCTCATCGGAATGCCTATGCACACCTTTTGGGTCGGCATGACGAAGGGATCACCCCCACACCGACCAATCTGGTCAGCCAACTGACCTGGCACCATACAGCATCCTAGCGAGATGGGTGTGTGTGCTTTAGGATGGAGTTGGCTGAACCGACAGTGGGTCTTTGTGCTTCGGTCTCGCCAGGCTGTCTGGCACTGCGACCATAGAACAATCGAATGGTGTGCCCCAGAACGGCCGCCACAGGTGAGGGATGGGGCAGGATATGCCCGGGATGCGGTGGGGGAGGGACGGGGTCAGGGTCTAGAGGCCAGCGCCGCATCTCAGACTACACCCAACACATAGCTGGGGCAGTGAGAGCAGCCAGCTGACCTCCTGCACTTCACACGAAGGGGCCAGGCAGGTCGTGTGCCCTGTCCAGCCCCAAAGCAAAGCCGAAAGTGTCACTTCAACTCTGCCGCTCTTTCTCTACTGTTGATACTTCGTTTGATGCGTTGACGCTTCCACACACACTTACAAACCCACTTGCCTGATGAAGGGGGTGGTGTGTAGAGCACGTTTGGCAGAGCTGAATGACACTTTCCGCGCGAAAGTCGTGTGCGTAAAAAAAAAAGGGGGGGGGGGGGGCTGTGTTACATAATGTTTTGTGAAACTGGCAGAAAAGTAAATAAATATTCGGTTCTGCACCAGCCGTTCCCCCAAGGCAAAGCAGGAGGGGGGAGGGGGGGGGAGAGGGGGCCGTTTTTTTTCGCTGAGGCTATGTAATTAAAGCAACTCTCAACGAGACAAGATAACGCCGGGGAGGGGGGGGGGGGTAAATAAGACTCTGGCAAGACAGGGCGCCAGCAGCATGGGGGTATTGTCATAAAATATCGAGGTGTGGGGGTGGGGGGGGGGGGGGGGGGGTGAGGGTGTGGTTGTTTGAATTCGGGGGAGGTGGCAGGGGGAGGAAGAGGAAGAGGATGGGGGGTGGGGCAAAGATCAAAAGGATGCTATATTGGGCAGATGGAACGCCTGCGGCGCTGCAAAAGGAGAAGAGTTTGAAACAGCACCTCCAACACATTTGGACGAAAACCACAATGTGGCGCTGTCGCGGGGCCCAGGTCTCTCACTCGAGCAGCACGGGAATCATGCGGGATTGATGTGGGAGACCGTGCCGAGTGAAGCGCAAACGGGAAGAGATGAGGGGGGGGCGGCAATGAAAAATTGGCGATCCTCAGGTACAGAGAAAGACGGTCCTACTCACCGCACGCAAATCGTACTCCTTTCGCTATAATAAGAGAAACACCCTGCCCAGCAACTGCAAGAAGGCAGATCCGGGCTACTTTTCGTTGAGCGCACACACAAAAACCCGTACTCCAATTCGCTTTGAGGTAGACACCCTGTCCAGCAACTGTATGGACAGCTACGGACTTCTGTTTGTTGAACGCGCACACTTGCTGTCAAGGCTGTGTTGGGGCCCTGTGAAGTGGCATGAAGGCGACAACCTTTCAAGCTTCAAGTCGTACGGGTTTCCTCCGTCACTTCGCAACTTCGCTGCGCTTCGTCACTCGCAACTGGTATTTAAAAAACCGTTTTCGAAATCTGAACATAAAATTAAAAAACGTTGTATAAATCACGGGGCACTGCTGGCGCTTCCACAACTCACATCACCCCCCTGCAGGGGTGAGTGGCTGCGGGGCGCGGGAGAGCGAGCTGACCAACAGTGACACCTTCCGCTCGCAAGGCAGTGTGCGTAAAAAATTTCATAACATTTTGGAACGGGAAACCGATGCTTGACTCGGGCGTCTTGTTTACGCCCACATTAACCTCCAGGGAAGTAGGGCCATGGGCCTGCACTGTGATGCCCAACTTCATCGAGGTTGGGCATCACCGTGTGTACGATCTCTTTGGGTGACGACATAGACGCGTCCGTACCCAACAGAGGGGGTCCGGTGTTGTGCACAACCACTCGACTTGGGGTGAAAGAAAATAACCAAAGAATACAGAAAGTCGAAAACCGGGCACTCTCGCCTTTTGGTTTTTTGCCGTCGAAGCAATCGGTGTTCCCTAACAACGTATTCGCACTCTGGTGTCATGAATTCCTTCCGGACTGCAATGCCATACATCTTGAGAGGCCCGCGTACGGAGTTCATTCGGGGAGTTCTGTTGGAAGCTATAATAGTGGTCAAAGAGTCTGGTGGGACAGTTTACGAATAGAAATAAATCAACATAAATGACATCCAGGGGGGCCCTCGCTACCAAGTGTGACTGAGTGAGAAAAAGTGAGGAGTCAGCCATGTTTGGCTGAAAACTGACGACTCGTGACTCACAGTGACGCGTAGCGAGGGCCCCCCAGATCAGAAAATTTAAAAAAGAACAAGGAAGGGGGGGGTGGGGCAATCAAAACTCAAAGACCGCGGGCAAGCAGCGGCACACTCCCGCCACATTTAACAACTTTTTACAAAAGGCTGTATCACACAAGACACACGAATCGCAGGGATATGCCTCAAAGCTTGACCAACACAGACAGATGGAAAATATCACTGCCTACTCACTCGAGGGGGCAGTTCAAAAACAGTAATGCGTTCTCTCACCGAGATGTGAATGCAAGGATGCAAGGTGACTTCAGGAGAGCAGGGTCTTTATAATGCCGAGGTGTGCCGGTGTGGCCACACCGGGCCGCAATGCGCATTGTTCTATTGTTTGGGCCCGATCGTCTAAACTTGTGGGCTTTAACCCTTTAGGGACCAACCACGCATATATGCGTGGAAAATGCAAAAAAAATTGGGGTTGGGAGGTAAGTTCCTTTGAATGTCACCTTTTTGAAGATTTCTTTTTATGGTGAAAAGGGCCGGTGAAAAACATTCCACGAACATGCGTGTTTGGACATGCTGGTTTACAGAACTCATGTTCCCACCGGAGGGGAAAACACGAAAATTCGAGAATTCTGGTTTTGGGCCATTTTTTGGGAAAATGAGAAAAAAATGTCAAGACCAAGTAACATGTTGCGAACTTGAACTTTTTGATCAATTTTTTTTCCTGGAATTGTTCTGGGCTGAATCTGTCCGAAATTCGCCGTTTCGCACGGATTCGTGAGGCTGAAAGTGGCCCGGTGGGGGTGACGACACCCAGACCCCATGACCAGGAATGCTAATTAACCAGGGACTTGGCTGTCCCGTTTGTCAAGGGAGGGGAATATTTTTGTTCAACAACTCTGGCAGTCTCGAACATGGCACGAACAGCGCATTTCACGACAACAATTTTTTTGAAAAAAGACGTTGTTCCGTCCCACTGGACTGCAGAAGTCAAGTTGGCCCCCCTCACCCACACCGACCACCCCCCTATATAGCCTGCATATACGTACCCTGGAAAACCCTCGAAAATCTTTGGTTTTTGCGATCAGCAGTAACATGCTTTGAACTCCACCATTTGGCGATTGTTTGGCCACCGAGAGTAGAGTTTTGACCACTGTGATCGAGAAAGCAACAGTGGGCCCTGAATGGGTTCCGGATACACAGTATATTGGGTTGCCAAGGCCACACGCGATTTTTTCAGGATTTCAGGGTGTTTTCACGGTGTGCACTTTGTCACTGCCGGGGAAATGGAAAAAATAATTTTTTAAGCACACTCGTGTGAGCGGAAAGCGCCCCACCACAGCTGCAACCAAACGTGCTCTATACACTAACCCCACCCTTCATCAGGCTCAGGGTGTGATCAGTTCAGGGTTTTGTGTGTAGAAGCGTCAACGCATTTCTGTACTTCATTGTAAGCAGGCGAGAGAATCAAGAGGGGGGCAAGAGTGACAGAAGCGGACAGAGTACGCCGAGCTGCGTGGTCGTTCTGAAGAGAGAGGGACAGTAACTACGGGCTGAGGGAGTACGCCGAGCTGCGTGTATTTTGAGGTCAGAGAGGGACAGTAACTACGCCGAGCTGCGTGTATCGTACAGAGAGGGACAGTAATTACGCCGAGCTGCGTGTATCTTGAGGTCAGAGAGGGACAGTAACTACGCCGAGCTGCGTGTATTTTACAGAGAGGGACAGTAACTACGCCGAGCTGCGTGTATCTTACAGAGAGGGATAGTAATTACGCCGAGCTGCGTGTATCTTGAGGTCAGAGAGGGACAGTAACTACGCCGAGCTGCGTGTATCTTACAGAGAGGGACAGTAACTACGCCGTGCTGCGTGTATCTTACAGAGAGGAACAGTAACTACGCCGAGCTGCGTAACAGAGAAGATGGCCACTCTGGATTGGGACACCCTGAAGGTTCCCGACCCCGCCCACCCCGACAACGAGCCAGCAGAGCGTCGCCCCGAGTGCATATTCGAAACCTGCAATACAACGCACACAGCCAGGACCGCATTCAGCTGCCACGACTGCGGTGGGACCACGGTCAGGACGTGCATGAGAGAGCACATCCCGGCGCACATCGTCCCCGAATGGCTCGAGGGCGCAGGGGACAGGGGCTGGGTGTGCCCCGAGTGCGCATGGGTCCGGCAGGCGGTCGACGAGGAGACCGCGGCGGACCTGGCAGCAGGGGCGGGCGAGCTAGGCGAGGACGGGGAGTACAGCGAGGCGGACAGCCAGAGTGGCACGGGCCTCCAGCACAGGGACGCACACCACCCCGCCGACTCGAACACCGATCTCCGCGTGGCGAACTCGCTGGAGTACCTGCTGAAGTTGACAGGCCGGCTGGAGAAGGAGCAGAAGGAGCTGAAGAAGACCGTGGAGACGCAGGCGAAGCAGATGGCCACTCTGCAGAAGGCGCTGCAGCGGACGGAGGCCGAGCTGCCCGCTGACTTCTCCGCCCACATCGTGTCGACCTGGGGATCGTCGATCGCCACTGCCCCCGGACGCAGGTTGGTGAAAGCTGAGGTATCCCGGGTTTTCCGACAGGCGGAGCTCAGCGATGCCCCGAGTTCACCGGACTGGCAACACCAGCTCATCCAGGCCTTCGACTCTCTGTTTCAGACAATGGGGCTGATCCGCGACGACGACGATCCGGACCGTTTTACCGAGGCCCTTCACAAGACAATCGTCGCTATGAACTCACACTTTCTCCTGAAGGGGCGAGCGGGCGCCCGCCTCTACCTGGCAAAGGCGAAGATTATGGACCCAGCGAAGTACGATGCGGTGGCACACGGGCGCCTACTCCGGGAGGGGCGGGCCACGCAGGACGACACGCAGGAGAGGCGGGCCGCGTTTCAAGAGCGGTTCCTGCAGGAGCGTAACACGCAGGACCGCCCCGCGCCCTACTCGGGAAAGGGCCACCACAAAGGACGGGGGGGGAAAGGCAAGCGACAGTGACTTCCCGACACCAGCAGGGGACGCCCGCGGGCCACGACCCTCCCCCCCGCCGCGGTGGTGTATGTGAAGGCAGTACCATCTGCCCCCCCGTCAACAAGAGGACGCCCCCGCAAGACCGAGACGAGCGTGACCCCGGAGGAAGCAACCACCATTCGCCAGGAACTACAGCACACCCTGTCCCAAGCCCTCGCACCCACATACTGGGGGGCCCTCCGCCGCACATACGACAGATACTCGCAGTTCCGGGAAGGGTGGATGAAAGCGGAGAGGCGGACACTGCCACACGACGAAGGGGCGGTGCTGTGGGTCACGAAGCAACGGAAGGACGGGCTATCAGTGCAGTCCGCCCTCCAGTACCTCAACAACCTTGCAGCAGCACTCAGACGCTTCGCAGCGTTCCCCCTCGACGGAAGACAAATTGTGGCGGACTACAGGCGGGCGCTGAAACGGGGAGGAGCACTACGACCACAGAAGCAAGCAGAACCAGCAACAGCCCACAACATCCGGGAGGCGCTAGCGAAGGAGCCACGTCCCATCGTGAAACTGCTGCTCGGCATCATGTGGGGGGGTGCGGCAAGGGCTTCGGACGCACTGCGTTTGGATGTGAAGGACGTCACAGCGGAAAAGCGCAGCGAGCCGATATACGTGCGCTGGACCCAGTCGAAGGCGGACCCTTTCCACATGGGTCACATCACAGGAATCTCCCTGCCGAAGGACCTACACCGTATCCTCCGACACCGCCTCCGCAGGGCGCGCAGTGCAGGAGAGACGAGACTGTTCCCGGCGGACGTCACCTACCGGACCGTGGTAAAAGCCGTCAAGCGGGCACGGAGGGGGCTCACGGCACACTCTCTGCGGAGGGGGGCACTCACACAGCTTGCGCGGAAGAACGTTCCACTGGAGGAGGTGCGCCTCCTCTCGAGACACGCGACGGTCGACGGTGTGATGCGTTACGTATCAGCGGCGGAAAACGCACACGCGCGCGAGACAGCACAGGTGTCGGCGAAGATCGAGTGGTGAAGAAACAACGACAGCAAGGGGGGACGACGCGCACACAGCCAAAACCCCTGACAGCAACCCACTTCCCGGGGACCACGAGGCTGTTCGCAGCGCGCCGCTACTACGAAGATGCCACATCCGACGAAGCCACGTCCGACCCACCACCCAGTGATGAGGAAGCGTGGAGCGAGGTGGATAGCGCAGAGTCGTACGGTCCGGGTGTCGAGGACCTCTACGGGGAGGACTTGGGTGTGTGCACGGGGGGGAAGGTGATACGGCCAGCCAACGCGAAGACGGAGCTGCCGGAGGAAGAGGACTACATCGCGGAGATCTGCACCTCACGCCTCAATCTCAAGGAACTGCGACGGTTGGACAGCGAGGGTGAACTGACGGGGGTCTTGGACCTCATCGCCAAGCCAGCCGCTTTCGCTGACGCACTGCTTCCCGAGGCCCGCCAAGAACTGCGAAAAACGGGGAGGAAGGTATCACGCCACATGTTGCACCACCTGGACACCTTGGTTGAGTATGGCGTCCTGACGGAGGCGGATGCACACCCGTACCTCACGCTGCCAGCGTTCACCGTGTCCAAGAAGTCTGGGGGCCAACGTTTCATCGTCGACGCAAGGCGGCTAAACGCACTGATGACACGCCCACCGGACATGCGTTTGCAGGACATCACGGAGGTGACACAGCGAGTGGCCGCGGCGAGCTGGGTGGTGATGGCAGATGCACGCAGCTGGTTCTACCAGTTCCCCGTACACAAGGAGATCCAACGCTACTTCGAAGTGCGCCTAGGCGGGGAGAGAAAGACATTCGTGAAGACCTTCCTGACTGTCATGTGCATGGGGTGGTCACATTCCCCAGCAATCGCGAACCGCAGCGCACGCGTGCTGCTCCCGCCAGAACACGGAATAGTCTGGATTGACAACTTCATCGCTGTCGGAGACTCCCTACCAGAGGCACAGGCGAGGTACGCCGACTTCATCAGCCGCTGCGAGAAGGTGGGGGCCGCCCTGAACTTCGACGACACACAACACGGCGTGCCGCTGCAGGACTTCACAGTGTTCGGGATCCACTTCGACCTGACGCGACACCGTTTCCACATGGACACAGCCTGGGTGCAAAAAGTCCTCGGACGGGAAGAGTACAAGGAAGTCGTCAACGGCCACACGACACCACGCAGGGCGTTCAGAGTATTCGGGTCTTTCGTCTGGCAGTCGTATGTGATGCGGACGCCGATGTGTTACATGCCAGCCGTGTTGTCCTTCGTGCGGCGCATCGCGAAGCAGACTCACTCGAACAACGCCCGATGGGACTCCAGGGTCGCAGTACCTCCGTCAGTGCAGGCGGAGACAGTGGCGCGGGCACGCCTCATCGAGGACAACGAGTGGTATACGCCGCAGAACCCGCCACCGACCATTGAGCTCTGGACAGACGCGTCATCCACGGCGTGGGCGGCGGTGCTCGTGTTACCGGGAGGGGAGTCAGTGTCCCAAGGTGCGTTCGAAGGGAGCGACGCGGACACGAACATCTTCCTGAAGGAAGCGTATGCAGTGTGGCAGGGGGTGCGCATGATGCAGCGTGTGAGGGAGGCAAGCGTGACCTGCCACATAGACAACCTCGGCCTGGTGTTCGCGCTCCGGAAGGGCCACTGCGCCAACTACCGAGGCAACCTTCTGCTGCAGGAGATATACACAACAGCGCGCCGCCAGCAGATACGACTGATTCCACACTGGGTTGCGACCCACGACCAACGCGCAGACGCGTACACGCGAGGGACGCAGGCCACACACCCCGTGGAGTTGCCACCAGTGTCGATGCCACCCACACTTTTACCAGCGCGCCCGCCTCGTTGAGAACGAGACGGACACGTCCCTCCGGATGAGGGTCCTGGTGTAGAAGCGTCAACGCAACAAACAAAGGAAATTCATCAGAGCGGTTGTAGCTGTGAAGTGATAGGGCGCTTTTTAAGCACACTCGTGTGAGCGGAAAGCGCCCCACCACAGCTGCAACCAAACGTGCTCTATACACTAACCCCACCCTTCATCAGGCTCAGGGTGTGATCAGTTCAGGGTTTTGTGTGTAGAAGCGTCAACGCAACAAACAAAAGGAAATTCATCAGAGCGGTTGTAGCTGTGAAGTGATAGGGCGCTTTCCGGGGACTTTGTTTGGTTGTCTTGAATATAATTGCGACAACCGATTTCACCATCAAAAGAAATCTTGAAAAATACCAAAATCCGTCCAACTTACTCACGATCGCGGTGTGAAACCCGAAATCTCGAAAATTAATCAACCCCCCCGTGGTCCCTAAAGGGTTAAAGCACCCTGTTGCAGGAGTCAGCTTGAAAAAATAACCATGATCGAGGCCTGCAACATACGGCAGGGGTGGGGAGGGAAGCGGGTATGTTTTTCTAAAACACGCCACGGGGCTGGACAAGGGGAGCGAGAGAATGGGGGGGGGGGGGGGTGCGCTTGCTGGCATGCTCGAGGAGGCACTCTGTGCCAAAAAAAACGGCGCACAGAGCTGAGAGTGTCTATTCACACATCCATTGATTTACACACCCCTCTCTCTCCCCACACACAAAAGAATGCCGCGACAAAAGCAGACAGGATGCAATGTGCGTGTGCGTGTGCGTGCGAGGAGGGTTCTCCAGAAACTTTGTGTCTGCAAATCAGAAAGGGGAGAGAAGAACCAGCGGGTATTCGTCGATCGCGAGAACACCCCACACGCCTGCTGCGGGTGTGGTGTGTCCTGCATGATCTGCATAGCAAAGTTTCCTGCGTTGTTAGCACAACTCCAAAAATACTACAAGATACTCTTTGGCCTCTGTACTGAGTGTTGCATTGGACGCTTCCACCAATTTTTTTTTCTTCAGATTTGACAACCAGGTTTAGCGTGGCCTTACCTTGTCGTCCGTCAAATCCTCCTGATGATTGTCTGGAAAAACCCAGTGGTGTTTTGCCTGAAGTGCAGAGGTGAGGTGGAGCAGGTGGAGCACGAAACAGAAGTGATCATGAGTCAGAGGCCAGTAAGCAGTCCCGAGTCCGTCGCGTCTCTGTAGCATTTCCCGTACCACACAAGTGTGTTATGTGCAAAAAAAAACACCAGCGAGCGCGCGCCAACGCGGACTCACAAATGCAAGAGGAGGGCGGGAGGGTGAGGGTGAGGGGTCGAGGGGTTGAGGTTGGGCATGTAGAGGGAGGTTGAAGGCGTCGTTCCGCCATTCCCTCAACTCAATTGTCGAGAGATACAGCATCGAGAGAGTGAGAGAGAGAGAGAGAATAAGAGGGGGGGGGGGGTAGTCGTCTTCACGCTATATCAGGCAAGGCATTTCAGCAGGCCTGTGCCTAAATATGGCCAAAAATCGTCAAAAACGAGAGTTTACACCCAACATTTTTCCCACATTTTTCCTTCGGCGCTGGTCCCTTTTTTTAGCCCAGAACATGGTATTTCAGCGCGAAAACACGTTCTTTTGCTGCATTTGCACACAACCAATTCACAGCTGGGCTGGGGGTCTCCTTGTTTTGCGTTTTGTTTTACAGGATCTCGCCTGATATGGGAGCCTCCCGCGAGGGTGCTGGAACCGATATGCCACAGCCCCGTACGCGCAAGGACTTGGCTCCAAGACCAGGCACAAGCCACAGGGGGGTCTGGGGGGCGGAGCCCCCCAGCCGCCGGAGGCCACGGTAGCGAACGTCCGTTGGCCTGGCTCCATAGTCGCATACGCTCAAGTACAACACAACTGACAGATAGCACATGTCGTGTCATGGGGGGACGATATATTGTCGCGCAAAGACACGCCACAGGGGGGTCTGGGGGGCGGAGCCCCCCAGCCGCCGGAGGCCACGGTAGTGAACATCTGTTGGTTTGAGCTCGAGAGCAAGCCTCTGGTCGATGCCATCCCGTGGGAGGTCGCCCGTGGCCTCGTCTTCGTCGTCACTTCCAAGTTCTTGCACAGCCTCCGATTATTCACGGAGGCTGTACAATAACTTGGAAGTGCCCAAACAGCCACCCGCGGCCACGGGCACCGTGGTCGCGAGCAGCTGCAGGACGGCACTCAGCACAGCACCCGCGTCAGCGGGGGTGCGGAGCGTGCCCAAAAAAGGTCAGGAATATCCCCCCCAAAAAGAATCCTAACAACCCCCAAAAAAACCCCCACCAAAAATATGGGAAGAAAAAAGTAGGAACTTTTTTTCCCTGAGGCCGACCCTTACATCTACATCCGACTTAGGCACAGGCCTGCATTTCCATACTTATGGAACGCTCGTGGCCTCAAAAAAAATATTTTGGAAATCTCACCCCGTCGGGCCCAGGGGATAAGATAGGTCTGGTTTTCCGGTTTTCAAAACCAGGGTTTCCCGGTTTCCGGTTTTCTGGAAAAAAAAAAAAAGGCCGATCGGATTTTCGCCGGTTTTTGGGGAACCTTTGTGACAGTCAACCAGTGGGACCATTAGCCAAAAAAATATGGAAAGTGACCCCATCGTGATCCGCACGGAGCTCAAACAGTCAAAAGAAAGCAGAGAAGCGGAGAAAAGGAGCCCAGCGGGACCCGGTGGGTGGTGATGTCCTCGTCATGCAGGTCTTCTCTGTTTGAAGTTTCGAGATACTCCGGTAGCTTGATCATTCCGACCGCACCGTACTCCTTCTGGGCGGCTTGCCGAGCGCATGCACTCAATCTCGTTGCGGTGCACACTGCCAAGGACCACCCTGTCATCCACGCAAGCTACGACCTTGTCTCGAGCACGTTTGCCTTGCTGGGGATGACACATGCAAACTCCGATGTTTTCGGGAGTGCATGTCCGCTTTGGAGAGGATCGACGGATTCGGGTTCTGGCGGGACCGCGATTTGTGCAGTGTTGGAGACACCCGCTGGTGTTCGCATGAGCGCACGTTGTGCGCATCGTCTGACTGACTGCCTCAAGGGGGTGGTCATGCAACAAGCTCGACCATGAAGGTAGTTGCCCTTCGTGAGGCGTACCAGCAGAGCAGCACCCTCAGGGGGGTTTGTCCTGATGCGGGAGGTGATGCGAAGCCGCGCTCCGTCAGTACGTGGACGCATTGAAAGCTCAGTTCCGTCCCTTCGGGGAGCTGCGTGGAGCAACACGCCACTGCTGTTCGGCAGAGCCTGGTCCAGCCGTGTTGGGTGTGATTCTGAGAGGGTTTGCGCGGGTCGCGCGCGCCGAAGGCGCGCGCGAAAAATTTCAAAACCAGAAAAACCGGAAAACGGCGCCAGAAAAAAAGTCTATCTTATACCCTGGTCGGGCCCGTGGAGAAAAAGAAAAAACGCCGTGAAAAAAAACGAAAAAAAATTAGGCGGAAAAAAACGCCGTGAAAAAAGGGAACTTTTTTCACGGTGTAAAAAAACGCCGTGAAAATGTATGAAAGCTTTTTAGGTGGGGCGCAACGCCGTGAAATATAGGAAACAATTACCGTTGGGTTTCCTGGCTTGTTAGAGCACTCATCAAAGCAGCATACGTCCTTATCTTGTCCGTCGGTGGACCACCAGGAGGGGGGACCCGGTGTGAGGCACTTGGGTAGGCCAGGTAGGGGACCTGGGGGCTTGGGGCCTCAAAACCCCGTCACCCCGTCGGGCCCGTGGAAAAAAAGAAAAACGCCGTGAAAAAAAGGGAAAAAAACTAGGCGGAAAAAACGCCGTGAATTAGTCCGAGGGCCGGAGGCCCGAGGCCTTTTTTTCCTGCTCGAGGGTGCAGTTGAGGCCGACACGGGGTGCAGATGATGGTTTCTTGCCATCACCCGGCACTTTCGAGCACAGCACGACGGGACTGTTCTGCCTCGGACTTGGTCAGACAAGCCAGTACCAGGTTCTGCTGGTTCACCCAAGAGGTGGCGGGAACGTCCAGATTGGCACGGACACACCCAGACACGCCAAATCTGGGTGCGTGTGGGCTGAGACAGCAACTGTGGCTGTGTGTGGGTGTCGAACCTGCAGATGGCCCGAATCCACCCATACACGGCACACTGGGCCGGATATGGGTGTGGGTGGGTTGAGCCTGACAGTCTGGCTGGATGTGTGGGCGCGGTCGGATCTGGGTGTCTGGTCCCAGTCACTGGTGTCAGACTGTGTCACGTCCCGAAGGGACGTGGGAACAGCCCACACTGGGCCACAGAATCAGCCACAGCCAGATCCAGGCTGTTTCTGTGGCTGACAGTGTGTGCTGGGCCGTACAGTGTTCAGCAGGCAAAAAGTGGGGTGTGAGATCTCCACCCAGACTTCACCAGAACGGCCCGAGTCGCCACGCATTTGAATTTCCGGTCACATTTGGGGCAATCCTGTGAGTGGCTCCCACTTCCGTGGAGTTCTGCGGCAATCCCCAAACTGCACTACGGGAGCTTTTTCCTGCACTCCTGGCAGTCCTGGAGATGTCTGCACTTAGTGCAGAAAAACGGCACTGGAGTGCAAAAAAGTGCTCCAGGAGTACGTGCAAGAAAGTGCCGGGGATGCAAGAAAGTTTTTCTTGGGGTGTATTTTTGAAGGGGTGCCTTCGATGTTTGAGGTGACCCAACTAGCCCAGGGTGCGATGCAGCAAACAGACGTCCTGAGGATGGCGCGAGCGAGAGAGGAACCCATTCGGTACATGACTCCAGGGAATGGAGATGTGACAACGCAAGGAGGTGTCGTCACATGTCGCAACAGGCCGCAGCAAAGAAGGCTGTCAAGAAGCCGGCTGCTAAGGCAGCCAGCCCAATCCCCCTAGCAAAGAGGCGCCTTGTTGGAGACCCCCCGCAGCGCCGAGCGCCACGAACAGTGCGGTGGCAACCCTCCTCGACTTCCTGATGCCACAGGCCTAGAAGTCACGTACAGTCCATTCCGCCAGCACAGCAACCAGCCTGGTGCCCAGTGCGTGGTTTGTTGATCAGAATTGTTGTTGTTCATGTTCCTTGTGCTCAGAGCCCGTAGAATAAAATGAACAGGACCGCTGATCTTGCCCCAAGCAGCCTTGGAACAGATACAGGTCAGCGAGCAGTGCCAGTTTTGGCCTCAGACGGTCACTCCTGAACACGCCAGGTTCGTAATACCTTTGCAACACCACCTTAATTCCACACGCATAGCTCTCAGTGACTCGGTCAAATTGACTGACTGACTCTGATTGGGGCTATTGTACTGACTGACTCCGACTGACTCTGACCCACAGATAACTTCTGGGTCAGAGTCAGTCGGAGTCAGTCAGTACAATAGCCCCCAGACAACTTTTCGATCAGAGTCAATCAGAGTCAGTCAGTCAATTTGACCGAGTCACTGAGAGCTATGCCACACGCCAACATGATCCACGTGATCAGCCGAGGCGAATGGTGGCTGTGTTGCTCACCTGTGTCAGTTTTGTTGACTGGTGTACTGCAGTACGCGGGTCGGCGGGCCGTGGCTTGGCGGTGGTCGTCCCGCTCCACGTCGGGGGCAATCCTAGGCCCCCTTCCCCAACATGCTGCTGATTTTGATGATTTACGTGGTATTGTGTGAGCTAGATGGGTTCTGTCAGGACGGTGTATGTTGCCGGGGGGCGTGGGGCTGCCATGGAGTTGCACGGAGTGTATCCCTCTCATGCATATCCCCTGTCATAAGAGCGTTCCTCCTCCTTCAGCAGCCCCTTTTCCTCGTTTCTGACGGTGCGAACACCCTGAAACGCTACAACTCAGGGCCACCCACGGGGGAGGAGGAAAAAAACATACTACGCCTGATACTATGGTGTAGTAGAAGCCCCCATATTTCGTAGTACGTTCGTAGTTTAACCCCTTGGGGGTGTCGGTTTTATGTACCCTTTTGGGGCTCTTGGGAAACCTGACTTGTGGATCTTCAGCCACCAGGAGGGACACAGTGTGAGGCAGGCACCTGTGCCTGCCTCACACCGCGATTGACGTCCTCCAGTTTCGGAAGCTTTGCTTTTCCATGACCTTAAGTCCCTTCTGGAAACAGGGGGGCGTTTCCTCACTGGGTCGATCTCAGTCGCACATGCACTTTGTTTCCTTCAGACAGCGGCTCGCGAAGGAGACCAGTGAAGTCTTCCATCTTCTGCTGACAGCAGCCCTTCGGTCTGCCATGTTCGCAGCAGGCCCCTCAGTGAGGGGCATGCAGTGAACTTCTATAAACATTGGACACAGCGAAGTGCTCTTGGAGTACCTCCAATGGGTCAATCTCTGCGCTTCCACAGAGGCCCGCAACTTCACCCGATCGTACCCCCCTTGTGCCAGGTTGTGTTGAAGGAGTGGAGCCACCTTCAGGCAACCATGGGTCACGGCGACTCTGTGTCGTTGGCCTCCTATCTGGAGGCGTCAGCATCTGGGATACAACGACTGCACAGTGTGCCCTAAAATGCATTAGAGTGGTTCCGTGTGGTGAGTGCAATCCCCCGACAGACAAGATAAGGACGTATGCTGCTTGGATGAGTGCTCCAACAAGCCAGGAAACCCAACGGTAATTGTTTCCTATATTTCACGGCGTTGCGCCCCACCTAAAAAGTTTTCATACATTTTCACCAGGCCTGGGCGGGGAACGAGCCCTTTTTCCAGGTTTTTTGGGTCGGGGAACCAGGTTTTTTCTAAGAATTTTTACAAGGGATTTTTTGCTCGCCCCCCCAGTTTCCAGGCGCGTGCCCGTCAGGCGGGACTTTTTCTCTGATTTCTCTCCGCGTCATCATGTGACAGCTCTAGAGTGATGCCCAGCGTGTAGCCTGGCGTGTGTGTGTGTCTGTGTGTGTGCCTTATTTGCCTACTTCCCCGGCCCACACCCGCACAAAACACCCCCCCGCCCCCCCCTGTCCATAGTATTATACAGAACTGTGGGAAGGGTACATCCACAACCCACTGCACGGAGAGAATCCATTTGCCACCCCACGCCTTCCAGCAAGCTGGACGCTTCCCTTGACACCACAGCGGCGGCTTCATGTGAGGGGGCCCTATGCGTTATACAGCAATGGGCTCAGAAGTCGCAGTTTTGTGGTTTTGAGTGGATGCCATCCTTCCTGAGGGGGGTCGTGTTGTGTGGCGGGGGGATATCGTATCAAGAGCAAGATGGAGCTCGGTGCGTTCTCCGTGTGGAAACAGCAGAGGCGTCCGGTGGGGTTTGTTTGTGCGCATGAATCTCAAAAAGAAAACAGTCCAGGGATTGCTCAACAGAGCTGACAAGGATTGAGATGTCGTATTCTGTGGACTATTCCAGCAGGGGTGTGTTTCGTTTATAATTCGTTTTTTTCCGGTTGGCGAGCGGCGTGTCGAAGCGCAATTCGCGAATCAAATGAACTCCACCACACAAATCAAGCTTGATGATTTGCAGGCTCCGTGCCACTTCAACGCGGTGTGCGCTACAACGGCAACGTATTTCGGAGCCGATTATTCTTGCAGCTGCGAGGCAGGGACTGCTTCTGCCTCACAAGCGGGGATGAGTGCAATTTTTTTGTAAAAAAAAAGGAATCACACGGTCACAACTTTGTTGTTTACTTCATTCCCCCCCCCTCCCCCAGCACAGCCAGGCCGCACTCTTTTCCGCCCGCCAGCTCTCTGCACCCCCGCCCACCCCCCCATCTGCGTCGGATCCTGGGCTCTCAAACCTCCTGGAGCGCTCGAAGTCGCTACACCCAACCCACCCCATCCAGAGACCTCACAGCTGCTCAGATTGACCCGCCCGAGTCTCTGTCCAACCCACACCCCGCAGGTCGGGAGCGAATATTTCCAACTTGTCAAGACCGATGGATGGCGTGTCCTGCGCCAACAAGGATGCCCTACTTTTGAGCTATCGGGAAGATAGCTGGAGGGTCTGTCGCGATGCGCTGCTGAAAACGGCGCATTTTTTTCTGATATCATCTGTCTCAGACCCATGGTAAAAAAATGTTGGCAGCGCAAGGATGGACACAGTGCGCGGCAAACAAAAAAATGGCATACCGTTTTCTCCTACTCTGTTGCGAGAAAAACGCAGGCTTTTTTTTTTTGCGACTGAAATGCATACTTGTGGAACGGTCTTGACGACGGGATGTGGTTTTTCGGGCAGGAAAAAACGCCGTGAAAAAAAAGGGAAAAAATTTCACGCCGTGAAAATCAGGGCTGTTCCTAACTGGGGGGCTTGTTCCCCACTTTCAGGATTCTGAACTTTTTTTCTAAGAATTTTTGTAAGGGGAAAAAAGTTTTTTTCTAAGAATTTTGTTAGGGGAATTTTTTTCTAAGGTTATTTTGCAGAGGAAAAAAACCTTTTCTAAGTTTTCCCCAGTCGACAGGGCGCGCACAAGGATGGAAGGGAAGTCTGTCCCACGTACCTTGTCCAGCATCAGTAGAGTGTCCAGTCTGGCGGACGACTGCTACTGTCCGCCCGGGCCCTCACACCGGTGATTCCGGCTCTCCTCGCGAGTGCCGAGTGACCCCCACCTCCAGCTTGTCGACTGCCGCGTTGGCGGCGGCGTCCGCGTCCGCATTCCACTTTCGGCCCACGTGCACGAGAGTGATCCGTGTGCCGGCCGCCCGCAGGGCGGCGATGCGTTCTCTGGCCTTGACGTACAGCGGGCGGAGCTTCTTGCTCCGGCACATGGTGTCGGTGTTGACCTGGTCCGCAACCAGCTGACTATCGCCATACACCACCACCTCGCCCACCGGCGGGTGGTCAATCAGTTCATCTAGGCAGAGCAGTAGACCCGCGTACTCCGCCTCGTTCACAGTGCACCCCTGCGCCAGTCTGCTCTGCGCGGTCCACACCACCACACCACTCGCGGTTTTGCGCACTGCACCCGCACCCGTGCCCGCCCGCTTCTTGGCAGTGCCCTTCCCCCGTCTGAGGGACCCGTCGAAGAAAAGGGTTTCCACCCCACTCCGCGGTTGGGGCTCAGCTCGTGCCACCACATGACCAGCCGCCGCGGCCTCGTACACGGCTCTCCTCTCGTCGCGGCCCGCCTCTTGGACCAGAACCTCCATCGTGGTCCAGCTCGGGCGCGGTGTCAGCGACGCGGCCTCTCGCACTTGCTCCTTCAGCCTAGTGAGCATCGCTTCGACCGCCTGCGTGCACAGCAAGCGAGGACGCCGGTTCAGCCCGCCGCACTGCAGCTGTCCGATGAAGGGCTCCAGAGACTTGCACTTGGACTCCCCGCCCTTCTTCCCCGGGTGGATGTACTCACCGGGTCCCGCAATGGCTTCACATGTGCGCATCCAGGCAGCCATCAGCGTACCCTTGTCCCTCGCAGTCAGGGCCCGCTGCCCCTTCTTCTTGCTCCCCGGCGAGAACACGACGTCGACGCCGGTGAACACCTCGAAGTCCACCGCGAGTTCCAACCAGGATACGTGGTACTTGCGGTTGTTTTTGTCGTCCGGCCACTTCAGCTGCCTCCACCAGTCGCGGACCGCGAAATAGGCCGGCACCCCAGCCACCTTAGACCAGGCTTGCGGCGGCAGGGCATCAGGGAGCTTGTCGTAGGTCTCAAGGGGTTCCTCAGGGTCCCAACCCCAAGGAAAGGGCTCGCGTACCGACACCCCTGTGGCCGGTTCAGCCTCGCGCTGCTTGAGGAGTCGCTCCCTCTGGAGGATAATCTCCGTGTACAGTCCAAGCAGCTGCCGCAGGCACTTCGCATTGCCGTGTCCCTGCCGCATCACAAACCCCAGCGGCAGAATCCCGTTCCGAGCCAAGCAGGGGGGCCAGTTGGTCCTGTCCGCCGCCACCACATCCCGATACGCCGGTAGCCGGCGGTAGTCCGCCGTCGCCTCGCAGCGCCACCACATGTGTTCGTGGTCCTCCTTCTCGAGCCCACACAACTTACACATGCCATTCCCCTGCTTGTAATGGCGGAGGCGGCGGTCTTCAGTGACCTGGTCTCCAGCGATGATCGCCCGCATGATTCCCGCACGGTATGGTTCCGGTTCCCCCGACCACACTCGGGTGACAGCCATGTAGTCGACCCCGTCGCGCATGCCCGTCGTGTCTTCCCGTTTCTTTGCAGCAATCTCCCGCCACCTGGCCGCACGAACCATCTCACGCAGGTCGTGCAACACCGCAGGTCGATCCTCGCACCCGAGATCGATCGCCTTGTCGGAGTCACGTGCCTTGAGGCGCCCCGCATCGGGCCACTTCCAGCGCAGGTCCGAGAGCGCCGTCTGTACCAGGGCCACCGGCCCGGGAGTCGCCGCCTTGATCTCCGCAGCCGTCAGCGCACCGGCCCTGCTCGGCCCCCGTGGACCCCTCGCGGGGGTGCGTAGGCTTCTGATCTCAGTCACCAGCTGCCAGAGATCCGGGCATCTGTGGCGCACGGTGTGCATCGCCACCAGTCGTTGGTACTGGATGTAGGACGTCGGGTCCACGCGGTGAGCCGGGCACAGCAAGTTGCGCACGATCATCGGGCATCGCCGTGCCTTCTGAAACTTCCACAGCACACGCATGACAGCCATGTCAAGGGAGCTCAAGGTGCCCCACAGCGGGTTGGCTGTGTGGATCGCGGCGAAGGCCATCTGCATCACCATCGTCGCGAGAATCTTCGCCTTGGCCGGGAACCCCAGGTTGAGGTATTTCGCTTCCAGGCGGCGGCACACCTCAATTGCCTGTTTGACACGCTTGTCACAGATCCCCGAGATCTTCTCCCGCGACACCAGACAGAAGTCTGTCCCACGTACCGTTCGCCTTGCTGGCCAACTGGAGAGCCAGACGTTCACTACCGTGGCCTCCGGCGGCTGGGGGGCTCCGCCCCCCAGACCCCCCTGTGGCGTACGTCTCGTACTCAAGTCCTTCGAATCCCATCAAGTCGGGGTCCAACCACTCCAGTCGCCTCTGAGGACGCAGCCAACTCGCACAGAATCTGTACGCCCACACGAACAGATGTTCGCTACCGTGGCCTCCGGCGGCTGGGGGGCACCGCCCCCCAGACCCCCCATGTAGCGTGTGCCCGTCCATCTATCTCACTTCCCCGGGTACAGTGCAGCGTAGGAGGTCAGCGCCGCATCCATGAAGCGCTTCTTCGAAGCCTGACTGACATCGGACAGGAGGTCGGGCTTCCCCACCTGGGAGGTACACTTGCCGCGTTCGCGACATGCGTGACACGCGACACGCTACCTGAAACGTGAGTGTGCCTTGCTAACACGGGCATTTCAACGGTCTGCCGGCGACCGTTCCCCAAACCAGTAAACCAGCAGTTTTGGAAAATCGGAGAGATCACCCTACTGCGCTGAATATGGTGCGCACCACTGCAAAAATCCCCGGGAGCTTTTGGGCTTTCAGACCTGAAGGGGCCAGCAGGTGGGTGGCGTCGGGGAGTGGCAGCTTTGTAACTGTCCTCCAGCTGCTGGCATGTCCAGCCCTGCGAGAGTGCCAAGGTGTATTTGAGTCCCTGCGGAGCACAACCCCCGATGAGAACGAGTGCCAGATGATCCTCATTCATTTCTAGCTGTATCGCGCATGAGGGGCACTCTCTGCCGCAAGCATCTCTGGGCATCACTCTAGAGCTGTCACATGATGACGCGGAGAGAAATCAGAGAAAAAGTCCCGCCTGACGGGCACGCGCCTGGAAACTGGGGGGGCGAGCAAAAAATCCCTTGTAAAAATTCTTAGAAAAAACCTGGTTCCCCGACCCAAAAAACCTGGAAAAAGGGCTCGTTCCCCGCCCAGGCCTGGTGAAAATGTATGAAAACTTTTTAGGTGGGGCGCAACGCCGTGAAATATAGGAAACAATTACCGTTGGGTTTCCTGGCTTGTTGGAGCACTCATCCAAGCAGCATACGTCCTTATCTTGTCTGTCGGGGGATTGCACTCACCACACGGAACCACTCTAATGCATTTTAGGGCACACTGTGCAGTCGTTGTATCCCAGATGCTGACGCCTCCAGATAGGAGGCCAACGACACAGAGTCGCCGTGACCCATGGTTGCCTGAAGGTGGCTCCACTCCTTCAACACAACCTGGCACAAGGGGGGTACGATCGGGTGAAGTTGCGGGCCTCTGTGGAAGCGCAGAGATTGACCCATTGGAGGTACTCCAAGAGCACTTCGCTGTGTCCAATGTTTATAGAAGTTCACTGCATGCCCCTCACTGAGGGGCCTGCTGCGAACATGGCAGACCGAAGGGCTGCTGTCAGCAGAAGATGGAAGACTTCACTGGTCTCCTTCGCGAGCCGCTGTCTGAAGGAAACAAAGTGCATGTGCGACTGAGATCGACCCAGTGAGGAAACGCCCCCCTGTTTCCAGAAGGGACTTAAGGTCATGGAAAAGCAAAGCTTCCGAAACTGGAGGACGTCAATCGCGGTGTGAGGCAGGCACAGGTGCCTGCCTCACACTGTGTCCCTCCTGGTGGCTGAAGATCCACAAGTCAGGTTTCCCAAGAGCCCCAAAAGGGTACATAAAACCGACACCCCCAAGGGGTTAAACTACGAACGTACTACGAAATATGGGGGCTTCTACTACACCATAGTATCAGGCGTAGTATGTTTTTTTCCTCCTCCCCCGTGGGTGGCCCTGAGTTGTAGCGTTTCAGGGTGTTCGCACCGTCAGAAACGAGGAAAAGGGGCTGCTGAAGGAGGAGGAACGCTCTTATGACAGGGGATATGCATGAGAGGGATACACTCCGTGCAACTCCATGGCAGCCCCACGCCCCCCGGCAACATACACCGTCCTGACAGAACCCATCTAGCTCACACAATACCACGTAAATCATCAAAATCAGCAGCATGTTGGGGAAGGGGGCCTAGGATTGCCCCCGACGTGGAGCGGGACGACCACCGCCAAGCCACGGCCCGCCGACCCGCGTACTGCAGTACACCAGTCAACAAAACTGACACAGGTGAGCAACACAGCCACCATTCGCCTCGGCTGATCACGTGGATCATGTTGGCGTGTGGCATAGCTCTCAGTGACTCGGTCAAATTGACTGACTGACTCTGATTGACTCTGATCGAAAAGTTGTCTGGGGGCTATTGTACTGACTGACTCCGACTGACTCTGACCCAGAAGTTATCTGTGGGTCAGAGTCAGTCGGAGTCAGTCAGTACAATAGCCCCAATCAGAGTCAGTCAGTCAATTTGACCGAGTCACTGAGAGCTATGCGTGTGGAATTAAGGTGGTGTTGCAAAGGTATTACGAACCTGGCGTGTTCAGGAGTGACCGTCTGAGGCCAAAACTGGCACTGCTCGCTGACCTGTATCTGTTCCAAGGCTGCTTGGGGCAAGATCAGCGGTCCTGTTCATTTTATTCTACGGGCTCTGAGCACAAGGAACATGAACAACAACAATTCTGATCAACAAACCACGCACTGGGCACCAGGCTGGTTGCTGTGCTGGCGGAATGGACTGTACGTGACTTCTAGGCCTGTGGCATCAGGAAGTCGAGGAGGGTTGCCACCGCACTGTTCGTGGCGCTCGGCGCTGCGGGGGGTCTCCAACAAGGCGCCTCTTTGCTAGGGGGATTGGGCTGGCTGCCTTAGCAGCCGGCTTCTTGACAGCCTTCTTTGCTGCGGCCTGTTGCGACATGTGACGACACCTCCTTGCGTTGTCACATCTCCATTCCCTGGAGTCATGTACCGAATGGGTTCCTCTCTCGCTCGCGCCATCCTCAGGACGTCTGTTTGCTGCATCGCACCCTGGGCTAGTTGGGTCACCTCAAACATCGAAGGCACCCCTTCAAAAATACACCCCAAGAAAAACTTTCTTGCATCCCCGGCACTTTCTTGCACGTACTCCTGGAGCACTTTTTTGCACTCCAGTGCCGTTTTTCTGCACTAAGTGCAGACATCTCCAGGACTGCCAGGAGTGCAGGAAAAAGCTCCCGTAGTGCAGTTTGGGGATTGCCGCAGAACTCCACGGAAGTGGGAGCCACTCACAGGATTGCCCCAAATGTGACCGGAAATTCAAATGCGTGGCGACTCGGGCCGTTCTGGTGAAGTCTGGGTGGAGATCTCACACCCCACTTTTTGCCTGCTGAACACTGTACGGCCCAGCACACACTGTCAGCCACAGAAACAGCCTGGATCTGGCTGTGGCTGATTCTGTGGCCCAGTGTGGGCTGTTCCCACGTCCCTTCGGGACGTGACACAGTCTGACACCAGTGACTGGGACCAGACACCCAGATCCGACCGCGCCCACACATCCAGCCAGACTGTCAGGCTCAACCCACCCACACCCATATCCGGCCCAGTGTGCCGTGTATGGGTGGATTCGGGCCATCTGCAGGTTCGACACCCACACACAGCCACAGTTGCTGTCTCAGCCCACACGCACCCAGATTTGGCGTGTCTGGGTGTGTCCGTGCCAATCTGGACGTTCCCGCCACCTCTTGGGTGAACCAGCAGAACCTGGTACTGGCTTGTCTGACCAAGTCCGAGGCAGAACAGTCCCGTCGTGCTGTGCTCGAAAGTGCCGGGTGATGGCAAGAAACCATCATCTGCACCCCGTGTCGGCCTCAACTGCACCCTCGAGCAGGAAAAAAAGGCCTCGGGCCTCCGGCCCTCGGACTAATTCACGGCGTTTTTTCCGCCTAGTTTTTTTCCCTTTTTTTCACGGCGTTTTTCTTTTTTTCCACGGGCCCGACGGGGTGACGGGGTTTTGAGGCCCCAAGCCCCCAGGTCCCCTACCTGGCCTACCCAAGTGCCTCACACCGGGTCCCCCCTCCTGGTGGTCCACCGACGGACAAGATAAGGACGTATGCTGCTTTGATGAGTGCTCTAACAAGCCAGGAAACCCAACGGTAATTGTTTCCTATATTTCACGGCGTTGCGCCCCACCTAAAAAGCTTTCATACATTTTCACGGCGTTTTTTTACACCGTGAAAAAAGTTCCCTTTTTTCACGGCGTTTTTTTCCGCCTAATTTTTTTTCGTTTTTTTTCACGGCGTTTTTTCTTTTTCTCCACGGGCCCGACCAGGGTATAAGATAGACTTTTTTTCTGGCGCCGTTTTCCGGTTTTTCTGGTTTTGAAATTTTTCGCGCGCGCCTTCGGCGCGCGCGACCCGCGCAAACCCTCTCAGAATCACACCCAACACGGCTGGACCAGGCTCTGCCGAACAGCAGTGGCGTGTTGCTCCACGCAGCTCCCCGAAGGGACGGAACTGAGCTTTCAATGCGTCCACGTACTGACGGAGCGCGGCTTCGCATCACCTCCCGCATCAGGACAAACCCCCCTGAGGGTGCTGCTCTGCTGGTACGCCTCACGAAGGGCAACTACCTTCATGGTCGAGCTTGTTGCATGACCACCCCCTTGAGGCAGTCAGTCAGACGATGCGCACAACGTGCGCTCATGCGAACACCAGCGGGTGTCTCCAACACTGCACAAATCGCGGTCCCGCCAGAACCCGAATCCGTCGATCCTCTCCAAAGCGGACATGCACTCCCGAAAACATCGGAGTTTGCATGTGTCATCCCCAGCAAGGCAAACGTGCTCGAGACAAGGTCGTAGCTTGCGTGGATGACAGGGTGGTCCTTGGCAGTGTGCACCGCAACGAGATTGAGTGCATGCGCTCGGCAAGCCGCCCAGAAGGAGTACGGTGCGGTCGGAATGATCAAGCTACCGGAGTATCTCGAAACTTCAAACAGAGAAGACCTGCATGACGAGGACATCACCACCCACCGGGTCCCGCTGGGCTCCTTTTCTCCGCTTCTCTGCTTTCTTTTGACTGTTTGAGCTCCGTGCGGATCACGATGGGGTCACTTTCCATATTTTTTTGGCTAATGGTCCCACTGGTTGACTGTCACAAAGGTTCCCCAAAAACCGGCGAAAATCCGATCGGCCTTTTTTTTTTTTTCCAGAAAACCGGAAACCGGGAAACCCTGGTTTTGAAAACCGGAAAACCAGACCTATCTTATCCCCTGGGCCCGACGGGGTGAGATTTCCAAAATATTTTTTTTGAGGCCACGAGCGTTCCATAAGTATGGAAATGCAGGCCTGTGCCTAAGTCGGATGTAGATGTAAGGGTCGGCCTCAGGGAAAAAAAGTTCCTACTTTTTTCTTCCCATATTTTTGGTGGGGGTTTTTTTGGGGGTTGTTAGGATTCTTTTTGGGGGGGATATTCCTGACCTTTTTTGGGCACGCTCCGCACCCCCGCTGACGCGGGTGCTGTGCTGAGTGCCGTCCTGCAGCTGCTCGCGACCACGGTGCCCGTGGCCGCGGGTGGCTGTTTGGGCACTTCCAAGTTATTGTACAGCCTCCGTGAATAATCGGAGGCTGTGCAAGAACTTGGAAGTGACGACGAAGACGAGGCCACGGGCGACCTCCCACGGGATGGCATCGACCAGAGGCTTGCTCTCGAGCTCAAACCAACAGATGTTCACTACCGTGGCCTCCGGCGGCTGGGGGGCTCCGCCCCCCAGACCCCCCTGTGGCGTGTCTTTGCGCGACAATATATCGTCCCCCCATGACACGACATGTGCTATCTGTCAGTTGTGTTGTACTTGAGCGTATGCGACTATGGAGCCAGGCCAACGGACGTTCGCTACCGTGGCCTCCGGCGGCTGGGGGGCTCCGCCCCCCAGACCCCCCTGTGGCTTGTGCCTGGTCTTGGAGCCAAGTCCTTGCGCGTACGGGGCTGTGGCATATCGGTTCCAGCACCCTCGCGGGAGGCTCCCATATCAGGCGAGATCCTGTAAAACAAAACGCAAAACAAGGAGACCCCCAGCCCAGCTGTGAATTGGTTGTGTGCAAATGCAGCAAAAGAACGTGTTTTCGCGCTGAAATACCATGTTCTGGGCTAAAAAAAGGGACCAGCGCCGAAGGAAAAATGTGGGAAAAATGTTGGGTGTAAACTCTCGTTTTTGACGATTTTTGGCCATATTTAGGCACAGGCCTGCTGAAATGCCTTGCCTGATATAGCGTGAAGACGACTACCCCCCCCCCCCTCTTATTCTCTCTCTCTCTCTCACTCTCTCGATGCTGTATCTCTCGACAATTGAGTTGAGGGAATGGCGGAACGACGCCTTCAACCTCCCTCTACATGCCCAACCTCAACCCCTCGACCCCTCACCCTCACCCTCCCGCCCTCCTCTTGCATTTGTGAGTCCGCGTTGGCGCGCGCTCGCTGGTGTTTTTTTTTGCACATAACACACTTGTGTGGTACGGGAAATGCTACAGAGACGCGACGGACTCGGGACTGCTTACTGGCCTCTGACTCATGATCACTTCTGTTTCGTGCTCCACCTGCTCCACCTCACCTCTGCACTTCAGGCAAAACACCACTGGGTTTTTCCAGACAATCATCAGGAGGATTTGACGGACGACAAGGTAAGGCCACGCTAAACCTGGTTGTCAAATCTGAAGAAAAAAAAATTGGTGGAAGCGTCCAATGCAACACTCAGTACAGAGGCCAAAGAGTATCTTGTAGTATTTTTGGAGTTGTGCTAACAACGCAGGAAACTTTGCTATGCAGATCATGCAGGACACACCACACCCGCAGCAGGCGTGTGGGGTGTTCTCGCGATCGACGAATACCCGCTGGTTCTTCTCTCCCCTTTCTGATTTGCAGACACAAAGTTTCTGGAGAACCCTCCTCGCACGCACACGCACACGCACATTGCATCCTGTCTGCTTTTGTCGCGGCATTCTTTTGTGTGTGGGGAGAGAGAGGGGTGTGTAAATCAATGGATGTGTGAATAGACACTCTCAGCTCTGTGCGCCGTTTTTTTTGGCACAGAGTGCCTCCTCGAGCATGCCAGCAAGCGCACCCCCCCCCCCCCCCATTCTCTCGCTCCCCTTGTCCAGCCCCGTGGCGTGTTTTAGAAAAACATACCCGCTTCCCTCCCCACCCCTGCCGTATGTTGCAGGCCTCGATCATGGTTATTTTTTCAAGCTGACTCCTGCAACAGGGTGCTTTAACCCTTTAGGGACCACGGGGGGGTTGATTAATTTTCGAGATTTCGGGTTTCACACCGCGATCGTGAGTAAGTTGGACGGATTTTGGTATTTTTCAAGATTTCTTTTGATGGTGAAATCGGTTGTCGCAATTATATTCAAGACAACCAAACAAAGTCCCCGGAAAGCGCCCTATCACTTCACAGCTACAACCGCTCTGATGAATTTCCTTTTGTTTGTTGCGTTGACGCTTCTACACACAAAACCCTGAACTGATCACACCCTGAGCCTGATGAAGGGTGGGGTTAGTGTATAGAGCACGTTTGGTTGCAGCTGTGGTGGGGCGCTTTCCGCTCACACGAGTGTGCTTAAAAAGCGCCCTATCACTTCACAGCTACAACCGCTCTGATGAATTTCCTTTGTTTGTTGCGTTGACGCTTCTACACCAGGACCCTCATCCGGAGGGACGTGTCCGTCTCGTTCTCAACGAGGCGGGCGCGCTGGTAAAAGTGTGGGTGGCATCGACACTGGTGGCAACTCCACGGGGTGTGTGGCCTGCGTCCCTCGCGTGTACGCGTCTGCGCGTTGGTCGTGGGTCGCAACCCAGTGTGGAATCAGTCGTATCTGCTGGCGGCGCGCTGTTGTGTATATCTCCTGCAGCAGAAGGTTGCCTCGGTAGTTGGCGCAGTGGCCCTTCCGGAGCGCGAACACCAGGCCGAGGTTGTCTATGTGGCAGGTCACGCTTGCCTCCCTCACACGCTGCATCATGCGCACCCCCTGCCACACTGCATACGCTTCCTTCAGGAAGATGTTCGTGTCCGCGTCGCTCCCTTCGAACGCACCTTGGGACACTGACTCCCCTCCCGGTAACACGAGCACCGCCGCCCACGCCGTGGATGACGCGTCTGTCCAGAGCTCAATGGTCGGTGGCGGGTTCTGCGGCGTATACCACTCGTTGTCCTCGATGAGGCGTGCCCGCGCCACTGTCTCCGCCTGCACTGACGGAGGTACTGCGACCCTGGAGTCCCATCGGGCGTTGTTCGAGTGAGTCTGCTTCGCGATGCGCCGCACGAAGGACAACACGGCTGGCATGTAACACATCGGCGTCCGCATCACATACGACTGCCAGACGAAAGACCCGAATACTCTGAACGCCCTGCGTGGTGTCGTGTGGCCGTTGACGACTTCCTTGTACTCTTCCCGTCCGAGGACTTTTTGCACCCAGGCTGTGTCCATGTGGAAACGGTGTCGCGTCAGGTCGAAGTGGATCCCGAACACTGTGAAGTCCTGCAGCGGCACGCCGTGTTGTGTGTCGTCGAAGTTCAGGGCGGCCCCCACCTTCTCGCAGCGGCTGATGAAGTCGGCGTACCTCGCCTGTGCCTCTGGTAGGGAGTCTCCGACAGCGATGAAGTTGTCAATCCAGACTATTCCGTGTTCTGGCGGGAGCAGCACGCGTGCGCTGCGGTTCGCGATTGCTGGGGAATGTGACCACCCCATGCACATGACAGTCAGGAAGGTCTTCACGAATGTCTTTCTCTCCCCGCCTAGGCGCACTTCGAAGTAGCGTTGGATCTCCTTGTGTACGGGGAACTGGTAGAACCAGCTGCGTGCATCTGCCATCACCACCCAGCTCGCCGCGGCCACTCGCTGTGTCACCTCCGTGATGTCCTGCAAACGCATGTCCGGTGGGCGTGTCATCAGTGCGTTTAGCCGCCTTGCGTCGACGATGAAACGTTGGCCCCCAGACTTCTTGGACACGGTGAACGCTGGCAGCGTGAGGTACGGGTGTGCATCCGCCTCCGTCAGGACGCCATACTCAACCAAGGTGTCCAGGTGGTGCAACATGTGGCGTGATACCTTCCTCCCCGTTTTTCGCAGTTCTTGGCGGGCCTCGGGAAGCAGTGCGTCAGCGAAAGCGGCTGGCTTGGCGATGAGGTCCAAGACCCCCGTCAGTTCACCCTCGCTGTCCAACCGTCGCAGTTCCTTGAGATTGAGGCGTGAGGTGCAGATCTCCGCGATGTAGTCCTCTTCCTCCGGCAGCTCCGTCTTCGCGTTGGCTGGCCGTATCACCTTCCCCCCCGTGCACACACCCAAGTCCTCCCCGTAGAGGTCCTCGACACCCGGACCGTACGACTCTGCGCTATCCACCTCGCTCCACGCTTCCTCATCACTGGGTGGTGGGTCGGACGTGGCTTCGTCGGATGTGGCATCTTCGTAGTAGCGGCGCGCTGCGAACAGCCTCGTGGTCCCCGGGAAGTGGGTTGCTGTCAGGGGTTTTGGCTGTGTGCGCGTCGTCCCCCCTTGCTGTCGTTGTTTCTTCACCACTCGATCTTCGCCGACACCTGTGCTGTCTCGCGCGCGTGTGCGTTTTCCGCCGCTGATACGTAACGCATCACACCGTCGACCGTCGCGTGTCTCGAGAGGAGGCGCACCTCCTCCAGTGGAACGTTCTTCCGCGCAAGCTGTGTGAGTGCCCCCCTCCGCAGAGAGTGTGCCGTGAGCCCCCTCCGTGCCCGCTTGACGGCTTTTACCACGGTCCGGTAGGTGACGTCCGCCGGGAACAGTCTCGTCTCTCCTGCACTGCGCGCCCTGCGGAGGCGGTGTCGGAGGATACGGTGTAGGTCCTTCGGCAGGGAGATTCCTGTGATGTGACCCATGTGGAAAGGGTCCGCCTTCGACTGGGTCCAGCGCACGTATATCGGCTCGCTGCGCTTTTCCGCTGTGACGTCCTTCACATCCAAACGCAGTGCGTCCGAAGCCCTTGCCGCACCCCCCCACATGATGCCGAGCAGCAGTTTCACGATGGGACGTGGCTCCTTCGCTAGCGCCTCCCGGATGTTGTGGGCTGTTGCTGGTTCTGCTTGCTTCTGTGGTCGTAGTGCTCCTCCCCGTTTCAGCGCCCGCCTGTAGTCCGCCACAATTTGTCTTCCGTCGAGGGGGAACGCTGCGAAGCGTCTGAGTGCTGCTGCAAGGTTGTTGAGGTACTGGAGGGCGGACTGCACTGATAGCCCGTCCTTCCGTTGCTTCGTGACCCACAGCACCGCCCCTTCGTCGTGTGGCAGTGTCCGCCTCTCCGCTTTCATCCACCCTTCCCGGAACTGCGAGTATCTGTCGTATGTGCGGCGGAGGGCCCCCCAGTATGTGGGTGCGAGGGCTTGGGACAGGGTGTGCTGTAGTTCCTGGCGAATGGTGGTTGCTTCCTCCGGGGTCACGCTCGTCTCGGTCTTGCGGGGGCGTCCTCTTGTTGACGGGGGGGCAGATGGTACTGCCTTCACATACACCACCGCGGCGGGGGGGAGGGTCGTGGCCCGCGGGCGTCCCCTGCTGGTGTCGGGAAGTCACTGTCGCTTGCCTTTCCCCCCCCGTCCTTTGTGGTGGCCCTTTCCCGAGTAGGGCGCGGGGCGGTCCTGCGTGTTACGCTCCTGCAGGAACCGCTCTTGAAACGCGGCCCGCCTCTCCTGCGTGTCGTCCTGCGTGGCCCGCCCCTCCCGGAGTAGGCGCCCGTGTGCCACCGCATCGTACTTCGCTGGGTCCATAATCTTCGCCTTTGCCAGGTAGAGGCGGGCGCCCGCTCGCCCCTTCAGGAGAAAGTGTGAGTTCATAGCGACGATTGTCTTGTGAAGGGCCTCGGTAAAACGGTCCGGATCGTCGTCGTCGCGGATCAGCCCCATTGTCTGAAACAGAGAGTCGAAGGCCTGGATGAGCTGGTGTTGCCAGTCCGGTGAACTCGGGGCATCGCTGAGCTCCGCCTGTCGGAAAACCCGGGATACCTCAGCTTTCACCAACCTGCGTCCGGGGGCAGTGGCGATCGACGATCCCCAGGTCGACACGATGTGGGCGGAGAAGTCAGCGGGCAGCTCGGCCTCCGTCCGCTGCAGCGCCTTCTGCAGAGTGGCCATCTGCTTCGCCTGCGTCTCCACGGTCTTCTTCAGCTCCTTCTGCTCCTTCTCCAGCCGGCCTGTCAACTTCAGCAGGTACTCCAGCGAGTTCGCCACGCGGAGATCGGTGTTCGAGTCGGCGGGGTGGTGTGCGTCCCTGTGCTGGAGGCCCGTGCCACTCTGGCTGTCCGCCTCGCTGTACTCCCCGTCCTCGCCTAGCTCGCCCGCCCCTGCTGCCAGGTCCGCCGCGGTCTCCTCGTCGACCGCCTGCCGGACCCATGCGCACTCGGGGCACACCCAGCCCCTGTCCCCTGCGCCCTCGAGCCATTCGGGGACGATGTGCGCCGGGATGTGCTCTCTCATGCACGTCCTGACCGTGGTCCCACCGCAGTCGTGGCAGCTGAATGCGGTCCTGGCTGTGTGCGTTGTATTGCAGGTTTCGAATATGCACTCGGGGCGACGCTCTGCTGGCTCGTTGTCGGGGTGGGCGGGGTCGGGAACCTTCAGGGTGTCCCAATCCAGAGTGGCCATCTTCTCTGTTACGCAGCTCGGCGTAGTTACTGTTCCTCTCTGTAAGATACACGCAGCACGGCGTAGTTACTGTCCCTCTCTGTAAGATACACGCAGCTCGGCGTAGTTACTGTCCCTCTCTGACCTCAAGATACACGCAGCTCGGCGTAATTACTATCCCTCTCTGTAAGATACACGCAGCTCGGCGTAGTTACTGTCCCTCTCTGTAAAATACACGCAGCTCGGCGTAGTTACTGTCCCTCTCTGACCTCAAGATACACGCAGCTCGGCGTAATTACTGTCCCTCTCTGTACGATACACGCAGCTCGGCGTAGTTACTGTCCCTCTCTGACCTCAAAATACACGCAGCTCGGCGTACTCCCTCAGCCCGTAGTTACTGTCCCTCTCTCTTCAGAACGACCACGCAGCTCGGCGTACTCTGTCCGCTTCTGTCACTCTTGCCCCCCTCTTGATTCTCTCGCCTGCTTACAATGAAGTACAGAAATGCGTTGACGCTTCTACACACAAAACCCTGAACTGATCACACCCTGAGCCTGATGAAGGGTGGGGTTAGTGTATAGAGCACGTTTGGTTGCAGCTGTGGTGGGGCGCTTTCCGCTCACACGAGTGTGCTTAAAAATGAAAAAAATGGGGGTCGCGGGGAGAAACAACAGGAAAATGTACAGTAAAATAAAACAAGACAGCATCAAACGGGACAAGGAGATGAAGACAGGGGGGGGGGGGGGAGATGGGTTGTAATACCTGCAGGAGGTGATCAGTTTTTTCTAAATTCTTGTTGGAGGTGTGCTGCCGCAGACTCAACAGAGAGCTGCCAAGCTGCCCACCGGCGTCGTTCTTCTTCTCGGGATCAGCGACCACCAGCCTACGTGCGAGACACAAACGTCGGCCAGACGGCTGAGGAACTCAATGGAATCGACGCAGATCACCCTCTGATTTATTTGACACATGGTGGGGAGAATGGTTTGAATGGAACTGCAAGAGCCAGCGTTTGTCCTTTTTTGGCATCGACAACGGGGGGTATTTTCCTAAAGAATATGGGAAATGGGATCAATGGGCTGAGCGTGTGGGGGGCGGGGGATTGGGGGTGCGGAAACAAGAGGGGCGATGCAGGAAGAATAAAAGGCACAGGTGCCGAACCCCCTTCTCGCTCGCTGGGGCGGGAGGAGGGGGGGGTGTCGATGCGAATCTGTTGGGAATCTGTTAAGAAGAGGATAAAGAAGAAAAGCGCAGATTTGGGTCATCTTGGCTCTCTAAAAGTGCCCAAAAGCGAGCCTGGCTATCAAGAGGGCACTGTGTGTCCAGCTGTTGGACTGGGAGGCCCGTCTGAGTTCATACGCAGAGTGGCGTGATTCCCTCCGGGGCTGAGTGGGGTATTGAAATAGAAGTAGAAGGAAGCTGCAGTGGGGGGGGGGGGGGTGAGGGTGGGGAGGGGCGGTATGATCGACTCGTAAGGTGGATGGCCAAACAGGCCTCCCGACACCCTCCAGCCCTGCGAGAGCCTGGAGGGAATGCCGGGTTGCTTGGCCTGCCCTGACTAACCTCGGTATTATTCCAGAAGTATCCCATGAGTGTGGTGGCCCCCACCCCGCACATCTCGCGCAGCTGTGTCTTGTTAGTCGAGACGTCTCGCTGCTGCTGAGAGACCATCCTTGCGACACCGAAGTGCGGGGTTGTTTGAATCGGAGCTCTTGAGGGACACCACACACACACACACGCAGAAGTTTGCCTTTTTTTGTTCAGTGTAAGGTGCACCATCCGAGAGTGAATGTCTCGGTGCCACCCCCGCTGCCTGCATCCGACACACACAAGCTGAAGAGAAGCAATGTCTGAGGATGGGAGGCGGGTGGGACGGGGAAGGCCGCCATCTTGTTTTGGCTGGAGGAAAACCAGCAACCTGCCAGCTGAAGTTCTGCTCCCTGTAGCCGCCTATGCCGATGTGCCTCGTGGTATGGTATTGTGATTTGCGGAGGGTCACATTGAGCGAAATCGAATGCTGCCTCCACAAAGCATCTCACACACGTGGCGAAATTCCAGTTTTTCTTCTCGTGTGCCAGTGGCGCCAAGGAAATATAAGTTACCTATACAGAGATGTGCAGGTTAACTGCGAAAGGGTTCAAAGAGGATACCGTCGAACACACCGAGTAGCTGCACCGCGTGCCACTTCAGCTCTAACCGCTCAAACCGCTCAAACCATGCGCGCCTGTGATTCACACCGCGCCCAATCTGGCGGGAGAAAGGACATACAATGGCGCATCCACTCTGTGTCACAGGGTGGGCAGTAAAGTAAAGAGTAAAGTAGAATAAAGTAAGTGGGAACCAGGGAAGGAAGGATTCCAAGCGACAAAGAAGGAGACCCCCGCCGGGACGGCGGGGGGGCAGGGTAGGGTTTGCAGGCAAGGAGGCTCTGGGGGGGAAGGAAGAGTGCCACGTGCAGTGGGGGGTTTACGGTCAGCAAACAACGCTGCGTACATTTGTATGTTTTGATTTCCACACGTGGGGTGGGGAAAGGGGTCTGGGCCCACTTGAAATGAATGTGGCGTCGTGTTTACCTAGCGGGTGCGGGATCGGTGATGGTGTGTCACCGGCCCCGCCCCATCATCTGATATTTTCCAGCGAAGCGATGTTTATGAAGAAGCGATATCCAGGGGAGTGGCAATGCCCAGCTAGGGGGATCTCCTCGATTTGAACGAATTGTCTTGGAGGTCCTTCCAGCGCCCCAGGTGAGAGGTGCTGTTGAGGTGCTGCTGTTTCGGGTTCTTCTGGCCGCACGGTGCCTGGTGGCATTTGCCTGATGTCGTATTTTCGCGTGATTTCCTTCGTTACCTCGCGACTTCGCGATTTCGCGACGCACCATCGCCTGTAACGTGTGGAAAATATCATTCGGCAGCTCCCGACATCTAACGTGCTCGTTCCCCTTTGCCAGAACTTTGCCTTCCCCTGCAGTTTCTGGGGTTCTGTATTGTGCATATCTTCTTGCGTTTGGTTCTATTGTGTTGCCTCCAACCTCTACTGGTACTCCTCCAGAAGCGTTGCGTTCGAGTCGTGCTCCTGTGCGGTGGCGTAGTAGAAGGGGAGGTGGCCTGCGTTGTCAGTATCGGTGAGGCTTGCCCCTGCCTCGAGCAGCACCCGTGTGGTGTCGCACTTCTCCAGCCCTGCTGAGTGGTGCAGGGGCATGCGCCCCTCGTTGTCCTTCACGTCGAGGGAGGCGCCGTACTGCAGCAGCAGGTCGGCAACCTCAGCAGCACCTGCAGCTGCTGCCTTGTGCAGAGGCGTGCTGCCGCTGCCGTCAACAGCATCGGCGAAGGCGCCGTGCTCCAGGAGGGCGAGCACCTTGCCCTTGTGCCCGCGCTGCGCCGCGTTGTGGAGCGCAGTGCGGCCCACCATGTCTGTGTCTTCGATGTCCGCACCGTGGCGCAGCAGCAGCACCGCCATGTCCGTGTCGACGTGCTCCCACCACATGGCGTAGTGCAGGGCTGTCTCGGAGGAGGTGCTCTTGGCATGCACGTCAGCACCGTTGCGCAGCAGGATCTCTGCCTTCTCGTTCTCGCCACGCAGGGCGGCGTTCTGCAGCGCGGTAAAGCCGTCGCCATCACGCGCATCGATGTGCGCCCCGTAGCGCAGCAGGACGGGCACCACGTCCTCGTCTGCGGCATGAAGTGCGGTCGCGCCCTCCCCGGTGGTGGCGTGGACGTCGGCACCGTGCATCAGCAGGGCCTGGATGGCATCGGTGTTGCCCTGCACCACAGCGGTGTAGAGGGGCGTCCACCCGCCCGACGTGTCCTTGGCATTGATGGCGGCACCGCAGGCGAGCAGGATGCGGATGGTCAGCACGTCGGCCCGTGCCGCGCAGTGCAGGGGGGACCGCCCGGTGCTGTCGCGCACGTTGACATCAGCGCCGTGCTGCAGCAGAGTCAGCACCGTCGCTGCGAAGCCACGGCCGGCAGCCTTGTGGAGGGCGGTGGGCGGGTCGTTGGAGATTGTCACCGACATCACGTCGGCACCGCTGCACAGAGCCTGCAGAACCGCCGCCGTGTCGCCGACGTGTGCCGAGGCGTGCAGCTGCTGGTTGATGACCTCCATTGTGTTGACGGGTGGGTGCGGGTGCGGGCTGGCTGCCTCCGGAGTCAGGTGCAGGAGACTGGGGACAAGGCGCAGGAAGGTTGGAGCGCTGCTGGCCTTGATTTATAGTGTATACGAGGCGAGGGTTCTGCCCAAGAGTGTCGGGAAAAACTTTATCAGCCTGCGGGGGTGCGGGTGTGTGGCAGCACGCAGGTCACACACGACAACAGAGCCAGGAACACATGTGCCAGGCACAGGGTGCAGTATTCTGCCCCACACAACCAGACTGTGGGTGGGTCGGGTGGGGGCGGGCAACGGCACTGCATGTAACTGATTCGTTCTACAGCGCCGGGCGAGGCGTCTGCGTGTAGAATTACACATCACGCTGTCTCCAAGGCAGGGCATGAGCTGGACTGCGCGGCCGTATAATACAGTATTCAAAGGCACTTGACGAGCAAAGGATATCTCTGGAGAGGGCAAGAGTCATTATCAAGCCCGCCTCCTTGAGAACACAACACCCACCTACATACACATGCAGGTGGAAGCAGCAGGGGGCGGTATGCAGTAGTAAGGTCACACAGACACACACAGCTAAGGATACACCACACCGCAGCCGTGCGGTGCCCTGCCAAGGGGAGGCAGGGCACACAGGGCTGCGAGCATCGCACAGAAAATGAAGCAGATCAAGAAAAAAACCGCAGAAAAAAACACGGCAAAACAAGACGAACGGAACCGAACAGGCAGCCCCCCGCCCGCAAAGCAGGCGGGGCGCACACCGGTTGAGATGGGTCAGGCCCTTTGACCCAATGAACGCCATACGGACGGGCCCTCCACCCCCAAGCCGGCAGACATGCCAGGCACAGGAGAGGCGGGCAGCGACAGTTGGCACGGGCTGACACTTCTGAGCGCAGGATTTTCCAGTTTCTTTAAACTTCGTACCCGTCCCCCCCCACCCCCTCGCTGCGCACTCCGCCGCCGTAGTGTTGGCCCATTCGTGTGCTTCTTTTCTAGGCGGAGGGCATATCCGGTATTGTTTTAGCGAGGCCATTTGTCACCAAATGAGGCATGGCTCGACAAACGGCGTGTGGAGGCAAAACGGCGTACACACGTTGGCACAGCCGGCAGGCGCGCCCACTGCGGCGGCGAGGTGATGCAACCTCACACACTGCAGAGTGCGCGGTCCTGCGGTGACTCTGGGTAGAACCCAGTCGATCGCACGGAGAGCTGAAGGAAAGGAACGGATTTGGCACTGAGCACAAACATGGCGTGTAGGGTGTGTGTGGCAGCACGGCTGCAAAATGCGGAAGGTCGGCAGGAGCTTGCCGCAGGAAGCGGCGCCGGCGGGGATAGCTTTAACTGTTTTTATTTCGGCCCCCGGGTTGCATTTGTCTGCGATGCAAACCACACAAAATAAATAGCGGAACAGCCCTGCAGAGGAGATGCAGCACTGTTTCAACGGTGAGTGAGCAGGGTCAATGGATAGGGACACGGCACGGTTTCAAAGACCCACCACGCACGTGAAGTCGTAACAAGGAAATCCTAGCCGGAACTCCTTTCACAAAGATCAGGGGGATTTGAGGCCCCCCGCCCCGAGGTTCCCTGCCCACCTGGTCGCACTCAAGTGCCTCACACCGGATCTCTCCCCACCCGGTGATCCACCTGACGGATACGCGCTAAGAATAAGAGAAGCGAGAGAAATCACCCTGCCCGGAATACTGCAAAAAAGGGCAGATCCGGGCTACTGTTCGTTCAGCGAATTGAAGGATTGAAGGAACATTTCTCTGAGGGGGGAGGGATGAGGGCGGCAAACCCGTTTCTTTCCAGCGACACACACGGCTTGCCCCCCCCCCCCCCTCCCCGAGGGCAGGCTGTGTGTCACAGCACCACAGACTTGATCACGATGCACCCCGATTCCGGGGTGTCTGTGCCGGAGGTGCCGCTGTCTGTCTCCCTGTCGTACCCCTCGGATGAGGTATGCGTCAGCTCCGTCCCGTCTTCGGAGTCCAGCAGCACAGCACCGGGGCTCCCCCCTGAGGGAAGCGTGATGGCGCGGGCAGCCCCGCCCCGCGTGGCTTGGTTGGGAGGGAAGCCTGTGCTGGAGGCAGACGCAGCGCAGGCCTGCAGGGCCCCGAAGGACAGCAGCGCTGTCTCACACTGCCCGGCACTCGAGGAGGACAGCGACACAAAGGTAGGCCGGCTCATGCGGAAGCGGGGCCGCCCCTCCGGGCACAGCAGGGGCATGGTACCAGGGGGGGTGCACACCAGGCCTGTGCGGCGGCACGCCGCCAGCGGGGAGGGGCAGGAACAGGAGGGCGAGTGGCAGGAGCATGTGAGGAAGCTGAGCTCCACGTCCTCAGCGGTGTCGTCGCCCGGAGGGGGCGCCTCGCCGAAGGCCTCGCCCTGCAGGCGCGCCTGCCGCCCATCCACCAGGAGGTAGACCTCGGCGGCAAGGCAGACCGCCACCTTCAGCACCAGCACACCCACCGCGCATGCCAGGCACACCGCGGCAGCACGGAGGCACCAGTGGTTGGGGTCGGAGGCGTAGTAGGCGGAGGCCATCAGCCCCATGGCGGCGGCCTGCAGGGCGTAGAAAAGGCACAGCAGCCAGTTGTCTACCGCGCGCTCGCGGGGTCGGGTGCCCGCCTCCGCGCATAGAAGGGCGAGGAAGACGACACCGGCGAATAGCTTCTGGTGTCCGCATGCAGAGTAGTCCGACGTGCCGCCCGCCTGGGTTGCCGCGAGCAGCAGGTTCGCCAGCACCTCCACCACCGAGTAGTAGGCACGGCTCTCGCGGTACCCCCGCACCACAGAGGAGTAGCGGTAGACCCAGTGGTGCGCAGGGCTGCGGCTGACCCACGCGCCCTCCCCGGTGAAGAAGATGGCGGCGCGTGACTTCACGCTGCTGTCCGCCCGGAGGTAGGCCTTGTTGGGGACGCTGCGGAGGACTGTCCGCAGGACGTAGATCGGGACGGCCAGGCATAGGGGTGCTGCGACCAGGCCCAGGGGGAACGTGGTGCTGGGGCCGCGGAATAGGAGGGCGAGCGCGCCGAGGCCTATGCCCTGCAGCAGGAACTGCAGGACGAACAGCGGGGAGGAGGGGAAGCGGCACAGCCCGTAGGGGTCGGTGCTTTCCAGGATGCCGGCAAACACCAGGAGGCGCACGGCGCCTCCCATCACGGCCCAGAATCCCAGGGTCACGGCTGTGTTGCCGACCACCATGCCTGTGGCGTGTGACCCCAGCAGCGACCACTGTGTGGGGTGCAGAGCTCTGGAGAAGTTCTTCTGTCCTAGAGGGAGGTTGAGGTGGCACAGCTCCGCGACAAGGACCAGGCTGACGGCCGAGGTGGCATCGCTGGTCCCGGGTGTCAGGATCGAGACTGCGGAGAGCGGCGCCGACACCTCCGCCACAGACTCCACCATGCTTGCGGCCTCCGGGCTGTGTGTCTGCTGTGTGGTGTCCAGCCGCCCCTCCGGTGCCCCCTGCCCCGGTGTCGCGGTGGCGGGGCCCTGCGGCGCCAGGGACGCAGGCCGCATGGAGGGCTGGGGTGGTGACACAGATGCCTCCGGAGCACCCGCACCTGCCCTCGGTGCGCTTGTCCCCTGCACTTCCGGCTGAGCTGTGCCAGGGGCCCCTGTTGTTGCAAGCGTCGCCACTGTGGGCGCGCCTGATCCGGGTGCAGGTGTGGGCGCAAGCGCAGGCGCAGCTGCAGGCACCGCCGTGCTCCCAGACGTGGGCGCCGATGTCGCCGGCACCGCCGTGGGGGGCACAGTCGGTGGCACGCCTGTCCCCGGTGCAGGCGTGGGCTCAGGCGTCGGCGGCGCAGCCGTATCCGGCACGTCGGTCCGCGGCGAGACGCCCAGCACAGAGAGCGTCGTCCCGCTCACCACCGCAAGCAGGTCCTCCCCGACAGCAAGCACCCCCCCGCCCGCCACGGCAGTACCCCACGCATTGCCGGCCGACACCCCCGCCACGCGCTGCAGGCTACCGCCACCCGGGGCAACGCTGTACGCCTCCACCACACCTGTCCCGCTGTCATACAGGGCCACATACCGCTCTCCTCCGCTGCTGAAGGCTGTCAGATGGCCTGCAAACGATGTCTGCACCTGCGCGATGGGCTGTCCAGTGGCTACTTCGTACGTCGACAGCATGTGTCCCGCACCCGCAGTGTCATACGTCAGCACTGCGCTGCCCTGGCCGGAGTGGAACCCTCCGTCAGGCAGGGGCACGGTCCCAAGCGCAGTTGTCGGGTCGGGTTGGATAAACGCCGTCGTGGTTTTATAGTCATACGCAGTCACACCGCCATCGTGCGAAGCGTACAGCGTCGATGTTTCCGCGTCGAACGACAGATCCCTGCATGCCAGCTTCCCCCCCAGGTCGGCCGGATCGGTAGTGCAGCGGAAGCCTTGGTGCCCCAGGGTGAGTGAGGTGACCGACCCGTCACAGCAGGTGAAGGCAAATGTCCCATTGCGAACGAGACCTGCACCGGGGCTGTTGGGGCGCTGCGTACCCTGCACAAACCCTGTGCAGGGTGTAGCGGAGTGATACAGGCACACCGGGCTTCCCGCCAACCCGGCGTTGTGCCACCAGGTTGGTGTCATGTTCCGCTCTGCCCTGTGCTGCTCGACAGAAGCGTATTTCATCGTCTCATTCCAAGCGTAGAGGATCAGCATTTCGGGGTCGGTGCGCAGCACACTCACCCACAGCTTGTCGTAGCCCGCCACCTCGTGTGACCCCCTCACCTCGAGGGTGCCCCCCCCTGTGACGCGCGCCATCACCACCTTCGCACCCCCGCACAGAAAGACGTAGTCGTCCGACACCACAACCTGGTGGATGTCGGGGAGCAGCGCTGCCATGTCCTCCGACAGCAGAGGGGTGGGGGGCGGGAGGTTGCCCGATACCACACAGCATGCCACTGCGAGGCACAGGGCACGCGCATACACCGCCGCACAGCGAAGCATTGGGAGAGGGTCGCGTGCCGGGACAGCACATGCCTGCGTGGGGTGTGGTGTGGTGTGGTGTGGGTCGGTCAACGTGAAGAACCGCAAATACAAAGGGTCCCTCGAAACCTTCCGAAAGCGTGAGCCGTGTTTGTTTGGCCACAGCACCCGGGTGAAAGAACCGCTGTCAATATATCTCTGAGTTTGGGGCGATGCTGTTTGACGCTTCCACACACCCCTCGCCTGTGCGAAGGTGAATGAGTGAGTGATGAGTCCTGACAAGTGTCTGTCTAAGAATAAAAGCGGTCTGGAGGAGGTGCCAGGGGATAGGTGGGTGTGGGTGTGGCGTTTGTCTCCACTGCACTGCCAAAAAATAGCCCAGAACTCATCTAAAAATAGATTGCAGGAAGCACACACGGACAGACACACCGCACAATGCTGATATGCAGGTAGACAGTGCGAGGGGCAGTACTATTTTTTTGCATGTTACCCACTGGGCCAGGGGTGGAGCTTGAAATTTGGGGTTGCGGGCTGGATCGGGTCAGATCGGGTCAGCCAATTTTTCTCACTGAATGGGTTCCCCCCCGGTTCGTCTCAGAGATCAGTGCTCGGGCCCAGCCTCCCGCGAGGGTACCGGAACTGAGATGCAGCCCCGGACGCGCAAGGACTTGGTTACAAGACAAACACATGCCATAGGGGGGTCTGGGGGGCGGAGCCCCCAGCCGCCGGAGGCCACGGTAGTGAACATCTGTGACTTGCGGGCGTACGGATTCTGTGTGAGTTGGCTGCGTCCTCCTGAGGATACTGAGGGCGGTCTGTACTCCATTCCCTGATGTAAAGGGCTTGGGTACAAGACAGGCACATGCCACAGGGGGGTCTGGGGGGCAGAGCCCCCCAGCCGCCGGAGGCCACGGTAGTAAACGTCTGTTGCACGGTACGGGTTGGGCAGCTTCAATTGTCCTCTATTGTGACTGTTTGAGGCCTGTGCTCATGTTGCTGGGGTCACTTTGCTCACGAAACGCCTCCTGGTCACCTTGAGACCCCAAGGCGAGGAGCCAACTTTTCCGGTTTTCCGAAAATCTATATATTTTTTTCTTTTTACCCCTGACCTGATTTTTTGTGAGGGCCTGCAGAAAATCAGGTCAGCTGACCCGAAAAAACCCCCAAGCTCCACCCCTGCACTGGGCCACGTCCCCGCTTGGCGGCAGCGGGTGAGGCGGTTGCCGGGCCGCAGTGGGAGGCATTTCGCCTTGTGACGCCTCTCGCTCCCTGGTTGCCTTGAGTGCCGTGTTGCTCTGGCCCCCGGGCGGGGAATCGCGTCAGGCCAAACAGCCACTGCGAGGACGTCTCCCCTTGAAAGGAAAAGAAGAAATGGGAGTTTTACACGGTGGGATCATGAAAAAATAGTACCTACCCCCCCCCCGGGGGTGGGTATACCCCTGTGAGAAAATGGGCATTTTCAGGACACACTCTAAACACCTCTCAGCCCCTACCTGACACACGCACCGACCCCAAAGGGTGCCAGAATGATATCCTGGGGCCACCAACACCATTTGTGGGGCCTTATGGGGTGTTTTTTGGGGTTCCGGAAAATTTGCCCACCGGTGGTTCCTGGTGGTACCGTAGGCCCACCTCTGTTTGCTGGACACGCCCTTTTGCTGGCACAATACGGGGTAGGCGTGGTGAAGGGGGTGTCGGAAATTGCCCGGACACAAGTTTCGACGATTGTGCCCCTGTCCCACTGATTTTTGCGCGAATTACCGTATTCGGAAAAATACTGGAACGGAAAAATGCTGGAACGGATTTTTTGAACGATTTGAACGATTTTTGGCCGTGCTCGTAGCATTCCCCGTAGAGGGGGTCGCTATTTCGTGTTCTCCTGGCCGCACGGAGGCATTGCCTTACGTCGCCTCTTCCTCTTTTCCTTTGGTGGTGTGTTGGTCTGGCACAGAGGGCGGGATTTTTCTGGAACGGAAAATAACTGGAACAAACCCGAGTTTTCGAAACTTGGAACATTATTCCGTTCCAGTATTTTTCCGTTCCAGAATTAGAATATGGGGGAAATTGGCGGGTACTTGTCAGTTTTTCGGGCACATGTCCGAAATCCCACCTCACCCCACCCCATGCCATGGTGGAGGATGGTGGGCCAGCATACCCTTGGGAAAGTACCCGACTCCCAGAAAACGGCCAAGTCCGCGCAGACCCCCCAGAACAATTCTGGAACGGAAAATAACTGGAACAAATGGGGTCTCGGCTGGAACTTAGAACATTATTCCGTTCCAGTATTTTTCCGAATACGGTATATGCACGTATAGGCGTGCCTTGGCCTGTACAGGCCTGGACAGGCACAGATTGCCTGTATGGATTGATATAGATGTGCATATCACAGGTATGGGCCTGTATGGTCTTGTTATCCTGTGTGGAGCCCTGCTGAAAAATCAGGTGGCTGTGGTATTCACAGCCAGTATATTTCTTCACAGAGCACCCGAAGCTCGTCAATACGCTTGCGCTTCAGGGCGCGCCTGTGCCTCGCCTGATGGGCAATTCGTCCATCACACCCCTCAACAGAGCCAGGTGTCACAGGAATGACTTGCACCGATTCGGGTGGTTTGCAAAAAGCCTCCTCGTCATTTGCTTCGAATTCAGCAAATTTGTGCATAGTAACACAGTTCAACTGCTGAGTGTCTGTGCATTCCTGCTGTTGACACAGTGCTGCAGTGTGCGCAGCCAGGCATTTGCTCCCATGCTGGTAGGCAGGTGTTTGGACTTTGAATTTCGAAAGGGTTTGGAGGCGTGCCTTCAGCCTATCGAAATGATTGCGCCTCAGCTGCTGATATCTCACCAGGAGCGCCCAGTTCTTTGCGAAGATGAGTTTCAGAAAGTACTGAGTTCAACTGTGACACAGTGGCAGCGGCGCTCAACACAGGCGGCATGTCGTCATGGAGAAGAGTGTCGATTGCTATAGAATCTGGCCTGCGGGAGTAGCCTCATTCTACAGTCTGCGCGAGCTGGTTCCCGGGTGATATTTTCTTGGTAACAGGCTTGTGGGGTGACACTAGCCATGTGAAGGGGTGTGAGTGCGTGTGCAGTGCCTATCCGGGGGGCACCGTAGGAACCACCGATGGGCAATTTTTTTAGAATGCCAAAATATCAGCACTGAGGTTGATCTGGTGGTGAAATCTCCACCACAAAACACTTTTGGGACGATCTGGGCACATTGGCACCCTTTACATGGCTTTCTGAGGTACTTTTTGGTGTTCCCGAAAAAAGTTATTTTCTCACGCGTATAGGGGGGGGTATACCCACCCCTACCCCCCCCCCCCCCGTGTTTAAGTCCCCTATCCATTTTTTTTGCTGCCCGGGGCCGTTTCGCTGCCTGGTGCCGGCTGGCTAGACCCTTGCGGGCCGTGCCCCGGGTGAGGCTGGGTGCCTCGTGATGCCTCTCTCTCACCTTGCCTTGGGAGCGTTGTTGTCCGTTTCCGATGTCGGGGATTCGCGTCAGGCCAAACAGCCACTGCGAGGACATCTCCCCTAAAGAAGAACAAAGAAATGGGCGGGGGGATCAGGGGGTGGCGTGCCCTGAGGGCCAGAAGGCGCCCCCTGGCACGCCTACCACCGACGGTGGGGGCTTTCGCCGCTGCGGCAGCTGGTAAGCTAGCCGTGGTGGGGTTAGTCACGCACGAACTTACATTATGTTTCGGTGTAACCTTCTAACGTGTAACTATGTTCGACGCCCTGGCGCTGCTGTCGTAGTGCAACATTCATCGTGTAACGCTTGTGCTGGTCGCCCCTGTGCTGATGTAGTTCTCTGCTGCCCCCTCAAGCAGACCCGCGTCCCAGAGGTAGCGCAGCACTTGCACTGGCCTATCGTGCAAGAGGGTGTCGATCCTACTTGACCCCAGGGCTGCTCGGTGCTGTGTGCTAAGCTCGCAGGCCCGAAGTAGGTGGTGGATGGTGCATGGTACTCCGCAGGTATCACACTGTGGGCTGCCATCTTCGGTGAAGTCGTATACTAGGGGGTGCCGCTGCACTCGCAGTTGCCTGATGGTTGTAGCACCCTTCCGCGTTACGCCTGGGATCTTCAGCGTTGGCCTGCGAGGAAACCCCGTCCCCCTGACGTAGACTTCTGTATACTGCCTCGCCGTCGCGGTGTGGCGGTGCTGCCGCTTGATAGTCGCCTTCGCTGTCGCGTACGGCAGGGGCGTGCTGCAAGGTAGCATCCGAGCTTGCTGTGCCTCCGCATCGGCCTGCTCATTGCCGCGGATGCCGACGTGTGATGGCACGTACTGCATGACAATGTTGATGTTGCGGCCCGCCAGTTGCTCTCGGGCCAGGTTGCTCCACACACCATGCTCGTGGTCTTCGCGCGTTGTGCGGGGTCCGCTGGTTAACTTCTCCAGGAGGGAGCGCGAGTCCGTCAGGATCGCACACGTGTCGTCAGCGTTTACGCAGTGCAACAGTTCCTGGAGGGCGCCCCGTACCGCAATCACCTCAGCCTGGTAGCTCGAAGAGAGGCGGCCTGCATCGAACCGCTTGGTGCTGCAGGGGGTGGCGTAGTCGGGGTGTTTGTAGAAGACCGCCGCGCCTCGCCTGTCGGTGTCCACTGAGCCGTCGGTGTAGACGTGCCACTGGCACGCGGGTAGAGCACTTACCGCTCGTAGTCCCAGCTCCTTGAGGGCGGTGATAGAGTGATTCCTGCGGGGCCCCTGGAGCCCTGGTAGCAGAGGTAGGTCTCGCATTCACCTTGTGTAATTCTAAAACTTTGTGTCTGCAAATCAGAAAGGGGAGAGAAGAACCAGCGGGTATTCGTCGATCGCGAGAACACCCCACACGCCTGCTGCGGGTGTGGTGTGTCCTGCATGATCTGCATAGCAAAGTTTCCTGCGTTGTTAGCACAACTCCAAAAACTTTGTGTCTGCAAATCAGAAAGGGGAGAGAAGAACCAGCGGGTATTCGTCGATCGCGAGAACACCTCTGGGACCCTCAGGGACAAATAAACTCCCCCCCCCCCCCCCTTTTCTCTCTCTTCAAGTGCTCTTCTGGAGAACCCGGCCGTACCGGGAACCTCCCTTTGGTAGTGGTATTTGTAGAACCCGGCCGTACCGAGAACCTACATGTCGTGACTGATTTCTGTGGTATTTTCTTTTCCCCCCCTTACCAATCGCCCTGACCCCCTGACTTCCCGTTGTTCTGTAGAATCCGGCCGTACCGGAAACCTACACTCGGCTCTTGTTTTTCTGTCCTGCCAGCTCGAAGACTGTGGCCGTAAATGTGTTGCAACACCGTATCACCTCTTACTCCACTGTATACTTGTTGTCCTGTAGAACCCGGCCGTTCCGGGAACCTACCAACACCCTTGTTGACCTGTGGAACCCGGCCGAACCGGGAACCCACCTTGTCACCCTGATTTTCCGTGTGTACCTGTAGAACCCGGCCGTACCGGGAACCTACACTGCCCTCCGATTCCTTTTTTAGGATTCCTTCTTCCTTTTTCTCATGGGAGACTCAAACACACTTGCAGCACGAAAAAAGCTCCACACATCGGGTGTCACGTGCACCCCCGGATCCTGTAGAACTGTCCCGGGCCCAATCATTGGGGCCACGTCGCCCCTGGTAAACCCATCCGCCAGCTGCCGCCCCGTCTCCACCCAGGAAATTTCCACACGTGCACCCACACTCTTCACCACCCTCAAAATAAACGCCAGCATCCTGTTGGCTTTTCCGTTTCTGCTGTGCGTGGCTTTCACACTCGCTACCACAGCCGAGTTGTCAACTTTCAGGTTTACTTGGTGTCCCGGCGCGTACTGCCGTATCCAGACTGCCGCTGCCGCCACCGCCAAGAATTCCTTCAAAAAAATATGCGCCTCTGCCGCCTCCTCTTTGAACTTGTTGTAAAAAACCATGTCGGGTGTCACCACCGCCCACATGGCCGAGGAGGCATCAGTCCAGATCTCGATGATTGGCAGGGTCACTGGTGCACTTATCCATTCGTTCCTTCGGATAATCTGACGCATTTCCCACATGTCTTGTTTCCGGGACTCACACACACTGTGGCGCTGATCCCACTTTTCCACCTTTCCTTCCACAAAAATCGCAACCTCCCGAAACACCTCCAGTACTGTGACGTGGAAACACAACGGGGTCCAGGAAGCAAAAAGAAACCAAATCAAACCACCACACACACCTGCCACTTCCCTCGCCGTCACGTTGTCCCGCATCAGCTCGGTCCACGCTTGGGCCATCAAAAATTTGGACACCCAGTCTGGGTCCAGACGGAATCTTGCACGCTGCAGGTCGAACTGCAGTCCGATCGCCACAAACAGCTGCGACGGACGCCCGTAGGCCGTATCCTTCTTCAGCTCGACCCCCACAAACTCACACCTTGCCCGCAGCGCGCTGTGGCGCTGCAGAACTTGTTCTTCACTGTCCCCCAGCACCAAAAAATTGTCCACCCATACCTCCCCCTCCTCAGCCGGAAGGAGTGTGCGGGCGGTGTGCTGGGCGATGCAGGGGGCCCAACTCCAGCCCATCGGCACCACCTTCATGACCATAGTCACGAACCTGCCGCGTCTATTTCCCAACTTCACACCAAAGAAAGAAGCAATGCAAGGGTCAAGGGGAAACTGGTAGAAAAAACTAGTTGCGTCCTCCTGGATGCACCAACGTGCCGCCAGCATACGCAGAGCAAAATCACGGAGCAAGGGCAATTGCATCGGGGGAGGGCGCTGCATAACAGCGTTTATCTTCTTGCCGTTGACGACAAGACGGACATCCACCCCCGAAGACTTCAAAACGGTAAACACACCCAACACCACCTTCACCGGATGTTCCGGTGACGCCATCACGTGCTGTTCCAGTAAATCTTTTTTGTGACGGAGCATCCCCTTTGAGATAGCTCGCGCCCACTTGGGGTCCTCCAGATCCACCCCGTCCCGGAACTGCGCACGAAATGTTGCAACACAGGTAAGCATTGAGATCAAGAAGGGCAAAATGGGGGGGTGGGGGAGGGACAGCAACTATGAAAAATCAATACGGGAAAGGGAAATCCTGGCAAGGGGGAGGTTCGGACTGCGGTGGATCGGTGTCGAGTACCGTTCCGTGTGTGCCCCCGAAAACAAATCCGGGTTGCGCAGTATCGACACCTCCCCCCCGTATCTCGGCGAGATGTCTGGCCCATAGCCCCCACTGTGGGGCGGCTTGTAAAACGGGCCCAGACCCGTCCTCGCCCTCTTCCTCACCGGAGCCTCAACGACAACATTGTCGAGAGCTCCAAAGACTTCTTTGCCGCAGGCAATTCTACGACTGGCAAATACCTCAACAGGCTTTCCACCGTGGCGTGCCTTGAGATCTTTGCGATCTCGTCCAACGGCGTTCCCTGCCGCAACAGGAAAGTGCATGCACCCCTCCGCACGGAGTGCACGGTGAGCCGAGGATGCACCTTCTTCAGTGCCCTGGCAAAAACCTCCTGCGAAAAGGAAAAAAGGAGGGCGTGCGGGGGGTGCCCGTTCTTCAGGTGAGACAGCAGGGCAAGGCACACAGGCGACAGGAACAGGATTGTGGTCATCCCCATCTTGAACGGGTCCGACTTCGTCCCGGACCAGTCCACCACCACCCCGTCCACACGAGGCGTCACCCGTTCCCACACCAGCCCCCTCACGTCCCCCCCACGAGCCGCCCCCGCCCACATCATCTCCAGTGCCAAGGCCAAAAGTGGAGAACGCGCCTGACGCACTGCTTCCTGCATCTCCGCAAACTCGATGGGGGGGGCCTGCTTCATGGGCTTCCTGCCCCCTGCCCGCAGAAACGACCTCTCCAGGTCCTTCAACAACGGAGGAACCGGCTTGGGCAACAAACCAACTCGGTGCAGAACCCCCTTGAGCGCCTGCAGGTACTGCAAGGCCGCCTGGGGCAACAATCCTTCCTCCTGCTTCAGCGAAAGAAAAAGCACCACGAGATGGGGAACGGGGGTCTTCCCCTCCCGTGCCTCCCATTCCTGTTGAAAAAGAAAAAACATCCTGGCCACCGAACCGTAGCTCCCCCACGTCGTGGGCGCCAGGGCCCCTCTCAGATGGCCCTCCGCAGCGGTCAGGATCCTTGCGCGGGTCGCTTTGGTTAAAGGCGGGGGTTTCCAGCGGGGGCGGCCCCGCCGGCTTTCCCCCCCTTGATCTTGCCGCCCTGCGGAAACGGGTACGGGCCCCACCCCTTGCCCCCCCGGTTGCTCCCCTGACCCCACCCAGGTCCCCACGAACGGTTCTGGGAAAGGTAGGGGGGGCGGGACGCATGGGTGAGCCGAAAAGCAGGTTTTTGGGGCCCCCCCGCTTTCACCCCGTCACTCAGGTACCCCGGGAGGAACGGGTCCGCACCACAAATACGTTCTTCCACCAACTTTGCTCTCCCCCAATCCCCCGTAGCCTCCCCTTCCAACAAAGCCTGGGCCCGGCCCATCTGCCACACCGCCAGCTGCACCCAGTCCTCCTCCGAACGGACCTGCCCAGCTTTGCGCAGGAGAAAGATCGCGTTGCGAAGGATGGCCCGCGCCTCCGACTGGGTGGCCGCGTGCGGCGCTGACCGAGACCCCTCCCCTTTTTTCAACAGAGGAGCAAGGTGGTGGTGCAGCATCACCTCAGCCCCATCCTTTTCCGTGGGCGACATCACCGCCCACGCCCGCACCTCCAACGCGTGCTTCCCCAACCCCTTCTCCTCCCCCCCCCACCTTCTCTTTCTTTCTTTTTTCCCCCTCCTCCCGTAGAATCTGAACGAACCAGTCCACGCCCGTCTCAGGGGCCGGCGGAGGGGGGGCGGGAGCTCCCGGCCCCAGGATCGCGCCCCCCACCGGGGGCGGCTGCAGCCCCGCCGAGGCCGGAATCGCCGGCACCGGCGGCATCTGTCCCGCAATGCCATGCTGCGGCGGGAGCGCGGCGGAACCCAGCTGCAGCGCCTGCGGCCCCGTCCGCGGCCCCGGCGGGGGCCCGGCTGCATGCCCTGCGTGCCCCGGCGGTCCGTGCGCGTTGGCCAGCGCCTGCTGGACCAGGGGCCCAGCAGCCCCGGGAGCGTCGCCTGCAGCTCCGCCACCATGGCCTCGTGGCCCATCACGGGTGGCGGCACCGGGGACGCCTTTCCCCGCCTCCGCACCACGCGTCTCACGCTGCGGGTTTGCGGGGGGGTCACCTTCACCCCAGCCGGGGCGTCCGCGCCCGCGTCGCCCGCATCGCCCGCCTCGCCTGCGTCGCCCGCGACGCTCTCGGCCTCCGCGGCGTTTGTGGCGTCCACCTCGGGCTGCTCCTCCTCCTCAGCCTCCTCCTCAGGCTCCGGCACCGCGGCAGGGGGCGGCGACTTCTTCTTCGCCGGCTTGGCGGAGCGTTTCGTCATCTCTTGGGGTGGGGGTGAAAGGGGCGTGTGGGGGTTTCTCGCGGGGGAGGTGAGCGAGAAGTGTTGTGTAAGGGCAAGCACGAGAGAAGAACCAGCAAATTCTTCGTCGATCGCGAGAACACCCCACACGCCTGCTGCGGGTGTGGTGTGTCCTGCATGATCTGCATAGCAAAGTTTCCTGCGTTGTTAGCACAACTCCAAAATAATTTTTGTCTCACCAAAACCCCTAACGTTGGCACCCCTATATCTGTGTGCATACCCCATAAAAAAATCAAACAGAGTATGAAATGCAAGAGAAGACTGTTCAAGACGAGTCGACCTCCGCTGAGATTGAAAACACGTTCTCCTGGGTGATCGACTCCACCCAAACAGCTGTTCTCTGGTTGCTACCGGTCGTAGTCGCCCCTGCCTTGAGTAATGCAATTTCCATCGCCAACATCTTCTGCCTCTCCTGCTCCGCCTTCTGCTCCTCCATCGCCGTCTTCTGCCTCTCCTGCTCCGCCTTCTGCTCCTCCATCGCCGCCTTCTGCCTGTCCTGCTCCGCCTTCTGCTTCTCCATCGCCGTCTTCTGCCTCTCCTTCGTCATCTTCTCCCCCTCATTCACCAACAACCTCTCCTGAACTCTCTGTCAGTGTGTGTAAAATAAATGTACAAAACTAGAAACAACAAAACAACAACAAAGTTGCACCACACTGTGCATCTCCAGTGCCGACAATTGCAACCCTAACACACACATGTTGCGAATGGGTCATGCTAGAAAGATAAACTTTGTGTCTGCAAATCAGAAAGAGGAGAGAAGAACCAGCGGGTATTCGTCGATCGCGAGAACACCCCAAAAGAAAAAGTGGGTGTGGAAAACAAGGGTGATACCTTCAGCTGCTCCTTGAGCTCGGTGATTCTGCCGTTGATCGCTTTTGCGAGCTTGTCATCACCATCGTAGACACCATAGTTGGCCAACAAGACGTCTCCATCTATGTTTGCTACTCGGCCCACCAAATTTTGAGTCTCAGTAGATATCTGCGCACTCAGCTCATCCTTCTCTTCCTTCAGGTCATTGACCTCCTTGGCAAGGTCATCGCGATCAGCACCACCAGACATAGTTGGGGTTGGGGATATTAGGGAGAGAAAAGGTTTGTACTTCTGTCAGTGGGATGATATGGGTGTGTGATGTCCGGCACTGTGCTCACAGCATAGGGGTGGGTGGGCGTTCCGGCCTTGCCAGTGATCCCCTCGTATCAAGCTTTTTTTGAAAGGAAAAGAAAGTGACCTAATCCACCTCGCCTCCACTAAATCGCCCAGGGTCGCCCACCACTCGCCCACACTCGCCTAGGATAGCACCGTTTTCGGTCAGTCAGCCAGCCACTCACTCACTCCCTCACTCTCACTCACACTCCCTCACTGTCACTTACTCTCTTACTCACTCTCTGCCACCCTTTGTTCGTCAACGAGTTGAAGCTCCTTCGGAGATTCGGGATGGCAAGGAGAGCTTGTGTGGCTCGTCATCGCCTCGTTCACCGGCCTGCAATCCAGTACGAGACGATTCACCCTCCGTACACTGGCTCACCATCCTCGCAGGCAGGCGCGACACAGGACCTGGCTTTGGTATCGAACCCTTCACATGTGACTGGAACGTCGCCGGGTTGTCCACCATACCCAGCACAGCCGTCTTGCTTGGTTCTGCCATGAGCACTCCGAGGTTGACCTTCCCAGATGGGAACTCCTCCGGCCGCTGCACCTATTCGCACTGTGAACCCAGCCCCCCGAACTCGCGCATCGCCGCTCGCACACCCGAGGGGGATGCGGACACGTCCACCTCCACGTCCTCCGGGGGGTCAGCCGGGTCGTACTTCCACCCGCACCCCAACGACCCGAACCGCAGAGCGTCGACCAGCACGTCGAGCCGCCCCCTCCGGGGCCCGGCTACGCCTGCAGCCGGGCTGTCGCCCTCGCGACCTGCTCCCGCCACCGGGGGTTCGTAGAGCGCATGTATATGCGCGTCGTTTCCCCCTTTTTGTGGCGGAGGAGCTTCTTGATCTCCTTGGTCCGCCACGCTCACCGGAAGGGCAGCCGCTCCGCGGCCGCCCTTCCGGTGACCTCGAAGGTGTGTTCGAAGTGCCATTTCCCATGGCACCTCTCGGGTTTGCGCGCTGCAGAGCTCGCCCCAGCTCTTTCCCGCCGGTGGCGAGCTGCTGTCAGGACCGGATCTGCGGATGCAGATGGCCATGACACTTGCTGATTTACACAGCACCCATGACACAGAGACATTGGTAGGGTTGGTGCATGTTGGGTGTAACTGGTGGGACACAGAAACACGGCAGAACAGTATCCTGAGGGTTGGGCACAGGGGGGTGGGGTGGGTGCAGTAATGGAAAGGAAAACAGGGCACGCTAACCAGCTTCGCTCAATATTGCAGAGTGCTGAAGACTCACCGACCAGGCGGGTGAGAAACAGGGCCACGTGCCGTGCGTGAAAGAGGCCGATCGTGGGGAAACACAAACCGCGCCATCTCTCGGGGATCTTCACTACGGTGGGGGTCTTCGCTACGGTACTGACAACATTCATTCTGGTGCATTTCCGCCTAGCTATTGAGGCGCCTGAAACAGAGAAGGTTGTTAAACTTCTCATGAACTTCTGAGAGAATGGGTCCGTCACAATATTATGGACGCACCATCAATTCGAGGCGGAAAACTGCCGAACTTTGTCGAAAGAAGGCCTAAAGCGAAGACCCCCTCTGTCTCGAAGTGTGTCAAGTGTGCCACATATATATTTTGTGAGGGAAGGAGGGAGGGAGGGAGGGAGGGAGGGAGGGAGGGAGGGAGGGAGGGAGGGAGGGAGGGAGGGAGGGAGGGAGGGAGGGAGGGAGGGAGGGAGGGAGGGAGGGGTGGGGGTTTTTTTTGTGAGGGGAGCGCGCTGGTCGAATAAAGCGGGGCGGGTGCATCGCCCTTCCACCCTCGCATTTGCGGAGGCAGCGGGCGAGGGAGGGGGTCCAGTGAAGGGGAGGGGGGGGGGCGTGGGAAGGCTCGGGCACTAACAGCCCCGCCAACTGCAGCACCCATCGCCCGGCCGCCCCCCCCCCCCTCTTTGGGGAGCCTCATCAAAGGCCATTGTTGTGGCGAACACACGACACGGCAATACGAACTTCCCGTACACCTCCCCGACAGCATCCCCCAGGCGCGCTGCCCTCTAGTGGGGCTGTGACTTGAGATGCGATGAGAGATGAGCTGATGAAACATCATACTTTCATTCGATTCAAAGGTGCCCCCGATGCCAGGGGTGATCTCCCACTCTTGCTTGGGTTTCCTTGAGCAATTTGAACAATTTTGTTTGCGTCAAACGCACCGAAGGCGTTCAGAACTAAAAAGGTTGCAGGTGGGGGTGCACTGGTTTGTTCACCTTACACTCCGCACCCCCAACGTGGCAGGTAACCAGAAGGTTGCACATACAAAACAAAAGAAACCCGGCAATCCTTTTTTAGCCGTGTTCGCAGCGCCGCCTCCTGGTGAGAGGGAGACGCTGTTTCGTGTTCTAGGCCCTCCTTTTGGTTGATTTCCTCCACGGGCACTTTCCGTGCGCTCGCCTTGTGTGAAGGCGAGGATGATGCGAACAACAACGGCGAGTGGACATGAGTCAGCCCTGACAAAGCCGCGGCTTCTCCCCCACACCCTACAGAGTGCGTCTCAGAAGAAGGCCCATCGTGGAGGGCCAAGCGTGTATGATGAAGTGAAGTAAAGACACACACCTCGCCACCGCGGGCAGGAAGCGGGGCCCCCCACCCTGTTCCTTCCACAACACGGAGCTGGCACACCCTGTAGGGGGGCGAGGGGTATGGGCGGTTGTAGGTCATACAGTTGGGGGCGGGGTTGATCAAACAGCGGAGCTCATTTCGATCACTAAAGTCAGAGCGTAAAACACCACCCACCCACCCACCCACCCCCGCATGGCGGGCTCTCGATGCATCGTGATACTTTGCATCGCTTGGGTGATTTGAGCAAGCTTTGGCATTCTGTCTGGGGGCAGACACATTCCTGGTCAAAAAAGCCAACTGAAAAAAAGGAGCCGGCGGCACGTAATGTGTTTGTTTGTGCAACCGGCAAAACAGTTCTTCCGAACCGATTCCCTGGAGGGGAGGGGGCCTGTCCCGCACACCTGTATCTCAAGACTGTGTTGAGGCCCCTGTGTTGAGCGGCAGCCAGGGTGCTAATCCTAAAAGGTGACTCCGTCCCTTCCGCCTGCTACCCCTCCGTGCGCTGGGGACGGCGTCAAAAAATGGGGGGGGTGGGGGGGTATGGATTTTCATCCGCTGTGAAAAACTGTTCTCTTTCTCAAAGACAAGAAGAATCCAGCACAGGCCGCAACGCCTGATCACAGCAGAGCAAAGAGGGAAAACGGGACTGGCTCGAGACCCCCCCCCCCCTCTCCCACCCAGCCACCCACAGCGCTGGATCTGGCGAGGGGGCACAGCGGGTACACGAGGCAGGCCCCAATGTTCCGTTCTGCAGGGGGCACATGAGAGTTTTCCGAGAAAACGGTGCGAAGAGCTCTAAGTGGAAAAGGCAAACGGGGCGCCCCGCCGAAAATGCCTGGGGGTGGGTGGGTGGCCACCCAACCATCCGAGCTCTGGCAGGCAGTGGGTTGGCCCAGGGGGCCCGGATCAGTGTTGTGTGTAGTTTGTGATGCACACCGTTGCCCGTTTGCAACAAAACGAACACAAGGAAGGGGGGTGGGGGTGGGTGGCCGACACTGTATATAGCATGCTAGGCAATCCGTTCTGCACACCTCACTGGCGCACAGGGAAGGCCCATAAAGGCCCATAATGCAAATCCAGGAGGAAATCGTGCGAGTTTGGATCCTGTGTGCACGGGCATTCATAAAACAAGCGGGCAAAAGCAGAGGAGACAAAACAGGAGAACCGCCACAACAAAGTATTCATATCGCGCATCTTTCCTTCGCCACCTCGACACTGTGCTTTGCAACTGGCTTACTGGGGGGGGGGCAATTAATCGTGCATAGTCGAATAATCGTGCATAGTCAAATAATAGTGCCTTTTTGAAACGGGCATTTATAAAGTTTTTTCCGCTGAATAATCGTGCACACCACGATTATTCACTTTTTTTGGTTTAGGCTATTTCTGGTGCAAAAGTACATCTCATTCATGCTCATCAATGCTTGCTTCTCGTTGTAGCAGGCAACATGCGACACCCAATCTCACCATCAAACCATAGGAGGGACCACACAAGCCGGAGGGAGGGGGGGTACTCCGGCGCATGTGGGCGGGGGTGGGATGATTCCCGATGTGCTGGGTGCTGCCGGGCTGGTGCTCCTCTGGGGGATACTGTGCGACTACTACCAGGAGGATCATGAAGACCTGCCGCAGCAGATGCCGCAACCCCGCAGGGGGCGCCGGGTTCGCCGCCGTGTTTTCTGCTGGGGAGGGAGGGTCCTTCGTGGAGGGGGGAAATCCACGTTCCCAGCTCCGGTTTCGCGCCTCGTGCCAGGTTACTGGCTGTCCAGCTCGGATGTGCATGCCCTTTTGCATCGATACCTGATGCCGCCTGGGGAGGCACTCGTCACTCGCATCCCGAATCCTGCATTCAATGCAGCAATCAACCCCCTTGGTTGTCGGTACTCCGAGTACGAGCGCTTCCCCCAGCTCACAAGGGGTATGAAATCCGCCCCTGGCAGCCCCAATGCTGTCCCAAACTGGGTCCCGACGTCGACATGGCAGGGTTCGATTGTGAACACACATGCCGACGACGGCCTCCACTGGGTTTTCTGCATTTTTCGGGAGCAGGAGTGCTTTGTTGTGGATGATTTGGAGATCGTTGAGGGCTCCCCACTCCTCCTGGCTCAACTGAGGGAAAAATTTCAGGTTGTTCGCATTTTTCAGTCGGGGTTTCAGAAGGACGGCTGGTCGTGTGGTCTTCAGAGCACACGGCATGCCTGTCACTTCTTCCCAAGCCGTGTGCATGAGCTGGAGACCCTGGATGCATTGGAGCAGGAAGTCCTTCAGTGCCGTGCTGCTTCGCGTGCTACACTCGCGAAGATGCTCAACGACCTGAAAAAGGAGCGCATCCGCCAGGCCAGGCCTCCTGATGAGCCTCCTGCCAGTCACCCTGCTGGGTCTCCTGCTGAGCCTCCTGCTGGGTCTCCTGCTGAGCCTCCTGGGTCTGCAGACGTCTCCTGCGAGAGAGAGGGAGAAGATGTCACTGTTGATGATGATGACAACAGGGACAACGACTTACTGGTTGACCACAAAGAGGGGTTGACTGACTGTGAAAAAGGGGATGCTTTGGAGGAACAGGGACAAGGGGACCCAGGTGCCGCTGGAGCTGACAATCCTGCAACAGTTGTGTCGGTTGAAAGCCTCCAGGCATTTCTCACCAAGGAACGTGAAAAGAACTGCAAAGCCCCTTTGACTGTCAAAGGGGTCAAGAAGTATGCGGTGTACTCTATCGCATACAAACATGCTGTTGCAACGCTCCTGCGCCAACCTGGCGTGCCCATCCTTGACACCATGCGGAAATCACTGCTGGGGAAGCCCTCGGTGAGCGCATTGGGCACGACTGCTGATCGCTGGCGCGAGGCTTACCCTGAGAACCTGAAGTCTATTCCGGATATTCTCCCTCGCAAGGCTGCCCCAAAGCGGGAACCTGGTGCTGGGCGCCCTTCGTTCCACCCAGAGATTGAACAGTATGTGCTCGCGAAGGTGACAGAGCGGAGGGAAAACAAATTGCCCACAACCAGGCGCAAGGTGCATGACATCGCTCTTTCCTATTCTCCACAGCCCGAGGGCTTCAAGGGAAGCACGGAATGGGTTGATGCCTGGGCAAAGAGGCACGGTTTTGATTTTGTGGCCCCACGCACCATCAAGGTGCCGATTGAGAAAGCAAAGACCCAGGTGCACAGCTTTTGGAACACGCTGCGGTGGTTGTCCCTCGGGGAATCCCGCACCCTCCTCGCTCATCCCCATGGGACTTTCGATCTGGTTATCAATGCCGACGAAACCCCAATGTACAAGTCCTCTGCAAAGCGCGAAAAGGTTCTCTCCTCCACCACAGACACGCAGCTTGTGACTGATGTTGATGCAGGGAGGAACCGCTTTGCAACACTCTTGGGGACTGTGACTTTCAATGCACGGTCCAGAACAATTGTTCCCACGAAGCAATTGATCGTTTTCCGGGGCACAGGGGCCAGGATTTCGAAGGAGGAGCTTGCTGTGCATACCAAAGCAGGGGTCAACGTCGCTTATCAGCAGACGGGGTGGGTAAAAGATGAGGAGTGGAAAGTGTGGATCGACAAAATTTTGGTCCCACTTTGCAAAAATAAGCGAGTGCTGATAATTTTTGATGCTGCAACGACACACACGAAGCAAGCGAACCTGCAATATCTGCAGAGAAAAACAGGGGCAAAGTACGCAGTCATCCCTGGGGGCTTGACTTCGTCGTTGCAGTATCTTGATGTGTTTGGGTTTGCGGGGTTTAAAACCTCATTTCATCGCCACCTCGATGAAATGAAGGACACAGCCACCATTGCATCGCGGGGTTCGGATCTGCGGCAGGATGTCCGCTTCAGCGACAGGTGGTATCGTGAAGCGATGTCGACTTCTGTGGGCGCAGTCTGGGGGGCATCTGTGGAGAACGTTGGTGATGAGGAGGTGGCAACGCGCCTCAAGGGGTTGGGGTATGTTCTGAACCTCTCAGGTTCAGAAGACGGCTGCGTGACTGCCCCCTGCTTTCCCGAGCTGAGATTTCGCCCTGTCCCCCTGAAGCTCCACAAGCAGATGCGGGGGCTCGACCTTGCTCGGCAGTGTGGGTATCTTCCGGTGCTGTCGAAAATCTTTGCTGATGCTGCCGCAGATCTGAATGCGCAGGAAAAGGCAGTGGCGTCACAGGAACGGTCTCAGGTGGGAGTGCAAAGTACCCTGAGCAGCTGGGTCAATCCAAGTGGCCGAATCCGGGTGAACAGCCTGTCACAGCCCTCGACGCAGACGCTCCCCACACCGGCCTCTGAGACAACACCAACACCCCCGACTCTTCTGAACCCTGACCCCCAGCCCACTCCGACAACAACACCTGCGGCTGTCCCTGGCAATCCTTCGCTCATTTCGCAGGGACCGAAGCGGAAGCGGCACCTGTGCAGCCTGTGCAAGAAGCCTGGCCACAATATTAAGAGGTGCCGGAATGCGCCCGCGGTCTTGAAGCAGTAAGTGTGCTTCCTGCTCGAACTTCCTGCCCATACGGCGCAAAGGCCCTTTTTTTTCTGTCTGAATGGGCATCGCATTTTTTCTGCAAGTTCCTGTGGCATCTGCACTTTCAACTGCCTCTGAATCAGAGGCAGGTGTTTCGGGGCAGCATGCATGCACCACCCATACTTGCCATCGAGTTCCACGGCCTGTCCACTCAAACGCCGAACGTCTCTTGCCCAGGGATAAACTTCATATCCCGAGCCCCACTGAACAGGGGAACCTTGAAACACCTGGTGGTGGTTTCTTCTTCCTGAACTGTTGAATTTTCACCACCAAGAGGTTGTCCTTGTACCTTTTCAACGAGCCTCGCACAAACCGTGATACCGTGTGGCATGTTTCAACTTTCGCGACCGTGTCTTCGTACCCTTGCAATGCCTGCCCGATTGCGTGCAAGAAGCTCCACAACTTGACAACGTGGAAGACCCACCATTACCCGGGTGGTGGAAGTGTCCTCAGCAAGTTTGGATGGCAGAGCAAGAGTGGCCGGACTCAGCCCCCGTACACCCCGCGACCCCCTCCCAGCCAGATTATATAACTCGGTCCCCTCCCCCTCACCAGGAATACGTACTTTTGCACCAGAAATAGCCTAAAACTTCAAAAAGTGAATAATCGTGCACACCACGATTATTCCCCCCCGTCAACTTTTTTTCTTTTTTTGGGCCCCTCAATTATACCCGCCCGTTCGCCAATTAATAGTGGAGTGCACGATTAATTGCCCCCCCCCAGTAAAGGAACCCTGGCAGGCGTTGCGATGATGCCGGCACCTCCCAGCTGGAAATGCCTCAAAAAAGGCAATTGCCAGGGGGTGTGGTGACAACGCATGTCTGGTGTGGGTGTTTATGACGGTCCGGCAAAGCCGGATCTTCAGGCACCCTTCGTTCGCACAAACAGAGAAGATCTTCCCGAAAAGCACAGGCAGGCGATCCTGGGCAGCCGTGCTGGGCACACTTTGTTTTAACACAGAGAGCAAAAGGCAAACTGCCAGCACGAAACGCCCGAACTGACTGCACACACGGGGGGCGTGTGGGGGTGTCCCATCAATAAGATTTCCCGACGATTCCCGCCGCCGCATCAGCAGCAATCCTGTTGGGGCAACAAAGACACGACGCGGGGACGATCCCACTCTAACGACCTAAAAGGCCAGCACTGGACATACGCAATCCTGACAGAGCCCAACCTGCGGGATGGGATCATCGCAGAAGGGGGAAGCCTCAGAGGACACTCCCTCAGAAGGGCAAAAACAGGCTCTGCTTCGGACTGTAGTAACCCGCCCCCCCCCCCCCCCCCCGCCGGCTAGAGCGGTTTTTTCGAGCGAGTGATACTTTTGACACCACCAAACGGATTCCAAACATCCTTGGAAACGAGCACGCACCACAGATGAGTGTGGGTGGGTTTGCAGATGATGGTCATCGCAAAATATCCCGTGGTAGCAACCCCTCCCTATGTCCCGTATGCTTGCTTGTTTTGATGCTTCTCTACGCACGCAAAACTATCTGTGCCCCCGTGGTATCGTGAAGTAGGCCCCGCAGGTTTCGCATACAGTCGGCCACACCTCCAGAAAACTATCTGTGCCCCCGCTGGATCGTGAAGTGAATGCAAATAAGCGACAGCTAGGCACCGGGGGCCTCCCGTCTACTTCCCAGCCCGATGAAGTGGTGTGAGGGTCGTAAGATGCAGCAAAACGACACAGAAAGGTCCCCTGGATTGGCTGCACCACGAATGAGCAGAAAAAATAATGCATGTGCAAATTTTTATTTTTAACCCTTTAAGTCCCAAGGCGCAATATATTGCGCCTACACTTTCGGTTCACATTTTGTTAGCACGCATTTTTGTCTTTTTGGCAAACCCTGGGCACCATGAAAAGGGTTTGGACAGTTCTTTTCAAGACAACAAAAATCGACGAGATATCTGTCTGTCGGTTGCCCGCCGTCACCCCTGAGAATCTGGGCCCAGGTCGGGTTTTCAGGTGAAAACAGCATTCTGGGCCCTTGGTTTTCTGTGCACACCCCAACAAGGTCTGGCATACTTTGCCGGGGGTCTTTGTGCCCGACCCTGGTCATCTGGTAAAGGGGACTCGAGAACCTTTCCAAGGAATCAAGACCCGCCCAGATATACCCCGATGTGGTGCACGTGTCAACTGAAGGCAAGGGAGTGCCTGATTGTCAATTCCTCGCCTGTCAAAATGTACCTGGGACCCCCCGTGTTTAAGTCCCCCCCCTTGGAGACGATTTTCGGCCGGGGGGACTTAAACACGGGGGGGGCGGACCTAAACGCAGGGGGGGCTTAAACACGGGGGTGGCACGGTGGAGACCAAGAAGACCTCTTCCGCTTCCGTCGTAGGGGGGGTGATTCTGGTCCGGATGGACTTTTGGCACCCCCCTTTTCGACTCTGACAGCACCTGGAGGGCACCAGGTGGCCTCGCGGCCACTTGATGACCCTCCAGACCGGCCCACCCCGTGTTTAGGTCCACCTGTGTTTAAGTTCCCCCCCCCCTGCCAGACCCCCAGGGGGGGGACTTAAGCACGGGGGAAAGGGAGGGGGGCTTATACACGGGGGGTCCCAGGTCTGGGTGATATCTTATCCTGGCCTTGGGCCGTGCCCAGATTGAGCCAAGCTAAACCAGAAGAGTGTCTGATCTACTTGGGGAGAACATATTCGAGGCGCTTCTCTCTTCCGTGCGCAGTTGCAGCACCGAGTAGTCTGCAATAATACGAGACGCGGGGTGCTGTCCTCTCTGCGGCGACATCTGGTCGAGAACTCAGAGGAGAGGGTAGACGGACACTGGCGACATCCCGGGGTAGTAGAGCGAGCGCATGGCGACATCTCTGCGAACACTCTCTCTGGCTCAGCACTGCTGCGAAGCACAACAGTTGCCCTTGCAGCCGTCTGAGACAGACTTCCTGCGAGTGATTGAGGAAATAACCCCTTTTCGGGTGTTTTCCCACGGTTTCAAAGGGAAAAAAGGCACTGAACATAGGCAAAAACCGCCTTGCCCATTCAGTGGCTTCATTCTCAGTCCTTTTGGCCGAACTTTTTTTTTCGTCGATGCAATTTGACTCGTTCTTTTTTTTTTTTTCGCGTATCCGTCAGGTGGACCACCGGGTGGGGAGAGATCCGGTGTGAGGCACTTGGGTCCGTCCAGGTGGGCAGGGGGAACCTGGGGGCGGGGGGCCTCAAAACCCGTCTACCAGTGCCGCTTCTAATCTCGTCGGTCTTGTCCCAACCACCACCAGCCAGCCCAGAACGCCCTGACGCTGCGACCTCGTCGATTTTTCCGTTTCGCCCATCCGCCCAACTCCGCCAACCCAACCAGCCCTACCCTTTCTCCCAGTCAGGGCGGTACTCACACGAGCGGCAAAGCGCTGGGGGAGGGGGGGGGGACATCAATAGGGGAGGGGAGGGGGGGGGAGGAAGGGATTCTTTCCAATAGGGGAGGGGAGGGGGGGGGAGGAAGGGGTTCTTTCCAATAACGCCATCTTCGGATGACTTTTTGGGGAGCCCCGGCACCCAAAAATTTTTGCTTTCGAAAATCTGCCATTTTTTCACCCTCAAATTCACTGTTTGTTGGCCGTGCGAAAAAAGAGACATTTTTTTCGGGGCCAAAAAATGGCCATCGTGGAATCTTTCAGTCAAACGCGTTCATATACGGCCAGGGTCGGGCAGAAAAACGAAAATTGAAGCAACTTGGTGTCCAAGGAGAAAAATCGGCCAAAATGGCCCAAAATAGCCTTGGGACTTAAAGGGTTACAGGGGGGGGTCAAATAAACGTACTTAGTTGAATAGTAGTACTTAGCCGAATAGTAGTACTTATTTTTTTGGGGCTCTGGGGCACGTTGGGCCGTTGAATAGTAGTACTTACTTTTCACCCTTTTTTTGGGGGAAATTTTTCGTTTTTTTTGAGATTTTCTTTTTGGAGACACACAAATCTGCAAACTTTGGGGCAAGGAATGGGGACAACGGGGTCTATTGGTGCCACTTAGGGGAACCAGGGTGCACGGGGTCCGTAGAGGGGGGAAGTGACCTACGCTCAAAGATATGTCGTGACGAAGGGAATCGGGGCATCCCCCCTCAGACACATACGGACGGGAAACCAGCGAACCCGCAAACTCCTGCGGTCCAGAGGCATCAGAACCACTGCTGAAGACCGCAAACCCGGAAACCCGCAAACTCCTGGGGTCCAGAGGCGTCAAAATCACTGCTGAAGAGCGGCGCGCATTAAACGACTCCTCATCTACGGCGTCCGCAGTCCCTACCACCAACGAGAAGATGTGGACGGATGGCCCCAGACACACCTCACCATAGATGTAGCCTTCGAGGACCAGCTGCGGAAAAACACATGCCAAAAGAAAGGCGGGGAGGGGGAGGTCGTGTTTCTTTCCTGAGGTGGAGGCCCACGTGCTTAAAGAAGTGGGAGAACGGCGGAAGAACGACTTGCCAACGACGCGCCGCAAAATCAAGGAGCTTGCCATGTCCTTTGTTCCCTTCCCGAAAGGCTTCCAGGCTTCGGTGGAGTGGATCGACGGTTGGGCCAGGAGAAACAAGTTTCAATTTCGTACTTCGCGCATTGCCAAGCTTTCTCTTGAAAAAGCCCGGGTCCAGTTGCACAGCTTCTGGTCCACCATCAGACGCCTCTCCATCGGGTCCGAGCTGCTGCACAACCCCTTTGGTACTTTTGACCTGGTTGTGAATGTGGATGAGTCTGCCTTGTACAAGAGCTCTACCCGCAGGGACAAACTGTTGTGCTACACCACTGACACCAACATCGTGGTCGATACCGATGCTGGAAAAAATAGATTTGCCACGTTGATTGGTGCTGTCACGTTCAGTGTGAAAGACAGGACCATTCTTGCGACAAAGCAGTCGATCGTTTTTAAAGGTGCGGGCGAGAGGATAAAGAAGGAGGAGCATCAGATTCACAAAGACTCGGGGGTTACTGGGGGGGGGGGGGGGGGCAAATACAAGAGTATATGCAAATACAAGGGTATATGCTAATACAAGAGTACTCCAGAAATCGCGATTTTACAAAGTTCACCGAGCAAATACAAGAGTATACTCTTGTATTTGCATACTAGACTTTTGAAGAACTTTTGTGGGGTTTTCATCATATTTTGTACTTCCAATGACCCCCCCCAGGCCAGTGGGCCTCCTGTCTGGAGTCGTCACGGTCTGGTGGGAGTCGCCTCGGGGTGGGAAAGGCCAAGAGGACGCTCGTATTGTCTCTTCGGCGCCGCTGCCCCATGAGGGCCCACCCGGAGGCCACATTTCTAGTATGCAAATACAAGAGTATATACTCTTGTATTTGCATACTAGACAACTTTTCAGCTAAAAAACAATTTTTTGAAAACCCTGAATTACGTAAGCTGGCACGGTGAATAGAAGAGTATACCCTTGTATTTGCCCCCCCCCAGTAACTGTACTTTCCAGAAAACCGGCTGGGTCAAAGAAGCCGAGTGGCGGTGGTGGATTGACAGCGTCTTGGCCCCCATTTGCAAAAACAAAAACGTGCTTGTCATTTATGACTCGGCGACAACACACATTGCACCAAAAAATGTTGCGTACTTGCACAGGAAGACGGGGGCGAAGTCAGCGGTCATTCCAGGTGGGTTGACAGGAACAGTGCAGTACCTTGATGTGCATGCATTTGCACCATTCAAGGCTGCCTTCCACACTCACCTGGAAGGGCTCAAGGACAAAGCCCGTCTCGAGATAAAGAAATCAACAGCCGAAGGTTTTCGCCAGGATTGTCGCTTCACAGAGAGGTGGTACCGCGAGGCCATGTGCACCTCTGTTGGAGCTGTTTGGGGAAAGTCGGTGGAAAGTGTGAGGGGGGAGGTGGTAGCCCAGCGCTTGCGGGATATGGGGTACGTGCTGAAGGTGTCGGGTGAGGAGGACGGGTTCGTGAAGAGCTCCCTTTGTCCGGACCTCACCTTCGCACCAAGCACAGAAACATCCCCTGAGGCTGGTGGTGCGGACCTTGAACCTGGGTTGGACGGGAAGGCAAAAGAGAGCACAGAGAAGCAGTCCACCCAAAAGAAAGTTGTGTCTCAGCCAACCCAACAGTCAAGCATCTTGGCATGGGCGAAGCCGGTTCGTGTGAACTCTCTCACACAGACACAGCCTTCCCAGTCCTCCCAGTCCTCCGAAAAGAAGCGCGCAGCGTCCCCGACCACCCAGACTCCCAACAAACACCGCAGGCTCTGCAAAGGGTGTAGGAAGCCTGGGCACAACATGCAGACTTGCCCCAGCAAGCCCAAGAACTTGAAGAAGAAGTAAGTTGGGGCGTGCTGGTTGTGGCTTGCCTTTTTCACATCTTTTTTTTAAGCATCAACGCACCAACCAACCACCGACAGTGAAGCTGACAGCTCTGATGAACTGTGTATGCTTTCACTAACTCAACAAGAATGTCAACCAGGGGGGGCACCAGAGGGGGGGGGGGGCAATACAAATCAAAACGGTACGAAACCAAATGAGGGGCGAGTGGTAGGACGAGAACAGAGCGGATACTCGACCGGAAGGCAGAAGAAGTGAGAGACGGACGACAGCAGTGACCAGCGCGCCCCTGGTGGACCAAACAGCCCCGCAGAGCCCCTGCAAACAGCGTTTTTAGAAAAAGTTGAATAGACGTACTTAGTACGTCTATTCGCTCGCAAACTATTTATTAATTTTCTGGCGAGGTCGATTTAGGCCCGCGCGTTCGCCGAATAGTAGTACTAAGTACGTTTATTTGACCCCCCCCTGTAAAGAATAATTTATTCAGTGTTTTTTCCAGGATTCCGGAAATCGGGATTCGGGGGGGTACATTTTTTAAGGTGTATGGTGTGTCCGGAAAAGGGCTTCATTTGCAGTATTCTGGCAGTAATCTGACGTTGTGCGGCTTTCTGTGCCAGCTCTGTGACAGTTATCTCGTCGCCGACACCGAAAACCCCAATGAGACGTCTTCCCGTGGGCTTTGTATGTTGATACAGCGGTCAGATTTGGGACTGATGGCACGATACCGGTCGAGGTCAGTTGGAGGGGTTGGTCGTCACAGGCTAACGTCACATTGCTGGCTTGGTTGTGTCTTACTGGGCACGAAGGGGCCAGCAATTGCCGAAGAAAAGTGGCTGGCGCTAGCCCCACACCCCTCCCGTCGTACTCCCTGCGGTCCTTGAAGTCATTGCACTTCGGGTAGCTGATGTCTGGAGGTGCTTGTGCAACAGTGCCTCTGAGATCCGGCCCGTGCATGCACACCTGTCCCTGCATTCACTCTCTGCCCACGTGTGTGTGGCATTGTAGTGTAGATGAGGCTTGCACTGAACGGCTCGGCCATCTGATACAGCCAGGTGGACGGGGTAAGAAGGGTCCCCTTCAGACAGGGACCCTCAGGCTGGATGTAGTCGACCACCCTCCCGACCCACACCCGGGCCCACCACCCACACCTTTTCCGCCAGAAAGTGTCGTTATTTGAAAGAGCTGGGCTCCCCGAAGTCATGGTAAATTTGTTCGGCGGCCTACGTGCCAAAAAGTGCCCCTTACTCAGTACAGAACAAGTTTAAAAAAATGTACCCCCCCGGGGGGGTACATTTGGGGTCTGGCCACGGGGGGGTACTTTGTACCCCCCCGTCCGGCATGGAAAAAACACTGGAATAATGCGAAGCAAGCACGAAGCAACTCTCCTCCACTGGGTGCGTGTTGATGTACCCGGACAAACACGAGGAATGAAAGCAAAATAGCGAGAAGCGACGGAGGGCATTGCCACCGTGTTGCGGTCAGAGTCCCCCTTCCAACCGCAAACAGAATATGGGTTGGGGTCCTGTATAAAAGAAGAAGCCGGCGTAGGTTATGTGTTTGTGCAGCCCAGGGTGTTCCTCTGCAGAAGAAGGGCGGATGCCCTGGCAAGGCAGAGAAAACACGCCTGCACTGCCGCCACATCTCCTTTCCCTTTTCTTTGGCAGACACCACTTCTCACCTGAGCGGGTGATTTGTGCGTTCTCAGCACGGTTCGACCGTGAAATAACAGGAGACGACAGACATGCATGCATATAGCCATATCATATCACCTGCGATCTACACTAACACCAGCGTCGTGCGTCAGGCCCCCTTTTGGCGTCAGGACCTGACACTGGTGCGAGGTTCTCGCGTATGGGGTGGGTATTTTTTTTGCTGTGCCTTTGGGTGGTACGGCAAGCGGTGGAACAGTGCCAAAAAAATTAACAACGAGGGCGCATTTCAAGAAGGAAAGGGGAGGGGGGGGGGGGGAGAGGGGGAGACGATAAAAAAGCAAGGAGGGTGTGTTTCTTCGCACGCACGACCAGGCGGTGAGGCGCGCATTTTCTTCATAAAAACAATGGTCGGAACTGCAACAAATAGAACATCTGCAGAAAATGCCTGAACGTTCACCATCACAGAACCCGGATTTTTCGGGGCGGGGGCACGTAGGGTCGGAGAGGGGAAATGGGGGTAGAGTCGCACAGAATAAGGGAACCCATGTGCCCACAACGTCAGGGGGGGGGACTAAATACTGCAGTGTTTTTCCGAAAGCGGGGAAGGGGGGCGCTGTATTATGACGGCGAGGAGGAGGAGGGGAGCCGAAAATAGGCGCTGCCCGCTCTCTTTGTTTTTGCTCAAAAAAATGGCCGAACTATTTCCCGAAAGGTTGCCGAATAGGGACAGACCTCGCGTCGTTGGTTGGATACCAATCGATGCATAAAAGGATACAAAAGGAAGCCGGCGCAGAACTGATGGAGAAAATTTGAGAGTCGGAGCTTTGAGAGTTGTGTGCGCACGAGCATGATATGTGCCAGAAAAGATTGTGTCGTTATCTTTAGCAGGCTGTCAAACGAGTCGCCCAGCCTGCAGATTTCTGCTGAAGCCCCCAGATGCCACATAGCTGCCCGGGCTCTGAAGTGCTTCAACTGTCCGCCGTGCCGTGCCGTGCCGGGTCGGGTCCACACTCCCCCCGACATCACACTCTAAAGCAGGATCTCGAGAAGCTGTCAGAAGCGGATGAGAACGTCATCTGACAAAGGAGCCGGCATAATTATGTAATGCGTTTGCTTGTGCAGCCGGTGATGCTCGGCAGTGGTGTGGCAGCAAAGCGTGGTACCAGAACTGGCTACGAAATTATTTTCTGTTGTTATGATGGCGCACAGACCCACGGTCAGATACGATGCACCGGACTGAGCGGTGGTCGCAAGATACAAAGAGGACACATCGATGGAGGGGGGAGGAGAGAGGGCTTTCACCCAAATCACAGAAAAGAGGGCCTGTCGAGTAACAAGACTTGGGGCTGTGTTATTGAACGATTTTTTTGGCCGCTATTTGTTTGTCCGAACGGCGCCTGCTCGCGCTTGTGCGCAAGATACCGAACGCTGCCACGAGTCTTTTTGAGTGCACAAAGCGGCTGTTCTTCCAACAACAGGCGGAACACTTGACACATTTTGTCACAGCGAATGCCCTCCCCTTTGTGCCCTTTGTGCGATGGTTCGTTACCTGTGCGGGGTATGTGTGAACACATGCGCTGCCAACAGCCGTCTGTTGCTCGAGGTTACCTGGTTGCGGTGATTTGTCAAAGGAAAAACATGATAATTCTGCGGTTGTCAAGCGCAGTGGGGGAGGGGACAGTGTGGGCATTCCCATTGCAGGTCTTTCCACACTTCTGAAAAATTATGCGAAAGAGATGGACGAAATGGAAGAGAGAGAAAGAGAGAGGAAGAGGGGCAGGAAGAGAGGGAAAATGGAACACTATCGACACATGTCACTCAACACGGGGGAATGGGGAGGGGAGAGGTTGTGGTGAAACGCACACACCTCGACCTGTGATGAGGTGAGATGTGGCTCTGCAATTACGGCACTACGCGTGCCGTAAACTCGAATGACCTGCTTTCTCCGTGTTCCATTTCCTCCTTCATTGCATGAGGCTACAAAATGGAACACTATCGACACATGTCACTCAACACGGGGGAATGGGGAGGGGAGAGGTTGTGGTGAAACGCACACACCCAACCCCCTAGGACCCCTAGGGACTGAGGAGCTCCGCTCATCAGCTAAGATGGCCCCGTGCCGCCAGCATGGCACACAGCTCCGTCTGGTCCCTTTACAGATCGATGACGACCTCGCCCCGCGCACCCCTCGTGAAGGGATCGGCCTTCTGCTCGTGGGTCGGCACCCACTCGGGCAACACCTGCAGCTGCGCCGCTGCAGCGACGTCGAACAGCACCTGCAGGCACCTATTGGCGACGTAATTGCCAGAGTGCCCCTTCAGGATGCTCCGCACTACCGGGAGGTTGTCGACCTTCAGTCGCAGCTTGCACCGCCGGCGCCCCAGCCGGGAGGCCAACCGCACCCCCAGTGCAGCGGCCCACATCTCCTTGATGTAAATGTGTGCTGACGCTTCGCCGGCCCCGAAGGCCCCCTGCGCCACCTCGCCGGTCTCCGCAAGCGCCGCCCACGCGCGTGATGACGCGTCTGTCCACACTGTGCACTCCTCGTCGTATGGAGCCTCCCGGTCCACCCACCGGTTCTCCGCGATCGCCTGCAGACATACGCGCGCGTCCCAGACCGCACTCGGCTGCATCCTGGTGGGCTCGTCCCACGCGTTGTTGTTCGTTGATACATGCCGCGCGATGCTGCGTATGGCCCCGATGAGGTTTGGCGAGTAGCACAGATGACGGCTTCGTGTGTACGTCCACCACACGATGGCCCCCGTCACCTTGAAGAATGCCCGGGGTGTTGCCTCCCCGGACAACACGTTCTGCACATGCACCGCCTCCAGCAGCTGCGCCACCCATTTCTCCGAGGAGCGGAACCTCTTCGTCGGCCCCCGCAGGTCGAACTCCAGCCCGAAGGCCGCAAACTGTCTCTGGGGTTGCCCCTCGGCCTCCTCGTGCAGCTCGACTCTCGCGTAGGCACACCTCTGCTTGAACTCGGTGTATCTCCTCGCCGCCTCCTCCTCGCTGCCCCCGAGGATGATGTAGTTGTCCACCCATGCGACGTTCCCCGGCCCTGCGAGAACCCTCGAGATGCGCTGCGCTATCGATGGGCTCCACGACCACCCCATGCACAGCACCTTCAGCCACAAGTCGAGTGTGCCGCCTCTGCCATCTCCCAGGCGCATGCCGAAGTACTTCCGGATCGGCTTCGCGAGGGGTATCTGGTAAAAAAATGATACTCCATCCGCGATCACGGCTGCATCTGCGTTCAGCACTGCGTCGATCACGTCCCTGATGCGCGGCAGCCGCATCTCAGGGGGGCGCCTCATCGCGGCGTTCAGCTTTCGTGCATCGACCACCAGCCGGAGATCCCCTGCCTTTTTTGCCACTGTGAAAGCCGGCATCGTCATCTGGGGGTCCCCCTGCATCGGCTCCACCACCTCCCATTCGAGCAGCTTGTCCGCGTGCTGCCGCATGTGCCGCGAGGTGCCCCTCGCCATCCTGCCGCCTGTCGGCTTCGTCAGCAGGCTCTCGAAGGCGTCGAGTGACGTGATGACGTCCAGCACATCTTCAAGCTCCCCGTGGAGGTCCAGGCTGCGGACCGCGTCGAGGGCCATCCTGTTGGATGATATGGGTGCCAGCACCCCCCCCTCACGTTCGGCTTCCGGTCGCACCTGCGCTCCCTCCACCTCCACGGAGAAGTCCCCGCGGTACCCGATGTCCAGCCCAGCACTGCACGCCTCGTCCCCCTCGCCCTCGGGGTCGTATGCGTAGGCACACATCCTCAGGATACCCTCGAAGTTGCTCGGCTTGGCGAGGTGGGCGGCGCACGACGGGAACGCCCCAAGAGCCCTGGGGATGCGCCCCGCCGCTAGAGCTGGCGTGATGTAGTCGCGGTCTCCTCCACGAGACGAGTCGCGGCCAGTGGGGCGTACTGCAGCAGCCCCTCTGTCGTCCGGTGGCGGGTCAGCTTCTGCACCGCTCGCAACTCGAGCCCCTTGTGAATCAGGTGGTGCACTGCCCCCCTGCGTAGACTGTGTGGCGTCAGCGCGGGGTTCACCCGTTTTACCGCCCGGGACACCTTGCTGTACGACACGCCTTGAACCAGGCCGCCGTCCCGGTTCTTCCGCATCGTCTTCCCCAGCACACCGTTCAGCTGCGTAGGCAAACACACCCCTGTAGTCTGTCCCTTCGCGAACGGGTCGTTCTTGGTGCCCCTCCAGGTTATAGATACCACCCCGTCGTTCTTCACCCGCACCTCTCGGGTTGCAATACTCTTCACGTCCGAGCACCTTGCGGCCCCGTGCCACATCAGCCCCAGTGCCAGTCGCACCTCGGGGTCCCGCTCGTCCCGCATCGCCTGCTCCACTTCTGCCTTCGTCGCCGGCACCGCCTGTGTCCGGGGCACCTCCGCCCCCATGCGCCTCAGTCCCCGTCTGAACGCGTCGAGCTTGTGCGAGTGCACTGTGTCCTCCAGCATGTGGCGGTGCGCGGACGACACGGCGTAGCTGTAGGCCAGCCCCGAGGATGGCAGCACGTTGTCGACAGACATCTTCTTGGAGACCCACAAGATGATCGCCGTCCCCGTGTCGATGGGTCCCTCGGCGGCCTCCCAGGCCTGACGGAACTCCTGGAACCGCCGGTAGCACGACGCGATGTTGTCCCATGTGGAGTTCGCGAGTGCCCGGTCCAGAACGGCGTTGGCTGCAGACACGACTTCCCCCCTCGTCCCGTCCGGGAGGGTTGCTGTCTCTGACATCCGCGGGCGTCCTCGAGTTGCTGGCCCCCTGCGCAGCCACCGCTGCAGCCCCGACTCGATTGTGTGGCCTTCCGCTGTCGGGTCCCGCCCCTGGGATCCCGTCTGCTGCACTGCTGGGCCGGCCCGCTCTGTCGCCTGCTCTCTCCGAGCAGTGTTGGTGACCGGCCACGGCCTGTGTGGCGTCATCCCGTGATCTTGCTGCGCCATTTGCTCCCCCTGAGCACTGGGCTGTATTCTTACTAACCACGGTGTGCGTGGATTCTGCTCCCCCTGAGCTTGATGCACCGCTGGCTCCCCTTGAGCACTGGGCTGTGTGATTTGCGTTTTTACTAGCCACGGCGTGCGTGGATTCTGCTCCCCTTGAGCTTGCTTCGCCGCTGGCTCCCCTTGAGCACTGGGCTGTGTGATTTTCGTTTTTACTATCCACGGCGTGCGTGGTTTCTGCTCCCCTTGAGCTTGCTTCGCCGCTGGCTCCCCTTGAGCACTGGGCTGTGTGATTTTCGTTTTTACTATCCACGGCGTGCGTGGTTTCTGCTCCCCTTGAGCTTGCTTCGCCGCTGGCTCCCCTTGAGCACTGGGCTGTGTGATTTGCGTTTTTACTAGCCACGGCGTGCGTGGATTCTGCTCCCCTTGAGCTTGATGCGCCGCTGGCTCCCCTTGAGCACTGGGCTGTGTGATTTCCGTTTTTACTAGCCACGGCGTGCGTGGATTCTGCTCCCCTTGAGCTTGATGCGCCGCTGGCTCCCCTTGAGCACTGGGCTGTGTGATTTCCGTATTTACTAGCCACGGCGTGCGTAGATTCTGCTCCCCTTGAGCTTGCTTCGCCGCTGGCTCCCCTTGAGCACTGGGCTGTGTGATTTCCGTTTTTACTAGCCACGGCGTGCGTGGGTTCTGCTCCCCTTGAGCTTGATGCGCCGCTGGCTCCCCTTGAGCACTGGGCTGTGTGGTTTGCGCTTTTACTCGCCACGGCATGCGTGAATTCTGCTCCCCTTGAGCTTGTGGCACCGCTGGTTCCCCTTGAAGTGTGGACTGTGTGTGCAGTGGCGGTGTGTCTGAGGGAGGTGTCGCCGGCCCGCACAACCCCGGCTCTCCCTGCGCAGGTGTGGCTTGTCACTTGCCCCACTTGGATCCCTTGTTGAAGCCCTTGTTGGATCCCTTTCCCCCCTTACCTCCCTTCGGCACCACTGGCCTCTCTTCCTCCTCGTCCCACGCGCCCTCGGTGCGGCGCCGCTTGTTGTTGGCCTTCTCCTTCTCGCCCTCGCTCTGGGCTTGGCTCTGGAGCGACCTGAATAGTTGCTCCGTCAGCGCGCTTGCCGGCATGCCCTCCAGCCGCCGCTCCCAGTGCAGCTGCGCCGCGAGCCCGTACCACTCCCGGAGGCGCAGCCCCTCCAAGCGGACCAGGAGGTTGTGGGCAGCTTGCACTGCCTCAGGCTTCGTCGACACGATGGGGATCAGGATGTCCAACACGGAGAGCGCGACCCGAAGTTCGTGCTGGGGCCCGGTCGCTGCCGCAGCCGCATCGTCCGCCCCCTTCCCGAAACGATCACGCAGTGCCCTCATGGCCATTGCGTGCAGCGCTGGCGACTGCATCCGGTGGCGCCATTGCTCCACCACCGTGATGCGGGTGCCGGTCAGCCCCTCGCGTTCCAGCTTCGCCTGCCGCTCCTTCCTCTGCATATCATCCAAGACCTCCTCCAGAATTGCCTTGGTGTTTGGGTTATCCACACCCCTCATCAACTCCCAGAGGTCCCTCACCTTGGGCGTAGCGTCACTCATGTTGGCATCGGCGTCGCCCTCGTCCTCCTCCTTGAGGGTCCATGTTGCCTCACCATTGTGGAGATACAGCGCGCAGAGGGGGCAGACCCAGTGTGGCTCCATCCACTGGTCGGTCATCTTCTCGACCGTCTGATCCCCCGTGCCCTCCATGTAGGCCTTCAGGCAGCTCTTCGTCGTCCGCCTTCCACACATGCGACACACAGACGAGTGCGCGTCGGAGTGCAGCGCCCCGCACTCCGGAAACACGCAGTCGGGGGTGCCGTCCACCCCCGCTGCGTTTCCCGGAACAACCGGGGTCGGAACATCGATCCACGCCTGGTCGATGATCACGGTTGCGTTCCGGTCCGGCATTGTGTTGTTTGGTTGTTTGGGAGAGGTTGTGAGAGGTGTGGTGAAACGCACACACCTCGACCTGTGATGAGGTGAGATGTGGCTCTGCAATTACGGCACTACGCGTGCCGTAAACTCGAATGACCTGCTTTCTCCGTGTTCCATTTCCTCCTTCATTGCATGAGGCTACAGAAGATAAAACATGAGAGCGATAGGGCAAAGACAACAGCCATCCCCGCCAACAGCAAACCGCTTGCGAAGTTGGCCTGTGTTTTTTTTGTTTGCCTGTATATAGCGTGGGCACGTCGCTTCAAAAACTCTCACACACCCGCCCTCGAATCTGGAATGAGGGACACGTGTCTGAGGTGTGAGAGTGGTCGAAAGCTGTTCACAAAGAAACCCCGCGGTGTAGTGATTTCTCACAGGTGCTGCCCCGGCTTTGAGTTCGGCTGCGCGGACCTCATATCCGGGGCGGCAACAACTCGCTGGCTCTCTCGATCGTGTTTCTGTGTAGAGGGCATGCGCACGCTTAAACAAAGTAAACCCCCCCCCTGTATAATGTTAAATAACGCGTAATATTAAATAGCGCATAATATTAAATATGACGCATAATATTAAATATAACGCATAATATTAAATGGGGGTCTTCGCTCCGGGTCAATTTGGGTCAACTTGGGTCAATTTGGGTCACCCTGGGGTTTTTCACCTTAGGAAAATGGGGGGGCTTCGCTCCGGGTCAATCTGGGTCAGCTTGGGTCAGTGACCCGGAGCGAAGCCCCCCCCCTTAGGTGACCAAAAATAGGTGAAAAATTTTGCCTATTTTCCCTTGTGTCAAACTTGGAGTCTGACCCAAAAATCGGAATCTGTGACCCATGGTTTATATGGGCAAACCTGAAAATTTCCGACTTTTTCCTCAATTTTTCCCACTTCCTGGCCATACCTTTCCCGACCCAAAATCAAACAAATGCAGCGGAAAATGGCCAAAAATAGGCCAAAAAACCCCAAAATTTTTTCCGGGGGGCTTCGCCCCCCGGACCCCCCTTGCGTGGGGGGCTTCGCCCCCCACGCCACACGCACCTCCCGGCCGGTGGCCGGTTCGGTCGTCGTCGGCTGCGCTCAAAGGGCGTGCGGTAGCCGACGCCCTTTTGTGCTCGCCTCCTCCTCCCACACTTCAGTGTGTCGTTTCAGGTGACTCCGTGTTCCTGCTTTGTTCTTCTGTCGACTGGGACGGGCCAGTCCTCGTGGGTTGCCGCCCGGTGTGTCCTCCCCTGGGACCCCCTCCTCCTCGCACCACTTGCATCTGGTTCAGCTTCAGTGAGAGCTGAGCGGGAGCCATACTTGCTCTCTTGGACCAATTGTCCGCAGTCCTGCATCATGACGAGTTAGGTATTGCCCAGTCGCAGCCATCCCCCGTCCCAGGTGTTCTGCCGTGGGCCAGCTCACCATCTGCAGGTCGCCCCGTCACACACCAGTGGGCAGGCCCTGTCAACGAAATCGATGTGACTGCTCTTGCCGCAGGGCAACGGATGTGGGCCTGCATTGCATCCTGTTGCCGCTCAGTTCTGTTCCCACCGGAGCTTCTTCTTGCGCCGCAGATCGAACAGCCTTTTGTGTGGTCGGCGCCGATCTTGTATAGAACGTAGGCAGTAGGCTGCTGTGGGTGACCTGCAGGTTACCCGTCCCTTTCGTGTAGGCAGCGCGAGAGTGCGATGTTTTTGTGGGAGCACGGCAGCTGCCCCACACTCCATGCTGCTCTCTTGTCTGCTGTTTATGTTGAACAAGGTCTGGCTGCCAGTGATCTCGCTGGGGGTCGGGCAAACTAAAAAAGAGGTCGGGCACAGGGTGGCCGAGCTCGCGAGAAAAAAAGTGCAGCCCAACCCCGCCCCGACTTCCCGTGGTATGATGCAAACAGGATCGAATGCACGGCCACAGAACATTTTCACCCAATTCGAGAGGCACCGGATGTTGCTGCCTTTGGTCGTCCTGCTGGATCAAAAATCAGGAATCCAGCCCCCCAGCCGCCGGAGGCCACGGTAGTGAACATCCTGAAAGTCTTCGAAGGCTAGTCCCCACACCGGTTGGTGCTGTTGCACATTCCAGGCGGGGATGGTCCTTCGCTTGGGGCATGATGAGGTGCGCTTCGATGAACACCATCAAGCCCCCAGCATGCCGTTGGGTTTTCATACGCTGCGGCGCATGAAAACTCGGCCACAAGGCCGAACCCAAAAGCCCCAAAATCTGACCCGGGAGGTAGGGCCGAGGGTAGGGCCATGCCACCCCTGGCGGCCCACCCTCCCAAACAATTACAGAAAAAGGGAGGTGGGGCCGCGGCCCCCTGCCAGCCCTGGCACGGGATCACTGCTGGCGGGTAGTTCAGGCTCGTGGCCCTCCTCGTTCCGATAGCCCCTCGGACATCCAAATGATTCACGTGCAGCAGCCCATGCGCAGAGAACGGTGTGCCGTCTTGTACAGCAACTGTTGGACAACTGTTGAAATCGTTTTTCACCAAAAAAAATCACTCTGCGGGCCAAGTCGAAGATTTTTCTGGGGACTTTTGGTGTCCCCAATTTTTCAATTTTCGAAAAATAAGCTCACTTTGCTAAACTGGACCCAACTCCCCACACTCTTTTTTTCCGACTTTTTCACGGGGTTTTTCCGGTTTTTTTTGGTTTTTTTGGCGGATGGAGCGAAGACCCCCAATAACTCGTAATATTAAATAGGGCGTTTTTGGGCGTTTTTTGGCCGTTTTTTTCGGCTAGTAGGCCAAAAGAGGTCATCTCCGGGGACGCACAGTGTCTGTACATGACGTAGGTGACTGAAAAAATCCTATTTTCAGCACCCGTTGTTCGCCAGCGGTTTTTTGCAAGTGAGTCCTGATAGCAAAACGCCCAGAACTCATAATATTAAATATAGGCCCCCAAAACTCATAATATTAAATATAACTCATAATATTAAATATACCTGGGACCCCCCGTGTATAAGTCCCCCCCCCTTACCCCCGTGTTTAAGTCCCCCCCTGGGGGTCTGGCAGGGGGGGGACTTAAACACAGGGGGACCTAAACACGGGGGTGGGCTGGTCTGGAGGGTCATCAGGTGGCCCCTAGGCCCTCCAGGTGCTGTCTGAGTCGAAAAGTGGGGTGCCAAAAGTCCATCCGGACCGGAATTACCCCCCTACGACAGCAGAGGAAGAGGTCTTCTTGGTCTCCACTGTGCCACCCCCGTGTTTAAGCCCCCCCTGTGTTTAGGTCCGCCCCCCCCCGTGTTTAAGTCCCCCCCGGCCGAAAATCGCCTCCAGGGGGGGGACTTAAACACGGGGGGTCCCAGGTACGCATAATATTAAATATTCTATATTTAATATTATGCGGGGGGGGGGGGTTTATACCCAGTTGGCAAGAAAGATAGAACAACAGCAAGGGAGAAGGGATGTTCGGTTCGGCACACGGCAGCCGGACCGGAAAGACGAACACAGGCATGATGCATCGCATGTTGGGAGATCATGGCTGTGCTTCTAAGGGCCGCCCTGGCGTGTGAGGTTCTGGGCCAGTGGGGTCGACCACTGTTGCAAAAAAAACAAAAGCAAAATATCTTGTTCCGAAGGGCCAAGTGTTCCGCTGAAGAATGGAAAACCGGGGCAGAAGCACACACACATCCATACAAACCACGTTCCACGCAGAACCATACTTACGCACACAGAAGCAAAGGAGGGCCTCCATTTGTGGGATTTCAGGAATTTAACGGGGGGGGCGGGGGGGCGGGGGTGTGGTGACGCCGTGAAATCCACTAGTTTAGACACCCTCCTCAGCTAGCTTGTTCTACGTTGAATCACGCTCGTCGCCGGGTCGCAACTTCTTCTCGGAAAATCCTCCAGAAGAAAACAACCCTGAATTGGAAGCAGGAGGGCGGGGAGGGTGCGACACGCACACAACTCCCACCCACCTCCAGGACACTTCACGTTGCCATCGCAGTGAGGCTGTTCCACGACCGGTTGCTGAGGGACGGCTGAAGACTGAGGTGGGTGCTGCTCGGGGTGCGGACCGGCAGGTTTGGAGGCGCAAGAAGCTCGCGTGCGGAGGTGCGGACGCGCGATCTCCGCATCGGCGACAGCAGCGGCTCTGATGTGGCGGTCAGACTGGCCGCCAGGTCCACCCCGTCATCGATCCCGACGCAGAAGCTGCTGTCCAGCTTATCCTCAAATCGCTTGGAGCGTGCTGCAGTCGGGAGCGTCAGCTTCAGTTCCCGCTGGGGCGACCGCGGTGTCAGGTAGTGCTGCGTGTGGCTGAGGTCAGACGCATCGTCGTAGAGAGACGTCAGTGTGAGCTCCAGCAGCACATCTCCCTGCGGCGTCAGCACAGACTGGTTGGGCCTGTCCAGCACATCCACCTGCAGGTTGTTGCGGCGGCCAGAGTACATGATGTACACCTCAGTGATCACGTCCAGCACCACCTTCAGCACCAGCAGGGCGGCAGCTATCTGCAGCAGCACAGCTGCAGCGTCGAAGTAGGGCGAGTGGCTATCATGGCTGTAGTACCCCATCGCCATCAGTGCCATGGCTGCCGCCTGCACAAGCTGCATCACGATGTAGAGTGCATTGTCGCGCCACTTCGCGTGGGGCGCTACCCATGCCTCCATGACTGCGGTCATGAGGAAGATCACACCGGTGGTCATCTTGACGTGTCCGCAGCCTGCGTCGGATTCGGGGACCAGGCTGGCGATGGCGCTGAGCATGAAGCTCATGGAGAAGTCGACAGCAATAAACCATACGCAGCCCTGGCGCCATGTCTTGAGGACAGACCCGTAGCGCTGCACAAAGAGGGTGCCGTGCGAGGTGTTGACCCACTCGCCGGGGCCGATGAGGGCGACAAGGGAACAGCTGGTGCGTCCGGTGGCACGTGCGTACACAGCGCGTGTGTCGATGTTGGTGAAGACACGCAGCAGGTAGAAGGGGACAGCCATGCAGCCGGCCAGCACGCAGATCCCGGTCGCGACGTGCCAGGTCTTGCCGTAGAATGCGAGCGTCATGCCCGCCAGCGTGATGCCCTGGAAGAAGAAGTGGAAGATGAAGAGCGGTGCGGACGGCAGCCGCAGGAAGCCCTGCGTGTCCAGCCCTTCGAAGAACTTCGGCGCCACGCGCGCACCCCCCAGCATCGCCACCTTCAGCAGCATGAAGCACAGCAGCCCGAAGGACACGGTGATCACGGCGTTGGCCACCAGCGCACCCAGCGCCTCGCTGCCATCGATCACCAACCCCGTGGGGTTCAGCGCCCGCGGGATCTTCCCTGTGCAGCCGGACGCTGCGAGCGCCAGCTGCATCGCGGAGCCTGCACTCATCGCTGCAGTGGCACCCACAACCGCTGTCGACGCTGCTGCGTCAGACCCAAGAAGCCTGTCCGACATGTCCTGCATCTCGAACAGCGGCGCGGCAGTGCCCGGCACTGCCGTCGGGGCCCCTGTCGGGGCCTCTGTGGAGGCCTCGGTGTGCTGCGGTGCAGCAAGAAGCGTCGCACTCAGCGTTGCTGCAGGTACCATAGTCGGCACAAAGGTGCGCGGGACGTAAGTCTCTGGCGCTTGGGTCGGCTCCGCCGTCGGCGGTGCTGTCGGGGGAAACGGGGGAAGCGGTGTGGGCGGGGCATTTGTCGGTGCTGCTGTCGGGATCGCCGTGGGCGGTGCAGGTGTCGGTGGTGCGTTTGTCGGCGGTGCAGGTGTCGGCGGGGAGGGTGTGGGTGGCGCCTGGGTCGGGGGCGCGGGTGTGGGTGGTGCCGGCGTTGGCGGCGCACGTGTTGGTGGCGCAGGTGTCGGAGGTGCAGGTGTCGGTGGTGCGGGCGTTGGCGGCGCAGGTGTTGGCGGTGCAAGCGTTGGCGGTGCGGGAGTTGGTGGCGCCGGTGTCGGCGGTGCAGGCGTCGGCGGTGCCGGTGTTGGGGGCGCAGGTGTCGGTGGTGCAAGTGTTGGCGGTGCAGGCGTCGGCGGTGCCGGCGTTGGAGGTGCAGGTGTCGGCGGCGCCGGTGTCGGCGGTGAGGGTGTTGGTGGCGCGGGCGTCGGTGGCGCGTCAGTCGGCGGTGCGGGCGTTGGCGGCGCAGGTGTTGGAGGCGAAGGTGTCGGTGGCGCTGGTGTTGGTGGGGCTGGTGTCGGCGGTGCCAATGTCGGCGGTACAGGCGTCGGTGGCGTGGGCGTCGGTGGAGCAGCTGTTGGTGGCGCAGGTGTCGGCGGCGACGGCGTCGGGGGTGCATTTGTGGGCGGTGCTGGTGTCGGGGGTGGGGGCTGCGGTGTCGGTGGAGCGGCTGTCGGGGGCGCTACCGTAGGTGGGACTGGCGTGTCCAGACGAATCTCATAGACCGTCAGTGCCTCCACCCCCCCACAGATCTCCCCACGCGCATCGCCGCACAGCGAGCTGCACGGGTTGTCAGCAGGGCCGTACGACCCGTATGAAGAATCGCAGTAGCAGTCTGTGCCACCCTCCAGCCCAAAGTACAAAAACCCTTTGAAAAAACAGAACTCCATGCACGCTGTGGTCGACTGAGACATGGTGTCGTGCGCGCCTGTCATGTCCGGCGCGTCGGGCACATCCTTGAAGCACCCGCGGTACTTCTTCTCCAGGTCGAGAGCACCATGCACACCCTGGCACAGCAGCACCACGCACAGCAGCTGCCACATGAGACACCTGGCATGCATCAACTGTGTCGGGAACGCAAGGCCCCCCTGCCGACAGGAGGTGGGTGTGTGTGTGGCTTGTGTTGAGTAGGTTGCGAAACGTGGAGCTTGGGGGGGCAACAAGAAGGGCTGGGTGCAGGGGTCGGTGAAGAGGTGCCACAGACAGGACATGCGGAGATATAGACTCGGTTCGTTGAGTCAAAAAGGCCTCCCTACAAGGGTTGCGCCTCGGAGGTTCGCATCAAAGCCAAGTTTCGAACAATAACTTGAAGAAGTGAATACCAAGACTTGCCGGTGCAGTGTGCGTGCATGGCAGCCCAGCAGATGGAAGGACGCCAGTAAGCAGTGTGTCTAAGAGCATCGCAAGGAGACCACAGGGAGAACAGACCGTACCAGAACACAAACAAAGGGAGAGCGGGCGCGAGGGTGCGCCAAGCTATCGCAAAAAGGGCACGAAGGGGGTCTTCGCTACGGGGTGACCGTCAGTGCATTTGGTGCATTTCCAGTTGAATTGGCTGAAAACTGACGAAGACTGACGAAGGATAACGACCAGCAAAGACCCCCCAAGGAACGTAACTCCTGTCAGCAGGGTGCGACAGGGATTGCAAGGCAGCGTGCCAGAGGGAGGGGCGGCAGGCAAGTGGCACAGGCAAGGCTGCCTAGAGGAGAGGCTCCAGGGGGCACGGTGCAGATGGGTCAGCACCGAGCACCATGAGGTCGTGCAGCAGGGCTGTGGCGGGTGGGCGTGCTGCAGGGTCGCGCACGCAGCACCTGCGGACGAAGGCGGCTGTGTCGTGGGGTGTGTCTGCGGGCAGGGGCGGCCCGTCCGTGCTTTCGAGGATGCGCTGCACCGTCTGGTGTGCTGGCTCTGCAGTGGCGGTGCGCCACGGCACCGTGCCCAGCATCTCGACCACCGTGCATCCGAGGGACCAGATGTCGCAGCGCGTGCCGTAGGCGCCGGACGCGTCGTGGCGCTGCTGAAGCACCTCTGGTGCCATCCAGAAGGGTGTGCCCACGCACGTCTTCGCCCCGTCCGCCCCGTAGGTCACCCCGTCCCGCTCCGACTCGGCATCCACACCGAACAGCTTGCTGCATCCGAAGTCGGCGATCTTGACGGTCCCGTCACCCGCAAGCAGCAGGTTGTCCGCCTTCAGGTCTCGGTGTGCCACAGGTGCACGTCCTGCCTCACCTGTGTGCAGGTAGGCCAGCCCCAGCAGCACCTGCCGTGTGTACGCCTTCACGGTGTCGATGGGCAGCCCGCGTGTATGTGGCTGTGGCTGTGACTGTGTCTGTGCGGCACGCACCGCTGCCTTCACAGAACCGCCAGGCATGCACTCCATGTAAATCTCGAGGGTCGACGCATCCGGCCACCTGTGCCCCAGGTACTGCACGATGTGCGGGTGTCGCAGCGACCGCATCAGCTGGAACTCCTGCTCCGCACGCTGCCGCACCTTCGCTGTGTGCGAGGCACCTAGGAACATCTCCTTCACCGCCACCTCGCGCACAGGCACCGCACCTCCACCACCAGGCACACGCACACGGTGCACCACCCCAAACGCGCCCATCCCCAGTGCAGGACGCACGCGCTCGCCCGCAAGCATCTCCTCCTCCGTCAGCCACACGGCAGCGGGCGGCACAGCAGGAGCCGTGTGGCCTGCCGCCCCCGTGACAAAGGCGTGCCGCAGCAGCTGTGATGCCGTCGCACGGTCATCGGGGCTCTGCCGCGTGCAGGCTGCGACGAAGTCACCCGCCTCCGCAGACACACCCTCCACAAGGTTTGCGGGCGGCCACTGCGGGGCCGCCATCACTGCCGCCCACACGTTCCCTGCCTGCGGCCCGGGCGGGACCCCGCAGTTCAGCACCTCCGACGCCATGCACCCGAGGGCGTACACGTCTGCAGGTGTGCCGGCACGTGCCACGTGCACCCCGCTCTGCAGCACCTCCGGAGCCATGAAGTTCGGGCTCCCCACCTGCGTGTTCAGCAGGCGCGAGTCCGTCACCCCGTCGCTGCTGCCCCACGCGCTGTGGCCCCACCCGCTCGCACCCCCGCCTGCCGCCAGGTCCTTCACAGTCCCGAAGTCGCACAGCTTCGCCACCCCGTCACCCGTCACAATCACGTTGTCCCCCTTCAGGTCGCGGTGCACCACCTGGTGGCTGTGCAGGAACTCCAACGCCAGCAGTACCTGCCCCACGTAGTGCGCCGCCGTCTCCTCCGCCATCCTGTGCGGCAGGCTGCGTGCGTACGCACCCAGCGTCGTCCCCGCCACGTACTCCATCAGCACACACAGCCGTGCCTGCTGCGGGTCGTACACCATGTCCAGCACCTCGACGATGTGTGGGTGCTGCAGCCGCTGCATCAGCGCCAGCATCGCACGTGCCTCTGCAGCCTCCCCGCACGTCGCACGCACACGCTCCTTCAGTGCCACCTGCCGACCCGTCGACACACGCCCCACATGCACCTCCCCGTACGCACCGCTGCCGACGTGGTTTTCCCAGCGCCACGACGCGTACACCTCGTCCACAGGTCCCTCCACCTGCGGCCCCTGTGGCACCACGCACAACCCACGGCCTGTCGGGTGCATGCACGTCACCAGTGTTTCCGCAACACCAAGGGCTTGATATGTGCCCAGTGACGAAGGGAAGGCACTGGTGCCTGTGCTGGCAGGCGCGTCCAGATACGCTGTGCTGCGGGAGGGCGAGGAAGCACCATAGACGTCAAGCGTGACGCAGGCCTCGTGCGACAGCATCGTCATCTCTTTCGGGTCCTCCTCCTGTTGGGGGCGCATGCGCCGCCTGCACAGCACGGCCCCTGCCGCAGCACACACGCACAGGCCTGCCAGCGACAGGCCCACAACCAGCCCTGTGCTGCTGGCTGCGTCAGGTGCAGGTGTCGGCATCACGTCTGTTGCGGGCGCCCGTGTGTGCGGCACATCTGTCGCAGGTGCCGGCGTGGGTGCGGCTATGGGTGCAGGTGTGTGCGGCACCTGTGTCACAGGCGCCTCCGTGTCAGGTGGCTGCGTCGCTGTGGGTGCAGGCGTGAGGGGTGCTGCTGTCGCCACCAACGGAGGTGCCGCCGTGGGGCCTGGTGCAGGTGTCTCGGGTGCACGCGTCCCCGGTGCCAGTGTCGGTGACAGTGGTGTTGCCGGTGCATGTGTCGGAGTGTTGGTCTGCGGTGCAGGTGTGGCTGGCACCCCCGTCACCGGTGACGGCGTCGATGGCACACCTGTCTGTGGCACAGGCGTTGCAGGCGTCGCTGTCACTGGCGCATCCGTCAGTGGCACTGGGGTCAAGGGTGCAGACGTCGCAGGGACCACCGTCACTGGCGGCTCCGTTTCCGGTGCATCTGTCGATGGCACTGCAGTCGCAGGAGATGCAGTCACAGGCGCAAGCGTCGCCGGCACCAATGTGGCTGGCACCTCCGTCGGCACAGCTGTGGGAACCCCCGTCGCAGGTGCTTTCGTTTCCGGCACATCCGTCAGCGGCACTTTCGTAGAGGGTGCGGGCGTCGCAGGGACCGACGTCACCGGTGGCTTCGTTTCCGGAGCGTCCGTCCGCGGAACATTCGTCGCGGGTGCGGGCGTCAACGGTACTGCAGTCATAGGCGCAAGCGTCGCCGGCACCACTGTCGGCACAGCAGTGCTGGGAACCCCCGTCGGCGCGGCCGTCACCACATCCCCCCAATACAGCCCCACACCATCCGTCATGCACTGCCACACACGCAGCACGCCGCCTGCCTGCTGCACCACGATACCCTCCTTGCCGCCCCACGGGGCATCGAAATACTGCACCGACACAGCCCTCCTCGGGTCCGCCACATCCACCACCAGCAGGCGCTTGAAGTAGTCCGACGCAAACACATAGCTCCCGTGCAGGGCCAGCCCCACCAGATTCAGATCCGCTGAAGGTGTGGCGCAGCAGGTGCTGAGCGCCACGAACACATCCCCTGATGTGTTGTACACCTCCAGGTCCGCCCCGTCCGCAACGTACAGCACGGCGTCTTCCAGGCGCAGGTCATAGCAGGCGGACTGCGTCTCCTGAAACCCCAGCAGCACTGGGTCCAGCGGCTTCGACACGTCGAACAGCGACACACCGCCCGATGCATCCCCTGTGCAGACAAACAGGCGGTTGCGCAGGGTGTCCACCCGCACCCCCTTGGTCTCGCGTGTGCTGTCGATGTAGAGGTGTCGCACGTAGCGGGGTGCAGTGGGGGACGACACGTCGACTATCGCAAGCCCGTCGTAGTGGCAGCCCAAATAGAGCGCGTCGTGGTGCTGATCCAGCCGTGCGCACCGAGAAGCCTCGCTGGTTCTCGATGTGGGGATCGTGGCGGAACCAAGAACCTGTGGCTTGCTGGTGCCGCTGATGCGGACTGCGTCAACTTTATGCGGCTGGGCTGCGTACAGCACACCGTCTGCCTGCGCCAGCACGCTCGCTTCATACTGGCCTGCCATTTGAGAGGCGATGTGCAGCCCCGACGCATCCACTGTCAGCACGGCAAGCCCGGAGTAGGTGCTCAGGAACACCTCCGCACCGCTAGCGCCCAGGGTCACATCCCGCGGCGTGGCCCCCAGCCTGTAGTAGGTGTGTTGGTCTAGCAGGGCAGCCCAGCTGACACCGCCGCAGAGCAGCAGCAGCAGCAGCACACGAGAAGCAAGCGGGCCCGGCATTCACAAGGCAGGGGTGGGCGGCTCACGGCATGGTGGGGTGTGCTGCAGGGTGGTGGTGGTGGGTTGGGTGTGGGTGGGAGGGGTTGGGAAGTATGGGGCGTGATGGTGTGGCACTCCCACCCACTTTTGTGGGTGGGGGAAAAGTGGCACCCGCTGGAGCGTGTTGCTGAAGTGGGTTTGCCATGCATCGTCAGATGGGAAGCCGGGCGTCTGTTTCTCCGGATTGGAGGAGCGGGCGGCGGGTGGGAGGGTGATACTGAGGCCATGCCAGCTCCGAGCCGACCCAGCTGCATCCGAAAGAAGGTGCCCCCTCCTCCCCCCACCACACCACACTCCTACACCCTCTCTGACTTTTCGCCAGCTGATGCCGTTGCGTTTGAAGAACGCGCCAATAAACAACGGAACGGTCGTCAAAAAAAATCAAAAATAACGGAATTTCAGAAGTCCCCCCCCCCCCCCCAGAGGGGGCGAAGCAACGGGGCACCCCCAACACGATGATAAAAAATCGCACGATTCGGCGTTGCCGCAGTTCTTCGGCTTTTGCGCCACCAGGGCAGAGACCCCCCCCCCCCCTTCAGTTGGACGCAGTGCAGTGCAGGGTGATTTTCTGGAGAAGATCAAGGGTGTCTTCGCTACGCCTGCCGAAGAGGGGGTGTATTTTCAACGATTGCCAGCCATCCTCTTTGCAGCAGCATGGTGAGGCCCGTCTCTCGGGATCCTCTGGCCACGCTCTCTCTTGATGATATTTGTTTTTTGAACAGACTTGCCGAATAGCGAATGTCCCACCCCTGAAGACGCAAAAACAACCCCCCCCCCCAACCTCTCTCCGCCCTTCCCCCCTCACCCTTCTTTCACTCGAGTTGCGGATAGGTTCCGCAACCCAGTGAGGCTCGCTGGGGGGCGATTGGACTGTGTGATGTGGCAGTCCGCCGTGTGTGTGTGTGGGGACAAATGCTGTCCTGGTTGAGAGGGGGGCAGACAGACGTGAAGCTTGATGCGATCACCAGTGTGTGCAGGCAAACTCTCTCCCCAGCCCAGCCTTGTCGGGGCGCAGCGATTCAAACCCCTGCCCAACCCGGTTCTGTTGGAAGAAGCGTTGTTCTCGCATTTGACGTGGGGTGGTCTTCAGATGCCTCAGGAAAGTTCATCCGGTGCAGCATGCATTTTCACATTTCCTTTTCCGCGGGATTCGGGGTATTTTTTTTTGGTAGAACGCGCAAATCACCCGCTCGCTCGGGCGAGAAGTGTGTTCAGTTTGTTCTCGCATTTGACGTGGGGCGGCCTTCAGGTGCCTCAAGAAAGTTCATCCGGTGCAGCAAACGAAACGACCACAGCCTTTTCAAAAGAAGGGGATGGCTGTGGGGCACCACTCCAAAAATCGACCCACAACGAGCAGTTCAGGGATGAACAAAATCATGGGATTTTCTGCAATTCAGAAGGATGAACTAAACCTCGGTTCAGAGCGAGGAAGCGAACCTCTCGTTTTACATTCGTTCCTGCTATATTCTTTATTGGCAGAACGCGCAGATCCCGACTAGGGAGAGTAGTGTGGCAGGCCTGGGAGTGCGACTGCGCTTTGCTCTGTACCTTTTTTTGTTCCCGTTTATTTTCTTTCTGAATTTTGACGTTCTGTCCGCCCCCAACACCCCTGCCCAAGGCCGTCAATGCGCAAGGTGTTGCGAGTGAGGAGCACAAGGTAACCCCCCACCTGCATTGATATGAAGTGCTGGAAGAAAAAAGGAAGTTGCCTGTTGCAGCAATGTGGATCGTGCTTCTCCGCATCTTGTTACCCCACCTGCCTTGCTGCAGCGCACCCCAGGGGCGGGACGACATGGTTTCCCACTGGTGCCCCTGGGCGGCACGATTTACAACAAGCAAACAAAGGCGGTGCAGAGAATCGAATACAGCGTGTCCGAAAAGCCACCTCCAGGAGCAAAACCGCCCAGTCGGCGGTTCATGATGGCGCATTGCTGTCAAGAGGATGATTGTGTCTTGGTTGGTGAATGTACGTTATAGACGAGCTCCGCACACAAAACCACCGAAGTCATGTGAGGAATGTGGCGAGTGACGCACACATCCGCTGGGCTGGACGTGGTGAGTGTGTGCGGGAAACTGAGGCAAAAGAAAAGGCAAAAGGATAGATGGCTTCGATCTGTGGCAACCAGTGCCAGTGTGACGCCTTCTTTGGAGCTCGCGTTTCTCCACTTCAGAACGAAGAACCCTCTCTCGGTGCAAAATAAACATGCAAATTGTCACTGTGCTTGGATCTGATTCCGTTTCCTTGTTGCGTTGACGCTTCCACACTCCCACACCTGCCGAAGGATGGGTGAGGAGCACAAGGGCACGAACAAGCATGTGGCACTTTCCACCCACGTTGAGGTGTGCTGAAAAACGAATCGGGGTCGATCACAATCAAAAGCCCCGATGAGTTCTGTTGATCGGGCAGGGGTAGTTTTTTTCTTGGCAGAAGACAAGAATCCTTGAAGGAGGGGGTGGGGGTGGGGACATCAGCAACAACACACTCTTCTCTTCTCCAGTTTCGTTTGTTATGTGGTGCGTTGGCGCGTGCACACACCCGTGAGACACGCCATCGGCCTGGCTGTGGCGTGTCAGATTCTGCTTGCAGAATTGACTTCGACAAATCGGAACTCGCACGCCCTGCCGGGTGGGTGGCTGAGACACAGGCAGAGTACTGCTGGCAAAGGCAGCGTTGCGGGGGGGCGGGGGGGACGACAAACAATTTGTGCCCTGCTGGATCAAAAGAGGCGACAGCAGCAAAACGTGATGCCACACCAAAATCAAATTTTGAAGGGGGGAGATGTATCTGAGAATGCACGTGATGAACACAAACATTAGGATTATTGCCGAGTGTACGGCACCCACCGAACTATGATGCTATCGCCTCCAGGACGCAATCGCGAAGTGTTTCGGAGAGAACTTCTTTTGTGCGTCGCGACAAGACCACATACACTGCGCATGCAGGGGTTGCCGGGGGGCGACACGCGGAGACTGCCACCTACCCCAACACCTCCAAGACAAGTCCTCTCTCCACTGTGCGCTCAACAAAAAGTAGTCCTGAACTGTTCTCCCACAGTTGCTGAACAGGGCGTCTACAATGAAGCGAGGGGTTCAATTTTCCTCACCCCATTCAACAAAAAGACTTGGATTTGCGTCATGATGTGCGCACGGGCGGCGCCGACGAGCCCTACGAGAACAGGGGAGGTGCGCAGGGATACCGAAGTACTTTTTAACCCAAAGCCAGTTGACCTGCCAGCAATATTGAGCAGATGTATGCCCATGCACCAAATACACGGTGAGAAGAAAAACCAGCCCCCACAACCCCCTCGCCCTGTGCGAAGGCGGGGTGCGGAGACAGGTGGGTGGGTGAGTCCTGGCAAAGTAACAGTCCCTCACACACTGAGCATGTCAGCATCCGACTGCACCGAATATGACTCACTTGTCACACGCAGGGAAGGACCAGGCCAGATAAAGGAAGTGGCTGGCGATCTCACCGGGCCAAGATGGCGGCCTCAATCAGAGGAGATCCTCTGATCAACACTCACAACGGTGCAGCGGGAGGTGGGTGGGGGAAGGGAGGCATTGGATGGCGCTGCCCTGCACCGGGATCGTACGGCGGAGAAAGAGATAACGCACGAGACTGATTGAAGAATGACAGATACGGACACGTCGGTTGGAGCGGCACACAGTGCATTGGTTTCGATGTCCACGAGATAATCACGAGGACCCACCACACATGGTTTGGGACAGCACAAGCTCAACACCACCAGGCACTGTTTGGACTAGCAAAATAACACGACTCAACAACCCTTCATGTTTCAAAAATACAGCAAACCGAAGCGATACCTCGCTGTCGTTGTTTCACAAAGCGCCGTCCACTGTCTTATTGACAGGAGGTCCTGCTGCGGCAAGAAACCACACAATTCATCATGCGGTTTGACGGTACAGAGCTTGAGGATGTATGTCCCTTGCAGCTGCCTTACGGAGGAATAGTGTGATGCGGTGCCGCGCCGAGTTTGTTCGCAGGGAAGCCAAGCAGGAGAGCAGAAGGAGGATGGAACGAAGACAGACGGGGCTGAGGGGGCGGGGTAGGTCAGCAGCATCACAGCGGACTGGCACAGGGATCCGGCCCCTGTTGGGGGATGCCGAGAGAGCACGGCGGGGCAAACAGAAGTCAACTCCTATGCGGTGGAAGATGTTCTTGTGGCGCAAAGGTCTTCCCTGCTGTAGTCGGGGGGTTTCGAAGTCAGCCGACGGCTCGGAATGCAGTCAGACCCGCTACGCGTTGTGCGACACTTCCTGGGGTTCCTGGAAGAGGTTTGGTGAGGTTTTGCGCTGTTGAAGAAGTGCCCAGCAGGCTGGAAAGCAGCGCACAAACTTGCAGTGGGAAGGCATCGCCACTATGCTGTTGGGGACAGAAGTAATGACAGCGACACGAAGAGGCGCTGCTCAGCATGCGGATGCAGCCAGGATCATTCCGTGGCCAGCGTTGCATGTCCAAACAGACCGCAGTCTGGCGGGTGTCAGCGGAGGAGGGCGTCTCAGGACACGCAGCAGGTGGGTGGGAGCCATCACAGGAGGGGCTCGGGCTCGGGCAGGAGCATGTCAGCACCGAGCACCATGAGGTCGTGCAGCAGGGCTGTGGCGGGTGGGCGTGCTGCAGGGTCGCGCACGCAGCACCTGCGGACGAAGGCGGCTGTGTCGTGGGGTGTGTCTGCGGGCAGGGGCGGCCCGTCCGTGCTTTCGAGGATGCGCTGCACCGTCTGGTGTGCTGGCTCTGCAGTGGCGGTGCGCCACGGCACCGTGCCCAGCATCTCGACCACCGTGCATCCGAGGGACCAGATGTCGCAGCGCGTGCCGTAGGCGCCGGACGCGTCGTGGCGCTGCTGAAGCACCTCTGGTGCCATCCAGAAGGGTGTGCCCACGCACGTCTTCGCCCCGTCCGCCCCGTAGGTCACCCCGTCCCGCTCCGACTCGGCATCCACACCGAACAGCTTGCTGCATCCGAAGTCGGCGATCTTGACGGTCCCGTCACCCGCAAGCAGCAGGTTGTCCGCCTTCAGGTCCCGGTGTGCCACAGGTGCACGCCCTGCCTCACCTGTGTGCAGGTAGGCCAGCCCCAGCAGCACCTGCCGTGTGTACGCCTTCACGGTGTCGATGGGCAGCCCGCGTGTCTGTGGCTGTGACTGTGCCTGCGCGGCACGCACCGCTGCCTTCACAGAACCGCCAGGCATGTACTCCATGTAAATCTCGAGGGTCGACGCATCCGGCCACCTGTGCCCCAGGTACTGCACGATGTGCGGGTGTCGCAGCGACCGCATCAGCTGGAACTCCTGCTCCGCACGCTGCCGCACCTTCGCTGTGTGCGAGGCACCTAGGAACATCTCCTTCACCGCCACCTCGCGCACAGGCACCGCACCTCCACCACCAGGCACACGCACACGGTGCACCACCCCAAACGCGCCCATCCCCAGTGCAGGACGCACGCGCTCGCCCGCAAGCATCTCCTCCTCCGTCAGCCACACGGCAGCGGGCGGCACAGCAGGAGCCGTGTGGCCTGCCGCCCCCGTGACAAAGGCGTGCCGCAGCAGCTGTGATGCCGTCGCACGGTCATCGGGGCTCTGCCGCGTGCAGGCTGCGACGAAGTCACCCGCCTCCGCAGACACACCCTCCACAAGGTTTGCGGGCGGCCACTGCGGGGCCGCCATCACTGCCGCCCACACGTTCCCTGCCTGCGGCCCGGGCGGGACCCCGCAGTTCAGCACCTCCGACGCCATGCACCCGAGGGCGTACACGTCTGCAGGTGTGCCGGCACGTGCCACGTGCACCCCGCTCTGCAGCACCTCCGGAGCCATGAAGTTCGGGCTCCCCACCTGCGTGTTCAGCAGGCGCGAGTCCGTCACCCCGTCGCTGCTGCCCCACGCGCTCGCACCCCCGCCTGCCGCCAGGTCCTTCACAGTCCCGAAGTCGCACAGCTTCGCCACCCCGTCACCCGTCACAATCACGTTGTCCCCCTTCAGGTCGCGGTGCACCACCTGGTGGCTGTGCAGGAACTCCAACGCCAGCAGCACCTGCCCCACGTAGTGTGCCGCCGTCTCCTCCGCCATCCTGTGCGGCAGGCTGCGTGCGTACGCACCCAGCGTCGTCCCCGCCACGTACTCCATCAGCACACACAGCCGTGCCTGCTGCGGGTCGTACACCATGTCCAGCACCTCGACGATGTGTGGGTGCTGCAGCCGCTGCATCAGCGCCAGCATCGCACGTGCCTCTGCAGCCTCCCCGCACGTCGCACGCACACGCTCCTTCAGTGCCACCTGCCGACCCGTCGACACACGCCCCACATGCACCTCCCCGTACGCACCGCTGCCGACGTGGTTTTCCCAGCGCCACGACGCGTACACCTCGTCCACAGGTCCCTCCACCTGCGGCCCCTGTGGCACCACGCACACCGTCGCAGTGGTTGTTGTATGGAGGACTGTGTTCACTACCGTTTGCTGTATCGATGTCCTGGGGACGTGCCAGGACTCAGCACTGGCCTCTAGCGCTGTCGGCAGTGCCTCGGGCGAGCTGGCCGCTGCTGTCAGCAGCATCGTCCCTTGTGTCACGATGCCCTCCAGACACTGCTCGTGCAGGCTGGGGCTGGCAGGGAAGGCCTGGGGCGACCCGAGCATGGACATCTCCTTCGTAGTGTCGTCCTCACCTTGCGGCCTGCGCCGCCTGCACAGCACGGCCCCTGCCGCAGCACATACGCACAGGCCTGCCAGCGACAGGCCCACAACCAGCCCTGTGCTGCTGGCTGCGTCAGGTGCAGGTGTCGGCATCACGTCTGTTGCGGGCGCCCGTGTGTGCGGCACATCTGTCGCAGGTGCCGGCGTGGGTGCGGCTATGGGTGCAGGTGTGTGCGGCACCTGTGTCACAGGCGCCTCCGTGTCAGGTGGCTGCGTCGCTGTGGGTGCAGGCGTGAGGGGTGCTGCTGTCGCCACCAACGGAGGTGCCGCCGTGGGGCCTGGTGCAGGTGTCTCGGGTGCACGCGTCCCCGGTGCCAGTGTCGGTGACAGTGGTGTTGCCGGTGCATGTGTCGGAGTGTTGGTCTGCGGTGCAGGTGTGGCTGGCACCCCCGTCACCGGTGACGGCGTCGATGGCACACCTGTCTGTGGCACAGGCGTTGCAGGCGTCGCTGTCACTGGCGCATCCGTCAGTGGCACTGGGGTCAAGGGTGCAGACGTCGCAGGGACCACCGTCACTGGCGGCTCCGTTTCCGGAGGGTCCGTCAGCGGCACTTTCGTCGCGGGTGCGGGCGTCGACGGCACTGCAGTCACAGGAGATGCAGTCAGAGGCACCAGCGTCGTCGGCACAGCTGTCGGCCCGGCTGTCACAGGGGCTTTCGTTTCCGGCGTAAGTGTCGCCGGCACCACTGTCGGCACAGCTGTCGGCTCAGCCTGCATGCTGTAGATACGGACCACACCGACAGCGGCAGTGACGAGGTACGACCCGCTCGCAGTAAGCGTTTCCACCTCCGTGTCCCGATCCAGCTTAGTCCAATATATACTTGACACCTCCACCACTTCTCCGGACGTCTGGTTGATGTCAAACAGATCCAGCTGTTTGTACGACGCATCGAGCAAGAATGCCCGCCTCCTTGTTGCCGCTGGGATCTGCAGATACCCAACGTCCCCAGCAACCCCGAGCTGTGCTAACGGCACCCCCCCATACCACACCCACCGCTTGTCGGCAAACCCCTCGCCGTACTGCAGCAGCACCTGCGACGCCGGCAAGAAGCTCAGCCAGTGCGTTTTGTCAAACGAAGTCACCAGGTTCTGCTGCTTTATGGGGTTCCTCGGGCTGCCCATATCCCACGACACGACGCTGTCGCCCACCGCGACATACACAGTCTGCTTGCTATCCGCCGTGATCTTCTCACACGCCGTGAGCAGCTGCACCAGGGACATCAGGGTACCCGCAGTTGCATTCCAGACGTAAAGATCCTTCTCGCAGCACAGCACGAAGCAGGAGGGCAGCGTCGGGTGCTGCGCGAAGTCTGAACACTCCTTCCCCACGGTGCCAGGAATGTCAGCACCCACACTGTACGACGGTGCCCCGACACGGGGTGCCTGCACCGTGGCCATGCCAACCCCAGCTGCGCCGCTGCGCATCACACGGATCACCCCGTCATCGGCAGCGTCAAATTTCATCAGCGCGCGCAGAACACCCGCAAGTGGAAGCTCCCAAGACTGCACCTTTCCCGGGAGAGCAACCGCCTCCAGCACGGCGGTGTCCCACAGGAACATGGTGTCGTCCCGCAGCAGCACCCCTGGTGTCTGCCCCCCTGCGGTGGAGGGGCCCTGCCACAGCCCGAGGTCGGTCGGCTCCGGCGGCACCGACAGCACATAGGAGCAGGGCAGGAGAAGGAGCAGTGCACGCATCGTGCACTGCAGCTGCCGCATCCACCGCCGTGGTGCTGCTGCGGGAGTCACCCGCGCAGCAGTGGCACGACGCGGCGGCCCTGGGCAGGGGAGGGCGGGTGTGTGTAGGTGGGCTTACATCGCCGTGTGCATCGTGTGACAAGAAGAAGAGTGGGTGGAGAGTGGACCATGCATGATTTTTTTCAGATGATATCCAGTGTGATTGTGCTATGTTGTTGTGATACCCCGCGTGTAACACACACACACCCCACACGCGTTGTCTGCTGAGAAGAACCGGGTCGGGGATATGGGGGGGGGGAGGGGGAGGGGGTGGGGGTGGGGCACGTTTATTGCGTTCCTCTCGTTCATTCGATATTCACTTTTTTTTTAAAACTTCTCGTTCCATAGTTTTGTTCTCTGCTGCATCTGCAGCCCAATGAAATGGACCTGCTGCGGGGACAGGGTCGGAGTGAAAAATATAACCAGTCGTGCCTAAAAGCGGCGCCCGGTGCGATCTGCATGACCTACGGGCATCACCCCCCCCCCCCCACTACCGCGAGAGGCAGCGGGGACGGGCGGTGGAGCATCGTTTGGAATCGTAACAAACGATCAACCGTGGCTGGGTGCTTCTGCGACACATGACCCCGCAATCCGAGGCAGCATGTGGCACATTGCCGTTAGAAGGGCGGGTGGGAACTGGAGAGGGGGGAGGAGGGGGGGATGAACGCGGAGGCGCACCCACCGACTGCCCCGAAGAAACCCAGATAGACAGGGAGGCAGCGACGGGTGGGTGGCATGGCGGATGCGGGTTTTGCCGAAGAACAACGCCAATATAGGATGCAGGGGGGAGTGTGGGGAACAGTCGGGGGGGGGTGGGTGCGTAGGAAAGCTTCGCTCTGCCAAATCAAAACACCAAGGCTGTGCCAGTGCGAGGCCTAACTTAGATAGCAGGGGATCGCTGCGGTTGGACGCGAAACACCCACGACCCGGGGGGAATATATCTATGCACACACGCTCTCACACACAGACACACACAGAGATGGGCTAGGAAACCCACCTTAACACGTGATCAACACACACACACACGCAGGGGGTCTTCACCACCAGACTAAGTTCGACGTTTTTCCACCTGATCTGAGAGGAAATGTAGCAAACTGCCCTCGTCGACGCCTGTAGCGAAGACCCCCACACACAGTCCGGGTCTTCCCGGATACCGATTCACCAGAGGAAGAGGATGGGATGGAACAAAGGGGGGGTGCGATGTCTGTGGTGGCTCAATAGCTTCGTGGTGCGATGGAGCTTCGACCGAAGCTGGCATGCAAGGACTTTAGGGGTCTTTTTTTGCTCAAAATTGGGGCTCAGGAAGCGCACTGCCACGGGTAGGCGCAGATCTTTCCACAACCCCAGGGGGGGGGGGGGGGGGGAATTTCGTCTTTTGCCATTCTGATTTCTTCCCCGGGGGCAATGCAGTTCGCTGGCGTCTGGGTTTCTTTCTTCAGGCTGTGGCAGCCACGCCGCGGGGGGGCAGTGGCATTTTTTTCGTTCATTCATTCACCTGGTATCCGCGTGCCACACCTCGCAAGAGACACGGATGCGCCTCTCGCTGCCACCTCTGCACGCACGCTGCCGACTCACTCTGTCAGCAGGTGGGACCCTTTTGCAGGGCTGGAAACCAGGGCCGCAGCACACAAAGAAAGAAAGTCCGGGGGCCGGGTGCTGGCAATGTGTCCTGCCTCATGTCGTGACATGACCTGCGGACATACTCGCCGTCCAGGCCGAACACAGCAACCAGCCAGCAGCTGTGCCGTGTCGGACTATGTCTGTGTGCTGGTTGCAAATGGCACAGGCAAATTGCGCAAGCGAATACAAAACAACAACAAGCCAAGAACAGGTGGTTGGCCGAATCGCGTCAGTATTGACTTGATTGAGAGGGGGCAATGTGGTGGCATCGTGTCTGAATGGCACGAATGTTAGAATTGAAGAGGTGTGGGTGTATCTCGCGAGTTGATGTGCCGTCGCTGCCAAATCACATTTCTTTTTGGCAGTGACATACCTGAGCCCAACGTGCAAGATCTTCCCAATCGGATCAGAGAATTGAAGTGGTTGCGAAGAAGGCTATCCGAATCCTCCAAGCAGGATCGCAGTGGCCGCAGATACTGTGGGCGCTTCCGGGGAACACAACACCTCGCCCCCCCTTCAGATGCCTGTGGATCTCGCATCGCCTTGAAACACACTTGATACCATGTGCCCGTCACCAGCTCCCGAGCACCGGTATTTCATGTGGTAACACTTGGTGGTTGACTGATGGTTTTCAAAGTGCCTCTGTGGCCTCCAGCCCTTGTCAGGAGTGCTAGTTGCAGAGGAGGGCACCGCCTGCCATCCGCGAGGGTGATGAAAGGTGTTGGTGTGTCTTCGCTCACAAGTGCAGAAAAATAGTGAACGCCCCGAACAAAATCGGGCTTCACACTGGACACAAAGCGAATCACCCAGCTGGGTTGAAAGGCAGAAAATCCACAATCTGGCCAAAGCTTGGGGAAAAAAATGATCGGTTTTTGCAGATGTATTTCGACCTTTTTTTGTGGAACAAAGCTGTCTTCCTGCCCGCTTTTGAACATTGGAAAGAGAGGACCAGGAGTGATGCGAGGGTCGGTGCAAATCCGCGCTGCGGCATGCAAGAAGGTTTGGCACGACGAAAGCTGTCGTCGGGTGAGACAGGGGGTGTTGGGAGGGAAAGAAGAATCACACGATGGTGAGAAACGACAGGGATCAATCCCGCCACTGAAGGCGCCGGACGTACCGTAACCGAGGTAATTTATGGAACGATTATATCCCTTGTACGATAAATTAGGGAACGATAAATTTAAGGGACGGCCAAAATTAAGGGACATTTGTCGTTCCTTAATTTTATCGTTCATTGATTTGCACTTTCACTACCCCGCCACTGCAGGAGTTGGGGGGTCGGGAGGGGCTCTGAGCGGGAGGAGACGTACGATGCCCGCCACAAACAGTAAGCCGCTGCAGCAAGTAAGTCTCCGACAGTGGTTGGCCCCCCGAAGCGAGATCCAGGCAACTCCAAAAGTGACCCCGGCAGTTGCAGCCGAAGTGAACCGCGCGCTCGCCCGCCCGAAGAAGACAACAACCAAGAGAAGGAAGAAGAAGGATATGGGTGGCGTGATCGATCGGGTCCGCAAGGCAAGGGCACAACATCCGACAATGTCATTCGGTGATATCGCCACGTACCTTGGGATTGCTAAGACGACTGTGCACAGGGTACTCACGCAAAAAGGTGACGCAACGACGCCTGCTGGCAAGAGGGGCCGGAAGTCACACCTACTGCCTGGAGAACAAGAAAGCCTGTTGGACTCAATCAAGCAGTGCGCGTCAGCCGGACGCTCACTGCTGTACTCGGACATCAGCGAGATTGCGCACGCAATCGTGAAGGTGGAGCCGAGCAGGCGTCAGGACCTCCTCCGGTATGGGGGCAGCCTGAAGCTGGACGCAGACTGGGCGCGCCAGTTTTGCAAACGCCACAACATCGTTGTGAGAGCTGCCACCACCGGACGAATCCGCACCAGCGCCCAGCACGCTGCAACGGCGACATTCGTTCGTGAGGTGGCATCGTTGGTGAAGGAGCACAATGTGGACGGTGCACTCCTCATCAACAGCGATGAGACGGCGTTGTCACTCGTACCTGCGCGTGGAAACGTGAAGGTTGCACGTGGCACACGAGTGGTGCGGGTCGGAGGCTGCAATGATCGCAAACAAATCACTGCGAATATCGCTGTGTCGTACAGCGGTAATGTGCTGGTCAGCCAGCTAATTTACCGAGGGAAATAGGGACTCTCTGGGGCCTGCCCCAAGGAGGATGTCCGCCCAGAGGGCATCATCTGCGTGCAAACCCCATCACACTGGGCAACCTCATCAACTACGTGCCAGTGGATTGAAACCGTGCTCCGCCCCTACATCGACAAGCAGCGGGAGCTCCTTGGGGACGATGCCCACGCGATACTCATCTGGGATGAGTATCGTGCCCACCTCACAGATGAGGTGAAGGGCAAGCTTGAGGAGATCCCCCATCTTACCACAAAAGTCGTACCACCAGGTTGCACTGATTTATGTCAGCCCTGTGACATGAACGTGAATACCCGTTTAAAGCGCTCCCTCCGCCGCTCGTACGCCAAATTCTATGGGCGCCGGCTCCAGAAGTGGTTGCAGAACCCAGATCACAAGGTGGAAGACTTCATCCCGCCAACACAGGCGTCGGTGGTCAAGAACCCCCATATCCGTTGGACAAGGAAAGCCCTTGATGAGCTCACCCTCGACATCGTCACCGGGAGCTGGAAGCGTGCAGGGTTCGTCAGTGCCATTGAGGGAACATCAGACGCCATCGATGCAGATGCTGAGATGCACGAGAACGAGGCTGACGCCGCACCGCAACAGGAACCACCCGAGGAGGATGATGACGTGATTGAGGTCTCAACATCCGACACGCTGAACAACGAAGCTCGCGTCATCCTGATGATTGGTGGTGAGTCGTTCCCCCTCAACCCTGATGATCATGACAGCGAAGATGAAGATGGAGAGGACGACGATGATGATGACACCGACGACGACGACGACAACCAAGCTGGTGACAGTGATCAACAAGCGGCAGCGCCCTCAGGGCGGAAATGTGGCTTATGCCGCCAACCGGGCCATGATCGGAGAACGTGTCCTGAGGCAGAAGGTGTGTACCATTGTAACACATATTTCCGTATGAAACCCCCTGTCCAACAGAATCAAGCAGCTCCGAGGTGGTGGACAGTGATGATGACAAGGAGGAATGCGATGACACCGAGGATGACGAGCAGTAGGCTGGCCCCCAGACACCCGCACTCCCCCCCGTCCCCCCCCCCCCCCCCTTCCCCTCCCGTGTTGAGCGCAGGCATGTCGCTAAGCGTCGACCGTCGACCCAGTGATTTTGGGTTTCCCCCCCCATAAAAAAGCGTCGACCCAGTGGAACTGGGTTGACGCTTGGTCGAGGCTTGGAGCGTCGACCCAGTGGAACTGGGTTGCCATTCAAGCCTGGACCAAGCGTCAACCCATTTATTACGCTGGGTCGACGCTAACCTAGCGTTGACCCGGTTACACTGGGTCGACCGTCACCAAGCGTCGACCAAGCGTCAACCCACTTTCACTGGGTCGACGTCGAAGAGAGTATGGTTTTGCAGGAACAGATGCTCACTACCGTGGCCTCCGGCGGCTGGGGGGCTCTGCCCCCCAGACCCCCCATCTCGCGTGCCCATCTAGTAACCAAGTCCTTGCGCTTCAACGGCCGTGGCATATCAGGGGGTAAATCATGGTCCCGAAAGCCATTTTTTGGGTTTCCTCCGGCACCCGAGGATGGCGCGAGCGGGAGAGGAACCACGGAAGGAACCCAGCGCCTCACACCGTGCCCACCTAGTGGTCCACCGACGGGAAAATTAGGCAACAACACGAGCGCGCGCGAAGCGCGCGCGAGAAAAATTGACCCCTAGTGTTTTCCCCCCTGATCCCCCCCTAAAACAGGAGCGTCAACCCACCAAATCTCCAAAATCGAAAAGTTAGCGACAGGCCTGTGTTGAGCGCCCGCCCAGGGTACGTGATGTGTGACGTACCGACGCCCCGGCCTGGGCATATATTTTCTACTCCCCGACCTCAGGGCCCTGTGAATGCTAGATCTCCCCGGTCCGGCCCTGTTTTTTTGTGCCGCCAGCAGTGAGCCACCAGCAGCTCAACCCCGGCCAGTGCGCGGTTTGTTTGTCCTAGAGAGAGAGAGCAGCAGAGAGAGGTGAGAGACTGAGGGGTTTGAGGCCCCCCGGCCCCAGGTTCCCTGCCTGGGCACGGATACGAGAGAGACAGTGAGTACGCAGGCTGCCCACCCCTCCCCATCTTTGCCCAGGGCTGCAACACGCAAATTTATATCCCTTGTACGATAAAGTAAGGAACGATAAATTTAAGGAACGGCCAAAATTAAGGGACATTTATCGTTCCTTAAATTACCTCGGTTACGGTATGCAATCAAAATACGCAGGTGCAAGAAAGAGAAAGAACGGGAAGGACAACCACAGGAAATGCAAGGCAAGACACGTGTCGGCGAGAGGGACTGGAACAGGTCGGGACTGACACCGCTACTCCGGCCTGTCCGGTTCGCACGCAATAGGAGGAGGGGGTACGTCCGGTTGTATTGCCTCCTGGGATGGATGCAGCAACACCGCACTAACGGGCACCAGAACCGGGAGGCACTGCGCAAAAACAAACCAAAAAGATGGCATGAGTAATCCACTTTGAAGGCAACACCCGTACAAACAAAACTCTGCCCGAGGAGCTGTGCAGCATTGGCACACCCACGCGTGGGGACAGCCTCCGGCTGCCGTCGCAGAATAATGACGCAGCTGGCTGTGATCGGTTCTCCTTCTGCTGACAAGCTTATCGACATGCGGCTGGTATCCCAACCGGTCCGTCGGACCGGTCGACGCAGTCCGCACTTCTGCCTGAGGAATGGGCAGTGATAAACGTTGCAAACGGTGCAATATGCTGACCGTTTTGAAACGGGACACTGGGCGCCAACATGCAACACGAAGACACGCACGGCCGCTACGATATATAACGGGGGTGGAGGTTTGCACAAACATGACAAAAAGAACGACAACACACCACCCGGCACATTTCAGCACACGGGCGATCCGGATTTCTCGAGGTTGTGGTGACACGCACACACCTCGACCTGTGCGAGAGGTGTCAGAAGCCTGGATTCTTCTTTGCAGCAGGCACGCATCACACCTGTCCCCTCGCTTCAGGGCAACTGTACCCCTTCCCTTCGTGTGTCCCACTCCCCTCCTTCTGTTGCATGGGGCGGGCAGAAAATACACTGCTCCAACACAGAAGAATCACACACAGAACAGCTGCCAAATCCCTGTTCTGTGAGGGGCCGGTTGTGGGCTTCAGCCGGGGCTAAGTCCGTGTGGCACCACGGCCGGACAGCAGCAATAATATACGCATCGCTGGACACAGCGGAGTGCACATCCTGGGGCAAAACCGATGCCCTGGACGCACCATCCCTGCTGGTCGGGGGGGAAGGAGGAAGGCTCTGGCTGAAGAACAAAATTACAAAAACATGCATCACAGCATGGCATGACGTTGGGGTCGGGCGACGAGCAGGGCGTTCGCTACTGGGCGAAGTTGGGCCAACTTCGCCTAAATAAATAAATGTTCGGATTTACTTCGCCCCAACTTCGCCCAACAACTTCGCCCAAGGGGGCGAAGTTGGATAAAAAAATTCTGGGCTCGGCCCCCACCCCCCGAAGGGGGGTGGGTGGTGAAAGAGCCCACGGGATCACGAGCCTCAGGGGATGGGGAATGCTCGAAGAAGTGTCAGAAGGAGACCACAACTGCCTTCCCCAAAGTACGATGTATTGCTCCGCCCAGACCCCCCTGTGGCGTATGTCTGGTGCCCAAGTCCTTTCAAGTTGCATGAATCTATCCATCCGCAATGAACAGATGTTCACTACCGTGGCCTCCGGAGGCTGGGGGGCTCCGCCCCCCAGACCCCCTGACAGCCGAACTGTGTGGCACAGCGGTCCCTGCCGATCCACGCGTTTCGCTCATAAGCAAGGCTATTAGTGTCTTCGGAGGTACTAACAGCCTTGCCAGAAGTGCAGTGATCTGCCCTCTCAAGGAGAGGTAGCCAATGTGTACCTCCCGAGGGGGCGCGAAGCGCCCCCGAGGGGCGCCTCCCCGACGGATAAAAAAATTTCCCGAATTCCCAAAACCCTAAATAAAACTTCGCCCACCCCACACGGGAGCGGTGGGCGATAGCGAACGCCCTGGCGACGAGTCAAAAAAAATATCGACTGGGTCGTCCCAATTCGCACCCCACCCACCGATCCCTTTTAGTGAATTTAGTCGACAGTGGTCAACTCGTCGACTTTGTCTGTCGCCGGCAGACTCAGGCGGTCCCACCGCCGCATGTTCTATTCCAACACGACGCTGAAGTAAGCAAAGCGACATGATGGTCGGCATGACAACTTACATGTATCTTACTTCAGCGGCGTGAACGGATAACCAGAGGAGGGGGGGGGGGGATGTGGGGGAAGGTTTGCCGTTGATCAGAAGCGATCATCGTGAACACTCTAACAAAATAGGTGTCGCGCCGGCACTGCTTGGGACACAGAGAGAAGTGACCCTCCCCCCAGAAGTTGCATAATGCAAACAACGGTGCAGGAATAATGAGAAAGAGTTGCGTCTCGAGGGGAAGACGGCACGAGGAGGGCGGTGCGTTGGTTAGAGGGAGAGGGAGAGAGAGGGGGGGGGGGTGTGGGAGGAGAAGAAGAAGAGAAGGGGGAGGAGGAGGAGGATGAAGGGGGAGAACGGGAACTATCGATGGGTGCGTTTGTGTTCTCCCGGTGATTTGTGGGCTCCCCTCCCCCCCCAATGGGGGAGGAGGAGCGGGAGATATTACAGAAAAGCGCACACCACCTCGCTTTATGGTAGAAGCAAAAGCGCCCTATCACTTCACAGCTACAACCGCTCTGATGAATTTCCTTTTGTTTGTTGCGTTGACGCTTCTACACACAAAACCCTGAACTGATCACACCCTGAGCCTGATGAAGGGTGGGGTTAGTGTATAGAGCACGTTTGGTTGCAGCTGTGGTGGGGCGCTTTCCGCTCACACGAGTGTGCTTAAAAAGCGCCCTATCACTTCACAGCTACAACCGCTCTGATGAATTTCCTTTTGTTTGTTGCGTTGACGCTTCTACACCAGGACCCTCATCCGGAGGGACGTGTCCGTCTCGTTCTCAACGAGGCGGGCGCGCTGGTAAAAGTGTAGGTGGCATCGACACTGGTGGCAACTCCACGGGGTGTGTGGCCTGCGTCCCTCGCGTGTACGCGTCTGCGCGTTGGTCGTGGGTCGCAACCCAGTGTGGAATAAGTCGTATCTGCTGGCGGCGCGCTGTTGTGTATATCTCCTGCAGCAGGAGGTTGCCTCGGTAGTTGGCGCAGTGGCCCTTCCGGAGCGCGAACACCAGGCCGAGGTTGTCTATGTGGCAGGTTACGCTTGCCTCCCTCACACGCTGCATCATGCGCACCCCCTGCCACACTGCATACGCTTCCTTCAGGAAGATGTTCGTGTCCGCGTCGCTCCCTTCGAACGCCCCTTGGGACACTGACTCCCCTCCCGGCAGCACGAGCACCGCCGCCCACGCCGTGGATGACGCGTCTGTCCAGAGCTCAATGGTCGGTGGCGGGTTCTGCGGCGTATACCACTCGTTGTCCTCGATGAGGCGTGCCCGCGCCACTGTCTCCGCCTGCACCGACGGAGGTACTGCGACCCTGGAGTCCCATCGGGCGTTGTTTGAGTGCGTCTGCTTCGCGATGCGCCGCACGAAGGACAACACGGCTGGCATGTAACACATCGGTGTCCGCATCACATACGACTGCCAGACGAAAGACCCGAATACTCTGAACGCCCTGCGTGGTGTCGTGTGGCCGTTGACGACTTCCTTGTACTCTTCCCGTCCGAGGACTTTTTGCACCCAGGCTGTGTCCATGTGGAAACGGTGTCGCGTCAGGTCGAAGTGGATCCCGAACACTGTGAAGTCCTGCAGCGGCACGCCGTGTTGTGTGTCGTCGAAGTTCAGGGCGGCCCCCACCTTCTCGCAGCGGCTGATGAAGTCGGCGTACCTCGCCTGTGCCTCTGGTAGGGAGTCTCCGACAGCGATGAAGTTGTCAATCCAGACTATTCCGTGCTCTGGCGGGAGCAGCACGCGTGCGCTGCGGTTCGCGATTGCCGGGGAATGTGACCACCCCATGCACATGACAGTCAGGAAGGTCTTCACGAATGTCTTTCTCTCCCCGCCTAGGCGCACTTCGAAATAGCGTTGGATCTCCTTGTGTACGGGGAACTGGTAGAACCAGCTGCGTGCATCTGCCATCACCACCCAGCTCGCCGCGGCCACTCGCTGTGTCACCTCCGTGATGTCCTGCAAACGCATGTCCGGTGGGCGTGTCATCAGTGCATTTAGCCGCCTTGCGTCGACGATGAAACGTTGGCCCCCAGACTTCTTGGACACGGTGAACGCTGGCAGCGTGAGGTACGGGTGTGCATCCGCCTCCGTCAGGACGCCATACTCAACCAAGGTGTCCAGGTGGTGCAACATGTGGCGTGATACCTTCCTCCCCGTTTTACGTAGTTCTTGGCGGGCCTCGGGAAGCAGTGCGTCAGCGAAAGCGGCTGGCTTGGTGATGAGGTCCAAGACCCCCGTCAGTTCACCCTCGCTGTCCAACCGTCGCAGTTCCTTGAGATTGAGGCGCGAGGTGCAGATCTCCGCGATGTAGTCCTCTTCCTCCGACAGCTCCGTCTTCGCGTTGGCTGGCCGTATCACCTTCCCCCCCGTGCACACACCCAAGTCCTCCCCGTAGAGGTCCTCGACACCCGGACCGTACGACTCTGCGCTATCCACCTCGCTCCACGCTTCCTCATCACTGGGTGGTGGGTCGGACGCGGCTTCGTCGGATGTGGCATCTTCGTAGTAGCGGCGCGCTGCGAACAGCCTCGTGGTCCCCGGGAAGTGGGTTGCTGTCAGGGGTTTTGGCTGTGTGCGCGTCGTCCCCCCTTGCTGTCGTTTTTTCTTCACCACTCGATCTTCGCCGACACCTGTGCTGTCTCGCGCGCGTGTGCGTTTTCCGCCGCTGATACGTAACGCATCACACCGTCGACCGTCGCGTGTCTCGAGAGGAGGCGCACCTCCTCCAGTGGAACGTTCTTTCGCGCAAGCTGTGTGAGTGCCCCCCTCCGCAGAGAGTGTGCCGTGAGCCCCCTCCGTGCCCGCTTGACGGCTTTTACCACGGTCCGGTAGGTGACGTCCGCCGGGAACAGTCTCGTCTCTCCTGCTCTGCGCGCCCTGCGGAGGCGGTGTCGGAGGATACGGTGTAGGTCCTTCGGCAGGGAGATTCCTGTGATGTGACCCATGTGGAAAGGGTCCGCCTTCGACTGGGTCCAGCGCACGTATATCGGCTCGCTGCGCTTTTCCGCTGTGACGTCCTTCACATACAAGCGCAGTGCGTCCGAGGCCCTTGCCGCACCCCCCCACATGATGCCGAGCAGCAGTTTCACGAGGGGACGTGGCTCCTTCGCTAGCGCCTCCCGGATGTTGTGGGCTGTTGCTGGTTCTGCTTGCTTCAGTGGTCGTAGTGCTCCTCCCCGTTTCAGCGCCCGCCTGTAGTCCGCCACAATTTGTTTTCCGTCGAGGGGGAACGCTGCGAAGCGTCTGAGTGCTGCTGCAAGGTTGTTGAGGTACTGGAGGGCGGACTGCACTGATAGCCCGTCCTTCCGTTGCTTCGTGACCCACAGCACCGCCCCTTCGTCGTGTGGCAGTGTTCGCCTCTCCGCTTTCATCCACCCTTCCCGGAACTGCGAGTACCTGTCGTATGTGCGGCGGAGGGCCCCCCAGTATGTGGGTGCGAGGGCTTGGGCCAGGGTGTGTTGCAGTTCCTGGCGAATGGTGGTTGCTTCCTCCGGGGTCACGCTCGTCTCGGTCTTGCGGGGGCGTCCTCTTGTTGACGGGGGGGCAGATGGTACTGCCTTCACATACACCACCGCGGCGGGGGGGAGGGTCGTGGCCCGCGGGCGTCCCCTGCTGGTGTCGGGGAGTCACTGTCGCTTGCCTTTCCCCCCCCCGTCCTTTGTGATGGCCCTTTCCCGAGTAGGGCGCGGGGCGGTCCTGCGTGTTACGCTCCTGCAGGAACCGCTCCTGAAACGCGGCCCGCCTCTCCTGTGTGTCGTCCTGCGTGGCCCGCCCCTCCCGGAGTAGGCGCCCGTGTGTCACCGCATCGTACTTCGCTGGGTCCATAATCTTCGCCTTTGCCAGGTAGAGGCGGGCGCCCGCGCGCCCCTTCAGGAGAAAGTGCGAGTTCATAACGACGATTGTCTTGTGGAGGGCCTCGGTAAAGCGATCCGGATCATCGTCGTCGCGGATCAGTCCCATTGTCTGAAACAGAGCGTCGAAGGCCTGGATGAGCTGGTGTTGCCAGTCTGGTGAGCTCGGGGCATCGCTGAGCTCCGCCTGTCGGAAAACCCGGGATACCTCAGCTTTCACCAACCTGCGTCCGGGGACAGTGGCGATCGACGATCCCCAGGTCGACACGATGTGGGCGGAGAAATCGGCGGGCAGCTCGGCCTCCGTCCGCTGCAGCGCCTTCTGCAGGGTGGCGATCTGCTTCGCCTGCGTCTCCACGGTCTTCTTCAGCTCCTTCTGTTCCTTCTCCAGCCGGCCTGTCAATTTCAGCAGGTACTCCAGCGAGTTCGCCACGCGGAGATCGGTGTTCGAGTCGGCGGGGTGGTGTGCGTCCCTGTGCTGGAGGCCCGTGCCACTCTGGCTGTCCGCCTCGCTGTACTCCCCGTCCTCGCCTAGCTCGCCCGTCGCTGCTGCCAGGTCCGCCGCGGTCTCCTCGTCGACTGCCTGCCGGACCCATGCGCACTCGGGGCACACCCAGCCCCTGTCCCCTGCGCCCTCGAGCCATTCGGGGACGACGTGCGCCGGGATGTGCTCTCTCAAGCACGTCCTGACCGTGGTCCCACCGCAGTCGTGGCAGCTGAATGCGGTCCTGGCTGTGTGTGTAGTATTGCACGTTTCGAATATGCACTCGGGGCGACGCTCTGCTGGCTCGTTGTCGGGGTGGGCGGGGTCGGGAACCTTCAGGGTGTCCCAATCCAGAGTGGCCATCTTCTCTGTTACGCAGCTCGGCGTAGTTACTGTTCCTCTCCTATTCACGCAGCTCGGCGTAGTTTCTGTTCCTCTCCTATTCACGCAGCTCGGCGTAGTTTCTGTTTCTCTCCTATACACGCAGCTCGGCGTAGTTTCTGTTCCTCTCCTATACACGCAGCTCGGCGTACTCCCTCAGCCCGTTCTGTTCCTCTCCTATACACGCAGCTCGGCGTACTCTGTCCGCTTCTGTCACTCTTGCTCCCCTCTTGATTCTCTCGCCTGCTTGATAGTTTGATGCGTTGACGCTTCTACACACAAAACCCTGAACTGATCACACCCTGAGCCTGATGAAGGGTGGGGTTAGTGTATAGAGCACGTTTGGTTGCAGCTGTGGTGGGGCGCTTTCCGCTCACACGAGTGTGCTTAATACAGTCCGGCTAAAGAAAAGCTAAATGAAGGGAGGAGGGGAGGGGGGGGGGGGGGGAGGGAGTGCAACACGGTGGGATCTTGTAAATTTTACATGTATAATACTTGCATGACAAGTATTATACATGTAAAATACATGTAAATGGGGGCATGGAAATTTAGGCATTCTTAGGCATTCTCAGGCGAAATAGGCAGGGTTTTTTGGCTGGGGAAAATAGAGTACAAATTTGGAAAAAATCCAGTTTTTTCGCAAAAAAACGCATTGTGTCGTAGGCAGGCGCAGGCAGGCGTAGGCACCAGGTCAAAGGTACCCAGTTTCCATACCCCCCCGGGGTACGGAATTCCGAAATTTCGACATGTCGAAAAAAAAAATTTTGGCCAAAAAAAATTTTTTTTTCGCGTGCCTAAACCGAAAATCAGGCCCTCTGGGGTGCCACACCCACATTTTTCGGAAAATTTTCGGATTTTTTTGCGATTTTTTTCTGCCTAGCTGGGTACCGGTCCAGGGTACTGACCCAGGGTGGCCGAAATTTCGACATGTCGAAAAATGAATATTTACCTCCCTCCCGGGGAGGCCCCAAATGACCCTCGAGGGAGGCGAAAAATGCCCCGAGGGCGCGAAGCGCCCGAGGGCATTTTTCGCTCCCGAGAGGGTCATGCGGGGCCCGGGAGGGAGGTAGTTATCTTTCTCTCCCAAGGGGACACGTTTTCCAGCCCTCCCGACCCTCTGGAAGCTGTCTGCGGTTGGACCCTCTGACCGGGCTTTTTGGCCACTTTTCGCACTTTTTGGCCCCGGGAAAACCGGTTCCCACCCAGAAAAACGCCAAAAATGTATATTTCCTGCACCCCGGCCGGAGGCCGAAATTGCACCCGAGTGCAGGAAAAAAACGGTCCGAGGGCCGGAGGCCCGAGGCCTTTTTTTTCCTGCTCGAGGGTGCAATTGAGGCCGAAACGGGGTGCAGATGATGGTTTCTTGCGAAACCCGGTCGTTTCGCGCGCTGCGCGACGTGTGAGAAGTATCTCGAATTTTCCACTTTCCAGCACTCCAGCTCACTTTCCAGCACTGCGGGTCACTTTCCAGCACTGCAGGTCACTTTCCAGCACTGCGGCTGGAAAGTGAGCTGGAGTGCAGTGCAAGAAACGACCGGGTGCGCAAGAAATCGATTTTCCAGTGGGTGACACTTGGTTTTTTGGGTTATTCTGCCGAAAAAATAGAATGCGGATTTTCATGAAAATTTTCACGGGTTTCGGGCAGAAAATATGGCGGGAAACCCCCAAAAACCACCCAGAAATGGCCAAAAACCGGTTTTTGGGCCCATTTTTCACCCAGAAACACGTTTTTGGGCCTCTGTGAAAAATCCGGATTTTTGACATTTTTCGCGATTTTGACCAACTACTCGCCCAGCCAAAAATCGATTTTTAGCTGAAAAAAGCAGGGAATTGCAACAAATCAACGAATTGAGCCGTTTTAACCCCTTTCGTGCACTTTTTGGTTTCAGAAGGGTATATGGTGGGTGTATAGGGGTCCTTAGGCCTTTGCCAAAATTGCCCATTTTCGGCCCATTTTCAGCGTGTCAGCCGGAGGGTGGGAAAGTGACCCTGGAGGGTGGGAAAGTAGAGCTGGAGGGTGGGAAAGTGAGCCGGAGGGTGGGAAAGTGAGCTGGAGGGTGGGAAAGTCCAGAGTTCCTGTTCAAGACGCGGGGTGGGAAAGTGAGCCGGAGGGTGGGAAAGTGAGCTGGAGGGCGGGAAAGTAGAGCTGGAGGGTGGGAAAGTGAGCCGGAGGGTGGGAAAGTGAGCTGGAGGGTGGGAAAGTCCAGAGTTCCTGTTCAAGACGCGGGGTGGGAAAGTGAGCTGGAGGGAGGGTGGAAAAGTGTCCCCGCGGTAGGGAAAATATTTTTTGGCCAAAAAAAAAATTTTTTTTTCGCGTGCCTAAACCGAAAATCAGGCCCTCTGGGGTGCCACACCCACATTTTTCGGAAAATTTTCGGATTTTTTTGCGATTTTTTTCTGCCTAGCTGGGTACCGGTCCAGGGCAAGGTGACCAACGGTACCGGTACCAGTACCGGTACTCCGGTACCGGTACCGGTACTGGTACCAGGAAGTACCGGTACCGGTACCGGTACCCCGAAAAAAATACAAGGCAAAACCGGGTTCCAGCCCACAAAAAACGTGGTACAGGGCCCGGAATGTGCCCGGATGGGGCGCGGTCGACCCGGGTCGACCCGGACGGCGACCCAGCGCGGTTTTCGCAAGTCCCAAAAAATCGGTCCCAAATTTCTGAAAAATCTCTATGTCTCGAAAAATTTTCCCCGTGGCAAAAAAAAAAAAAAAGTGTCACCAAACAGGGCTGTTCCTAACTGGGGGGCTTGTTCCCCACTTTCAGGATTCTGAACTTTTTTTCTAAGAATTTTTGTAAGGGGAAAAAAAGTTTTTTTCTAAGAATTTTGTTAGGGGAATTTTTTTCTAAGGTTGTTTCGCAGAGGAAAAAACTTTTTCTAAGTTTTCCCCAGTCGACAGGGCGCGCACAAGGATGGAAGGGAAGTCTGTCCCACGTACCGTTCGCCTTGCTGGCCAACTGGAGAGCCAGACGTTCACTACCGTGGCCTCCGGCGGCTGGGGGGCTCCGCCCCCCAGACCCCCCTGTGGCGTACGTCTCGTACTCAAGTCCTTCGAATCCCATCAAGTCGGGGTCCAACCACTCCAGTCGCCTCTGAGGACGCAGCCAACTCGCACAGAATCTGTACGCCCACACGAACAGATGTTCGCTACCGTGGCCTCCGGCGGCTGGGGGGCACCGCCCCCCAGACCCCCAATGTAGCGTGTGCCCGTCCATCTATCTCACTTCCCCGGGTACAGTGCAGCGTAGGAGGTCAGCGCCGCATCCATGAAGCGCTTCTTCGAAGCCTGACTGACATCGGACAGGAGGTCGGGCTTCCCCACCTGGGAGGTACACTTGCCGCGTTCGCGACATGCGTGACACGCGACACGCTCCCTGAAACGTGAGTGTGCCTTGCTAACACGGGCATTTCAACGGTCTGCCGGCGACCGTTCCCCAAACCAGTAAACCAGCAGTTTTGGAAAATCGGAGAGATCACCCTACTGCGCTGAATATGGTGCGCACCATTGCAAAAATCCCCGGGAGCTTTTGGGCTTTCAGACCTGAAGGGGCCAGCAGGTGGGTGGCGTCGGGGAGTGGCAGCTTTGTAACTGTCCTCCAGCTGCTGGCATGTCCAGCCCTGCGAGAGTGCCAAGGTGTATTGAGTCCCTGCGGAGCACAACCCCCGATGAGAACGAGCGCCAGGTGATCCTCATTCATTTTCAGCTGTAACGCGCATGAGGGGCACTCTCTGCCGCAAGCATCTCTGGGCATCACTCGAGAGCTGTCACATGATGACGCGGAGAGAAATCAGAGAAAAAGTCCCGCCTGACGGGCACGCGCCTGGAAACTGTGGGGGGGCGAGCAAAAAATCCCTTGTAAAAATTCTTAGAAAAAACCTGGTTCCCCGACCCAAAAAACCTGGAAAAAGGGCTCGTTCCCCGCCCAGGCCTGTCACCAAATCGGCAAAAAAAATTTTGGAATTTTTTTCACCCGGTACTGGTACCGGTACCGTTGGTCACCTTGTCCAGGGTACTGACCCAGGGTGGCCGAAATTTCGACATGTCGAAAAAAAAAATTTTTGGCCAAAAAAAAAATTTTTTTTTCGCGTGCCTAAACCGAAAATCAGGCCCTCTGGGGTGCCACACCCACATTTTTCGGAAAATTTTCGGATTTTTTTGCGATTTTTTTCTGCCTAGCTGGGTACCGGTCCAGGGTACTGACCCAGGGTGGCCGAAATTTCGACATGTCGAAAAAAATTTTCCGGGGGGCTTCGCCCCCCGGACCCCCCATGTGGGGGGCTCCGCCCCCCACGCCCCCCGCCCCCCCCCCCCCCCACCTCCCTCCCGGCCGGGGGCCGGTTCGGTCGGTCGTCGGCTGCGCCCAAAGGGCGTGCGGTAGCCGACGCCCTTTTGTGCTCGCCTCCTCCCTCCCACACATTTTCGTCGTCTTTCATGACCGACGGGTTCACAGCCCTGCCTCCACGCCCTGACTTCTGTGACCCGCATCCCACGTCTGAGAGAGAGTCTTCCGAGTGCAGCCGCCGAGACCAGGCCGCTATCTTCAGTCGGTTTCTGATCTGCATATATTTTCGTCCGTCAAGTGCACGTGGTGACAATGACTGTGACCCCGTCCCCCCCGCACCCCCCCTGAACACACCGTCACGGGTTTGTGGCGATCGGTCTTCTGGTCCCTCCCTGTACTTGCGCGACAATTTATCGTCACATCGGGTAGGGTCTGGCCCCCCCGCTCTTTTGCTTGGGTCTGGCTGATCGAAGGATCTGGTTGTGTTGCTTCTTCCTCTGTTGTGCCAGTCATCGAAGAACTGTGGGGGGTCGGAACCAAGGAGGAGGAACTGCTGGGACAGAGCTGCATACTCTCTTGGTACACCTTGGTAAATCTGTGCTACACTCGCGGTAACCCTAGACCTGGAAACAGGAGACGTCCATCTGGTAACAGATGAACCTTGATCGTGGTACCCATCTTTGCTATGAGCTACGATCAGGTTTTTGTCGCCACATGGGTCCATGATCAGTGGTTCTCTGGTGTTGAAGGACAGGGTGCAGTTCTGGACAAAGCATGGTCTGAATCTGAGGGGCTGATGGTGGGTCTGATATGATGCAGTGCATGATGACTGTATGAAGCTTCACGGCTGATCTGGAAATCCAGGTGCAACTGAGGTGATGGCGGGGAGGTCAAAAACATGCAGATCTCTTTTCCCAGCACCTGCTGTCCGTATGTGCAGGGGCGGTGCATCCAGATACACCGGGGGACTCCGCCGTTTAATGAGCTCGCCCGCTTCTCCTCTGTGCATATTTCTCCTGTCCGTGGCGGCGAATGCGACGAGGAACTGCGTATTGAGCTCCCCCCCCCCGTCGGCAGGGGCGGAGCGTGGGCAGGCTGACGGGGCAAGGCTGTGGCTGTTGATCCATCGCTCTGGGAGGTCAGCAAACCTGGAGGAGTAGGTGCCACCCCCGGCCGGGGCGCACTCGCACCCGCTGCACACCTGCAGCAAGATGAGTTGCGGTACCCCGCACAGGTGCTCGAGTGGGCTGCCATGGTCCTGCTCACGACGACCTGCAGGTCACCCGTCCCTGTCGTACAGGCAGTGCCAGGAGGTGGTGGCCTCGTCAATCTAGCAGTGTTTGAGTTGACTGGGACGAGGCACTCCACTCTGGGTCTGGAACAAGCAACAAGCAGGCGGGGTGTTCAGGGATTCGGAGTGGCCCTCAAGGAGCACACTGGCATCCGTGCAGCAGCACTATCCCACCCCGTATCGCCCCGCGTAACACCGGTGGGAAGGACGTTGTTCCTGGGCATCTAGAGGAGGACCCGGGCCGTTCGTTGTATTCTTCACAGTCGCAGCCTCCGGCTTGTCGTTGTTCGTCAACGTTGCGCCCACCCAGCCTGTGCAGAGAACTTGTGCCGTCTCCAACAGTAACTTTTTGGCCGACAATTTTTGGGGCATTTTTTCACCAAAAAAACTCACTCTGCGGGCCAAGTCGAAGACTCGTTTGGGGACTTTCGGTGTCCCCAATTTTTCAATTTTCGAAAAATAAGCTCACTTTGCTAAACTGGACTTAACTCCCCACACTCTTTTTTTAGCGAAAAACAGCAAATTTCGGCCGATTTTTCCGCATTTTTTCTCATTTTTTCTCACCCACTTTTCCATACCCCCAATGCCTGAAATATACATCATACATCCCGTACGGCCTGAGTCAGGCAAGATTTCGGGGCCCCGCTGGCCGCCTGAGTTTCCCCTGAGTTTCCCCCGAGTTTCCCCTGACTTTTGACCTAGTCAGGCGAAGTCAGGGGAAACTCAGGCTGAGTCAAGCAAACGCAAAAGTCAGGGGAAACTCAGGCGAAAAAAAATGTAGTCAGGGGAAACTCAGGGGAAACTCAGGCCAGTCAGGCAAAATTTTTGGCCTGACTCTTTCTTGACTTTCCCCTGATATTCCTTGGAGTGTTCCCAACCCTGTGATGTGAGAACCTGACGGGGTGGTGGCATGGTGAGTGCTGTGTGGTGTGAGTTGCGGCTGGCGAAGCAAGTACTTACAGAAATGAGGTGCTTGGGGTTCAGGGGGTGAGGCAGCAGGAATTTTCAATGGGGTTTTTTTTCCAAAAGAATCCACCCCCACACCCACCACCCTTCCCACTCCTTTCAAAAAGTGTGCACGCCACGGCCTGGTCGTCCTGTACACCAAGCTGGAGGTCGCTATTCCCAAAACATCCCATTTGGTCAAGTCTGCTGGGCTGTTGTGATGATCGAGGCACTCGATGAGTTCAGCAGCAGGGATGCCTGCTTTGCACGGCTTCGATGCGTCGAATGTATTGACCGTCGGAGTAAACGTGCAACCAGAAGCTTCACAAACCCGGCGCTGCGGCATATTTTTCGCACGCAAGAGGGGTGTACGGCTTCTTCTCGATTGCCTTTTTCTTTGTTTGCTGTTGCTGTTTGGATAATCTCCATGTCCAATTCTCCACCGGTGACCACTTGTTAAGATCATCCGGTGAGGTGTTCAGGTACTCCTCCAGCTCCTTCGCCACAGTCGCGTTGCAGAGCCCCTTCTTCCACAGCTCACTCAACGAGGCAACACTGGGGATGGGGAGCTTGGCCGATTTCCTGGCCGCCAGGACATTCGGGGACGTCACCCACACGGACTCGAACACCTGGCGGCAGGCGTACGTCTCCCACGCCTCCCGAAGAACCGCAGCTGGCACCACCGTGCTGGCCTTCGTGCACTCCCGGACCATCTTGGCGAGTTGGCAGGAGAGGTTGCGGGTGTGGTCTGAACAAGCATGGAGCAAGTCAAACGCAGCCTTCCAGGTTGTCAACGCCGTGTCCAGGGCAGTGCGCAGCTGGAGGCAATGCCCATATACGTATGGGTACAAAGTTTTTATGCCCATATACGTATGGTTACAGGATTACGTATGGTTACAAAAAACTTTACTTTCCCATATGTGTATGGTTACCAACACCATACGTATATGGGCAAAAATGTTTCCCGACAAGAGTTTGGCCATTTTTTCAGGAATTTTCTGACTTCCACTGGATTTCCACCCAGAAGCCAAAATTTCCAGATTTTCAGTGGATTTCCAGCCAAAACTCAGAATTTCAGGCTTCACAGGACTTTTCAGCCCAAAGCCAAAAATTCCAAATTTCTGCTGGATCTTCACTCAATCCTGGACTTTTCAGTCAGTGGGGGTCTTCGCTCCGGGTCAATTTGGGTCAACTTGGGTCAATTTGGGTCACCCTGGGGTTTTTCACCTTAGGAAAATGGGGGGCTTCGCTCCGGGTCAATCTGGGCCAGCTTGGGTCAGTGACCCGGAGCGAAGCCCCCCCTTAGGTGACCAAAAATAGGTGAAAATTTTTGCCTATTTTCCCTTGTGTCAAACTTGGAGTCTGACCCAAAAATCGGAATCTGTGACCCATGGTTTATATGGGCAAACCTGAAAATTTCCGACTTTTTCCCCAATTTTTCCCACTTCCTGGCCATACCTTTCCCGACCCAAAATCAAACAAATGCAGCGGAAAATGGCCAAAAATAGGCCAAAAAACCCCAAATTTTTTCCTATGGGAACGAACATGGGGGTCTTCGCTCCGGGTCAATTTGGGTCAACTTGGGTCAATTTGGGTCACCCTGGGGTTTTTCACCTTAGGAAAATGGGGGGCTTCGCTCCGGGTCAATCTGGGTCAGCTTGGGTCAGTGACCCGGAGCGAAGCCCCCCCCCTTAGGTGACCAAAAATAGGTGAAAATTTTTGCCTATTTTCCCTTGTGTCAAACTTGGAGTCTGACCCAAAAATCGGAATCTGTGACCCATGGTTTATATGGGCAAACCTGAAAATTTCCGACTTTTTCCCCAATTTTTCCCACTTCCTGGCCATACCTTTCCCGACCCAAAATCAAACAAATGCAGCGGAAAATGGCCAAAAATAGGCCAAAAAACCCCAAATTTTTTCCTATGGGAACGAACATGGGGGTCTTCGCTCCGGGTCAATTTGGGTCAACTTGGGTCAATTTGGGTCACCCTGGGGTTTTTTACCTTAGGAAAATGGGGGGCTTCGCTCCGGGTCAATCTGGGTCAGCTTGGGTCAGTGACCCGGAGCGAAGCCCCCCCCCTTAGGTGACCAAAAATAGGTGAAAATTTTTGCCTATTTTCCCTTGTGTCAAACTTGGAGTCTGACCCAAAAATCGGAATCTGTGACCCATGGTTTATATGGGCAAACCTGAAAATTTCCGACTTTTTCCCCAATTTTTCCCACTTCCTGGCCATACCTTTCCCGACCCAAAATCAAACAAATGCAGCGGAAAATGGCCAAAAATAGGCCAAAAAACACCAAATTTTTTCCTATGGGAACGAACATGGGGGTCTTCGCTCCGGGTCAATTTGGGTCAACTTGGGTCAATTTGGGTCACCCTGGGGTTTTTCACCTTAGGAAAATGGGGGGCTTCGCTCCGGGTCAATCTGGGTCAGCTTGGGTCAGTGACCCGGAGCGAAGCCCCCCCCCTTAGGTGACCAAAAATAGGTGAAAATTTTTGCCTATTTTCCCTTGTGTCAAACTTGGAGTCTGACCCAAAAATCGGAATCTGTGACCCATGGTTTATATGGGCAAACCTGAAAATTTCCGACTTTTTCCCCAATTTTTCCCACTTCCTGGCCATACCTTTCCCGACCCAAAATCAAACAAATGCAGCGGAAAATGGCCAAAAATAGGCCAAAAAACACCAAATTTTTTCCTATGGGAACGAACATGGGGGTCTTCGCTCCGGGTCAATTTGGGTCAACTTGGGTCAATTTGGGTCACCCTGGGGTTTTTCACCTTAGGAAAATGGGGGGCTTCGCTCCGGGTCAATCTGGGTCAGCTTGGGTCAGTGACCCGGAGCGAAGCCCCCCCCCTTAGGTGACCAAAAATAGGTGAAAATTTTTGCCTATTTTCCCTTGTGTCAAACTTGGAGTCTGACCCAAAAATCGGAATCTGTGACCCATGGTTTATATGGGCAAACCTGAAAATTTCCGACTTTTTCCCCAATTTTTCCCACTTCCTGGCCATACCTTTCCCGACCCAAAATCAAACAAATGCAGCGGAAAATGGCCAAAAATAGGCCAAAAAACACCAAATTTTTTCCTATGGGAACGAACATGGGGGTCTTCGCTCCGGGTCAATTTGGGTCAACTTGGGTCAATTTGGGTCACCCTGGGGTTTTTCACCTTAGGAAAATGGGGGGCTTCGCTCCGGGTCAATCTGGGTCAGCTTGGGTCAGTGACCCGGAGCGAAGCCCCCCCCCTTAGGTGACCAAAAATAGGTGAAAATTTTTGCCTATTTTCCCTTGTGTCAAACTTGGAGTCTGACCCAAAAATCGGAATCTGTGACCCATGGTTTATATGGGCAAACCTGAAAATTTCCGACTTTTTCCCCAATTTTTCCCACTTCCTGGCCATACCTTTCCCGACCCAAAATCAAACAAATGCAGCGGAAAATGGCCAAAAATAGGCCAAAAAACACCAAATTTTTTTCCGGGGGGCTTCGCCCCCCGGACCCCCCTTGCGTGGGGGGCTTCGCCCCCCACGCCACACGCACCTCCCGGCCGGGGGCCGGTTCGGTCGTCGTCGGCTGCGCTCAAAGGGCGTGCGGTAGCCGACGCCCTTTTGTGCTCGCCTCCTCCTCCCACACTTCAGTATGACGTTTAGGTGCGTCGGTGTTCCTGCTTTGTTCTTCTGTTGACTGGGACGGGCCAGTCCTCGTGGGTTGCCGACCGGTGTGTCCTCCCCTGGGATCCCCTCCTCCCCCCACCACTTGCATCTGGTTCAGCTTCAGTGAGAGCTGAGCGGGAGCCATACTTGCTCTCGGTGACCAATTGTCCGCAGTCCTACATCATGACGAGTTTGGTAATGCCCACTCGCAGACATCCCCCGTCCCAGGTGTTCTGCCGTGGGGCAGCTCACCATCTGCTGTGGTCACACACCAGCGAGCAGGCCCTGTCAACGAAATCGATGTGACTGCTCTTGCCGCAGGGCAACGGAGGTGGGCCTGCATTGCATCCTGTTGCCGCTCAGTTCTGTTCCCACTGGAGATTCTTGTTGCGCCGCAGATCGAACAGTCTTTCGTGTCGTCGGCGCCGATCTTGTATAAAACGTAGGCAGTAGGCTGCTGTGGGTGACCTGCAGGTTACCCGTCCCTTTCGTGCAGGCAGCGCCAGAGGTGCGATGTTTTTATGGGAACACGGCAGCTGCCCCGCACTCCATTCTGCTCTCTTGTCTGCTGTTTATGTTGAACAAGGTCTGGCTGCCAGTGATCTCGCTGGGGGTCGGGCAAACCAAAAAAGAGGTAGGGCACAGGGTGGGCCGAGCTCGCGAGAAAAAAGGTGCAGCCCAACCCCGCCCCGACTTCCCGTGGTATGATGCAAACAGGATCGAATACACGACCACAGAACATTTTCCCCCAATTCGAGAGGCACCGGATGTTGCTGCCTTTGGTCGTCGCCTGCTGGATCAAAAATCAGGAATCCAGGGGATCTTGAATTGCCTTTGAGTACTTGCAAAACTGCAATCCCGAGAAACTTTGCCAGCTAGTGTTCAGGAACGGCAGCAAATCTCATGGCTTGCATCGCTTTGTGGATGGTGTGCGATGATCAATCCCATACACGCAAGGACTTGGTCGCGAGACAGCCTACAGGGGGTCTGGGGGGCGGAGCCCCCCAGCCGCCGGAGCCCACGGTAGTGAACATCCTGAAAGTCTTCGAAGGCGAGTCCCCACACCGGTTGGTGCTGTTGCACATTCCAGGCGGAGATGGCCCTTCGCTTGGGACATGATGAGGGGCGCTTCGATGAACACCATCAAGCCCCCAGCATGCCGTTGGGTTTTCATACGCTGCGGCGCATGAAAACTCGGCCACAAGGCCGAACCCAAAAGCCCCAAAATCTGACCCGGGAGGTAGGGCCGAGGGTAGGGCCATGCCACCCCTGGCGGCCCACCCTCCCAAAGAATTACAGAAAAAGGGAGGTGGGGCCGCGGCCCCCTGCCAGCCCTGGCACGGGATCACTGCTGGCGGGTAGTTCAGGCTCGTGGCCCTCCTCGTTCCGATAGCCCCTCGGACATCCAAATGATTCACGTGCAGCAGCCCATGCGCAGAGAACGGTGTGCCGTCTTGTACAGCAACTGTTGGACAACTGTTGAAATCGTTTTTCACCAAAAAAAACCTACCTCTGCTACCAAGGTCCTGGGTAAGACGTTAAACTGCCTGGGGGGGCCGTCCCCGGACCATGACGGGTGCCTGCACCAGGAGTCTAGCACGGCCGTGGTCCAGGGCATGACCGAAAACTGCTTGGGTACCGAGGCTCCCCAGACCAGGAAGGGTGGAGACACCTGGAGTCTAAATAGTCACACCACGTCAGGCCAGACCTTCGCATTGCACTCCGCGAAGACTGCCACACAGCCGCGGGGCAGGTGTGCAGCCTGTGGAAAACCTCGTACAGAAAAGGGTCGGCGACCGCCCGCCCCCAGTCTGAGAGGCATCAGCCGAATCTCGGTGGAGGCGGGCACAAAACAAAAGGGAGAGTCGTCACTGTGCATATCAGCACGGTCCCGCCCTCTGTGCCAGACCAACACACCACCAAAGGAAAAGAGGAAGAGGCGACGTAAGGCAATGCCTCCGTGCGGCCAGGAGAACACGAAATAGCGACCCCCTCAACGGGGAATGCTACGAGCACGGCCAAAAATCGTTCAAATCGTTCAAAATCTCTCTGCGGGCCAAGTCGAAGATTTTTCTGGGGACTTTTGGTGTCCCCAATTTTTCAAATTTCGAAAAATAAGCTCACTTTGCTAAACTGGACCCAACTCCCCACACTCTTTTTTTCCGACTTTTTCACGGGTTTTTTCCGGTTTTTTTTGGTTTTTTTTGGCGGATGGAGCGAAGACCCCCAGTACCAAAATTCTGGCCTCAGGCAGTGTTCTGATGGATTTTCAATCAAACTGAGATTTCTCAAGTTCTGGTGGACTTTCAGTCAATGAAAAAGTTCTGAAAAGTTCCAGAGTTTTGGTGGACTGGCCAACACTTGGTTGAAATCCACCAGAACTTGGAACCTCCAGCTGAGACCGAAAGGTGTCACAGAACTTGGAAAACTGGCTTGGTTGACAATTCAGGAGAAGTTTCCCTGGACTTGGAATTTGGTTCTCTGGCCTGTGCAAGATCAGTGGAGTCAGTGGGTTTGTGTGGAAGTGGGGTCCAGGTGCCAGTCAGGAGATTTCCAATTGGGGTGAAAGTGGGGTCCAGGTGAGTAGGGACTGGACCTGGCTGAAAAATCCAGTTTTCTAACCAAAAATGGCATTACGTTACTACGTGTGGTTACAAAAAACTTTTTTGCCCATATACGTATGGTGTCGGTAACCATACACATATGGGCAAATGAAAGTTGTACCATACGCTTATGGGATTTCACTCGCGCAGCTGCTCCGGGTCCTTCCGCAGCAGACCGTCCAGCTCCATCACCGAGGCACAGGTGGGCACATGGGTCGGGGCAAGACACTCCTCATAGGTTCTTTTTCTCTCGATGCATCAGCACTTGCCTTCGTGTGGGGGTGAATCCATGAAGAATTGCCGTCAGTGAGTCGTGAATCCACCGCAAAAAATCCCTGGATTTTCCCCTGAGTTTCCCCTGACTCAGGCGAAATTTCTGAAAATTGGCCTGACTTTTAAAGTCAGGGGAAACTCAAGGGGAAGTCAGGCCCTCCACGCCTGAGTCAGGCCGTACTCCATGTATGATACATGGGTGGATTTTTTTTGCTCCCCCCCCCCTAAATCCGAAAACGATTTTTCGGAAAACTAGGGGACCCCCCCTTGTCAGATGGGACCCACCCAGGGAAAATACCGAGTTTTGGATGTCCAGGATACCCCCACACCCACTGTGGGACACCAAAAGCGCCCCAGAAGAGCCCAGAAATGCCAAAAAATGGGTCAAAACTGGTCCCCCAGCCCTAGCCGGACCTCAACCGGGCGGGCAAGGGGCGGGTTGGTCACAAATCACAGAACACGAATGAAAACAAAGTACGGGCCCTGTCCACGCACCCTGATGGGCGCGACAGACCAGGGGGAAACCAACGAACAGGACCTTTGCCATATCAGGTCAAAACGTCTCAACACAAAAACTTTGGCATATAATGGGGAGGTGTCTCCGTGTAGACGCACGGCAACCCACCCGCACTGCGGGAAAAAACGGCACCACACAGGGCACTATCCCTGACCCGACCCCGGAAAGAAGCACACGAGTGAGCCAACGCTACAACGACGTAGCGCACAACGGAAGGGGACGGGAACGAAGTTAAAAAAAATGGGTCAAAACTGGTCCCCCAGCCCTATGGGTGTTCAGAGGGAAATGGGTGAAAGCGCCCTATCACTTCACAGCTACAACCGCTCTGATGAATTTCCTTTTGTTTGTTGCGTTGACGCTTCTACACACAAAACCCTGAACTGATCACACTCTGAGCCTGATGAAGGGTGGGGTTAGTGTATAGAGCAGTTTGGATGCTTGCTGTGGTGGGTGACTATCTGCTCACACGAGTGTGCGGGAAAAAAAAGCCGATGTTTCCAGTTTGATCGCTGTTCTGAACATCGGCTGATCCCACAGGGTTGCGCTGGAGCCACGAGGCCAGTCCTGAGCCAATGTCTTGATCAGAACTGCGATCAAACTGGGAACATCGGCTTTTTTTCACCCATTTCCCTCTGAACACCCATAGGGCTGGGGGACCAGTTTTGACCCATTTTTTGGCATTTCTGGGCTCTTCTGGGGCGCTTTTGGTGTCCCACAGTGGGTGTGGGGGTATCCTGGACATCCAAAACTCGGTATTTTCCCTGGGTGGGTCCCATCTGACAAGGGGGGGTCCCCTAATTTTCCGAAAAATCGTTTTCGGATTTAGGGGGGGGGGAGCAAAAAAAATCGACCCACATGTAGTTATACATGTAATAAATTACAAGATCCCACCGTGAGCGAATTGTGCCCCTCCCCCCGGTGATGTGTTTGCGATCCTGTGGTGTGGCACTTACCAAGTAAAAGGACCCTAATCCTAAAACCCTGTGCCTGGAATTTTGACCGAGTTAGATAAAATTTTCAGTGCAATCCTTCAGCACCTCCCCCCTAGATTTTTAGGTTTTCTTGACCCAATGGTCGAAATCTGCGACATAGTGGAAATCCCGGGGACATGTCGAATTCGAAAATTTTGGGTCAAAAAACCCCAGGGGGGACCCTTTGGTTTCACCCCCTGCTGGGGGGCCTGGTGGGCGTTCAGGTGTGCTGAGACCCTTCGGGTTCTGACAGAGTGCAGCAATGGTAATCAACCGTCGTGAACGTACTTTCGTGCCGGCATGGCTATCCATGGGCACCGTGGCATGTCGCCGCATCCGTCCCGATCAACAAGTGCCAGAGGTAAATCAGGAGTCCTGGTCCAGTGCAGGCACCTGCGCTGCAGATACCCAAGGGACTGTTGTGCACAAAAATGCACACACAAGGACATCAACTGACCGAGGCAATGCACCTCGCAGCCTATCGATTCGATTCGGGGCACCAAGCCTCACGAGCTGGTCACGCGATACCAGGTTACTCTGCGTGGCATATTCCGTGCAGCCGAAATGGCTTGGGCAGCAGTGCACAGGAACTTCTGCTGCACTGCGACAGGACAACCCAAGCACGTGCCGCGTACATCCGGAGGTGAAGTTGGATGAGGAAGATCGGTGGCTTCTGGGAGGAAGAGGGCCACCGCGTCCACGTCGCGGATAGCACACTCAGCACACGAGCGGGCGTTGCATGAAATCCCCCATGTGTAAACAGGGGAAATCGGCCTTTTAGGTGATCCTGGTCAGGAATAAAAATTTCCACACATATTTTTCGACTTCCTGAGGCCAAAAACCGGTGTTCCTGGACCCAGATGTGACATATGGATGACATAATAAAAATCCAGAGTGCCTTAGAGGCGCGCGGGACATTTTTTTGGGGATCGTGGCTGGGGACCCCCTATTTTGGGGGATTTCCCGTAGGTGGAAAATGTCGATTTTCCAATTTAAAATCACACTGGGGGCACCTGCGGGGCCATATTTTGCATTTTCAGACAGGGGACCTATACCCTACAAACCCGATTTTCGGGTTTTTTGACCATTTTTTGCCTTGTGCGAAAACGTGATATTTTTTGGACAAAATTCCAGGCACAGGGGGTCTTCGCTAGCCGGTGCAAAAAAGTGCAGGCTGGTGCAGGGCAAAATGGGCCGAAAATGGGCCAAATCGGAGGCAAAAAAAAGGGCGGGGAGTTGGGTGGCCCCTAGCTGGGAGCACGCATTTGGACCCAAAAAATAATGTCGAGCGGTCCCTGTGCATTGTTCAGCCCTCACAGGACGAGAAGGCACGGCGGGGCCCGTGTCACGGGTAAACATTGAGATCAACCTGTCATCCTGGGCCAAGCCAAGATGGGAGCTGGCCGCCTGGGGCAATGCAGGAGCAACGGCTAGTGCTCGTGCTGGCACGAAGCGGAGCCAGGCAGTGCTGTCCCGAGAACGGGCCGAGCCAGACAGTGCTGTCCCAAGGGTGGGCCGAGCCAGACAGTGATGTCCCGAGAATGGGCCGAGCCAGGCAGTGCTGTCCCAAGGGTGGGCCGAGCCAGACAGTGCTGTCCCGAGAACGGGCCGAGCCAGACAGTGCTGTCCCGAGAATGGGCCGAGCCAGGCAGTGCTGTCCCAAGGGTGGGCCGAGCCAGACAGTGCTGTCCCGAGAATGGGCCGAGCCAGACAGTGCTGTCCCGAGAATGGGCCGAGCCAGACAGTGCTGTCCCGAGAACGGGCCGAGCCAGACAGTGCTGTCCCGAGAACGGGCCGAGCCAGACAGTGCTGTCCCGAGAATGGGCCGAGCCAGGCAGTGCTGTCCCAAGGGTGGGCCGAGCCAGACAGTGCTGTCCCGAGAACGGGCCGAGCCAGACAGTGCTGTCCCGAGGGTGGGCCGAGCTAGGCAGTGCTGTCCCGAGAATGGGCCGAGCCACGCAGTCCTGTCCAGAGGGTGGGCCGAGCCAGGCAGTGATGTCCCGAGGGTGGGCCGACATCACATCCGGTCTCGGCCCGCTGTCTGGACCGCAGCAACAAGAAATCTGCGCTGCATGCACAGGAGCAGGGGGACTTGGCCCGTCCGCACTCCGACATTGCACCGCGCTGCCCCAGCGCTCCAGATCACAAGGCCCCCTGTGCCGCAGGAGGTGGAGACGTCGCACACCAGCAGGATGACGTCGCAGACCAGTTCACCACCCCCAACAGTAGGTCACACTCCGCCTCGCCTGTAGGCCGTCTACTGTATGCAGGAGTCTGCGTGTGTTGATAAAGACACACACGCCCGGCACACCTGATTCTATGGGCAGCGCTCGTAACTCTCTCGGCGCCAAGTCGAAGCTGAGCAAGATTTGGTTGGACGGTGCAAATATAGCTAGCCTTGCGGGCTCGCTAAGACACTCTCCGAGCTAGCTACATGAACACAACATTGCACATCGCACGGTTTCGAAGGATGGGTACGCGATGCGGGTTTAGGTCTTGTGCTAATGTTACACACAGAAAGATCCCTGACGGAGGGGATCGATGGAGGCACTGAGGAGATCATGACTGGGAAGGGGTCCTGCATCGAACCCCCTCTGAGTGGAGCAAACACTCGGTACTCCGGGCGCCACGTTCTGCTCGGCTGGACATCACCCCGAGGTCGTGGCCACGGCCCCCGACCACTCACTGCAGGGAGCTTCCCGTCCAGACAGTGTATGGACATCACTCCTGGGCTCGACCCACTGGGCCGAGCCGACGACTCGTGTCCAGACACTGGGCCGAGCCCAGGAGTGATGTCCAGACACTGGGCCGAGCCCAGGAGTGATGTCCAGACCCTGGGCCGAGCCAGGGAGTGGTGTCCAGACCCTGGGCCGAGCCCAGGAGTGCTGTCCAGGCACTGGGCCGAGCTCAGGAGTGCTGTCCAGTCCCTGGGCCGAGCCAGGGAGTGGTGTCCAGACCCTGGGCCGAGCCCAGGAGTGCTGTCCAGGCACTGGGCCGAGCTCAGGAGTGCTGTCCAGTCCCTGGGCCGAGCCAGGGAGTGGTGTCCAGACCCTGGGCCGAGCGAGCCCAGGAGTGCTGTCCAGACCCTGGGCCGAGCCAGGGAGTGGTGTCCAGACACTGGGCCGAGCCCAGGAGTGATGTCCAGACCCTGGGCCGAGCCAGGGAGTGGTGTCCAGACACTGGGCCGAGCCCATGAGTGATGTCCAGACCCTGGGCCGAGCCCAGGAGTGATGTCCAGACCCTGGGCCGAGCCAGGGAGTGGTGTCCAGACCCTGGGCCGAGCCCAGGAGTGCTGTCCAGACACTGGGCCGAGCCAGGGAGTGATGTCCAGTCCCTGTGCCGAGCCCAGGAGTGCTGTCCAGACACTGACGATGTCCTGCCTCATACCCGCCATGCCCGCAATGCACTTCCGGATCACATGGTTGTGGATTTCTAGCGCCTTCCGCATTCCCTCGAAAGACTTCTCCAAGCAGAGGGTCGAGGCCTGCACGTCTGTGACCACGAGTGTCGTGATCTTCGTCTCTGTGGAGTAGTCATCGAAGAGCAGCGCCTGCTGGCTCTCTTCGTTCAGCATCCTACGACTAGGCCGGCTATGGGCCGATCTCGCCCGTACTGGGCCGGACATGGGCCGATCTCGGCAGTACTGGGCCGGCTATGGGCCGATCTCGCACGTACTGGGCCGGCTATGGGCCGATCTCGCCCGATCTCGCCCGGCAGTGCTGGGCCGGCTATGGGCCGATCTCGGCAGTGCTGGGCCGGCTATGGGCCGATCTCGCCCGTACTGGGCCGGACATGGGCCGATCTCGGCAGTGCTGGGCCGGCTACGGGCCGATCTCGCACGTACTGGGCCGGACATGGGCCGATCTCGGCAGTGCTGGGCCGGCTATGGGCCGATCTCGCCCGTACTGGGCCGGACATGGGCCGATCTCGGCAGTGCTGGGCCGGCTACGGGCCGATCTCGCACGTACTGGGCCGGACATGGGCCGATCTCGGCAGTGCTGGGCCGGCTATGGGCCGATCTCGCCCGTACTGGGCCGGACATGGGCCGATCTCTGCAGTGCTGGGCCGGCTACGGGCCGATCTCGGCCGTACTGGGCCGGACATGGGCCGATCTCGCCCGTACTGGGCCGGCTATGGGCCGATCTCGGCAGTGCTGGGCCGGCTACGGGCCGATCTCGGCCGTACTGGGCCGGACATGGGCCGATCTCGCCCGTACTGGGCCGGCTATGGGCCGATCTCGGCAGTGCTGGGCCGGACATGGGCCGATCTCGGCAGTGCTGGGCCGGCTATGGGCCGATCTCGCCCGTACTGGGCCGGCTATGGGCCGATCTCGGCAGTGCTGGGACGGCTATGGGCCGATCTCGCCCCTACTGGGCCGGCTATGGGCCGATCTCGGCAGTGCTGGGCCGGCTACGGGCCGATCTCGCCCGTACTGGGCCGGACATGGGCCGATCTCGCCCGTACTGGGCCGGCTATGGGCCGATCTCGGCAGTGCTGGGCCGGACATGGGCCGATCTCGGCAGTGCTGGGCCGGCTATGGGCCGATCTCGCCCGTACTGGGCCGGCTATGGGCCGATCTCGGCAGTGCTGGGACGGCTATGGGCCGATCTCGCCCCTACTGGGCCGGCTATGGGCCGATCTCGGCAGTGCTGGGCCGGCTACGGGCCGATCTCGCCCGTACTGGGCCGGACATGGGCCGATCTCGCCCGTACTGGGCCGGCTATGGGCCGATCTCGGCAGTGCTGGGCCGGCTATGGGCCGATCTCGCCCGTACTGGGCCGGCTATGGGCCGATCTCGGCAGTGCTGGGACGGCTATGGGCCGATCTCGCCCCTACTGGGCCGGCTATGGGCCGATCTCGGCAGTGCTGGGCCGGCTACGGGCCGATCTCGCCCGTACTGGGCCGGACATGGGCCGATCTCGCCCGTACTGGGCCGGCTATGGGCCGATCTCAGCAGTGCTGGGCCGGCTATGGGCCGATCTCGCCCGTACTGGGCCGGACATGGGCCGATCTCGGCAGTGCTGGGCCGGCTATGGGCCGATCTCGCCCGTACTGGGCCGGACATGGGCCGATCTCGGCAGTGCTGGGCCGGCTATGGGCCGATCTCGCCCGTACTGGGCCGGCTATGGGCCGATCTCGGCAGTGCTGGGACGGCTATGGGCCGACCTCGCCCGTACTGGGCCGGCTATGGGCCGATCTCGGCAGTGCTGGGCCGGCTACGGGCCGATCTCGGCCGTACTGGGCCGGACATGGGCCGATCTCGCCCGTACTGGGCCGGCTATGGGCCGATCTCGGCAGTGCTGGGCCGGCTATGGGCCGATCTCGCCCGTACTGGGCCGGCTATGGGCCGATCTCGGCAGTGCTGGGCCGGACATGGGCCGATCTCGGCAGTGCTGGGCCGGCTATGGGCCGATCTCGCCCGTACTGGGCCGGCTATGGGCCGATCTCGGCAGTGCTGGGACGGCTATGGGCCGATCTCGCCCGTACTGGGCCGGCTATGGGCCGATCTCGGCAGTGCTGGGCCGGCTACGGGCCGATCTCGGCCGTACTGGGCCGGACATGGGACGATCTCGCCCGTACTGGGCCGGCTATGGGCCGATCTCGGCAGTGCTGGGCCGGCTACGGGCCGATCTCGCCCGTACTGGGCCGGACATGGGCCGATCTCGCCCGTACTGGGCCGGCTATGGGCCGATCTCGGCAGTGCTGGGCCGGCTACGGGCCGATCTCGGCCGTACTGGGCCGGACATGGGCCGATCTCGCCCGTACTGGGCCGGCTATGGGCCGATCTCGGCAGTGCTGGGCCGGCTATGGGCCGATCTCGCCCGTACTGGGCCGGCTATGGGCCGATCTCGGCCGTACTGGGCCGGACATGGGCCGATCTCGCCCGTACTGGGCCGGCTATGGGCCGATCTCGGCAGTGCTGGGCCGGCTATGGGCCGATCTCGCCCGTACTGGGCCGGCTATGGGCCGATCTCGGCAGTGCTGGGACGGCTATGGGCCGATCTCGCCCCTACTGGGCCGGCTATGGGCCGATCTCGGCAGTGCTGGGCCGGCTACGGGCCGATCTCGCCCGTACTGGGCCGGACATGGGCCGATCTCGCCCGTACTGGGCCGGCTATGGGCCGATCTCGGCAGTGCTGGGCCGGCTATGGGCCGATCTCGCCCGTACTGGGCCGGCTATGGGCCGATCTCGGCCGTACTGGGCCGGACATGGGCCGATCTCGCCCGTACTGGGCCGGCTATGGGCCGATCTCGGCAGTGCTGGGCCGGCTATGGGCCGATCTCGCCCGTACTGGGCCGGCTATGGGCCGATCTCGGCAGTGCTGGGACGGCTATGGGCCGATCTCGCCCCTACTGGGCCGGCTATGGGCCGATCTCGGCAGTGCTGGGCCGGCTACGGGCCGATCTCGCCCGTACTGGGCCGGACATGGGCCGATCTCGCCCGTACTGGGCCGGCTATGGGCCGATCTCGGCAGTGCTGGGCCGGCTATGGGCCGATCTCGCCCGTACTGGGCCGGACATGGGCCGATCTCGGCAGTGCTGGGCCGGCTATGGGCCGATCTCGCCCGTACTGGGCCGGACATGGGCCGATCTCGGCAGTGCTGGGCCGGCTATGGGCCGATCTCGCCCGTACTGGGCCGGCTATGGGCCGATCTCGGCAGTGCTGGGACGGCTATGGGCCGATCTCGCCCGTACTGGGCCGGCTATGGGCCGATCTCGGCAGTGCTGGGCCGGCTACGGGCCGATCTCGGCCGTACTGGGCCGGACATGGGCCGATCTCGCCCGTACTGGGCCGGCTATGGGCCGATCTCGGCAGTGCTGGGCCGGCTATGGGCCGATCTCGCCCGTACTGGGCCGGCTATGGGCCGATCTCGGCAGTGCTGGGCCGGACATGGGCCGATCTCGGCAGTGCTGGGCCGGCTATGGGCCGATCTCGCCCGTACTGGGCCGGCTATGGGCCGATCTCGGCAGTGCTGGGACGGCTATGGGCCGATCTCGCCCCTACTGGGCCGGCTATGGGCCGATCTCGGCAGTGCTGGGCCGGCTACGGGCCGATCTCGCCCGTACTGGGCCGGACATGGGCCGATCTCGCCCGTACTGGGCCGGCTATGGGCCGATCTCGGCAGTGCTGGGCCGGCTATGGGCCGATCTCGCCCGTACTGGGCCGGACATGGGCCGATCTCGGCAGTGCTGGGCCGGCTATGGGCCGATCTCGCCCGTACTGGGCCGGACATGGGCCGATCTCGGCAGTGCTGGGCCGGCTATGGGCCGATCTCGCCCGTACTGGGCCGGCTATGGGCCGATCTCGGCAGTGCTGGGACGGCTATGGGCCGATCTCGCCCGTACTGGGCCGGCTATGGGCCGATCTCGGCAGTGCTGGGCCGGCTACGGGCCGATCTCGGCCGTACTGGGCCGGACATGGGCCGATCTCGCCCGTACTGGGCCGGCTATGGGCCGATCTCGGCAGTGCTGGGCCGGCTATGGGCCGATCTCGCCCGTACTGGGCCGGCTATGGGCCGATCTCGGCAGTGCTGGGCCGGACATGGGCCGATCCCGGCAGTGCTGGGCCGGCTATGGGCCGATCTCGCCCGTACTGGGCCGGCTATGGGCCGATCTCGGCAGTGCTGGGCCGGACATGGGCCGATCTCGGCAGTGCTGGGACGGCTATGGGCCGATCTCGCCCGTACTGGGCCGGCTATGGGCCGATCTCGGCAGTGCTGGGCCGGCTACGGGCCGATCTCGGCCGTACTGGGCCGGACATGGGACGATCTCGCCCGTACTGGGCCGGCTATGGGCCGATCTCGGCAGTGCTGGGCCGGCTATGGGCCGATCTCGCCCGTACTGGGCCGGACATGGGCCGATCTCGGCAGTGCTGGGCCGGCTATGGGCCGATCTCGCCCGTACTGGGCCGGACATGGGCCGATCTCGGCAGTGCTGGGCCGGCTATGGGCCGATCTCGCCCGTACTGGGCCGGCTATGGGCCGATCTCGGCAGTGCTGGGACGGCTATGGGCCGACCTCGCCCGTACTGGGCCGGCTATGGGCCGATCTCGGCAGTGCTGGGCCGGCTACGGGCCGATCTCGGCCGTACTGGGCCGGACATGGGCCGATCTCGCCCGTACTGGGCCGGCTATGGGCCGATCTCGGCAGTGCTGGGCCGGCTATGGGCCGATCTCGCCCGTACTGGGCCGGCTATGGGCCGATCTCGGCAGTGCTGGGCCGGACATGGGCCGATCTCGGCAGTGCTGGGCCGGCTATGGGGCGATCTCGCCCGTACTGGGCCGGCTATGGGCCGATCTCGGCAGTGCTGGGCCGGACATGGGCCGATCTCGGCAGTGCTGGGACGGCTATGGGCCGATCTCGCCCGTACTGGGCCGGCTATGGGCCGATCTCGGCAGTGCTGGGCCGGCTACGGGCCGATCTCGGCCGTACTGGGCCGGACATGGGACGATCCCGCCCGTACTGGGCCGGCTATGGGCCGATCTCGGCAGTGCTGGGCCGGCTATGGGCCGATCTCGCCCGTACTGGGCCGGCTATGGGCCGATCTCGGCAGTGCTGGGCCGGCTATGGGCCGATCTCGCCCGTACTGGGCCGGCTATGGGCCGATCTCGGCAGTGCTGGGCCGGACATGGGCCGATCTCGGCAGTGCTGGGCCGGCTATGGGCCGATCTCGGCAGTGCTGGGCCGGCTACGGGCCGATCTCGGCCGTACTGGGCCGGACATGGGCCGATCTCGCCCGTACTGGGCCGGCTATGGGCCGATCTCGGCAGTGCTGGGCCGGCTATGGGCCGATCTCGCCCGTACTGGGCCGGCTATGGGCCGATCTCGGCAGTGCTGGGCCGGCTATGGGCCGATCTCGCCCGTACTGGGCCGGACATGGGCCGATCTCGGCAGTGCTGGGCCGGCTATGGGCCGATCTCGCCCGTACTGGGCCGGCTATGGGCCGATCTCGGCAGTGCTGGGACGGCTATGGGCCGATCTCGCCCGTACTGGGCCGGCTATGGGCCGATCTCGGCAGTGCTGGGCCGGCTACGGGCCGATCTCGGCCGTACTGGGCCGGACATGGGCCGATCTCGCCCGTACTGGGCCGGCTATGGGCCGATCTCGGCAGTGCTGGGCCGGCTATGGGCCGATCTCGCCCGTACTGGGCCGGACATGGGCCGATCTCGGCAGTGCTGGGCCGGCTATGGGCCGATCTCGCCCGTACTGGGCCGGCTATGGGCCGATCTCGGCAGTGCTGGGACGGCTATGGGCCGATCTCGCCCGTACTGGGCCGGCTATGGGCCGATCTCGGCAGTGCTGGGCCGGCTACGGGCTGATCTCGGCCGTACTGGGCCGGACATGGGCCGATCACGCCCGTACTGGGCCGGCTATGGGCCGATCTCGGCAGTGCTGGGCCGGCTATGGGCCGATCTCGCCCGTACTGTGCCGGCTATGGGCCGATCTCGGCAGTGCTGGGCCGGACATGGGCCGATCTCGGCAGTGCTGGGCCGGCTATGGGCCGATCTCGCCCGTACTGGGCCGGCTATGGGCCGATCTCGGCAGTGCTGGGCCGGACATGGGCCGATCTCGGCAGTGCTGGGCCGGCTATGGGCCGATCTCGGCCGTACTGGGCCGGACATGGGCCGATCTCGCCCGTACTGGGCCGGCTATGGGCCGATCTCGGCAGTGCTGGGCCGGACATGGGCCGATCTCGGCAGTGCTGGGCCGGCTATGGGCAGATCTCGCCCGTACTGGGCCGGCTATGGGCCGATCTCGGCAGTGCTGGGCCGGACATGGGCCGATCTCGGCAGTGCTGGGCCGGCTATGGGCCGATCTCGGCCGTACTGGGCCGGACATGGGCCGATCTCGCCCGTACTGGGCCGGCTATGGGCCGATCTCGGCAGTGCTGGGCCGGCTATGGGCCGATCTCGCCCGTACTGGGCCGGCTATGGGCCGATCTCGGCAGTGCTGGGCCGGACATGGGCCGATCTCGGCAGTGCTGGGCCGGCTATGGGCCGATCTCGCCCGTACTGGGCCGGCTATGGGCCGATCTCGGCAGTGCTGGGCCGGCTATGGGCCGATCTCGCCCGTACTGGGCCGGACATGGGCCGATCTCGGCAGTGCTGGGCCGGCTATGGGCCGATCTCGCACGTACTGGGCCGGACATGGGCCGATCTCGGCAGTGCTGGGCCGGCTATGGGCCGATCTCGCCCGTACTGGGCCGGGTCCAGGAGTGGTGTCCAGACCCTGGGCCGACCCAGGCTGTGGGTGGTGCATTTTGGTGCATTTTCCGTCGGTTTAGGTGAAAATTGTCGAATTTTGTCGAAATCTGACGACAGGTGACGAACAGCGAGAATCCCCGAAAAACCGGTTTTTAATTCATTTTTGGGGGGGGGTCTTCGCTGACGAAGTTTTCCGTCGAAGACCCCTGTCGTCGTCGTCAGAACACTGCCGTATTCGGTGAAAAACCCCCTAAAACAGCCGTTTTCCTAATTATGTGACGAACGACGAAGTTTGTCGAAGTTTGTCGACCAGCGAAGACCCCCACAGGGTTTTAAAGCTTTGAGGTCGTGCAATAAATCAATTTCCTTCGTTACTTCGCGAACTTCCGCTACGAGTCGTCACTCGTAACTCGCAAAAAAGGAGCCGGTGCAGTACTGTACGTACTGCGTTTGCTTGTGCAACCAGGGTGCTAATCTGCATAAGGAAGGCGAATGAACTGACAAGGCAGAGAAGCACGCCCACAGTGCTGCCACCCTTTTTTCAGGCATAATACACCTTCTCACCAGAGCGGGTGACTTGCACGTTCTACCAAAAAAAGGAGCCGGTGTGTCATGTTTGTTTGTGCGACCAGGGCAGGGGTGTTACTCTCAGCAGAAGGAAGGTGGATGTACTGACAAGGCAGAGGGGCAAATGATGCAGAGACACACCCGCATTGCTGCCACAGCTCCTTTTTTAGGCCTAACACACTTCTCGTCCGAGCGGGTGATTTGCGCGTTCTACCATAAAAATGATCCCACACAGATACATCCGGAAATACCGCCACCCTGACCCGGACACCCCATACACGCTGCCTTCGATTGCTGCCTCAGCATTACCACACTCCAACAGAACAATGCAGCAGCAGCCTCTCGGGTCTTTTCAGCACAGATTGGTGCCCCTGACGACCCCATATTGCGTAGTTTGTGCGTAGTGAAAAGGGGGGGGGGGTCTCATTTTTTGATTTACTCAGCCATTCTCTGTCTCTATGCCGGGACCCCAAACTCAAGGAGTTCTTGCTGTTCCGGGGTCAGTGAGGGTGCAGGCGCTTCAGGTGCTGCAGGTGCTGCAGGTTCTTCAGGTGCTGCAGCGCTGGCAGCCTTCGGTGCGGGTTTCGACGCAGTCTTTGCAGGTCTCTTTGGGGGTGCCCTTTGGCGCGGTGCCTGCTTCAGCTCGTCGGGTGGAAGCATCAACGCATCATTAAGCGGTGCCTGCTTCAGCTCCTCCGGGTGGAAGCGTCAACGCATCATTAAGGAAGAAGGAAGCACAGTTGCTACGCTTTTTTGCAGCTGCAGGAAACGACACCATACCCAACAACAATCCCCAGACCGTCGAGGGAGAGTGGGCGCCTGGATCCCGTGACACAGATCTCTAGTGCCGTTGTGATCCCCTCGGATAACGTCTCCTGGACGTTGTCAGCGGAGGTTGCCTGTGTGGCGGTGACCTCCGTATACCCCGCGGGATCCAGTGCCAGTAGCGCCTTCTTCAGCTTTTCGTCGACCCCTCGGCCGACGCTCTCCTTGATGTCAAGGGCCACCTTCAGGGTGGCACCTCGCAGCGCCCTGAAGGCTGTGATCGTATCATCATTCACAATCTCGAGGGTGTTCTACGCGGCTCCTGGAACTCACTTCCTTCTCAGGTGTTTCTGGGCATGGGGCAACCTTGCCCAGGTGTTTCTGGAGTCCCGCCCCACATGTCGGCACAAATTCTGAGATGGTGTTTTTTTTTTGTGCGGCCTGTGTGGTTGTCTTCGTCGTTTGTCTTCTTCGACCGGACATCCCCTTCTTCTGGAGACACCGATCTACACCATGAACCTCGAGCTGATGCTGGAGCTTTCGGGAGCCTCTGCGAGTGGGTGGCCACGTTTTCTTTGGTGGACGCACCCAAAAGAAAATAAAGAAGCAGAAAAAACCCGAAAAGAGGTCGAGGCACCCGCTCCACTCCAGCACCATGGGGCTGAGGTTCACGGATCACACAGGTGAGGATCAGTCCTCTGTGAGGCGCTTATCCTGAAGACGTACCAGTTCCCCGGTCGGTCTCCAGAAACTCGGGCCGCGTCTGGCGCTGTATCGCCTCGGCGGGGCTGTCGTCCCTTACAGTCTTTTCTGTACGAGGTTTTCCACAGGCTGCACACCTGCCCCGCGGCTGTGTGGCAGTCTTCGCGGAGTGCAATGCGAAGGTCTGGCCTGACGTGGTGTGACTATTTAGACTCCAGGTGTCTCCACCCATCCTGGTCTGGGGAGCCTCGGTACCCAAGCAGTTTTCGGTCATGCCCTGGACCACGGCCGTGCTAGACTCCTGGTGCAGGCACCCGTCATGGTCCGGGGACGGCCCCCCCAGGCAGTTTAACGTCTTACCCAGGACTTGGCAACCGTGGCAGGATGGTGTATTTTGGTGTACTTTGTTTGAGAATTGTGCGCACAACGTAGGAAACTGTGCCCATGCAAACCCTTGCAGAACATCGCCACGCTACAGGCGCGTGGGTATCCTCGCGACGAGAACACCCTTTCCTCGCTTCCACTGTGTATCACCTCTGCCTACGCTATGACAGTCGCGAAGTTGACTGTGCGTGACGACTGCGTGCTGAGGGAGGGGAGCAGGCTCATGGAGCTGCCACTCGGCGTGTCCTGCAGCAGCATCGTCAGCTGGTCGCGGGAGTCGCGCTGGCGGGAGGCGAAGCTGCGGAGGCGCTGCGGGGGCAGCATGGTGCCCGAGGCGTTGCGCGGCAGCATGGGGCAGGGGCCGGGCGCCATCTCGTCAAGCATGCAGAAGCTCTCCTCCATGCCCCCACCGCTGCGCCAGCGCTGCGGCAGCGATGAGGGCGCCATCGAGCAGGAGTCACGCACCCCAGCCCGCGGCGACCATCTCGGGCTGCTGCGGGGCTCGGAGGCGTAGTCGTAGGTAGTGGTGAGGTCCAGCTGCAGTGCCTCGCAGGGCTTGGGCGAAGGGGGGGCCAGCTTGGGCAGCACGTCGGCCTGGAGGTTGTCGCGGCGGCCGGTGTAGAGGATGTGTGCCTCGGCGGCCACGTCGAGGACTAGCTTCACCACCAGCAGGGCGCCGCTGCACTGCAGCAGGACAGTTGCGATGCCGAAGAGGGGAGAGTCGGTGCTGTGGCTGTAGTACCCCAAGGAGAGGAGCGTCATGGCGGCGGTCTGCAGCAGAAGCATCGCGAAGTGGAGGGCGTTGTCGCGCCAGCGGGCGTGTGGCTTGAGGCAGGCTGTGAGGATGGCGCGCATCAGGAAGATGACGCCGGTGGCGAGTTTGACGTGTCCGCAGCCTGCGTCGGATTCGGGGACCAGGCTGGCGATGGCGCTGAGCATGAAGCTGGATACAAAGTCGACAGCGACAAACCATGCGCAGTCCTGGCGCCATGTCTTGAGGACAGACCCGTAGCGCTGCACAAAGAGAGTGCCGTGTGAGATGTTGACCCACTCGCCGGGGCCGATGAGGGCGACAAGGGAACAGCTGGTGCGTCCGGTGGCACGTGCGTACACAGCGCGTGTGTCAATGTTGGTGAAGACACGCAGCAGGTAGAAGGGGACAGCCATGCAGCCGGCCAGCACGCAGATCCCGGTCGCGACGTGCCAGGTCTTGCCGTAGAATGCGAGCGTCATGCCCGCCAGCGTGATGCCCTGGAAGAAGAAGTGGAATATGAAGAGCGGTGCGGACGGCAGCCGCAGGAAGCCCTGCGTGTCCAGCCCTTCGAAGAACTTCGGCGCCACGCGCGCACCCCCCAGCATCGCCACCTTCAGCAGCATGAAGCACAGCAGCCCGAAGGACACGGTGATCACGGCGTTGGCCACTAGCGCACCCAGCGCCTCGCTGCCATCGATCACCAACCCCGTGGGGTTCAGCGCCCGCGGGATCTTCCCTGTGCAGCCGGACGCTGCGAGCGCCAGCTGCATCGCGGAGCCTGCACTGACCGAGGCTGCAGCGCCTGCCAGCACAGACGAGGACGCGGAATCGGCGCTGACGAACACATCGTCCCCGATGTCCTGCACTTGGTAGAGCGCTGGGGCCGCCGTGCTGGGCTGTGTCGGGAGCGGTGTCGGCACCTGCCTAACAGGGGCAGGTGTAGCGGGTGAGGGGGTCGACGGGGCAACGGTGGCCGGTGCTTGTGTGGCTGGTGCCGTTGTCAGGGGTGCGGACGTCAGAGGTGCAGGCGTCTCGGGGGCAGATGTGGACGGTGCCAGCGTCGCTGGCGCCTTTGTCGGCGGTGCAGGTGTTGGTGGCGCAGGTGTCAGCGGTACGGGTGTTGGGGGCGCAGGTGTCGCAGGCGCCGGTGTCGGGGGCGCTGTAGTCGGCGGTGCTGGCGTCAGCGGTGCCGGTGTGGGTGGTGCGGGTGTATCCGGCGCCGGTGTCGGGGGCGCTGTAGTCAGCGGTGCCGGTGTGGGTGGTGCGGGTGTATCCGGGGCAGGTGTTGGAGGCGCCTTTGTTGGAGGTGCAGGTGTCAGCGGTGCGGGAGTTGGGGGCGCAGCTGTCGCAGGTGCCGGCGTTGGAGGCACCATAGTCGGCGGCGCCAGCGTCAGCGGTGCCACTGTCGGCGGTGCGGGTGTGTCCGGTGCAGGCGTCAGCGGTGCAGGTGTCAGCGGTGACGGCGTTGGAGGCGCCACTGTCGACGGTGCAGGTGTAAGCGGTGCCGGGGTCGGAGGCGCAGGAGTTGACTGCGCCGGCGTGAACGGCACATGCGTCGCAGGCACACCGGTCGGCACCAGTGTCGGCACAAGCGTGGGCGGCACCTGTGTCTCAGGCACCGAAGTAGGAGGTGCAGCTGTTGCCGGCACAGGCGTCGGGGGCACCTGTGTCAGTGCCGCTGATGCCGGAGGGGCCGCAGTGACACTGACAGGTGTCGCCGGCACCAGCGTCGGGGGCGCACCTGTGGGCAACGCCTGCGTCGGCACAGGCGTCGGCGACGGTGTCACTGGCACAAGCGTCTCAGGCACAGGCACCGGTGGGCTAACGGTCGGCACCAAGATGATGGCATGCAGGTTGTGCGAGTGGGGCCCACCGCACGTGTCCAAGGGGTCTTGGAGGCATGGCATCGAGCAGGTGGTGTTGCTGACATTGGTCTGCCCTGCGAGAGTGCTCGGGCAGTAGCACCTGTTGCCATCCCGCAGCGAGAAGTACTCCCTCCCCAGCACCGCACAGCGATCCCCACACAGGGCACGCGACGCGTAGATATCGTCCGCTTGCCGCCCGTCGAAGTCCTGCCCCCCAACCGACACCTGCAGGCACGCGAGGGAAACAGTCACTGCTGCGGAGCTGAGGGGCACGAGGCACGCCACCACACAGCACACCCACCCCACCAGCACCATCCCATGCCTCCGCACACGCGCATGCTGGGAGCCCGTCATTTCCCGCAGATACCCAGCATCAAGTAACCTGTGCCGGGTGTGGGTTTGTGTTGAGTCCGGGCGGTGTCTGCTATGCACTGCAGTGTGCAAATACCGAACACTGCCACGAGTCTTTCTGCACAGTGTGAAGAAGAAGCTAGCTGTTATGGAAATAAACTGTCAATAAGGGGGGCCCTCGCTACCAGATGTGACTGAGTGAGAAGAAGTGAGCCACGGCCCACCTCCCCTCACTGGCTGACGAGCTGTGACTGGTAGCGAGGCCCCCCAAGGGGGGGATTTTTTTCGCTCGCTTCAAAACGTGCGTGCTCAGCTAGCGGCCCCATGTTGGCCCGTGTTTCCTTCGCGCCCATTGCCTCTGCAAGTTCCTTGAGGTGCAGGACCTCCCCCATGATTGACGGGGTGGGGGTATACAGCAGGGACCCAAATTGACCCAGATTGACCCGGAGCGAAGACCCCCAGGAGGCTGCCGTTCAAATGGGGTGACTGTCCCTGCTACAGCCCACAGGGGTCTGGGGGGCGGAGCACCCCAGCCGCCGGAGGGGGATCTCGCTCAGAAATTCATGAGGGATCACCCTCACAGAATAGGCTGGTGTGTCAAACTGACAGTTTCAAGGCCCCGATTCCAACAAGAATCCACCTAGACCACGAGATATACATGAGAACACCCGTCGTTTCAACAGGGTCACCCGTCGTGACAACGGGTGACACCCGTCGTTACACCCGTCGGCCCGGCAAGTCGTTCGGGCGAGTAGTCCGTGGTGGAGATAGGGAGAGTGGGAGGGGGAGGTGGGTCAGGTCATCCATGCAGGTCTGCTTGTTGTATCAGTTCGCGTGCGGAGGGGCTGGAGCGGGGGAACAAAGAGACACAAATACTGCAAACCCACCTGTGAGTTGTGCGGTGCTTCCCTCAGCCCCCCTTCCAACCTTGTGTATTGCGAGTGGTGGCAAAAATCTGGAATTCTTTTTTGTTGAGCGCACACTCCTGTGTCAAAGGCTGCGGAAGACCCTGTGAAGTGGCAGAAAGGAGAGATCCCGATAAAGGTTCGGTCGTACTATTTCCTTCGTTACTTCGTGACCTGGCTATGCTTCGTCGCACACGCACGTAAATCTTGTGGAAAGTGACACCTGGAAAGGTGGCACATGATAGGGATCAAACCTGGGGACACACACTCGAATCGTTTGTTGGCAGACTACAGTGCACACCACACCACACCAGAAAACCTTGGTCTTGCCCAGGGCTTCGTCAGCTTGGATACTGGTAGCTGTTTCCAGCTGAAATACGACTCGCAACTTGTCTTGCGCATCTCGCCACTGCGGTGCTACGCAGCAGCCACAGCCCCACCAAGCACACTGCATGCAGCGGTCGGCGTCACAGTGTCGAGCCCGGCGCATTGAAAGGGTACAGGCACAACGGGCCCAATCCCAATCACAGTCCGCAAACGCCAGGATGCGGCACAGGTGCGGATCACGTTGCCATCACAAACAGCAACACAGGGGGGTGCCCCTGATGTCATAGCTCCGCTGCCCACAGAGGGGGTGTGGCCTTCAAGATTCTGCAGCTCCTTCCCTGTTGATGTATCCCAGACACGAACGCTGTTGTCGCGAGATCCTGAGATGATCTTCGATCCGTCTGGTGTGACAGTCACGGAGAGGACAGTAGAGGTGTGTCCTTCAAGGTTCTGCAGCTCCTTCCCTGTTGATGTATCCCAGACACGAACGCTGTTGTCACCAGATCCTGAGATGATCTTCGATCCGTCTGGTGTGACAGTCACAGAGAGGACAGTAGAGGTGTGGCCTTCAAGGTTCTGCAGCTCCTTCCCTGTTGATGCATCCCAGACACGAACGCTGTTGTAGCCAGATCCTGAGATGATCTTCGATCCGTTTGGTGTGACAGTCACGGAGTTGACAGGAGAGGTGTGGCCTTCAAGGTTCTGCAGCTCCTTCCCTGTTGATGCATCCCAGATACGAACGCTGTTGTCATCAGATCCTGAGATGATCTTCGATCCGTCTGGTGTGACAGTCACGGAGAGGACAGCACAGGTCAGGCCTTCAAGCTTCTGTAGCTCCTTCCCCGTTGATGTATCCCAGATACGAACGCTCTTGTCATCAGATCCTGAGATGATCTTCAATCCGTCTGGTGTGACAGTCACGGAGTTAACATCGTTGGTGTGGCCTTCAAGCTTCTGCAGCTCCTTCCCTGTTGATGTATCCCAGACACGAACGCTGTTGTCGCCAGATCCTGAGATGATCTTCGATCCGTCTGGTGTGACAGTCACGGAGTAGACAACAGAGGTGTGGCCTTCAAGTTTCTGTAGCTCCTTCCCTGTTGATGTATCCCAGACACGAACGCTGTTGTCATCAGATCCTGAGATGATCTTCAATCCGTCTGGTGTGACAGTCACGGAGAGGATAGGAGAGGTGTGACCTTCAAGCTTCTGCAGCTCCTTCCCTGTTGATGTATCCCAGACACGAACGCTGTTGTCGCCAGATCCAGAGATGATCTTCGATCCGTCTGGTGTGACAGTCACGGAGTAGACAGCAGAAGCGTGGCCTTCAAGCTTCTGCAGCTCCTTCCCTGTTAATGTCTCCCAGACACGAACGCTGTTGTCATCAGATCCAGAGATGATCTTCAATCCGTCTGGTGTGACAGTCACGGAGAGGATAGGAGAGGTGTGACCTTCAAGCTTCTGCAGCTCCTTCCCTGTTGATGTATCCCAGACACGAACGCTGTTGTCGCCAGATCCAGAGATGATCTTCGATCCGTCTGGTGTGACAGTCACGGAGTAGACAGCAGAAGCGTGGCCTTCAAGCTTCTGCAGCTCCTTCCCTGTTAATGTCTCCCAGACACGAACGCTGTTGTCATCAGATCCAGAGATGATCTTCAATCCGTCTGGTGTGACAGTCACGGAGAGGACACGAGAGGTGTGGCCTTCAAGTTTCTGTAGCTCCTTCCCTGTTGATGTATCCCAGACACGAACGCTGTTGTCGCCAGATCCAGAGAGGATCTTCGATCCGTCTGGTGTGACAGTCACGGAGAGGACAGCAGAGGTGTGGCCTTCAAGTTTCTGCAGCTCCTTCCCTGTTGATGTCTCCCAGACACGAACGATCTTGTCGCCAGATCCTGAGATGATCTTCGATCCGTCTGGTGTGACAGTCACGGAGTTGACAGGAGAGGTGTGGCCTTCAAGTTTCTGCAGCTCCTTCCCTGTTGATGTATCCCAGACACGAACGCTGTTGTCGCCAGATCCTGAGATGATTTTCGATCCGTCTGGTGTGACAGTCACGGAGTTGACAGGAGAGGTGTGGCCTTCAAGCTTCTGCAGCTCCTTCTCGGTTGATGCATCCCAGACACGAACGCTCTTGTCGCCAGATCCTGAGATGATCTTCGATCCGTCTGGTGTGACAGTCACGGAGTAGACACGAGAGGTATGGCCGTCAAGCTTCTGACGCTCCTTCCCTGTTGATGTATCCCAGACACGAACGCTGTTGTCACCAGATCCTGAGATGATCTTCAATCCGTCTGGTGTGACAGTCACGGAGCAGACAGCAGAGGTGTGACCCAACAGAGGCGGGAGAGGGGCACCGAAGGAGGAGCCCTTCCAGTCAGAGCCTGTGAGATTGCCCTCCCAGATCATTGCGTGCTCCAGCCAGCAGTTATGGAAGCGGCCCTCCGTTAGCACCGTCCCACCCAGGCGTGCGTGGCGCAGGTCGCTGTCCTGCACAAGCACACCAGTGAGGTCGCACCTAAATGTAAACCGCGTGCGTGCGGCGAGCGCCATGGCATTGGAAGCAGACGCCAGTGATACCGCGTCATGACCAGCGCCACGGGTCGCCAGGACCAGCGGCAGCAGCTCGGTCAGCACCGTTGTGTCGCGCTCGTCGCCCCCACGTGTGAGCACCGTGTCCGCAAAGTACCCCAGCACGTTCGGCGCATCCTTGCTGAAGGCCCTGCGCACTTTGCGCCCAAGCGTGTCGGCCACAGCACCTTTCCGTGCCAGGCGCCGCGCCACAAGGAACTCTCCAAGCGTCTTGTGACGGAATGCAAACGCGCTGCTGTCGTCGTGGAAGCTCTCTACACGAAACGGGAGGACCCGGAACGCCTCGTCTGCCCTCGCACGGTCCACCCCGTCCTCCTCCAACAGGCGCGCCCGCTCTGTGCCCAGTGATCCCTGCCACGTCTGTGCCTGCAGCATCGCGCACGCAATCAGTTCGCCCACCCGCAGCACCTCCTCAACGCACGCCGCTCCAACTGACCCCTGATGCAACCCCACCTCCACGTGCTTCTGCAGGTACGCCTCGTACACCGCGACATCACTCAGGCACTGATGCACCTGTGCGCTGCACGATGACAGCTCGCGCTGAGCGTAACACGCCATGTGAAGCAGGAACGGGTTGCGCAGCTGCGACAGCACCGCCACCTCAGCGTCTGCGACTGTGCGTGGAGGAACTGGTTCCGCCGCCAGCTGCTCCAGCCGTGTTGTGGTCTGTTCGGCTGCACGCTGCTGCGCTGCCTTCAGCTCCAAGAACCCCGCCTGCTGCGACAGCGCCACAAGCACGTCACGCAGCGCCACTGATGACCCTGCAGCATGCGGTGTGCCGCTGCATCTGCCTTCCAGCGCCAACATCACCGCCTCGGCTGCAGCCTCCACCTCCACACGCGTGGTGTTTGCGTTTCCCCGCACCCCATTGTCTGTAGAAGCACCCGTCTTGTCTTTGCCGCCGCTGCCGCTGTCAGCACCAGCCAGCACCCACGCCCGCTCCACAATCGCCACCACCAGGGCTCGGTTGCTGAGCACCACCGCTGTATCATCATCAGCTGCACCGCATGTGCCGCGCACCGTGTCGGCCAGCTTCCGCTGATCGTCCGCAGTGAAAAATGCGTCCACACGCTGCTGCTCCGCTTTCGCCACCTGTGCCACACGCACCTTGCTGATGTACGCCACCGCGTCTGCCTGTGTGAAGGGCTGCATGTACAGTGACCTCGTCCCGTCCCCACAGATTTGTGACGGTGTGTGATCCACGCTCTTCAGGTACTCACCGCGCGTCGTCACGATCACACTGCACTGCTTCGCACACCACGGGTGCAGCCGCAGCACCCCTTGCCCGCCACTGGCCTTGTACGCCCCGCTCAAATCCGTCTGCGTCAGCCCCACCTCGTCCAGCGAGTCCAGGATCACCACAACGTCGTAGACACTGCTGAGGTGCTCCAACGCAGCCTCCTCCAGACCGAACGACTTCCCGATGAACTTGTCGATCCCGCCGTGTGTTGTAAAGGTGGACGCACCAATCGAAGGCAGCGCCACAAAGACAGGGAACACGGGCTTCTTTCTCTGCCCCGCAACCACGCCTGCATCCTCCTCCTTCTTCTCCTGCAGCAGGTGGCACAGAACCGCAACCGCAGCAGATGTCTTCCCGGTGCCTCCGTCCCCGACCAGGCACAGCGGGTGCCGCCCCGTCCCCCTCGCCCCTTCCTCCCCGTGCCCGTCTGCCGCCAGCCACTCGTCCACCTCGTGCAGCAGCATCCTCGTCTCCGACTCCGCCACATGTGTATCGTCCCCGACCCTGCCCTCCACGTAGCCGTCCAGGAACTCCGCAAAGAGTGACGCCGTGTGCTGCAGCACCTTCCGCACCGCCTCAACCTGGTCCGCCACAGAGTAGTCACCGGTGCCGTCGTTGCTGTCTTTCTTCTCGTCATGCGCAGCCACCTCCTGCATCACAATCACGTCGAAGGGCTGCCCCACCATGCGCAGCAGCGTCGGGGACAGCTTCCACTGCACCCGGAACTCGATGTTGCTGTCGTACAGCAGCTCTGCCTCCTGCGGGAACACGCTTGCGAACCCCACCTCCGCCGCACCCTGCTTCGCCACAATCACAAAGAACGTCCCCGCCTTCCCGTACATGAAGTCCTTCGCCACACCCTGCTCCTCCGTCGTCGACGTGAAGGCGTTCCACACAACCGATGTCCCCACCTTGTACTGCGCCGACACGTTCACGTTGATCCCGCGGAACACCGTGGTCAGGCTCGGCCGCCGGCTCCGGATCAGCCGCCTCAGCTTCGCAATCAGCGGCTGGAACGTCGCAATCACGTGCAGCTGTGCCGGTGCCTGCTCAAGCTCGAACACGCTGCCTGCCGCAGACTCACGCGCTTCCTTCGACAGCCCAATCGTCCGCATCGCCTGGTTCATCCCGAAGTACAGTGCCGGCCGCACGCAGCCCGCCCCGTGGTTCCCCAGCACAGCCACATCGCTGAAGTTCTTGTGGTACTCCTTGACGATGGGTACACCGTCTGCCTTGCACACGAGATCGCACGTCTCACTGTTGACTTCGTAGTCCACGCAGTCGCAGGTGAAGAGGTAGCCTGCGCACAGATGCTCGAACCAGTCGCCCACTGCCATCCAGTCCTCGACATCGTTTGGCGTATTCTCCACACGCTGCAGCAACCGCTGCACAACAAACCGCAGCCCCAGCAGCATGCTGTCCACGTGTTTTGCCCGGTACCCGAGATCCGGCTGCACCGCCAGCAGCTGCACCAGCCACTCCAGCAGCGGTGTCTCGCACCCCGCGCCCTTGCGCGTGAAGCTGATCTTCCGCCCGTCCACGTGGTTCTCCAGCCGCTCGCTCGTCTTGTCCTTGGTGGGTTTGTCTGTGCGGGGCTCCTGTGGCGGTGGCTGAGCCTGCGACTGCGGGAGTCCATCCGATGCAGTGTGGGCTGCATCAGCAACAGTGGGAACACGTGCCCTCAAGGGCGCCCACTCGTCTGAGAGGAAGTGCCGCAGCCTGCTGACCACCTCCGTCTGCATCTTCCCCACTTGCTCGGAGAGCGCCGCCAGCAGCGCACTGCGTGTGCCGCCATCGCGGTGCTGCAGCGCGTACCACACCGGTGTGCGCCCCTCCCCGTCCGGAACGCTGGCTGCCCCGCACCCCACCAGAAACTTGACTGCATCGGCAGCAGCGGGAACCCCCCTGCACCCGGGCTGCAACACCTCGTGCAGCAGCGTCCGCCCGGTATGTGGGTCCGCCGCGTTCACGTCCGCCTTGTGCTTCTCCAGCAGCTGCCGCCACGTGTCGCCCTCCAGTGCCTCCTTCACAGCGCGTGTACTGCCCCACCATCCCCGCCCGTGCTCCTCCACACTCGCACTCGACCCCATCCCGCTCAAAGATTTATTGCGCTCTGCACACACTCTTCGTGCGTTCTGCTTGTACCTGGTATAGTGCTCCCGATTATGTCTGTGTAATGTGCACTGCCTGCATGTTGTGTGTGTGCATCTCAAGCTAAACACCAACAGAGCGGGGGTTATGCCGACAAGACCGATCGGAGGAAACGTGCGGGGGGTGGGGGTGGGGGTGGTGGTGGTGGCCACCCACCTTTGCCAGCCAGAGAATTTGACACAGAATACAGGAGAAAGGCAAGAGATATATCTAGGCCTCTATGGGGGGGGCTATACACCGGTGCACCGCGCACCCCCCCGGTTGGCCGTTGGTGACAAATACAAGTTCGCATTTTTTTCTTTGCAGGGGTTGGCAAATACGTATAATACGCGATGCGTATAATACGTGATACGTAGACCCTTGGGATGTACAGCCCCCACCTGCTGAGCAGAGCGTCTTCACATCATCCGCTCCACATGGAGGGGGGTGACCATGGCGCCAACAGGTGCGCTGTCGCCACTCATGAACTCAAGCATCTGGTTCTGCGTTGTGTTGCTGCGCAGGTTGAGGTGCAGGCGGAGCAGCTTCTCGAGGTCCTGTTGCGGGGTGATGTGGTGTGGTGTGGGGGAGCCTTCGGTCGGACATAAGACACAAAACATCAATGGGGGTCTTCGCTACGGGGTGATGGTCAGTGCATTTTGGTGCATTTCCTGTTGAATTCGCTGAAAACTGACAAAGATTGACGAAGGATAACGACCAGCGAAGACCCCCAATAATATATACCGTATACGTAAATATTATGGAACGTAAATATTATGGAACGGGCCCATTTTTGCCCGGTCCGTTCCATAATATTTACGTTCCAAAATATTTACAGGGCCAGTTGGGGACTCGGTGGTGAGGATGGTTTGCCTCAGGAATCGCACGAAAAGTGCACGAGTAGGTCCCGTCAGGGACTCTGTATGCCGTCCGATCACCTGGTCCAAGTCCCCGAGTCGCAGAAAGCCCTGTAAATATTATGGAACGAAAAAAATCTGGAACGCCAACCCACCAGCGTTCCATAATATTTACGTTCCATAATAATTACGTTCCATAATATTTACGTTCCAAAATATTTACGTATACGGTAATTATCAAAAAACGCGTCTCGTGGGAGATGGGGGTAACTCAGCCACCGCTTTTCTGTTGCATTAGGCAACGTTCAGTGCAAAAGCTGACGTTCGGAGGGGCGAAGGCAGGGAGCAAAACACCACTCGTTGGCCTGATGAAGGGTGGTGTTTGTTCCGTTCGCCGCCCTTCCAACCTTGCAAGAAAACTGTTGTTGCAAGTGGTAGAAAAACAAGCACGCACAGGGAAGTCGTCTTCTCTAGTCTTCCCTTGACTCCCTAGTCGCACCGAAGGTGCTTAAACAAGTGTACTGAATGTGATGGTGTGGGAATCCGACAACCAGCAGTGTCCCCACCCTTGGATGACGAGCAGGCACCCAGCCCCACCCCACACCCCACTAACCCATACCTGCGATGCCTGTGACTTGTGATCCGCCTTCACCTTGAGGATGCGGTTCACATGCTGCAGATCCTTGAGGCGCTCCTGAGCCACGGGGCCTGTTGCCCCTTGCTGCTGCTGCGCGTGCAGCTGTTTGTTCTCTGCCTCCAGCACGGCGTTCCTATGGCGCATAGCCTCCAGCTGCTGCTCGAGATCATAGATATGGTCGTTCTGGGGGTTGCCGTACATCGCCTGCCGGAGGCCGTCGATCGCCTTCTCCCGTGCATCCACCTTGGCACGGAGCTCTGCGACTGTGCGCTCTCCGTCTGCCAGCTGCTGCAGGACAATGACGAGCGCGTCCTGCCCGTCCCGCTCCGTGGCCTCCCCAAAGAGGCGCAGCTGGTCACGCAGCGTGCGGATCTCATACTGCTGCTCGTGCACACGCATCTTCAGGTGCTCCGCAGCCTGGCGTGCAGTCATCAGTTCCTTCAGCACCTCTGTGTCCTGCGCAGCGACACTCTTCATCTGTGCCTCGGTGGGTGGGATGAACTGCGGGTGCTGCTGCTGCGGGTGTGGGTGTTGAGGGTGCTGCTGGTGCTGCTGGTGCTGCTGGTGCTGCTGCTGGTGGTGGTGTGTGGCGGAGGGGTGCGGCTGTGCCTGCTGCTCGTAGGCGCAGAGGTGCTGCTCCAGCTGCGCCGCATCCTGCAGCAGCGGCGACAGCGACAGGATGCGCGGGGACACCTCGCTGTGGTGTGTGCCTGAAGCGGCACGCCCCTCCGCAGGCACCCACTGCCCCTCGGCTGACGGGCTGCCGCCATCGCTGCTGCTGTCGTCGCCAGCAGTCCGCCGCCTCGCCTTCTTTGCGGCAGGCCTGCGGCGCTTCGGCTTCTTGCTGGACGGCTTCTTCGCAAGGGCATCCTCTGCAGGCGTGCCGTCGCGGCTGGCAGGCGTGATGGGCGTCGGGTTGACGGCAGGCGTGCTGGGCGTGGGGAGCGACTGCGGCTGCGGGGTGGGTGTGGGCACCATGCCCTGCGAGGCGCTCAGCACCTCTGCGGAGCGTGGCGGCACCGGTGCGTGTGCCCGCCACGCCCCACTTGCCGCGAGCGCCTGCGCCTGCAGCCCTGTTGTGGGCTGTGGCATCAGCGTGTGCACCACCTGCGCCTGCGCAGGAGGGCGCGGCTGCGTCGCAGGCAAACCACCACCGAAGTCCAGCAGCTGCTGCGGGGTGCGTGCCTGATGGGGCGTGTGCGCCGAAGGCTGCGACACCGGCTGCGATGGCGCTGCCGACTGGCTCATAGACTCCCGCGCAAGGAACTCAGCAAGCATCTGCTGTGCCTTCTCCTTAGCTGAGCTCTGCATGCTGGCAACGCTCCGCGAACGCACAGTGCTCTGTGCATCGCTTTGGAACGTGGATGACCGGGCAGACATGTGTAGTCCTGTCGGGCGGGGCATGGAAGCGAGAGGTGCAGCGGCAGGCAGGGCTAGAGACACCACACCACACAAGCAGTGCCGACAGCGCTGCAGCGCTTCGTTGTGCAGCAAAGGAAGCGGGGGGGGCGGGGAGGGGTGCAACGCGATGCAGAACGAAGGCTTTGACTACTTTGACACTTGACTAATCTACGACGTACACACAGCTGGCAGGCTGGCAGTCGGGGGGGAGTGGTCGCCTGTCTCGGGCTAGATGACACAGGCAGCAGCAGCCTTGCTGAGGGCGGGGCAACTGGGCCAAACGACAAAACAGTGCGAATCTGCAAACATCGCCACAACACACCACACACACCCTCCCCCCCCTCTGCTGACTACAGATCGAACACCCAGTCGCGCTGCCCCATCGTATCCTCAAGCAGGGCAGGGTGCACGGTCGAACTGTCGGACGTGCCCCCCTCCATGCACGGGGGGGGCGGCACATCCTCCAGCTCTGCACGCAGCATGCGCACCTCATCCTGCAGCGAGGCGATGATACGGTCCTTGCGGGACAGCGCTGCCTCATACAGCGTGACTGCTGTGTCACGCTGGTCAGCCTGGTTGCCTGCTCTCCTCCCAGCGGCCCTGCTGGGTGGGTAATGTGGGGTGGTGGCGATGGAGTTGTGCTGGCGCGCTGGAGGGCCTTCAGACAACCCCCCTTACCTCCACTGTGATGCACACAGACACACACACGTGAATCGTTTTGCAGTAGTGCAGAAAACTCCAAACACTTGCTCTTGATGTGATCTCCAGTCACACGTGAATCATCTTGTGTAGTGAGCATCGAGAAGGCACACCAATCACTTGGTGTGATATCCATATCCACTGTCTCGTCTCTACCCTTTGTGTTTAGTGTAGGTCGCACCGGGAAAATTTTATATGATGCCCGCCTTACCTCCACTGCGCACACAGCAACACACCATACCGAGCAGTGGCCAGAGCATCTTGGAGGGCGCGGTTCTCGCGGCACACCCTGTCGTGCTCCGCAGGATCAACCCCCTGCCGCCGCGCCCCTCCGCCCTGCAGCTCCGCACGCAGCTGCACCGTCGTCTCCTCCAGGCACGCCTGCAGCCCCTCCACCACGCCCCGCAGGCTCCCGATCTCGGCACGCGCCCTGCCCACCTCCGCCTCCGCCACCTCCCTCGCACCCCTCTCCGCCCTCAGCAGGGCACCCTCCTCATGCTGCTGTGAGGGGGGTGCTCCACCGCCGCCACCGCCTCCGCCTCCGCCGCCGCACTGCGCCCCACGGCTGACGGAGAAGGGGCCATGCGTCTGCGTCTCCACACAGCGCACCTCCGACACCCCACCACCGCCACCGCCCCCTACCCCCTGCGGGAGCGATCTGGCCTCCCGTCGCGGGGGGATGGCGTCGCAGCCGCCGTCACCACCACCCTGCCACCCACGGTGCTGCTGCTGCTGCCGCTGTCTCTGCCTCAACAGAATATCCTCCTCCTCCCCCTCAGCGCCCCCGGAGGGGTGTGGGGAGAGTGGGGACATGGCGAGCGGGGAGGAGGAGGAGGCCTCAGCTGGTGACTTGGCATTCGCAGCAGCACCGTCGCCTCCTCCACCATCAACGGGTGTCCGGGGTGATGGGAGGGGCGACGGCGGGGATAGCGCCGCCGTTTCCACCCCCCTGCTCTGCTGGGTTCCGCTGGAATCATCCGGGGCAGACGGGGTCCGCGGGAGGAGTGGCGGGGGTGCGATGCCCCTCGGGGAGGTGCCAGGGTCGGAAGAGGGGAGGGACGACCTGCGGGTGAAAACCCCGAGGGAGGCAAGCCGGTCGCTCCCGGCGGACTCCACCCAGGGGCAGGGGATGCCCCGCGCCGCGAAGGCTCGGTGGAGCGCGTCGCGGAAGTGGAGGAGCATCGACTCTGCGGTGTACTCCACCTCGTCGACATACCCCTTCAGGAAGCGGATGTGCTGGTCAGGCTTTCCCCGCTTGTGGCACAGCAGCACGTCGCACGTCTCGTCCCCTCCGGGGAGGAGAGAGGAGCGATGCCCGGGACCCCCTCGGATCACCGAGGTTATCTCCTGCAGCTTCAGGCAGAGCTTTATCGTCGCGGGGTGGTCCGCCTTGCAGAGGAGCAGCCGGTGCGGCTTCAGCACAACCACTCTCCTCTTCCGGTAGACCCGGTTCACCACCTTCTCCGCCCCGCAGATGAAGACGTAGTCATGATCTGTAAAATGCGGCGCCAGCTTCATCGGAGGCGACACCAGCCGCAACCCGGTGCTTTGGCAGAACCCCTCAGGGTACGGAGGTCCCCCGGACCCCCTCCGCGGCGTGCACACCGGCGCGGGGGACAGGGGGTTCCCCTTCTCTCCTTGGAGTGTGGAGGGCTTGCTCTGCTGGGCCTGCTGTTGCCTCACATGCTGTGCCCCACCGGCATCGCCCCCCATGCCTGACCCCCCCTCCTCCGCCGGGGTGGCTGCGGTGGGGAGTGGTGCAGAGTGGTTACGCCCATAGAGGTCGTCGTCTGACTCTGTTTCGGTGTCACTCCCCAGCAGGGCAACGGAACCACTGGCAGGCGATGCGGGCGACGCGGCATCTGCAGGCGTTGGGGAAGCCACTACTTGCGGCGTGCCGCCACTGCTGCTGCGCAGAGTGGCATACAGATGCAGAAACCCCGCCAGATTCAGCGCCTTTGGGGAGAGCTGCCAGTCCAAAGGAGGTCCGACGGGCCCCCCACGCACCCCACTCTGATACTCGTGCAGTGTGATGTTGCGGAGGGGAGGAGGAGGAGGAGGTGGTGGTGCTGCCGCAGTCTCGCCCTGCACCCCCTCGCCCCCACTGTGGTTGGGGCGGTGCCCGCCGCCGCCGTCGCCATCCCGGTTAGATATGCCGAAACCTCTCGCGAGGCTGTCGTACTGCTCGCCGCTGTCGAGCGGGAGGTTGGGCTCGACAATCCAACTCACCTCTACACCCTCCAGAACGCATTCCTGGAAGGTATCGGGGTCGCCGATGACCTTCAGAAGCATCAGATGGGGGTGTGGAAATGATTGAGAGGGGGGGAGAGTCACACCCACACCCACACCCAACCCTCTAAAGAGTAGAATGCAAAGCAGGCGGGGGTGATGATACGGGAAAAAAATGAGGGTTGGAGGGGGTTGGATGGGGGGGGTCACGCTGCTGCGTGCGTTGGATGGATGCCGGGCTGTAGCATCGCGCGCGGCGCCCCTCCACTCCCCTCCTCCCTCTCCAGTTGAGCTTGGGGTGTATCTTTGGCAGAGTGTGATGGAGGCGTGTGCAGTAGGGCGGGTTGGGGTGTGTGAGGGGATGTGCCCTGTGTGTGTGTGTGTGTTGCACCTGCGAAGAAGGTTGGGGTTAGGGTGGGGTAGGGTAACGTGGCATAAGACAGACACACCCGGAACGCAGTGATGCAGCAAAGTATCTCTGCGGAAGCAATAGTAGTAAACCATCCGTATCTGCCCTGGGCGTGGGATTCAGATTGCAGTGAGCAAGGCACACAGACCCTCTCTCTCCACTCGTCACACAGGCAGTGTCTGAGAGGCATTGGGTGTGACCTGGTCTGCGGTATGACCCAGCAGTGCAATCACCCACCCACGCAACCAGTCACAGCTCGGCAGTCAGCGAGGTGAAGCAGGCGCCCCTCGCGTGTTCTCACCGAGTCACGTTTGCTGTGTTGGATTAGCGGACCCGCATCGTACAGAAAGTTCACGAGAGACGAACGCACGAGAACTGATGCGCAAAATCCTGACTGAGCCACACCTGGTAGGAGGTGGCCCGCGAGGGCCCCGAGTGTCCGAGAGACCGAGGGGTGTGACCCAGCAGTGCAGCCGCCCTGCTCTTGAGACGATCTTCGCTGCTCCGGCAGACTTACCTCCCTTTTGCCCTGCGGCGCGGCACCGCCACCACACCCTGCACCTGCACCGGGCGGGACGCCAGCACATGGAGCATCCGCCGCACAACCTTCCGCCGCCTCGCGTCCTGCAGCACCACCGGCAGCACCCCGAGCAGCGCAGCACGTGTCGTGGCACGCAGGGCAGCACCACTGCCACCACCACCACGCAGGCCACACGCCCCCCGCCGCCGCCTCCGCCCTGCTCGGGCCGCACTGGCGGGTAGGCTGGCCTCGCCACTGCCACACTCGCCACCCGCAGCGAGTATCCCGCGGAAGAACCGCACCTTGACGCCACTTGGGGTCCGGACCGCCGTCGCACCACCACACCCCTCCATCATGCTCAGCGCCCGCCTGGCGTATGCCTGGCACCGCCGAGTTGGGGCGGAGCTGCTGCCCCCGCCGCGCAGCAGCTCCGCACGGCACATCAGCTCCAGGACATGCGGGTCCGGCTCCACCCCAGACCTCCGGAGGGCGCGCGCGATGCGCGCGACACGGCGCGGCGCACGCCCCGCGCCCCCCCGCAGGGCATGCCCCATAGCCGCGGTGCACGCCAGCAGCTTCACGCCACCACCACCACCACCCCCACCCCACGCCGGGGCATGCAGCTGCAGCAGGGCGGAGCAGGCCGCCGCCGCCACCACCCAGGGCACGCCACCCCCCCCCTCCGCCGCGCCGCGGCAGAGCGGGCGCACGACGCCCAGCAGGGCTGCGGGGCAGAGGGGGGCGCGCCCCCCGCAGTGCGCCACGAAGCAGAAGATGTCCGCCACCCTTCCTGCGGAGGCGAGCACCGCAAGGTATGACCCAATGACCCGCGCGTGCCGCACGTCGCGGGTGGCGCCGGGGTTTGCGAGGAGGTATGCACGCATCGTCGCATCCCCCCATGCAGCGCTGCGGGTGTCGGCCGCAGCAGACAGGAGGGCGGAGGTGACGGCGGGGTCTGTGGAGGCGGCGGGGGAGCGGCTGGCGGCTGCAGCGGTGGTGCCCATCACGCTGCTGCTCAGGCCGCATCGGCGGAGCGCCGCCGTCGCGATGCAGATGGTGTCGCGGCGGAGGGGGCCCCGCAGGGAGGCCACGGTGTACAGCTGCATCACCTCGCTGCCGCAGCGCAGCTCCCCGCAGCGCTGCATCGCGGCGTTCAGCACGGTGGCGTCGGGGCGGGGGGACGCGCGGCGGACCTCCGCCAGAACCTCCCTGGCGGTTGTGCAGCGCGCGATAGCTCCCCGGTGGGACCGTGACTCGACAGGCCCAGGCACACCGAGGCCTGCCACTGCGGGGAGGCCCAACAGCTCCTTCTGCCTGCGCAGCCCGCGCGGCAGGCGGGCTAATGTGGAGTGGACCATGGTGGGGTGGGTGGGTGTGGGAGAGCCCCCCTCTCCCACGTGGGGTGTTACCGATTGGTCATGAGTATGGAGGCCAACGATCTTCTTGGAGGGGGAGGTGGTGCCACCACTACCCACTACTGGAGAGGAGGCATCAAGCTAGCGTGCCATGTCAGTGGGGGGAGTCGGCAGTGGAGGCGGGGTGTATGGGACGTTCCGCCTCTCCTGTGCAGGGGTGGGGGAGGGGAGGGAGTTGGTGCGTGTGGTCTGGCATGGGTGGGGTGAGGGTGAGGGTGAGGCTGAGGCTGAGGCTGCCAGCAGTGTGCCAGGCCTGTCGCTAACTTTTCGATTTTGGAGATTTGGTGGGTTGACGCTCCTGTTTTGGGGGGGGATCAGGGGGGAAAACACTAGGGGTCAATTTTTCTCGCGCGCGCTTCGCGCGCGCTCGTGTTGCCAAATTTTAAATTTTCCCATCGGTGGACCACTAGGTGGGCACGGTGTGAGGCGCTGGGTTCCTTCCGTGGTTCCTCTCCCGCTCGCGCCGTCGGGTGCCGGAGGAAACCAAAAAAATGGCTTTCGGGACCATGATTTCGACGCTGCCCCCTGATATGTCACGGCCGTCAAAGCGCAAGGACTTGGTTACTAGACGGGCACGCGAGATGGGGGGTCTGGGGGGCAGAGCCCCCCATCCGCCGGAGGCCACGGTAGTGAGCATCTGTTCATTGTGGGCGTACAGATTCTGTGTGAGTTGGCTGCGTCCTCCTGAGGCTACTGGAGTGGGTGGATTCCCTGACCTGATGGGAATCGAATGACTTGAGTACGAGACATACGCCACAGGGGGGTCTGGGGGGCGGAGCCCCCCAGCCGCCGGAGGCCACGGTAGTGAGCATCTGTTCCTGCAAAACCATACTCTCTTCGACGTCGACCCAGTGAAAGTGGGTTGACGCTTGGTCGACGCTTGGTGAGCGTCGACCCAGTGTAACCGGGCCAACGCTAGGTTAGCGTCGACCCAGTGTAATAAATGGGTTGACGCTTGGTCCAGGCTTGAATGGCAACCCAGTTCCACTAGGTCGACGCTCCAAGCCTCGACCAAGCGTCAACCCAGTCCACTGGGTCGACGCTGGGTCGACGCTTTTTTATGGGGGGGGAAACCCAAAATCACTGGGTCGACGGTCGACGCTTAGCGACATGCCTGCCAGTGTGCTGCCGGGGGGGGGGGGGGGCCTCCACAGGAAACGGTTGGGGCGGAGGTGGGATGGGCAAAGTGAGACACGGCTGCATCTTGCCATTTTTTTTGTAACCTGGGTTGGGCTCGCGGTGGGGGGGGGTAGGGGGGTGGGGGGATATATACAGCAAATGCAGAGCAATGGCGACATGCCTCCCCCCTCCCCCCCCCACCCCCCCGCTCCTCCATGCAGCGGCCTTTTCCGTCGGCTTTGAAGCCCTTTCTGTTCGATGCCCTTCCCCCCCCCCTCCCCCGGCTCCGAAGGCGCTGCCTTACCCAACGTTGCTTACGCAAAGCAGATAAAAGGCCAGCTCCGGACTCGGCACACCCACCTCCTTGAACCCCCCCCCCCCCCCAACTCCTTCCACTCGAAATGATCAACATGATCCCAAGAGGAAGAAGGAAGGCAGGCGGGTGGTGGTGGGGGGGGGAGGGGAGGGGGGGGGGGGGCAGAGGGGGAGAGGTGTTGCAGGGGGGGGCGGCCTTCTTCAGGATATGTACAGGTCTGCTTGTGGCACGCCCCCCCCCCCGCCCCCCCCCCCCCCCCCACCGCCACCACCGCTATCTCTACCAACACCTCCCAGGGGATCCGACACGCCTGTGCTGCTAAAACGGGTGGGAATGCCATGACTTGGTGGTCTGGTTGTCCTTGCCTTCTCGCGAGCACCGACCCCCACCCCCTCCCTCCCCCGACAACGGGTGTAAAACAAAAAGCGTATGGTATCGGGGGGTGGGGGGGGGGAGGGAAAAGGCATCACTCTCTCTTCCCCTTTCCCGCCTCGTTTTCTGATTGCCCAGGGGGGCAGCGCACAGACGTATGGATGGTTTGCAGCAGTGGTGAATACACTGAACACGCCTTCCCCTTGAGGGCGATCCCCGCACTCACACAGACAGAGAGAGAAAAGACCCAGCAAAGAAAACAGAAGCACCAAGACAGGGTGTGGGGTGGAGCGGTTGGGGAGAGAAGAGGAGGAAAGGGGGTTTGGCGGCGAGAGAGAGAGAGAGAGAGAGAGAGAGAGGTGCTGGTAACTCCACACGGGTATACCACCCCCCTTCCAGCACCTTTAGCGAGGGCCTGAGCATGGCCCCAGCCCGCGAGAGCTGTGTGGGCCAGAGGCGAGTGGCCCATCCAAAGCGGAAGAAAGGGCAGGGGTGGCGCAGGGTGTAGGGTGCAGGGGGTGGCGGACCACAGGCCCTGCCACCCACCAAGCGACCCGATGAGCTGGCGGTGTTAGAAAGGCGTGGCATATGCGAAGGCGGGTGGGTGGGTGGATGGGTGGGTGCCGCAAAGAACCAACAAAACAAAAATGTCACTCCAGCACAGCCGCTCTTTGCTGCGTTTTTCTTGTTTGCGTTTTGACGCCCCCACCCCCCCCCCCCCCCACACACACAAAAACCTCAACTCCTGTGATGGGGGAGGCTCGTGGTGTGCGGAGCGGCAGGGGCGTCGGAAGCACTTTCCGACACTTCCGCCAGGTTTTTTCTCTGGCCACCCGTGGAGACTAGGAGGGGAGAGGTGCAGCACACAGCTGGGGCGGCGTTGCGAACAACGCTTCCAGGCGGGTGGGGGGGGGGGGGGGGGGGGGACCAGCAGGCTCTCGGCGGGGGCAACAACGTTAGTCACACACACAGAGCAGGCAGAGGGGGGTAGGAGGGGTGAGAGGGGGGCCACCCAGAGCGACGTGCCTTCCGGGGGGGGGGGGGGGGGTGGGGGGGTTTTGTCGAGAGTGAAAGCAAAGGCGAACCTCACAGCAACCCTTCTCGCAATGGTTGTCCTTTTTTTTTCTGCAGCCACCCCACGCCAGAAAAAAATCTTGCTGCTTTGCTGCCACACCTCTGAGGCGGAAGAACACACCTCAAGAAAAGCAGAAGGCGGGCCGTTGCAGAGAGACAAACCCCACCCACACACAGCTTGTTGGTGCGCCTGAGACCCTTTCTATCAGAAGTGTAAAAAGCACTGCTTCAGGCGTTGTGCTACGCCTAACTAATGGGAATCACTCCGACACTTTTGTTTACTTTGCACGCCCCTCTCCCCCCCTTCGCTCAAGATCCTGGTGGGGTGGGGTGGGGGGGGGCAGGCCAGGGGGCAGGGGGGGATGAAGCGAAAGAACAAGGCCCTCGCTATTTTCTCTAGTGTTGCATCGGGCAACCCCGGGGTGGGGTGGGGTGGGGTGGGGTGGAGTGGGGAGTGGGGAGTGGGGAGGTGTCTTTTGCACATAACACACCTGTGTGGTACGGGAAATGCTACGAGGAACGCGATGGACTCGGGACTGCTGCTGGCCTCTCTTGCTATGGTTTACTTATGTTTCGTGCTCCACCTGCTCCACCTCATTCTGCACTTCAGATGATCCACTTCACGTGGGTTACGGGGTTTGGGACAATGATGATATGTTGTGTCCGACGACAAGGTAAGGTAAGCTCATCGAGGTACACCAAACCGGAGTTGTCAAATCAAAAAAGACACACCGCCCGAGAGGCAATTGGTGTGACACAACAGCGATGACACAACCGGTGGAAGCGTCCAATGCAACACTCACAGCATAGAGGCCAAGTGTTTCTCGTAGTATTTTTGTTGCTGGGAAACGCAGACCCCACCCACCCCCACCCTCTGTGTACACAAACCCCCCCCTCAGTTTGATGAGATGTGGGGGGGTGAGTGGGAGGGGGAGGAGGCAAGATCCCAAAAAGGCTTCCCCTCCTCCCCCTCCCCTCCCCCTCATGTTGTGGCTACGCCGAAGCTAACAAAATCAATACTACTGGTGGTGCCCCTGATTTACCCCTTTTTCACTACGCACAAACTACGCAATCTGGGGGGGGGGTCTCGCTTTTTGGTCCCCCCCCAGTTTTTTTTGGTCCCCCTTTCTGTGTGGCTACTGAGACAGGACTGGAGGCACTGCGCTGACCGAGCAAAAAATTATTGCCAGAACTCACTATACACCGTACGAAAGAACGCACGACATGTGGGGCGGGACTCCAGAAACACCTGGGCAAGGTTGCCCCATGCCCAGAAACACCTGAGAAGGAAGTGAGTTCCAGGAGCCGCGTAGAACACCCTCGAGATTGTGAATGATGATACGATCACAGCCTTCAGGGCGCTGCGAGGTGCCACCCTGAAGGTGGCCCTTGACATCAAGGAGAGCGTCGGCCGAGGGGTCGACGAAAAGCTGAAGAAGGCGCTACTGGCACTGGATCCCGCGGGGTATACGGAGGTCACCGCCACACAGGCAACCTCCGCTGACAACGTCCAGGAGACGTTATCCGAGGGGATCACAACGGCACTAGAGATCTGTGTCACGGGATCCAGGCGCCCACTCTCCCTCGACGGTCTGGGGATTGTTGTTGGGTATGGTGTCGTTTCCTGCAGCTGCAAAAAAGCGTAGCAACTGTGCTTCCTTCTTCCTTAATGATGCGTTGACGCTTCCACCCGGAGGAGCTGAAGCAGGCACCGCTTAATGATGCGTTGATGCTTCCACCCGACGAGCTGAAGCAGGCACCGCGCCAAAGGGCACCCCCAAAGAGACCTGCAAAGACTGCGTCGAAACCCGCACCGAAGGCTGCCAGCGCTGCAGCACCTGAAGAACCTGCAGCACCTGCAGCACCTGAAGCGCCTGCACCCTCACTGACCCCGGAACAGCAAGAACTCCTTGAGTTTGGGGTCCCGGCATAGAGACAGAGAATGGCTGAGTAAATCAAAAAATGAGACCCCCCCCCCCTAGGGGGGGTCAAATGGGGGTGACAAACACGATTTTTCAAAAAACTGGCGCAGAGGCCCCAAAGCCCCCGTAAACCCTCCAAACCCCCCCAGATCGGTCCGGAAACCCATCGAACCCCACTTTTCCACCATTCCGGGCACCTCAGGTGCCCGAATTGGGGTACCTAAATTTTGTGCCACCGTTTGGTACCGGACAGTGCCACTGTGTGGGAGGTTGGAAAAGAAAATGCCCCAACACACCACATCTGAGGGTTGCAATGCATGTTGCTTGCCAACCACGTCATCCGGTGGGTGTCAGGCGCTATGTAGGTGGCATGAGCCAGGTCTTCGATGTGTTCTGGCTTGTATATGTACCTCCCTGCCTGCGGCACAGGCACTGCCTTTGTCCCCCACACCAGCCACAGAGAGCGTATTGTACTCGGTCCACGGTTGCTGATTCATTGTGATGCGTTGTATCCTCGAGTGAACGTCACACACTAGTGGCACCACCACCCGCCATCCGAGAGCTGTATTGACTTTGCGCCCTTCCGTTGCATTCACCTCGCCACGCATATTGCACCGTTCAGTACCAGTGCTCTTGGGCCAGGCAAAGTAGACCGCAGCAACTACCAATTCTGGCACAATGGGTACCACGACAGCGCACTTCGTGTGTTCCCGGAATGTACAGCTCGTGTTGCAACAGTCGTTGTCAACACATCCCGGTTGTGGAGCACTGCTGCACAGGAATCACACGACCATCTGGACTTGTTCCGTACCTACAGGCAGCCTCCCGGTGCATGGTGGCAGGGAGGTACATATACAAGCCAGAACTCATCGAAGACCTGGCTAATGCCACCTACATAGCGCCTGACACCCACCGGATGACGTGGTTGGCAAGCAACATGCATTGCAACCCTCAGATGTGGTGTGTTGGGGCATTTTCTTTTCCAACCTCCCACACAGTGGCACTGTCCGGTACCAAACGGTGGCACAAAATTTAGGTACCCCAATTCGGGCACCTGAGGTGCCCGGAATGGTGGAAAAGTGGGGTTCGATGGGTTTCCGGACCGATCTGGGGGGGTTTGGAGGGTTTACGGGGGCTTTGGGGCCTCTGCGCCGGTTTTTTGAAAAATCGTGTTTGTCCACGTAAAAGGGTGGCATTTGACCCCCCCTACCCCCCCCCCCCCCTTTTCACTACGCACAAACTACGCAATATGGGGTCGTCAGGGGCACCAGACTGGGGTACTTTATTCATGGGTCTGCCTCTTGATTCCACTACACGCAACTCCTCCAAAATAAACCGCACTCTCTATACACAGCCAGAACCCCATAACCCCAGCACCCGCTCATCGAGGTGTGAAAATCGGCGGTGGTGTGAGGGGAAATGGGGGCGGTGGCGGTTTTCAAGGCCCCTTGTTGCTGTGTGCCAATGCCCAACGATGCAGGGGTGCCAACTGAAGCAATTTTGAACGATTTGAACGATTTTTGGCCGTGCTCGTCGCGTCCCCCGGTGAGGGGGGACGCTGTTTCGTGTTCTCCTTGCCGCACGGAGGCATTGCCTTACGTCGCCTCTTCCTCTTTTCCTTTATGGGCGGGTTAGTCTGGCTCAGAGGGCGGGACCGTGCTGATATGCACAGTGACGACTCTCCCTTTTTTTGTTGTGCCCGCCTCCTGCCGAGTCGTGGCTGCTGCCTCTCAGACTGGGGGCGGGCGGTCGCCGACGCTGACGCGCCTGGCGGCCCGTGGAAAGTGACGTGGGTCTGGGGGTGGGGGGGGGGGGGGGGGGTGCTGGGGTGTCAGGCCGAAGCCCTTGACCGCTGTTGATTTTTGCAGGTTTCACGAGATCAGGTAGTCCTTCTCGCTGTGCTCCGTCACCCCTGCCTCAGCCAGGTAGCGTAGGGCCCCCTTGCAGTTGTGCAGCAGCAGGTTGTGCACGTTTGTGGCTGTGAGGTGGTGTCGGGCTGACGCTGTCGCGGGACAGCCGAAGAATAGGTGCTTCAGCGAGACCCCAGGCGGGGGGCTGTCCGGCGCAAGCTTCAGGCAGGGTTTGCACGGTGGTTGTGCGCTGCCCGGGACGTCGTGGTCGTACACCAGGCGGTGGTGGTCGGCCCGGAGGCGGCGGATGGTGGTTTCCCCTAAGCGGGTAAGGCCCTCCATGCGGAGGTCAGGGCGCTGCAGTCGCGTCTCCCCGATTCCTGACCGATACGCGTACACGCTCTCTGTGCGGGGCAACGTGGTCCCGCTGTATATGTGTCGGCGGAGGGTGACACGGGCCGACGCGAGGCTGATCGGCTCCATCTGGGGCTTGAACGCACCGATCTGCGCCTGCTTGTCAGCAAGTTCGTTCCCTACCACCCCAACATGCGACGGGATGTAGCGGAGGTGGGTGGTGACATCGTATGTTTGGGCGAGCTTGCGCAGCCTCTGCCAGATGTCCCATTCGGTGGACCCCCTCGCTCGCTGGGGGCCGCTCAGCAGTGCATTCAGTGCGCTCTGCGAGTCGGTGAGGATGGCGACCGTTTCGCCTTGGGTTACCACGGTGCATAGGTGGGCGAGGGATTCTCTGATGGCCACCAGCTCTGCCTGGTAGCTGATGCAACGGAGTCCTGCCGGCCAGGCGAGCTTTTTCTTGAGGCGGCCCTCCGGCATGCTGTACACCGCTGCGCCCGCGCCGCCCTGTTGCTGCCGCGATGTGGAGTTGGAGACTGACCCGTCGGTGTAGACATGCCAGGCGCACGTCGGGAGGGCCTGGATGGTCTGCTCTGCCAGGTCCCGGAGGGTGTCTTTCGGGGTGGCGGCCTTCGGGGCGGTGAGCCCCGGCAGCGTCGCCAGGATGTGCACTCGTGGCAGCACCAGGTTCCATTCCCAGGGGGGGATGGGGTGTGCTGCATGCAGGGGGGCCAGCAGGGGGGTGCGCCCGTCGACCTTCGAGGATTTCACCAGACTCCGTGCCTGATGTAGCCAGCTGCCTCCCGTGTTCCCGGTATTTAGTTGCGCCCGGTATCCTGGGGAGTGGGGCACGCGGCGGAAGCGTTCGTGGTCTGTGCACACCGCAACCTTGAAGTCGAGGTCGAGGTCTCGTAGGTGTGATTCCCAGAGGAGCTTCGCCGTGCTGGTGTTCTTCATGCAGCCTGTGATAATCAGGGCTGCGGTGCGGTGGACATCTTGCAGGCGTTTGAGGTTCCTCGCGGTCAGGCCAGGGGTGTAAACGCTTGCGGCGTACATCAGGATGGGGTAGACATACGTCAGGTAGGCCTGGCGCAGCGTGTCTCCACTTGAGCCCCAGTCGGTGCCTGCCAACATACGCAGTATGCTCAGGCGTCGCATACAGGTGGTCACGACGTGGTCGACGTGGTCCGACATCGTGTAGCAGGCATCGATGTAAACCCCGAGGTATTTTGCTGTGGAGTCGTGCTGGAGGGGGGTGCCGTCTGGGAGCTCCATGCGCTTGTGCTCGCCCAGTGCTTCAGGCGTCGTTCCCATCAGCGTGTAGCAGCACTTGCTGGGGGAGAGCTGCAGCCCGTGGAGTGGGACTTCGGCGGCGAGTGCTGATATGACGCCCTGTGCGGTGCTTAGGGCGTCGGTGTAGGTGTCCCCGACGACGAGTACTGCAATGTCATCTGCGAACACCGCAGGGTGGACGTCCGGGGAGGCGGTGATGTGGAGGGCATACCCGGGTCCCAACCGAGAAAAAATTCTCACAAAAAAACCCGCCAACGCATTTTACATTGACAGCGACACGACACAGGCGCGTGTACAATGCGAACTTTGAACAAAAATGTACACAAACTGACTACTTGTCGAAGAAGGATGGTTGGAAGATCACGGGGTGGTGTGGGCGCAGCGGAGTATGCGGGCGGCCGCTGTACCCACGGACAAGTGTTCGGCTGCTCCGCCACAGCATCGGTCTGCTGCCACCTGACCGCAGCAAACGTGCACAGCAGGCCGGCAGATGCGTCAGTCCCCTCGACTAGTCCAGGTACGCGTATGCCGTACGCACTTTCTGAAAAACTCGCTGCACATAGTGGGTGGCTGAGCCCCGGATTTTGCTCTTGCCTTCACAGATGGTCCCTTGCCGCACACTGGCGAGTTACACACAAACACATGCAAGCATACTGCAAAGGCTTAGCCATGTAAGTCATGGCCGTCTCCTGTGTTACACAGAGTCCCGAACGCACGCGCCGTACGCGTACGCACGCCACCACTGGACAAGTCGGGCCCCCAACCCTGCCACTCTGCCACATCTCCCACCCACCTCCACAGTTTACAGTCGTGAAGCTTCCGGGAAGGGCCTGTTCCCAAAGGGGAAGCTTGACATCAAACTCGCCGGGCCACACTTCAAGAAACCCGAGACCATCCTGAAGAGCAGGACGAAGGGGAAGGGCTCCACCACACCGCGCCGCACGGGGTCGTCACCGAATCGGCCCACTCGTCGGGTCGCCAAGTCGATTTTCAATTCGATGCCGAAAGGCAGATATGCACTCCAGGATTCGGTAGTCGGGAGCCCCGACAAGTCGGTCTAGTCGGCGGCGACGAGTCGCCGATCACTGCGTCGTGAAAGGAATAGTTGTGGAGGGGAAGCTCAAGCCTTCGAGGCAGAGGTAGCCGTCACTTCTTGGCGGGAGAATGACTCGCCAGGTACGTTTTTCCGTTTAGCAATGGCAAGCCCGTGTGCAGTGCTTAGAATACACACCGAGATGAAAGTTGGCAGCGTCCGGAGGGACTGACAGCATTGCCAAGAGGGGCCTGATGTGAGACTGAGGGAAACAGGGGGCACGGAACCTGGGCCCCGAACGAGTAGAATCCAACTGTGGACCGAGTCGTCAGAATGCATCCAAAGAGCCGGCGACGAATGATCCCCACCTGGGGCCGGGAGTACAGGCGCGTGTAAGCTCGCCCTTGTGTCAGCAGAAGAGCACTTGTGTTGTGCGCCAACTCGGGGAAAACAAAAACAACACTCCGCGGCCTGTGGAGGTTGCAGTTGATATCCAAAACCTGCCTAGTAGGCTGATCTTCTTGACATTGGCAGGATACAAATCACGCTGACTGCAACAACAGGTGACAAATGTTCCAAATCCGTTGGGGGACTTTGCTTAGAAGAGCGGAAAAGTGAGTCGCCTCGCACGGGATGGGGGCAGACTGACACATAACAACAGAGTCAACAGAGACAGGGAGCAAATGAGACAACTCCGTGGTGTGGATATGACGAGCAAAGTGTGACACGCCCACAGCGATGTTACAAATCTGTCGTGGACTTGTAACAAATGTGACAAATAGCGCAAATGTTACAAATGTTACAAATCCGTCGTGGACTTGTAACATTTGGGTTCGTTCATAAACACCCCCCCCCCCCAGATTGGGCCTTTTAGCCATTTTTGGGCGAAAATTGGGAAAAATCGCATTCACCACCCTCGCAACCACCCTCGAGGTGGGAAAACAGGTTCGGGGGCACTTGGGAGGTCTTTTTCCGGCCATTTTTGTGCAAAAGACCCATAATCATGAGGGGAATGTATCATTTTTCCACGCTCCATTAGGCCGTCTCTGCGACTCTCCTGCCTTCTGGTATTTACCCGGACCAGAGCACATGTCATCCACGAGGGAACCAGGGACTCCTTTGATAGGGGCTTCGTTCGTTGCGCCTCCATTGACGTCGATACAGTTGCCAGAGTTGCGCCAGAGTGTCAGACCCCTAACAAAAGTCAGAATGAACCATCAGAGTGGAGCAAATCCTGCAGTTCCTCCCGACGTGTGGTGGTCCTACTGGCTGCGGCAGATGTTTTCACTCCGTCTGGGGGCTGCCCTCCCGAGTGCAGTAGCCACCAGTCGGATGGCCTTGTGTGACACATGTAATTGGTCGTCGAGCTGTGCAGATGATACCCGTCTTTCACCACACTCGTCCGCCACCGTCTGGTTATACCAGACAGTGTCCTTCCAAAGCTGCAATGAGCCCAGGTAGATGCCTGATTTGCGGGACCCTCATTTGTGCATCCGAATCAGCACACCGTCGAACACTGGTTCGTATCGATGTTGTCCTCTGTGAATCGTAGTGGGTCGACCGCCGGGGCTCACGCTTGCCTCGAGAACACCCTGTACCTACGGGCATGTTACACTCTTCTGACTATCCGTCATCCCGGAACCCGTGGACGATGTGGCGTTTGCTCTCCAGGTTGAAGTCCTGTCATCTGCTGAATGATGCTCGGTGCCAGCATACCGAGACACTGACTACGACCACTCCGCGAGCAAGCTGATCCCTCATCTGTTTCGTCGAACGAAGACTTACGCCGATTTCGGCAGCTCTTTTGTGATCCGGTACCAGGCTCGCGAGAAGGTATTTTTCCCCATTTCTCGTGCCAATGAGAGAGCAAAATGGACTCCTGGGTCCCCCGTGGCCCACCCGGACCCCCCGAAGTGCAGGTGGGGGGCAGACGAGGGTGGTGAATGCGAGTATTCTGGGGCCATCCAGGGGGTCGCCGGTCGGCAAAAATAAAATTTCAAGTCCACGACGGATTTGTAACATTTGTAACATTTGCGGCATTTGTAACATTTGTTACAAGTCCACGACGGATTTGTAACATTTGTAACATTTGCGGCATTTGTAACAAATGTTACAAGTCCACTACGGATTTGTAACATTTGTAACATTTGCGGCATTTGTAACAAATGTTACAAGTCCACGACGGATTTGTAACATTTGTAACATTTGCGCTATTTGTAACATTTGTTACAAGTCCACGACGGATTTGTAACATTTGTAACATTTGCGGCATTTGTAACATTTGTTACAAGTCCACGGCGGATTTGTAACATTTGTAACATTTGCGCTATTTGTAACGTTTGTTACAAGGCCACAACGGGTAAAATAGGTGAAAAAAGTGAAAAACCGTTTTTTGACCCAAAAAATGGCATTTCCTGGGGTGCGACCAATTGCGACCAGACCCAAATATGCCCAAAAAACATATTTTTGGTGGGCTGGGTCTCGCATTCACCTTGTGTAATTCTAAATAATTTTTGTCTCACCAAAACCCCTAACGTTGGCACCCCTACAACGATGAGACACCCGTTTGTCTTCGGGTTGTTGGCGCGCCGCCACGTCCGGCACACCCCACTCACACACCCTAGCAGGGAGAGAGTGGCAGGGGCAGCTTTCGCTCAGAAATGCAGAGAAGTGAGGAAGGTGAATCGCCTCACAAAACTGGCTGCAACGTGACACAGTTTGGCACACAGTGGCACAGAGCGAAGTCCCCCAGGGGCAGCTTTCGGTGGAGAATGCAGAATAAAGGGGTGATCTCACCGCACACACACGTGAATCTTTTTATATTAGTGGTGACACACACCAAGCTCTTGCTTTTGATGTGATCTCCACTGTCACCTCACACACACACATAATGATGTTGGGGTGTCTGTTTTCCGCGTGGCTTTTTGTGCTCAGCACATCAACAACAACTTCAGAGTGGCATGGCCCTCTGGTGGGACGGGTTGCACACTCCGACAAGCCGGGCGAAGCTGATGGCTGAGGGGGCGGGGGGGGGGGGGGGGGGAGTCCGGAAAAGAAGGGTGTGGGCACGGTGGGATCTTGTAAATTTTACATGTATAACTACAAGTATATACATGTATTATACATGTATAATACTTGCATGTCAACTATTATACATGTATAATACATGTATATGCCTGAAATATACATGTAAAATACATGTATATCAAGTAAAAATACAAGTATAATACTTGCATGTCAACTATTATACTTGTATTTTTACTTGATATACATGTATTTTACATGTATATTTCAGGCATTTACATGTATTTTACATGTATAATACTTGTCATGCAAGTATTATACATGTAAAATACTTGCATGACAAGTAAAATACATGTATAATACTTGCATGACAAGTAAAATACTTGCATGCAAGTAAAATACATGTATTTTACTTGCATGCAAGTATTTTACTTGTCATGCAAGTATTTTACATGTATAATACTTGCATGACAAGTATTATACATGTAAAATACATGTAAATGCCTGAAATATACATGTAAAATACATGTATATCAAGTAAAAATACAAGTATAATACTTGCATGTCAACTATTATACTTGTATTTTTACTTGATATACATGTATTTTACATGTATATTTCAGGCATATACATGTATTATACATGTATAATAGTTGACATGCAAGTATTATACATGTATAATACATGTATATACTTGTAGTTATACATGTAAAATTTACAAGATCCCACCGTGGGGCGGTTGGGGGGGGGCGGGGGGGGAATACCGTGTAGGAGTGTTTTCTTTGTGGGTTCAACAAAACAAATCAGCGAACGGAACGGAGTGGATGTAAAAACGGAGCCAGGGGAAACAGCGCCTTTTTTTTCCCCCCTTTGAAAAATGAGCCGCAGCATGCTGCCCCGATGGGGGAGGGCGGGACCAGGGGGTCGTTTTTTTGTTAGAGAGAGGATATCGTGCCTGCGTCGCGTCCTGTCAGTCAGGAGCTGCTGGTGGGGCTCGCGCAGCAGGACAAGTGGATCGGGAGGCACAGCCTGAGCACTGGGGCATTGCGCCTCGCTATGGAGGAGAAATGCCTGAGGTGCATCGCGCTATGACTCTCGCGCATTTTGCATTCCACTGCTGACTGCGCTGCTGCCATGCCAGAGCAGCAGTAACCTCCTAACCCAGGGCCCAACAGGCAACTACGCATCAGTGGCTCAGCAGGTGGGGGCGGGGGGCTCCCGGAAGGCTTTCTTATTGAAAGGTCCGAAGAAATAGGATAGGTGATATTGGCTTTGTTTCGCCAAAAAAACCCCTTGGCAAAAAAACAATACGGCAGAAAACAAAACAACAAGACACCCACACAGCCTTGCTGCGGAGGTTGGCGAACCGCCCACTCCCACCCCCCCCCCCCCCACCCCCCCGCACCCCCCTCCCAACGATGGGTTCGTTTCAGTCTACTATGCATGTTTTCGTTTTATGTTCTGGGGGAGGGAGCGAGGGGGGGGGGGGATACTGGAACCGGCCTCCGCAATGTGTTAGTGCAACCGGAAAATCAGTTTTTTTTGTGGTGTCGACAATCACATACACCGCGAGAGCTAGGCTACTGCACAGGGTATGATTTGTCTCATTGAATCATTTTTTTGGGGGGACAATCGTCTTTTTTGCGCGGAGGCGGTGGGTCTCCAGCAAATCACACAGGGGTGGTGGAGAGAGAGGGGAGTGAGGGGGGAGGGGGAAAGGCGGTTGCAATCCCGCCTGCCGGACGGGCAGGCGACGCAATCACAATAACACAAAGAGTGCTGCTTGATCAACCACGAAGGGGGCACGGAAGGGGTCACGCAAAGGGAAAAGGGGGAAAATGGAGAGGACGGGGGTTTTACGGCAACCACGGAAGGGCGTAAGATAATTCGGCCGGGGAGGTGGTGCAGAGAGGGGAGTGGGGGTGTGGGAGGGCAAATACCTGTTGAACAGATTTTCAATTTTTTTGTGACAACGTGTTGAATCCACGCGGGTCAATTTTAGTTTTATTGTGTAGCCTCATGCAATGAAGGAGGAAATGGAACACGGAGAAAGCAGGTCATTCGAGTTTACGGCACGCGTAGTGCCGTAATTGCAGAGCCACATCTCACCTCATCACAGGTCGAGGTGTGTGCGTTTCACCACAACCTCTCCCCTCCCCATTCCCCCGTGTTGAGTGACATGTGTCGATAGTGTTCCATTTTTGGAAGGTATTGCAGCTCCAGCCCCCGCACACCCCCACCCCCCACCCCGTTTCCCACGTCGGGCTCTGGACTCTGCGGTGATTTTTGTATTAGACTTTTCCACTGCGGCAGCGCCGAGGGAAACCCAAAAAAACCCCCAGAAGGGAGGTGTTAGTGGCCCTTGGAAACCAACAAAATCATCAACAGAGCCCGTTGGCCCTCTCTCTCTCTCTCTCCCTCCGACACCCAGCTCCAAACATACACTTCGCTCCGTTGATGCACCGACACCCCTACCACTCACAGCCATCCGTGGAAAATTTAAGTCCATTCGTGTGGAACGCAAACAGAAACGCACATACCGCGCCCAGCCTGTTTTGAAACCCATTTGAACTGAATGATCCCAAAACCCAAACATCTGCCCTGGAAACGTCCTACGATTCGATTTCAATCATTTGTTCGACAATACACCCCCCCACCCCTCCCCTTTCTCCCACCTCATCAGTTCGTTCCCCTCTAAGAAAAACAGTTGCTAATGCATGTATGAATACACAGGTGAAACCATAACGGCGGTACATTCGAGCCAAGCCGAAGGTGACACCTTACACCTCACACCTCTCCAACATCAAGAAAACCTCCGTATCAGCTCGCAACCTTCGCACTCATCACAGCGTGGAACGCCGCGACTATCTCGTGGATGACACGTAGCATGTCGGGGAGCGACTGCGGGTCGTAAGAAGGCTCAGCGTATGTCCCCTTCTGCTCGTCATCCAGGTCCACCTCGTCACCCCCTTTGACATCCTTTGCAAAGGCCTCGAGCACCTCCTCGGGAGTGGGGCGGTCTGCCGGGTCGCGCGCCAGCATCGACAGCAGGAGTTCGACATCCCGCTTTGCGCACATCTTCAGAGAGCTGCGGAGGAATTCGTCTGCCTTCTTTTTACTCATCTTCTTGAAGGCCACTGTATCCTCATGCGTGTCGAAGAGGCTCTGGTGCATGCGCAGTTCGGCCAGCAGGCAGCCAGCCGCGAAGATGTCGAAGGGCTGCGTGTAACACGTCTCGTCGTCCACCACCTCCGGTCCCCGGTAGCCCTCCGTCGCAACCTGGGAGATGGGTGTCATGGGGCGGACCTGATGCTCTTTGTCTGCGGCACGCACGCTGCCCAGGTCGATCAGGGCAAGGTCTTTCATGTCGGCTGAGACGACGACATTCTCCGGCTTCAGGTCGCGGTGGAGGCCGCCCCGCCAGTGGAGGTCCTGCAGCGACTTGGCGAGCATGTATCCGACCCGCCGCCAGTCGGCGACGCGGAGTGTCTTGCGACGCTCGACAAAGGCGTCGAGGCTGGTGTCGTATTTCCGCAGGACCATGTAGAGGAAGGCCTGTGTGGTGTCCGACGTGGCCTGGTGCATCCAGCAGTCCAGGATAGGGCACACCCCGTGCGACCCAGCGCAGGCGAAGAAGGCGAGGTTGTGGAGCTCGCGCAGGGCGGACTCGGCGTCGACCACGTTGCGGCAGTGGATGCGCTTCACGGCGACTTCCTCCTCGCCGCGCTGCGCCGTGCAGACGACGCCGAACGACCCTTTCGCAAGGTACTCAAATTCGGTGTACTGTGGGGTGGGGGTGGGGGTGGTGGTTCCTACGGAGAGCAGACCAGCACCTTTCTCTTCTCGTGTTCTTTCCCCGGTGGAGTGCAGTCAGCAAAACAAAGGCTGGCTCTTTTCTTCCGTGTGGTGAGTGAAAGCAGCGGGGAGATACACACACAAAACCCCCCTCCCCCTCCTCGATAGGGGGTGGCAACGCCGACACCGACACCACGTAGCAGCAGTGGCGTACCTGGGGGGGTGCGTGGAAGATGTAACCTTCTTCAGTATCGCAGCTGCGCTCGTGCATGACGGAGTGCTGGCGGAAGGAATGCGAACGGGTCGGGGTTGCTGTCGGGGAGGCGGAGTGGTCGCACGACAGCAGGGACACGGCGGGGGACCCGCTGCTGCCGCTTCCTTTGCGCTGCCGCTTTGTCGCCTGCACGAACTGCTGCAGCCGGTCACTCGCAAGCAGCACCCCATCTTCTGCATACGCCGTCACAATGTCCTCAGACTTCCGCTTGCCTTTCATTGTGTCTGTCGATATGTCAATGATCTGAAGGGCGTGGGTGTGGGGTGAGGAGTGAGGAGTTCTTCGGCAGAAGGGCACCTGCCGTGTTCATGTCTGCAGTGCGCACACCCTGAACACGCGACAACATCGTGGGACCACCTCGAGGTAGACAACCACAAGGGTGGGGGCAGTGTCGGTGGTGTGGTCGGTGCTCTGACGTCTCCGGATTGCCTCGTGTGTCATGAATAAGGGGGATTTCGTGAGCACCAGGCCTCGCGGCATCTTTTCCCCCCCGCGCACTAAAGTGTGCTGGAACAAACAAAACAATAGCCGCGCGGCACAACGTTGGAAGCCCCACACACTGCAAGGTATCCCGGAAGGGGCCTCCTTGCGTGTATGCATGAGGCACACTTGACATGCCCACTGGCCACCCCTCCGCAGCACATGGGATGCCCGCTGATGAGGGGCACCTTTGTTCTCACACCCGGCTCGGCTCGTGCGTCGAGCAGCATGGCAATGCTGCAGAACACCACAGCAGCACGCAGGCCTTTGTTTTTTCCAACATCCCTCCAAAGGGCAACAGGGGCTGCACCCTGAGGCCCAGGCGGGCATTCTGATGTGACGTGAATGTACAACAGGCTGGATGGGCGGTGGGTTGTGTCCTGAAGCAGCTCGAATCGAGACACCCACTCATACAATGTATTATGCACGATGCATCATGCCCTCCGCACTACAATAGGCTTGAAGCTGGACCGGCGGCGGTGATTTTTGGGTGACCGGGCCAGAAGCGGGGCTCGGCCCTGCGGCGACGGCCTGCCCCCCGTGTTAGGCGACCGGGGCACCAGGGGCGGGGTGGGGGCCTTGACGGCGGGCGACGCGTGGCTGTCTGGGGTCCCCTTCACCACGAGGCACATCGTGACCTGCTGCGCGAAGCACCCCGCCTTCAGCACCTCCTGCACCTCGGCAGGGTCCGACACGCCCGACAGGGCGGCGAGGCACCTCCCGGGCGACCGGATCGCAAACCCACCCTTCGTCACCGCGTCGAAGAAGAACCGGTTCTCCGCCGCATCGCAGAACTCACCCACCTCCGCCGCAACGTTCTCTGTGTACCCGCTGATGTAGCTCCCCACCTGGGCCAGGTCCGCGAGGCTCTTCTTCTTCGGGCAGGGGGGGGAGTAATACGACGGGGCAGCCACCGCGCGTGACCTGATCAGCCCCTGCACCAACGGCGAGTCGCACGGCGCGTCGTCCCCACCACCCCCATCGGACGCCGCGGCGTCAGCAGCGGGGGACAGCGCTGAAAACGGCAGCCACGCCATGCCGCCGCTGCCCTCAAACTCGACATGCGCCACCCGGTCCTTCCGGACCACACCCTTCACCACACACCGCCTTGCCGAACAGGCCTCCGCCTCACGCAGCAGCCGGGCTGCGCGCGCGTCGCTCCCCCCCGCGCCTGCCCTCCCACTCACGCAGGCGTGCATCACAGAGTTCTTCATCATGCGGCGCAGCGTGGCAGCATCTGGCATGACGAGCATCAGATCCCCTGGAACCGGTTCTGCCGAGGCGATGCCTGGGAGTGCGATGCGGCTGCGCCCGACGGTGAGGCGGGAAGCGATCCTCTGCAGCAGCATGCGCCCATCCCGCAGCCGGGTGCGGCGGGAGCGGTTGAGGTCGCGGAGCCTGGCCTTCAGGGCCTCGACGTGCATCTCGCATATCCGCTTCGCGTGGAATTTCACGCGGGATTCGATATAAGCCTCGTCCCTCTCCGACTCCGGCACCATCTCCAGGGCTGAGCGTATCGCCTCGTCGGCATTAATCTCCTCCTCCACAGCGTCTTCCACGCCATCGACCTCCCCAGGCTCGCCCAGGTCAGCTTCGCTGCCTTCGCCATCCTGATGCTGCTGCTGCTTCTGGCCCCCAGCCCCGAGGGATCGCTGCCTCCCCCGTACCACGGGGGGTTTGCTGGGGCGGATCTGCAGCATCGACGACGGGGTGTCCTGCCTGCTCTGCGATTTCCCGGCGGATGCCGTGGCAGCAAGGGGGTCGGTCGGCGTGGCAGGGAGGTGCAGCGGCGCCGTGGATATGCTGGTGCCCCGCCGGATGACGAGCCGCACGTCCCCCGGGCGGATCAGCTTCGGCTGCAGCGACTGCCGGCTCCCCGCAGAGCCGTGGGGCGAGGCGGGGGGGGGCAGGTCGGCAGAATCCACCTGCTGCGGGGTTCGCGCAGCAGAGCAGCCCTCCCCGCCCAGCCCCAGGAAGCTCACGCTCTGCCGCTGCCTGCGTGATGTGGCGGTGCCGCCGCCGCCGCCTCCTCCGGCACCCTTCTCCGCAGTCAAGGGCACGGGAGGGGGAAGCCCCACAGCCACAGGGGGGAATGGAGTGTTGTCCGCATCGGAGGCAGCAGCAGCAGCAGCAGCAGCAGCATCCCCGCCACTCTGGGGTGGATCGGCAGATGCGTCGGGGAGGATACCGTCGGGCGCGACACCAGGCGCGCTGTCGGTGGGGGTGGGACCATCACCACCGTCACCACCGCCATCACCGTCACCCGGTTGGTCGGGGGGGCAGGAATCTTCCTCCCCGAGCTCCAGCTGCGGCTGTTGTGCCACCGCCTCGGAGTCTGGCAGGCTCCGCACGCTCGGCGCGGCACTGGGGGTGTGCTGCCCAGCCGTCGTGCTGTCATACCCGTGATGCATCTCGCCCACCTTGGGCAGCGTGATGGTCTCCCGCCCCTCCTCGCCATCAGCACACCCCACCCCAGCCCCCGCCGCACCGCCCTCCCCCTCCTCCGCCATCCCCCCGCCGGGCCCAGACCCACCCCCCATGCCATGAGGGGTTGGGCCCTGAGGGCTATCGCCGTCAGCAGCAGCAGCAGAGGCATCACCCGCCTGGACTCCCTTCTTCTCCCGAGAGATATTCAGCCTGGTTTTGAAGAGCCCGACGCACCGCATCACCCCGGTTAAGGCATCGCTGAATGAGGGGGCGGGTTTGGGGTTGGATGGGGTGGAGCTGCCGGGTTTCTTCCGGCGTTTCCGAAGGCGCTGCCGGGGTGCGGTGGTGCTGCATGGGGCGCCGTTCGCCCTGCCCCTCCCGGGTTTTCCGTTTTCTCGAGGCGCTGGGGGCACGCCCGGGGGTGTCGGAGGCAGCGCGAGGGACACCGGGGGCGCGGGAACAGCACCCACAGGAGGGGCAACCCCTGCGACCCCCTCTGCCGCGGGCCCCGTTTCCACCGCAGGCTCAGCCGGCGCCTCTGGGGGGGTTGCCCCCGCCCCACCGCCGCACCCATCCGGCAGCCCCGCTGCGGGGGGGGACGGGGGGCAGGACGACGCAGGGGTGGAGCAGGGGGACATGGAAGAGACCCCGAACGCCCCACCACCACCCCCCTGCGTGGGCACGGAGGAGGGGGCGGCGGTGGAGGCGGTGGCTGATGCGCTGCGACGCCCCTCCTCCCCGGCGCTGCCGGGGGTGGGGGCGGAGGCGGAGGCATCGCCTCCCTGCAGGGAGGGGGTCCTGCCACCCCCTCCGCCAGGTTCGCCGCGTTCACAGCGTCGTTCAGCAGCGCCAACCCCGGGGGGGGTCCCGCCGCCCCCTCCGGTGGTGCTGCCGGGGGTGGAGGCGGAGGCATCACCTCCCTGCCCGGAGGGGGTCCCGCCACCTCCGGGGTTTCTGGCGGCGCTGCCGCTGCGGGGCGACGGTGTGTTGCTGCCATGCGATTCGGAGGCGGAACCCCCTGCACCGCTATCTGTTTCCACCCGCGGTGGTGGTGGCGGCGGCGGCGGCGGCGGCGGCCGTGCCGGAGGTGCGGTTTCCCCATCGGCAGTTCGGGGGAGCGCCTCACCTCCACTATGCGCCAGAGAGGCACCGAAGGGGTCAGCTGTGTTGCCACTCCCGCTGACGTTGTTGCTGCTGCTTTCCTCCGCGACTGCAAACCTCGCAGAGAGGGACTGTTCGCGGAAGTCCGACAGCTCGTCCTCCTCCTGCGGCACGACAAACCCATCCAGCGATATGTTGCTGAACCGGGGGATCGCCACCACATCGCTCCCAAGCGAGGGTGTGCTCACCGCAGCCTCCTCGCCGATGTCTTCGGGGTCGAACATAAAAGTCGGCTCCTGCAGCAGGCTGTCGAGGGGATTGAATGAGATGCGGCGGGTCTGCTTCGCCTTGTCGAGCCGGTTGATAAGATCGCTCTCCACAGCCTTGAATGCATCCACCACCTTGTCGCTCCGGACCCCCCAAGCGACAATTCGGAACAGCAACCGGATATATGTATGCCTTGCAGCATGGTATTGAGCCTCTAATGCCGCAAAAGCCTCTATCTCGTATGTGTCGACAATGCCTGCTACGTCCTGCAGGCGGCACAGCTCATCCCTGAGCCTTCCTATTGGGCAGAGCCTTCGCTGCCCCACCGCAGACCTGGCGTGTGGGGCTCGCTTCCCGTCGACGACTTTCTTCTGCAGGAGCATCAGGTCCGTCTCCCTGATGATGTTCGCAGCCTCCGTCAGGATGCGCCCGGTGCCCATCCCGACAGACCCAGCGCCGGTGCCCACCCCATGGTACACGGTGGAGGGCATTGAAGTGCCGGTGGGGGTCAGAGAGCAACGCGTCGGGGGGTATTGAAATAGGGGGGAGAGAATAAAAAAGACAAGGCTGTTGTTTGTGCGCCAAATGAAAAAGGAAGCGCAAGGATGGTCACCCCTTCACTCCGTTGGGTCCGAAACGCGTCGAGGGGGGTGCGGTGGTGTGGGCTAGTGCAAAATCGGGTGGGGTACAAGAGACAAGGAGGGGTGCAACGCCGGAACGGTTGGGCGCGGGGGGGGGGAAGGGGGGCAGGGTGAGTGAGGTGGGGTGCATGGCTTTCTAGCCATCCATGGTGTGGGGAGGGGAGGGGGGTAAGGGTTTCGGTCCTGGAGGGGCGGTGGTGTGTGTGTGTGATGTCAGGGTGTGTGAAGGAAAGGTGTCAAAGCGGCACAGAGTCTTGTCACAGAGGAACGGATTCGACGATGTATAATCTGGAGAGGTTGGGATGCTTCTGGTCGACGTTTTAGAGTCCCGGATTCAGCCAGATATAATGGAGTTCTAAATAGAGTGCAATTGGAGTCGGGACAGGGGCCGGAGCTGATCCCAAGCCTGCATCAAGGCTTCAAGAGCCCTGGCAGGGGGGCCGCCCCAGTGCCGCAGCTCAGGCGAAGACGCTGGATTCAGACCTCCAACCTGTGACACCACCTCCCCTCACAGACATGATTTGCTTCAAGGCTGGGCATCGACGAGCACCTGTCTGAGCGCCTCGACATGCCGGACATGTGGGGTTGATCGAGAGCTTCAACGTGGAGATGAACCGGCGTCGTTGCGGAAACCTGGGGCGATTGCTGCAGGACAAATCGGCGAATATTAAGAACAACTTCAAGAATACCGTAGAGGTATTGTGCGTGTGCACATGCGTCTCATCAACGCCATCATGAACACCATCATCAAACACGCAACCGCAGAATGGGACGCCTACGTGGCGGTCATAACCGAAGCCCCGCGTGCCATGCCGGTGGATCCCGGGCATCTTCCGGACGCCGCAACAACCAGCGCCGAACTCGCTTGTTGAGAAGGCCCCGGCAGGGCTGCATCCTTCCGCCAGCCACAACGGCACCCTCTAAATAGACCCTACGTAGACCAGAAGGTCTCAGGGAGAAGAGCAAAGACGTGTGGGTGGGTGGGTGGGTGGGTGGGGGATCGAGGAGAACATTCGCATCCGTCATTGTACCCCCCTCCCCCCTTGCAGCAGACGCAGTGCTGCACTGCACAGACCTCTGTAGGTGCGGGACGCCACCCCTCCGCCCTGCCCACATCCTCACATCCCACTTGAGACCCTCTATATTGTGCGGCGTTGCAAATCAGAAGCAGGACGGGCTGGAAAAAGGGAGAGGGGGGGGGCATTTGCCTCTCACGAGGACATACCCCAGACACCCTCCCCTCTCCTCCCCTCCTCCCGTTGTAGCAAACAACCCTCTCCCGTTCTTCTCTGCCAGAAGCCAAAAAAATAACAATAACCGTGAGGCCAGAAGAAAAACCCGAGACAACAGACCTCTCTCGCTGGAGGGGGCTGCTCCGAGCACGGCCGAAAAAAAATCGTTCAAAATCGTTCTAAAAAAGATGTCGAATCTCTTCCACCTCACATGTCGTATGGGTCCTTGCGTGCCTGCATCGCTGTTGCGAGGTCTGCGAGCCGCTGGAGGACTTTCTCCCTGAACTCCGTGGAGGAGGATGTGAGCGACGCGATTGCAGCCTCGCGCGCGGGGGACTGCGGCCCGCGGGACAGGCACTCCCAGTCGAACCCGAGGAGGCAATCTGTTGTGGAGACCGACACCGAGGCGACGCTGGCCATCCCCTTCGCGTCCGAATCCCCCGGCCCGCGCAGCGCCGCAACAGCCGGGGCGAGGTGCCGCGCGATCGACACAATCGGCATCGACATGTCCCCCGAATCCTGCAGCTTCGCGATGCCGTTCCCCAGCGCCTGCACCAAGGAGGGGTGCGTGACGAGGCACCCCGGCACCACCTCCTCCCAGTTGACAACCAGCCTCGCCAGGAAAGCATAGCACTGGGGCGACACCCCCTCCAGCACATCGATCGCCAGCAGATGCTCCGCCACCGCCAGCGCCGCCCAATGCCTGCAGCCCAGCTCCTGCCCCGCGAAGGCAAACGCCGCAACAAGGTACACCGCAGGGTCCGCAATATCGACAGTCGTGTGGGTCTCCACCAAGGTGGAGATCCACTGCTCCGCTGCCTCCTTCGGGAAAGACCCGACGGGGTGCGCCGCGCTGCAACCCCCACACCTCCAGGTAAATCCAGCGGAGGGCTGGCCGAACTCAGCTGGGGTGGGGTGCGCAACACCGCCCGGGCAGCCATCCGCCCCGCAGGAGACACCCCTCGCCGGATCGGGCTGCAAACACCTGGGGCAGACGCAGCGGAACCTCTTGTCCCTCATCAGCTCCTCATACCTCCGCTGGTAGGACAGCTGGTTGGAGTAGGCGATAGTCAGCTCGTCCCCTTCGGAGATGTGGGAGATTGCGCGGAACACCGCATGTGACCTCCCAGGCTTTGTGTCGTACCTCATGTTGGGCTCACAGGAGTGGTTGATCAGGCTTCCGAGGATGAAGAGCGCCCTGTGGTCCTCCTCGAATGCGGTGTACCCCCAGCAGTTCACCTGGATCACTTCGGACCAACGCTTCAGCCAGGACGGGGGCGGCTTGGCGTCCGGCTCGACAGATTCCGGGATGGTCACCCTCTCCGCAAGGTGCCCCTGCAGGAAGTTCGCCATGTTGGCAACCCGCCTGTCGGGGTCACGCCACACCTCCTCCGCCACCTCCATCTCCGCCCCGCCCTGCCAGACGAGGAGGGGCTCCTCGGTCCACACGATCTCCCCGGGGGTGTAGTCGCGTGTCGCTGCCAGACCCCTCCCCCTCGGCTTGGGGTGCTCCACAATGCGGACCTCACAGTCGATCGCCATCGTCTCCACCTCGTCATCCCGGCATTCATACTCCCTCACCTCCCCTGGGAGAGTTGTGCGGCATCCGCTGAACAGCGACCCGCATGGCGGAGCAGGCCCATTTTTTTTCCGGAGGAATCGCGGGACTGCCTCAGCTGCCGAGGGCTCGACGTGGAAGATGGCGTGTGCGGCAGACTCTGGGAAGGTGGTGGATTTTCCAGAGGGGGTGGCGGCCAGGGTGTCGAACAGCTCGGCGTCGACGGAGGGTTTGACGTCAAGCGTGATGGGGAGGAGGGCCGAGAGATGCGCAATGATGTCGTCTGCGCTGCGCTGCGTGCATTTTATGAGGAGGAGTTTGTCGCCCGCGGTGGGGGCGAACAGGCCCTGTGCGGTGTAGTAGAATGCGTGCGTGATGTGCCCGATCTCCAGCTGGTCGAAGGGGAGGCGGGTGGCTGTGTCGCAGACGCAGAGGCGGTCGTCCGTGAGGGCGGCCGCGCAGGCCCTGCGGAGGCCTTTAGAGGTGGCGACGTCGCATGCGAATGTCACGACTATCTCCTCCGCCTCCCGCAGCCAGTCGTCTTCGTGGGTGGCGGTCTGCCAGCCCAGCGCGTCCGGTGCCATGGGCAGGTCGGAGGTGGGGTGGTGGGGTGCCTGGTGGTGGTGGTGGTGGTGGGGGTGGGTGAGGTGAGAGGTGTTAGCGGACGAAAATGTGCTTGTTTTGTGCAACCGGAACATACATGCCGCTTATTCCGACCAAAAACGGCCAAAAACGCGATTCTTATACAGCCATCCGGTTAAATAGTGCCCATTTCCAGGTTTTGCCCAATTCTAAATACCGTATTCGTAAAAATACTGGAACGGAATAATGTTCCAAGTTCCAGCCGAGACCCCATTTGTTCCAGTTATTTTCCGTTCCAGAATTGTTCTGGGGGGTCTGCGCGGACTTGGCCGTTTTCTGGGAGTCGGGTACTTTCCCAAGGGTATGCTGGGCCCACCATCCTCCACCATGGCATGGGTGGGGTGAGGTGGGATTTCGGACATGTGCCCGAAAAACTGACAAGTACCCGCCAATTTCCCCCATATTCTAATACTGGAACGGAAAAATACTGGAACGGAATAATGTTCCAAGTTTCGAAAACTCGGGTTTGTTCCAGTTATTTTCCGTTCCAGAAAAAATCCGTTCCAGCATTTTTCCGTTCCAGTATTTTTCCGAATACGGTAGTACAAATTTACCCACTTTTTTGGTCCAGGAGTTCCTTCACGCACACCGTTTTTTTGCCGCGGTTTCCCGTCTTCCCAGCTTCCGACGGTTGTTTGCGACCCCCCCCCGCCCTCCTCCCACACCATGAATCTAGAAAAAATCAAAAAGCCTGAACGGTCTTCATACCCAACACCTCCCCGGCACCACGAATCTAGTTCTAGTCGTGCAGCACCGATCACCAGGAGAACACGCAGGCTGTGCAGACTCAGGCACAGCCTGAGTCTGCACAGCCTGCGTGTTCTCCTCGTCACAATCAAAATCGCTGTCGTAGTCGGTGTCGTTGCCAACACCGAGTGGCCTCTCGTCATTTTCCCGAACGTACATTGCAAAGTGCACCTTCTGTGAGGGTCTCGCAGACGGGTTGTTGGTGGTGGTGCTGCGGCAGGACGTGGGAAGCAAAACAGGACGAGACATTTGCGCTGGATGGGCTGAAGGACCTCGCGGATCTCACCACGACCAAAAAGGTGAAGTGCAACACCTGCGGCTGGGAGGCCACTTCAAAGCTCGCTGCTTGCCGCTTCGCAGAAGTTCTCTTCGGGGTTGTCGATCGCTTCGATAGTGCCGGCAAGAAGGTCAAGACGGCAAGCAGCATCCCCAACAAGCTTGAGCTGTTGGAGGTGGTCCCCGGGGAGATCGCTAGCGCGGAGCCGACCACGGTGACGTACCGGCTGACAGCCTCGTCTAGTGCTGCGAAGGGGCCCGACCAGCAGTCCGCAAAGTACGGGATCCTTCTGAGGGCACGTGACGCACCTTCCTTCAGGTGTGCCCAGTACTCCCCTGCCACCTTTGCACTCCTTTTTGGCATTGTCTCGTCTCCGAGACTCCTGGTGGGTGATGCTATGTCTCGGGACAATATGAAGGCAAAGGCAACTATTCCTGTAATATTCCCATTCTGGGGTGGTGGGGAAGGGGTCGCCCCCCCTCTCTCCCTCCGGGGGTTTTCCCTTCAAAAACCGCATTCTCGCATTGTTTGAGTGCATCCGTACCTCATACTTTTTCTCTCGCCAAAAATGGTGGGAAAAAAAACCCATTACTCCTTGGACCACTGAAGGAAAAAAGTGGGTAAATATATTTTCCCCCCTCTTGGTAACTTTTGAGTAAATTTGAACGATTTTTGAACGATTTTTGGCCGTGCTCGTCGCGTCCCCCGGTGAGGGGGGACGCTGTTTCGTGTTCTCCTTGCCGCACGGAGGCATTGCCTTACGTCGCCTCTTCCTCTTTTCCTTTATGGGCGGGTTAGTCTGGCTCAGAGGGCGGGACCGTGCTGATATGCACAGTGACGACTCTCCCTTTTTTTGTTGTGCCCGCCTCCTGCCGAGTCGTGGCTGCTGCCTCTCAGACTGGGGGCGGGCGGTCGCCGACGCTGACGCGCCTGGCGGCCCGTGGAAAGTGACGTGGGTCTGGGGGTGGGGGGGGGGGGTGCTGGGGTGTCAGGCCGAAGCCCTTGACCGCTGTTGATTTTTGCAGGTTTCACGAGATCAGGTAGTCCTTCTCGCTGTGCTCCGTCACCCCTGCCTCAGCCAGGTAGCGTAGGGCCCCCTTGCAGTTGTGCAGCAGCAGGTTGTGCACGTTTGTGGCTGTGAGGTGGTGTCGGGCTGACGCTGTCGCGGGACAGCCGAAGAATAGGTGCTTCAGCGAGACCCCAGGCGGGGGGCTGTCCGGCGCAAGCTTCAGGCAGGGTTTGCACGGTGGTTGTGCGCTGCCCGGGACGTCGTGGTCGTACACCAGGCGGTGGTGGTCGGCCCGGAGGCGGCGGATGGTGGTTTCCCCTAAGCGGGTAAGGCCCTCCATGCGGAGGTCAGGGCGCTGCAGTCGCGTCTCCCCGATTCCTGACCGATACGCGTACACGCTCTCTGTGCGGGGCAACGTGGTCCCGCTGTATATGTGTCGGCGGAGGGTGACACGGGCCGACGCGAGGCTGATCGGCTCCATCTGGGGCTTGAACGCACCGATCTGCGCCTGCTTGTCAGCAAGTTCGTTCCCTACCACCCCAACATGCGACGGGATGTAGCGGAGGTGGGTGGTGACATCGTATGTTTGGGCGAGCTTGCGCAGCCTCTGCCAGATGTCCCATTCGGTGGACCCCCTCGCTCGCTGGGGGCCGCTCAGCAGTGCATTCAGTGCGCTCTGCGAGTCGGTGAGGATGGCGACCGTTTCGCCTTGGGTTACCACGGTGCATAGGTGGGCGAGGGATTCTCTGATGGCCACCAGCTCTGCCTGGTAGCTGATGCAACGGAGTCCTGCCGGCCAGGCGAGCTTTTTCTTGAGGCGGCCCTCCGGCATGCTGTACACCGCTGCGCCCGCGCCGCCCTGTTGCTGCCGCGATGTGGAGTTGGAGACTGACCCGTCGGTGTAGACATGCCAGGCGCACGTCGGGAGGGCCTGGATGGTCTGCTCTGCCAGGTCCCGGAGGGTGTCTTTCGGGGTGGCGGCCTTCGGGGCGGTGAGCCCCGGCAGCGTCGCCAGGATGTGCACTCGTGGCAGCACCAGGTTCCATTCCCAGGGGGGGATGGGGTGTGCTGCATGCAGGGGGGCCAGCAGGGGGGTGCGCCCGTCGACCTTCGAGGATTTCACCAGACTCCGTGCCTGATGTAGCCAGCTGCCTCCCGTGTTCCCGGTATTTAGTTGCGCCCGGTATCCTGGGGAGTGGGGCACGCGGCGGAAGCGTTCGTGGTCTGTGCACACCGCAACCTTGAAGTCGAGGTCGAGGTCTCGTAGGTGTGATTCCCAGAGGAGCTTCGCCGTGCTGGTGTTCTTCATGCAGCCTGTGATAATCAGGGCTGCGGTGCGGTGGACATCTTGCAGGCGTTTGAGGTTCCTCGCGGTCAGGCCAGGGGTGTAAACGCTTGCGGCGTACATCAGGATGGGGTAGACATACGTCAGGTAGGCCTGGCGCAGCGTGTCTCCACTTGAGCCCCAGTCGGTGCCTGCCAACATACGCAGTATGCTCAGGCGTCGCATACAGGTGGTCACGACGTGGTCGACGTGGTCCGACATCGTGTAGCAGGCATCGATGTAAACCCCGAGGTATTTTGCTGTGGAGTCGTGCTGGAGGGGGGTGCCGTCTGGGAGCTCCATGCGCTTGTGCTCGCCCAGTGCTTCAGGCGTCGTTCCCATCAGCGTGTAGCAGCACTTGCTGGGGGAGAGCTGCAGCCCGTGGAGTGGGACTTCGGCGGCGAGTGCTGATATGACGCCCTGTGCGGTGCTTAGGGCGTCGGTGTAGGTGTCCCCGACGACGAGTACTGCAATGTCATCTGCGAACACCGCAGGGTGGACGTCCGGGGAGGCGGTGATGGCTCGAGATACGTCATCCATCACGCAGTTGAAGAGCAGGGGCGAGAGCACTGTTCCTTGTGGGACACCGTTGTTGAAGTCGTAGTAGTCGCTTCTCACCCCGTGCACCTGTGCGGCGGCCCGGCGGTTGCTGAGGTAGTTGTGCAGCCATCGGGTGAACTTCGGGGGGAAGCCCTTTCGTCTGACGCTGTTGATGACTGCGAGCTTGCTGACCTTGTCGAAGGCTTTCTCGAGGTCGAAGTACAGGGTGACAGCTGCCTTCCCGGAGGAGAGGGCGTCCGTCGCTGTTTGGGTGATGTAGGCTAGCTGGTCGGTTGTCGATCTCAGTCGCTGGAATCCCGCTTGGTTCGGGCAGTGCCCCTCGACTTGCGGGTATGCGTCGTCAAGCATGAGCTGCTCCATGCGCCTCTTCACCATTTTTTCCAGTACCTTGCATGCTGTGCTGGTGAGCGCAATTGGTCGGTACGAGGATGCTGCCGTCGCTGGCTTCCCCGGTTTCAGGATCGGGACGATGACTGCTCGCGTCCATGCGTCGGGGAGGATGCCGCTGTTCCACGACAGGTTGAGCACGTGCAGGAGTCCCTGCCGCGCTTGGGGGCCGAGGTGCATCAGCAGTTCGTTGTTGAGGTCGTCAGGCCCTGGGGATTTTCGCTCCTGCAGTTCGGACAGGGCTGCGCTCAGCTCCTCTTTGGAGAAGTCGTCTTCGGCAGCTGAGAGCTCGGGGGGTGTCTGGCCATTCGCATGTTGCGGGGTGGGTACCGATTGTGACTGTTGGTCGTTCCCTTCACTGATCTTGGCGTAGTGGCTGCAGAGGAGGTCCGCCTTAGCTTTGGGGTCGGTCACCGGGACCCCTCCGTCGACAAGCGGGAAGGCGGCCTGTTGAAGTTTGCGGCCGTCGAGTTCTCGCACAAGCCGGAAGGTGGCGCCGAGGTCGCTGCTGGTGCTCGCAGCCTGGCACCTGGTTTCCCAAGTTGTGCGTTTTGCTTCGAGGACGGCGTTGGTGGCGTCGGTGGTCAGCTTGTCCAGTTTGTCGTAGTCGTCCTGGGACAGGTGTGTAGTCTGGGCGTGTCTGCGTGATTCTTCGTTCCGCGCCCGTACCGCGCGTTTCACCTTGCTCGTGAACCACCTCTTGCGGGGGCGTGAGCTACGCTTCGTCGGGATGTGCTTGGCTGCGACCGTTCGCACCAGTCCAAGCCACTTGTGGAAGGACTCCTTCGGGTCACACCACTTCGTCACTTTGCGTGATAGCCGTTCGAGCTCCTCGGTGAAGGCGGGCCAGTCCGCTGCTGCCCAGTTCCACAGTTGACGGGCCTTGGCTGCCGGGTGTGTCGCAGCTGCTGGCGTTCGTTCAAAAGGGACGGTGTATTGGATGGCGAAGTGGTCTGATTGCCACTGGTCCAGGGTATTCCAGGTGACCTCCCCCAACTCGTAGTGGGCGAAGACGATGTCCGGCGAGGACTTGGAGTCGCGGCGCATGCGTGTGGGGTGGTCGGGGTCGTTGCACAGTGACATGCCGTTGAGGAGGGACCAGTGGTACAGATCAGTTCCCTTGTTGTCACAGCGCGCATGTTTATCCCAGGCACGGTTGTGGATGTTGAAGTCGCCAGCTATGACGGACTCCGGCGTGTGTGGTAGCAGGGATGTAGAGAAGTCATCGTGGCGTGGGTCGTTGCTAGTGCCGACTCCCGAGGGGCGGTACACATTGGTGAACGTGACGGCGCTTTCCGGTCCCGTGACTCGCACTGTGAGGGTCTCTGTTACACTAGCGTCTGGTGCGGTGGCAATGAGAGTCGCGTGTAGGTCCTCCCGCACTAGCGTTGCGATCCCGCCTCCGGAGGTGAGCGTCCCTTTACAGCGCTTCTGGGTGCGGCGTCGGAGAAATGTGGAGTAGCCCGGGAACTTGGGGTCTCCCCCCTGTGCTGCTCGGAGCTCTTGCAGATGCACGACGTCGTACCGTTGGGTTGCGAGGTGGTGCTGTAGTTCCGCTTTTTTCGCCTCGGTGAGACCGTTGCAGTTCCAGGTCAGGCACTTGAGGTGCTGTGCCGGACCAGGGTTCTGCTCGATGTCACCCGCCCGGAGGAGAAGGTCTCGCTTGGTCTCGAAGATGTGGCGCGGTCGGTTTGGGGATGGCGGGCTTCCCCGTCAGTTGAAGAGGGGCTCTTCACACAGGCGTTTCTGCACCGGCTCCGCCGGGGCCATGTGCTTCGTGCGGAGGGTTGTAGTCCGAGTCGGGGTGAGTGTCCGGCTTTTCTTCTTAGGAGTCAGCCCCGTGCGTGTCCGGGGCTTCGGGGAGGCGGACTTCGGGGGTGGGCCCTTGGTCCCCCGGTCTGGGGTGGTGGAGGCCGGGTCGGCCTTTCGAGGAAGGGGGTTGGAGCCCGGCTTGGTCTGCTTCTTCGGCTTAGATTGCGGCTTCGTTGCCGCCTCCAGGTGCTGCAGGCGAGCCTGCATCGCTCGCAGGGCGGCCGTGAACTGGCTCTCCTGGTTCACGGCCCGCTCCTCTGCCGCGGTGGCCCGCCGCTCTGCCTCGGCGGCACGCCGCTCTGCCTGCTCGAGGAGGGCTTGCACCCTGGCGAGGTTGGCGGTGGCGGTGGCTGCTGCGGCGGCGGTGGCGGCGGCGGCGGGGTCGGTGGTCGTGGTGGCGTGGGGCGTTGGGGCGTTGTCCTTCATCTCAGCGTCGATTTTGGACTTCTTCTTTTTGCTCTTGTTGCTCTTCGTCTTCTTTGTCGCCTTGTTCGCCAGCTCACTCCCCGGCACTCCCTGCGGCTGCTCCGGGGCTGCGGGAGGTGGGGTCGGCTTCGGCGGGGGCTTGGTGCGCTTTGCCCTCCGTCGGCGGGGGAAGAGCCCCAGGTCCTCGGGCTCGCGGTACCGCCGCAACACCAGGTAGGTGTTGCTGTCGACGCAGTACGCGCCGAGTTTTTGGGGGGCGGTGGGGGCGCGCAGCAGCACTGCTCGCCCGTTCGGTTCCCTGGCTGACGCCAGGATGTGGGCCTGCCAGCCTATTTCCTCTAGCAGGTCCCTGGTGCAGCGGGCGGTGTACTGTGTGGGCAGCCCTTCCAGTACATATTTCCCCTGCAGGGGGGTTGCAGCTTCGTCACCGACGACTGCTGCCGTGGCACAGTGCCCGGCGGTGTTCGGCACTGCGATGCCGAGGCCGCCCTTCACCAGGACGACCCTTCCGCTCAGCCGGCCCGCCTTCTCCTGTGCCTGCTGGATGGTGGCGTCGAGCGGCAGGCGCACGACTGTGTCGGGGTGTGTGGTGGTGTGGAAATGGGGGCGGCAGAAGATGTCGCTCTCGCCGCTCGCACGCAGCAGGTCCTTGACCTGTCGACTGTCCACACCCACCTTGAAGCGGCGGGCCCAGGTGGTGCCGGTCATCGCGATGACCGCGTCCGGCTCCGCGCCGTGGGCCCGCAGCCAGGTGCGGATGTGTGTGTGTGTGAGGGGGGTGGCTGGCGGTGCTTCCATCACCACCCACTCCCGGGTGCCCTTGGGGGCTTTCAGGCCCGGGCTGCTGCTAGCCCCGTAGTGTACGGGGTCACTGTGGAGCTGCAGCAGGTGCCGCCGCAGCCCCCGGGTCTCGCCGTCGCGCTCGACCAGGAGGGAGAGGACACGGCTGCGCCCCTTCCCCCCCTCCGTCGCCTCGACGGTCAGGATTGCCGCCGGTCCCGGCGGCGGGTGCTCCCTGCACCTCGCGATCAGGCGCTGTGCGTCGCCTTTGGCGCACAGCATAATGCCGCCCTTGGCGGCCAGCTCGTCTGTTGAGTGCCTGACGTCGGCACTCCACTCCTTCTCCCGCAACACCCATCGCTGCTTCCTCCCTGCAGCTTCGCTCGGCGCCGGCTTAGCCGACGCCTCCCCAGGGAACCCCGTCGTGGAGGGGTGCAGGGGGACAGAGGCAGCGTGGGACATTGTGTGTGTGATGTGTCAGTTGTGTTCCCCTGGTGGAGATTGAGGGTAATTTGAGGGTAATTTTTTCGGGATCCTGGATCCCTCAATAGTCAATAGTATTTAGCCTACCGGCTGTTCTTATACCAAGTTTTTTCTTGATTTTCGTGACCTGTTTCACCTCATTTTTTGGGCTGTGCGCACCGCAGGTGACCCGGAAAACCCCGAAAACGGCACGTTTCGGGACATTGGAATCCACGGTGACCCCGGACGTGTCCCACAGATGAGTCCATCCTATATCAGACCCTGTACAGAAATACGAGAAATCGTGGGAATATGCAGTTGAGAGAGGGCGGTGCACCCTTAGAGGTGGTCCAGAGAATGCAAAGAGGTCCACAGGGGGGTCTGGGGGGCGGTGCCTCCCAGCCGCCGGAGGCCACGGTAGTGAACGTCTGTTCTTTGTGGGTTACATATTCTGTGAGAGTCGGGTGCGTCCTCCTGAGGGAGGTCTCTGGATTCCATGACCCGATGTGACCCCAAAGGGCTTGGTCGACAGGTATCCGTCACAGGGGGGTCTGGGGGGCAGAGCCCCCCAGCCGCCGGAGGCCACGGTAGCGAACATCTGTTCCTTGTGGGGCACAGTCCATCTTCCTGAAGTTGAAGTTGAGTGAATCGTGCCCAAGGGTTCGAGGGCGCCAAGGCTCGTCAGTGCAGGCTGGATTGCCGCGGCAAAGCCAGATGCTGAATGACAGACACTGAGGACATGGGCCAGGCCCCGGCTGGCCCGCCCGGGCCCCATTTTTGGACTATTTTTTCCTCCTCCCGAACACCGCAGGGTGGACGTCCGGGGAGGCGGTGATGGCTCGAGATACGTCATCCATCACGCAGTTGAAGAGCAGGGGCGAGAGCACTGTTCCTTGTGGGACACCGTTGTTGAAGTCGTAGTAGTCGCTTCTCACCCCGTGCACCTGTGCGGCGGCCCGGCGGTTGCTGAGGTAGTTGTGCAGCCATCGGGTGAACTTCGGGGGGAAGCCCTTTCGTCTGACGCTGTTGATGACTGCGAGCTTGCTGACCTTGTCGAAGGCTTTCTCGAGGTCGAAGTACAGGGTGACAGCTGCCTTCCCGGAGGAGAGGGCGTCCGTCGCTGTTTGGGTGATGTAGGCTAGCTGGTCGGTTGTCGATCTCAGTCGCTGGAATCCCGCTTGGTTCGGGCAGTGCCCCTCGACTTGCGGGTATGCGTCGTCAAGCATGAGCTGCTCCATGCGCCTCTTCACCATTTTTTCCAGTACCTTGCATGCTGTGCTGGTGAGCGCAATTGGTCGGTACGAGGATGCTGCCGTCGCTGGCTTCCCCGGTTTCAGGATCGGGACGATGACTGCTCGCGTCCATGCGTCGGGGAGGATGCCGCTGTTCCACGACAGGTTGAGCACGTGCAGGAGTCCCTGCCGCGCTTGGGGGCCGAGGTGCATCAGCAGTTCGTTGTTGAGGTCGTCAGGCCCTGGGGATTTTCGCTCCTGCAGTTCGGACAGGGCTGCGCTCAGCTCCTCTTTGGAGAAGTCGTCTTCGGCAGCTGAGAGCTCGGGGGGTGTCTGGCCATTCGCATGTTGCGGGGTGGGTACCGATTGTGACTGTTGGTCGTTCCCTTCACTGATCTTGGCGTAGTGGCTGCAGAGGAGGTCCGCCTTAGCTTTGGGGTCGGTCACCGGGACCCCTCCGTCGACAAGCGGGAAGGCGGCCTGTTGAAGTTTGCGGCCGTCGAGTTCTCGCACAAGCCGGAAGGTGGCGCCGAGGTCGCTGCTGGTGCTCGCAGCCTGGCACCTGGTTTCCCAAGTTGTGCGTTTTGCTTCGAGGACGGCGTTGGTGGCGTCGGTGGTCAGCTTGTCCAGTTTGTCGTAGTCGTCCTGGGACAGGTGTGTAGTCTGGGCGTGTCTGCGTGATTCTTCGTTCCGCGCCCGTACCGCGCGTTTCACCTTGCTCGTGAACCACCTCTTGCGGGGGCGTGAGCTACGCTTCGTCGGGATGTGCTTGGCTGCGACCGTTCGCACCAGTCCAAGCCACTTGTGGAAGGACTCCTTCGGGTCACACCACTTCGTCACTTTGCGTGATAGCCGTTCGAGCTCCTCGGTGAAGGCGGGCCAGTCCGCTGCTGCCCAGTTCCACAGTTGACGGGCCTTGGCTGCCGGGTGTGTCGCAGCTGCTGGCGTTCGTTCAAAAGGGACGGTGTATTGGATGGCGAAGTGGTCTGATTGCCACTGGTCCAGGGTATTCCAGGTGACCTCCCCCAACTCGTAGTGGGCGAAGACGATGTCCGGCGAGGACTTGGAGTCGCGGCGCATGCGTGTGGGGTGGTCGGGGTCGTTGCACAGTGACATGCCGTTGAGGAGGGACCAGTGGTACAGATCAGTTCCCTTGTTGTCACAGCGCGCATGTTTATCCCAGGCACGGTTGTGGATGTTGAAGTCGCCAGCTATGACGGACTCCGGCGTGTGTGGTAGCAGGGATGTAGAGAAGTCATCGTGGCGTGGGTCGTTGCTAGTGCCGACTCCCGAGGGGCGGTACACATTGGTGAACGTGACGGCGCTTTCCGGTCCCGTGACTCGCACTGTGAGGGTCTCTGTTACACTAGCGTCTGGTGCGGTGGCAATGAGAGTCGCGTGTAGGTCCTCCCGCACTAGCGTTGCGATCCCGCCTCCGGAGGTGAGCGTCCCTTTACAGCGCTTCTGGGTGCGGCGTCGGAGAAATGTGGAGTAGCCCGGGAACTTGGGGTCTCCCCCCTGTGCTGCTCGGAGCTCTTGCAGATGCACGACGTCGTACCGTTGGGTTGCGAGGTGGTGCTGTAGTTCCGCTTTTTTCGCCTCGGTGAGACCGTTGCAGTTCCAGGTCAGGCACTTGAGGTGCTGTGCCGGACCAGGGTTCTGCTCGATGTCACCCGCCCGGAGGAGAAGGTCTCGCTTGGTCTCGAAGATGTGGCGCGGTCGGTTTGGGGATGGCGGGCTTCCCCGTCAGTTGAAGAGGGGCTCTTCACACAGGCGTTTCTGCACCGGCTCCGCCGGGGCCATGTGCTTCGTGCGGAGGGTTGTAGTCCGAGTCGGGGTGAGTGTCCGGCTTTTCTTCTTAGGAGTCAGCCCCGTGCGTGTCCGGGGCTTCGGGGAGGCGGACTTCGGGGGTGGGCCCTTGGTCCCCCGGTCTGGGGTGGTGGAGGCCGGGTCGGCCTTTCGAGGAAGGGGGTTGGAGCCCGGCTTGGTCTGCTTCTTCGGCTTAGATTGCGGCTTCGTTGCCGCCTCCAGGTGCTGCAGGCGAGCCTGCATCGCTCGCAGGGCGGCCGTGAACTGGCTCTCCTGGTTCACGGCCCGCTCCTCTGCCGCGGTGGCCCGCCGCTCTGCCTCGGCGGCACGCCGCTCTGCCTGCTCGAGGAGGGCTTGCACCCTGGCGAGGTTGGCGGTGGCGGTGGCTGCTGCGGCGGCGGTGGCGGCGGCGGCGGGGTCGGTGGTCGTGGTGGCGTGGGGCGTTGGGGCGTTGTCCTTCATCTCAGCGTCGATTTTGGACTTCTTCTTTTTGCTCTTGTTGCTCTTCGTCTTCTTTGTCGCCTTGTTCGCCAGCTCACTCCCCGGCACTCCCTGCGGCTGCTCCGGGGCTGCGGGAGGTGGGGTCGGCTTCGGCGGGGGCTTGGTGCGCTTTGCCCTCCGTCGGCGGGGGAAGAGCCCCAGGTCCTCGGGCTCGCGGTACCGCCGCAACACCAGGTAGGTGTTGCTGTCGACGCAGTACGCGCCGAGTTTTTGGGGGGCGGTGGGGGCGCGCAGCAGCACTGCTCGCCCGTTCGGTTCCCTGGCTGACGCCAGGATGTGGGCCTGCCAGCCTATTTCCTCTAGCAGGTCCCTGGTGCAGCGGGCGGTGTACTGTGTGGGCAGCCCTTCCAGTACATATTTCCCCTGCAGGGGGGTTGCAGCTTCGTCACCGACGACTGCTGCCGTGGCACAGTGCCCGGCGGTGTTCGGCACTGCGATGCCGAGGCCGCCCTTCACCAGGACGACCCTTCCGCTCAGCCGGCCCGCCTTCTCCTGTGCCTGCTGGATGGTGGCGTCGAGCGGCAGGCGCACGACTGTGTCGGGGTGTGTGGTGGTGTGGAAATGGGGGCGGCAGAAGATGTCGCTCTCGCCGCTCGCACGCAGCAGGTCCTTGACCTGTCGACTGTCCACACCCACCTTGAAGCGGCGGGCCCAGGTGGTGCCGGTCATCGCGATGACCGCGTCCGGCTCCGCGCCGTGGGCCCGCAGCCAGGTGCGGATGTGTGTGTGTGTGAGGGGGGTGGCTGGCGGTGCTTCCATCACCACCCACTCCCGGGTGCCCTTGGGGGCTTTCAGGCCCGGGCTGCTGCTAGCCCCGTAGTGTACGGGGTCACTGTGGAGCTGCAGCAGGTGCCGCCGCAGCCCCCGGGTCTCGCCGTCGCGCTCGACCAGGAGGGAGAGGACACGGCTGCGCCCCTTCCCCCCCTCCGTCGCCTCGACGGTCAGGATTGCCGCCGGTCCCGGCGGCGGGTGCTCCCTGCACCTCGCGATCAGGCGCTGTGCGTCGCCTTTGGCGCACAGCATAATGCCGCCCTTGGCGGCCAGCTCGTCTGTTGAGTGCCTGACGTCGGCACTCCACTCCTTCTCCCGCAACACCCATCGCTGCTTCCTCCCTGCAGCTTCGCTCGGCGCCGGCTTAGCCGACGCCTCCCCAGGGAACCCCGTCGTGGAGGGGTGCAGGGGGACAGAGGCAGCGTGGGACATTGTGTGTGTGATGTGTCAGTTGTGTTCCCCTGGTGGAGATTGAGGGTAATTTGAGGGTAATTTTTTCGGGATCCTGGATCCCTCAATAGTCAATAGTATTTAGCCTACCGGCTGTTCTTATACCAAGTTTTTTCTTGATTTTCGTGACCTGTTTCACCTCATTTTTTGGGCTGTGCGCACCGCAGGTGACCCGGAAAACCCCGAAAACGGCACGTTTCGGGACATTGGAATCCACGGTGACCCCGGACGTGTCCCACAGATGAGTCCATCCTATATCAGACCCTGTACAGAAATACGAGAAATCGTGGGAATATGCAGTTGAGAGAGGGCGGTGCACCCTTAGAGGTGGTCCAGAGAATGCAAAGAGGTCCACAGGGGGGTCTGGGGGGCGGTGCCTCCCAGCCGCCGGAGGCCACGGTAGTGAACGTCTGTTCTTTGTGGGTTACATATTCTGTGAGAGTCGGGTGCGTCCTCCTGAGGGAGGTCTCTGGATTCCATGACCCGATGTGACCCCAAAGGGCTTGGTCGACAGGTATCCGTCACAGGGGGGTCTGGGGGGCAGAGCCCCCCAGCCGCCGGAGGCCACGGTAGCGAACATCTGTTCCTTGTGGGGCACAGTCCATCTTCCTGAAGTTGAAGTTGAGTGAATCGTGCCCAAGGGTTCGAGGGCGCCAAGGCTCGTCAGTGCAGGCTGGATTGCCGCGGCAAAGCCAGATGCTGAATGACAGACACTGAGGACATGGGCCAGGCCCCGGCTGGCCCGCCCGGGCCCCATTTTTGGACTATTTTTTCCTCCTCCCGAAAATGCGTTTATTTGCATCATTGGGATCCGTGGCTCACGCCATGGTATTTTTTCCCCTCCGGAAACATTATTTGTTCACACCATTTGGGCCTGAACAGAGCATTTTATAGGGGGTCTAAAGTGAGGCCAATCCTCACATGTGTTAGAAGCCTGGGGGGGCATGACACAGTGTGCTGGAAGCCTGGGGGGGCATGACACAGTGTGCTAGAAGCCTGGGGGGGCATGACACAGTGTGCTGGAAGCCTGGGGGGGCATGACACACTGTGCTGGAAGCCTGGGGGGGCATGACACAGTGTGTTAGAAGTCTGGGGGGGCATGACACAGTGTGTTGGAAGCCTGGGGGGGCATGACACAGTGTGCTGGAAGCCTGGGGGGGCATGACACAGTGTCCTGGAAGCCTGGGGGGGCATGACACAGTGTGCTGGAAGCCTGGGGGGGCATGACACAGTGTGTTAGAAGCCTGGGGGGGCATGACACAGTGTGTTGGAAGCCTTGTGGGGCATGACACAGTGTGCTGGAAGCCTGGGGGGGCATGACACAGTGTGCTGGAAGCCTGGGGGGGCATGACACAGTGTGTTGGAAGCCTGGGGGGGCATGACACACTGTGCTGGAAGCCTGGGGGGTCATGACACAGTGTGTAAGGACCACGTGGGAGTATGTCACTTTGGAGCCAGTTTTGTGTGGAACCCAATTTTTTCACCTCTGCCAGAAATTTTTTTTCGAGATTTTTCGCAAATTTTGCATTGTCCCCAACACCCCTGTGTCACGGGACCTTCGCTCTGTGTCAGTGACACACAGTGACACAGAGCGAAGGCTTGGCGGCGATTTTGCCGATTTCGCCTAAGGTGAAAAAAACCGCCTGTGTGACACACTGACACAATTTGACACAGTTTGACACAGAGCGAAGGCCCCCTATACATGTATAATAGTTGACATGCAAGTATTATACATGTATAATACATGTAAAAATCGGTATTTTTACATGTAAAATTTACAAGATCCCACCGTGCTGGCCTACGGCTGGGGGGGGGGGGGGGTAGGGGGGGTCAAATGGGGGTGACAAACACGATATTTCAAAAAACCGGCGCAGAGGCCCCAAAGTCCCCGTAAACCCTCCAAACCCCCCCAGATCGGTCCGGAAACCCATCGAACCCCACTTTTCCACCATTCCGGGCACCTCAGGTGCCCGAATTGGGGTACCTAAATTTTGTGCCACCGTTTGGTACCGGACAGTGCCACTGTGTGGGAGGTTGGAAAAGAAAATGCCCCAACACACCACATCTGAGGGTTGCAATGCATGTTGCTTGCCAACCACGTCATCCGGTGGGTGTCAGGCGCTATGTAGGTGGCATGAGCCAGGTCTTCGATGTGTTCTGGCTTGTATATGTACCTCCCTGCCTGCGGCACAGGCACTGCCTTTGTCCCCCACACCAGCCACAGAGAGCGTATTGTACTCGGTCCACGGTTGCTGATTCATTGTGATGCGTTGTATCCTCGAGTGAACGTCACACACTAGTGGCACCACCACCCGCCATCCGAGAGCTGTATTGACTTTGCGCCCTTCCGTTGCATTCACCTCGCCACGCATATTGCACCGTTCAGTACCAGTGCTCTTGGGCCAGGCAAAGTAGACCGCAGCAACTACCAATTCTGGCACAATGGGTACCACGACAGCGCACTTCGTGTGTTCCCGGAATGTACAGCTCGTGTTGCAACAGTCGTTGTCAACACATCCCGGTTGTGGAGCACTGCTGCACAGGAATCACACGACCATCTGGACTTGTTCCGTACCTACAGGCAGCCTCCCGGTGCATGGTGGCAGGGAGGTACATATACAAGCCAGAACTCATCGAAGACCTGGCTAATGCCACCTACATAGCGCCTGACACCCACCGGATGACGTGGTTGGCAAGCAACATGCATTGCAACCCTCAGATGTGGTGTGTTGGGGCATTTTCTTTTCCAACCTCCCACACAGTGGCACTGTCCGGTACCAAACGGTGGCACAAAATTTAGGTACCCCAATTCGGGCACCTGAGGTGCCCGGAATGGTGGAAAAGTGGGGTTCGATGGGTTTCCGGACCGATCTGGGGGGGTTTGGAGGGTTTACGGGGGCTTTGGGGCCTCTGCGCCGGTTTTTTGAAAAATCGTGTTTGTCCACGTAAAAGGGTGGCATTTGACCCCCCCTAGGGGGGGGGGGGGCCTGTGTGTACACGGTGGGATCTTGTAAATTTTACATGTATAACTACAAGTATATACATGTATTATACATGTATAATACTTGCATGTCAACTATTATACATGTATAATACATGTATATGCCTGAAATATACATGTAAAATACATGTATATCAAGTAAAAATACAAGTATAATACTTGCATGTCAACTATTATACTTGTATTTTTACTTGATATACATGTATTTTACATGTATATTTCAGGCATTTACATGTATTTTACATGTATAATACTTGTCATGCAAGTATTATACATGTAAAATACTTGCATGACAAGTAAAATACTTGCATGCAAGTAAAATACATGTATTTTACTTGCATGCAAGTATTTTACTTGTCATGCAAGTATTATACATGTATTTTACTTGTCATGCAAGTATTTTACATGTATAATACTTGCATGACAAGTATTATACATGTAAAATACATGTAAATGCCTGAAATATACATGTAAAATACATGTATATCAAGTAAAAATACATGTATAATAGTTGACATGCAAGTATTATACTTGTATTTTTACTTGATATACCGTAAACGGAAATATTGTGGACCGTAATAAAGGTGAACCGTACTATAGTTGGAACGTAAAAAAGATGGAACAAATGGGATTTTTCCGGAACTTGGAACATTTTTACGGTCCACCTATTTTACGGTTGGGATAGTGGACTTGGCGTTTTTTTTTTTTTTTTTTTTTTTTACGAGTTCCTTCAGGGTATAAGATAGACTTTTTTTCTGGCGCCGTTTTCCGGTTTTTCTGGTTTTGAAAATTTTTCGCGCGCGCCTTCGGCGCGCGCGACCCGCGCAAACCCTCCCAGAATCTGAGAGGGCCCGGTGCCTGCGCGCGTCCTGTCGTACTGAGGCTGCTTGGTGGGGCAGGCGCAGCAGCTGCTTTGAAAGTTTGGACTCTCGGTCAAAAAACCGGTCTGGTGCAATTTTCTTACGCAGGGGGGCGGAGCCCCAGCCGCCGGCGGCCACGGTAGTGAACATCTGTTCCCTACTGTCTGGATTCGCTTGTAAGTAGGAAGGCTTCGCTGTATCGCAGCCCGGCCAGCAGGAGATCACTGGTCCTTGAGGGTTCAACCTTCAGGGTGGAGGAGGACGGGGGAGCGACCACTCGCGACAGGTGTGCGTTGTGGGTGAAGTGGGTGCACGACAGAATGGCCAAAGGGTCCACGAGATCTCTGCACACATTCCGTTATCGAGGAGATGGGCACCTAGCTGTGACGACAGGCAACAAACAAATCTCATCTGTTAGTTGCCCCCAATAGGCTTGGCGACCTTCAAGACTGCTTGAAAGTCGTTCGTGTTCTCGTCTCAGCCCTCCAGACAAGCAGATCTGTCTCGATTTGGTGGGCTGTCGCCATGTATTCGATGGCACTGAGTGACGCTGCACAGAGGCAGACGACACGGTGAACTCCAGCGGAAGTTACCCTACCTCCGCTGGAGTACACCGCCACGTGACCGTGTGTCTCCCATGAGTCTCAACTAGCGGGAGTCTTAGCGTACATTAGCTGGACAATAGACTCCCGTCTCCAGTACAGACTGCAGTCTTAGACTCCCTCTTAGACATGGTGGCTGGAGTCCACCATGTGCGCACCTTCAAAACAGAAGAGACCTGCATGACGAGGGCATCACCACCCACCGGGCCACCCGCTAGGTCCATTTTTTCTTCTCCACTTCTCTGCCTTCTTTGGACTATTTGAGCTCTGTGCGGATCACGATGGGGTCACTTTCTAGTTTTTTATGGCGTTTTTTCTGACTGTTTTACTGTCCCAAAGTCACAAAAAAACCGCCAAAAATGAGACCGACCTTTTTTTTTTTTCCAGAAAACCGGGAACCGGGAAACCCTGGTTTTGAAAACCGGAAAACCAGACCTATCTTATCCCCTGGTTCCTTCGCGACGAAGTCGCGAAGGAACCAAGGAAATCGTACGACTGAAGCTGCAGGATTAACACCACAGGGCCTCAACAGTCCGGAACTGTTCTCCCACAGTTTCTGCAGGGTGTACTACACTAAAGCGAAAGGAGTACGATTTCCCTGAATTTTCCGGGCACTGATTCACGAATTTACATCTGGAGGGAGCCCGGTGGTCTCAGCTTCTGTCTGCGCGCCTTGCCGTACTGAGGCTGCTTATGTGGGCTAGCGCAGCAGGTTCTACCTTTACTTCTACCGGAACGCTCCTTGCATGGTACTACACGGAACAATGTTCGGGGCCCGTGAATTCCAAATCTCCGTTGGAATTCGTAAGTGAGGGGGTTGGGGCGGACTTACAGACGACAACGTCGTCAGTCTCCCGACAACCGTGGCGTGTGAGTTTGGGGTGGTATCTCGAAATATGTCTCGTTCGGCCTTGAGAGACTCCAGATGCTAGTCACGCGCTCGCCCCCGCCCCCCCCCCTCTCCATGTCCCTCTCCGTTGCCGCCTCGCCTTGTTGTTTTCGTTGATCTTCCCGCTGTCCTCACGCACTTTCCCCCAGTTTGCAGGGACACGCACACACATGCCTCCAAAGCGTGAACCGAAGCAGAAGAGCATGTTGCTCTTCACGGTGCCCCGTGCAGCGTACACCCCCGGCAGCAACGGCGCTTGTCCGATTTCGCGGGCTGAGGCTGAAAGTGTGACGCGTGCAGTGCGCGACCAGCAGGCATCCTCACAGGGGCCTACCGGCGGTGGTGACTGGAGCCCGGCCGAAAAGCTGGAGATCGGCCGGAAGGTGGTGGAGGGGAAGCTCTCGGCAGTCGTTGCCGATTGGAACGCCCCTCTCGCAGGACGGAGGAAGCTCTCGAAGAGCTCCGCCTCCCGTTTTGCGACCCTCTACCGGGAAGAGCTGGGCAAGCGGAAGCGTGCCGCAGCTCTTCTCGGTGAGGTGACAGAGGAGGTGGTGCTTCCCCCCCCGCAGAAGCGCGGCCGGCCCGCAATCCTCACCGACAGCGAGGAGACCAGGCTGATGCAGTTGTTGCGCGCCCTGAGGCGGTGCGGGACGCAGGTTTCAGCTGAGACTGTGTCCGCCTCCGCGCGAGGCCTGGTGAGTGCCAGCAGTGATCCAAGCAGGATTGATTCTGAGACAGCTCTCGGCACGGAATGGGCTCGGAAGTACCTCGCTGCGCAGGGATGGACCTTGCGAATGCGGACAACGGCGGTGTGCCACAGTCCGGGTTTGCTGGAACGGGCCAAGGCTGAGTTCGAGGGGGAGGTGCAACGTCTGAGGGCACAGCACAACATCCCAGATGATTTGGTGGTGAATGTCGACCACACTGCCCTTCCCCTCCTGCCAGGTACCACAAAGACCTTCGACAAGAAGGGCGCGTCATACGTGCCGCTCTCGAAGTCCGACGAAAAGAAGGCGATTACGGGTGTATTCGGCGCCAGTGCGACCGGCGATCTCCTCCCTGTCCAGCTGATATACGGTGGCCTAACTTCCCGCTCACACGGACGCTTCGAGGAGGAGTACCTGGAGACGTACGGGGAAACCTGGCACTTGACTGCCAATCCGAAACACTGGGCGTCCGAAGCAACCACCCTCGAATACATCGAGAAGGTGTTGGTGCCATACCTCACGGGTGTCAAAGAGACCAAGGGGCTCGGGGAGGAGCAGAAATCCTTGTTGATCATCGACAAGTTCACGGGCCAACAGACCGAGAAGGTTGCTGCAGCACTCGCAGAGAGCGGCATCGTGACTGTCGATATTCCTCCGGGGTTTACTGCTTTCTTGCAGCCGCTGGACCTGGGCTTCAATGCCTACATCAAGAAATACCTCCGCGAAAAGTTCTCGAAGTGGTACACCGGTGTCTGCACCAAGCTGTTCCGGCGTGACGAGAAGAGGAAAACCCGTGCCCTTGCGAAAACTGGCACCCCTTTCCTCTTCGCAGGGATGGGGTCGCATGAAGTGATGGTGTACGATTCGTCCGTGAAGACAGCCGCCTTCCGCAACGCAGTCCTTGCCGGCACAAGGGCAAGCATCGTGGTGTCTCCGGGTTGTGCGGACTGGGTTCACCCTGGGGACAACGCGAGTGGGTGGTACGCCCTGCGTGCTGTGGAGCTGTGTCTCAACAGCTACGGCGTGCGGAAGGCCTACCTCCCGAAGGTCAAGGATGCTCTCAACCTGCTCGAGAAGGTGATCCCCACTGACACGGAAGGCATTCCCGGCGCACAGGATGCTGTTCAGCAGGTGCTGGAGGAACTGCGTTCTGCGAATGGTGACGCTGCGCAGTTCACCGAGGCACAGCGCCTCCCATACCCCGCCGCCCAGGCTGCTGTGGGCGCACTCAACCGGGAGTACTACACCAGTGTGAGGCTGATCACCCTGTCCGAGGTGCAGTGGGCCGCGACCCTCACGGAGATCCGTTCCGGGCCGCTGATCGTGTTCGACGCGGAGAACCTGCATTTCGTGTCGTTCGTCGCCCAGAACCCTGAGCTCGACGACCAGGAGTTGATGGCTGACCTGGCCAGGACGACGAAGGTGACCGCCGCGGACATGCGCGACCGCCATCTCGCCTGGCTGTGCCGTGGGTTCAGCAAGGTGAAGCCGAGCTCCGTCGTGAAAACGTTCGTCCGCGCTGGCATCATCGCCGACCCCGGAACGCTCGCAGCAAGTACCGATGATGCTGTTGCTGACTACGACCCTCCAACCGAGGTGCACCCGGACGCAGCGCTGACGACCCCCGCAGAATTGGCAGAGATGGAGAGGATCCTGTCGTCACTCGACTTCAGTGCTGAGTGCTGAGCACTGTGCCACATCCCCTCTCTCTGTTTATGCCCCTGTAAATGTCCCGCAAACCCGTCACCCTCCCTCTCTTGATGTCCCTTTAGATACTCTGTCTGTATAACTTGTATGTAATGTCTTCTCGAGGTGTGGTGGTGGGTGAGTCTCGAGGTGAGTGGTGGTGATCGTGCCCTTTCCACATGCAGGGATGCCTTGCTTCTCTTGCTGGCGTTGGTTGCGGTGGTGGAGGGAGGGTCCAAAGCTGGGAGGTCGGGAGGCCTACGTGTGGGAGTCTACGGCGTGGCCGCAGTCCGCGCCCCGCAACCCACCAGCCCGCGGGCGAAAATCGCATTGTCTTTTCCATATTCAGTCCCAATAAATAGTGGACCGTAAAAAAGATGGAACGTTTGGCCTTTTTTTGGGAACTTGGAACATTTTTACGTTCCACCCTTTTTCCGTTTACGGTACACGGTGGACTCCAGCGGGGGTAGGGTAACCCTTTTCGGGAGTCTCAACTAGGGGGAGTCCAACTCCCGCTAGCGGGAGTATAGACTCCCGCTAGCGGGAGTCTATACTCCCGCTAGGGGGAGTCTGACTCCCCCTAGCGGGAGTCTTTTCACCTATTTTCACTCATTTTTCCCATGATACCTATGCAATGTGGCACTCGTCACTGAATTACAGTCACACCAAACGAAACGGCAATTTCCACCCATCCCAGCTCGCAGACCTGATTCACAAAAATGGGGAAGACGACAACGAAGCCGGCAGCGAAGCCGGCGGCAAAGTCGATTAAGAAGAAGAAGAGCGCAGAGAGTCCCGAGGCTGCGGAGGCGACGAACATTGTGCATGATTTTTGCACGGCCTTCCCTGTTAAAAAAGGGGGCAGTGTGCTGACACTGGGATCCATTAGAAGGCTCCTAGCAACGGTGTTGAGCAAGGAGCTCCACCAGCACAGCACCCAGGTGGCCAACGCAATCATCGCCATGTCTTCCCTGACATGGATAAGTTCGCTGTCAGGGAAGTCGCAACGATGCGGAAGGAGGGCGCTCTCCGTCATATACAAGGTGGAGGCGAAGTATGGCAAGGTGCAGGATACAAACGTGTCGTCGGGGGCAGCCTGAAGCCGCGAATGATCGCGACACGGGCGAACGGCTTGGCACCGTGGGTCTGGATAGATGCTGGAGTTCGGCCGGGTGAAACCGGAAGTCGCAGCAAAATTTGCCCCCCCAGATTTCTTCCTCAAACCCACCCGTGGGCTGATCCGGCCTTGCACGGTGGACTCCAGCGGGGGTAGGGTACCACTACCGGGTTTAACCCTTTTCGGGAGTCTCAACTAGGGGGAGTCCAACTCCCGCTAGCGGGAGTATAGATCAGCAGTGGGCAACAATGAGGCGATGCGGGGGGCGAGGGCACCGATGCTCACTGTGCGACATCCCAGAAGAACGCTGGTATCAACAGGTGCATCGATACCCGCACCTGACTCTCTCTGAGATGAAAGAGGCTGGCTACCCCTCCCTCTTGGCAGGTGTGCTTCCCAATGCCCGCTACGTCACCCCAGCACTCCATGACTGCAAGGGGCTCGCCATGCGGCTGATCAGGGTACTGGATGACAGGGGTGGAGCTTGGGGGTTTTTTCGGGTCAGCTGACCTGATTTTCTGCAGGCCCTCACAAAAAATCAGGTCAGGGGTAAAAAGAAAAAAAATATAGATTTTCGGGAAACCGGAAAAGTTGGCTCCTCGCCTTGGGGCCTCAAGGTGACCAGGAGGCGTTTCGTGAGCAAAGTGACCCCAGCGACATGAGCACAGGCCTCAAACAGTCACAATAGAGGACAAATGAAGCTGCCCAACCCGTACCGTGCAACAGACGTTTACTACCGTGGCCTCCGGTGGCTGGGGGGCTCCGCCCCCCAGACCCCCCTGTGGCATGTGCCTGTCTTGTACCCAAGCCCTTTACATCAGGGAATCTCAGTATCCTCAGGAGGACGCAGCTAACTCACACAGAATCCGTACGCCCGCAAGTCACAGATGTTCACTACCGTGGCCTCCGGCGGCTGGGAGCTCCGCCTCCCAGACCCCCCCTACGGCATGTGTTTGTCTTGTAACCAAGTCCTTGCGCGTCCGGGGCTGCATATCGGTTCCGGTACCTCGCGGGAGGCTGGGCCCGAGCACTGATCTCTGAGACGAACCGGGGGGGAACCCATAAGAAAAAATTGGCTGACCCGATCTGACCCGATCCAGCCCGCAACCCCATATTTCAAGCTCCACCCCTGCTGGATGAGACAACAAAAAAATATTCGACAAGACCTGTACAAACCTTGCACTGAATGTGTCGCAGCATGGGACAGGTGCTCAGTTCCGGAAGGTCGTGCTTGCCTGTCACAGGACACACCTACAAGGGCTTGTTCCGCTACCTCTTTGTCTCCCTTGCAGACCTCATGCATTTCCGGTATGCAGACATCCCCTGGCGCTTCTGGGGATGCAAGGATGAGTCAGCCCGGATTCCCTTCTTGCGTGCTCGGATCTCAGGGCATATATTTCACTGGTTGATGGAGCATGCCGAAAAGGGATCAACGCGCAATGCCTACGTACACAGTCTCCATCATTGGTGGGCTCCAGAAGATGCAGTGCCTCTGCAGAACAACGACGAATTTGAAGAAGCAGAGAACGGACATCGCAAGAAAGATGCCGTTACAATCGCCAGCTCCGCAACTTACGAGAGAGATCTTGCGATGGCAGAAGAGAAGCGGCGCGCATCGGGCATGCCTTGGAAGGTTGCGCACCTGTCGCAGGACGGGATCCTCGGGTATAGAGAAGTCATCCTGTGTCCGTGTCTGCACACCCGACACGCTCATAGATTGGCTGTGTATGTTCTTTGCACACAGTTGACACAGCTGCAGAAGGGGTTTGTGCACTGCAACACACAGGACTTCGTTGAACCCATCAGCGCGCCCTACTTCCTGTTCCGGTTCCCCGAAGGACACCGCAAATTATCGCTCTGCTTGTGCAAAATGCCAATCCCGCTGGGGGCGACTTTCACACCATTCGTGTCATCCGAGGCGACTTTGAGCACGCTTGACCAACGCGCACAGCAGGAGGGGGATGACAGTTCTGACGAAGAAGATGAGGCCTGCAGGATGGCTTGTCTTGCCCAAGGTGTAACACAACTACGACAGGCGATGGCCGCACTTTGACACCTCAAATTCTAACCGCTCACCTCCGCAGGTGTAGCCGCTACCAGGAGGATAGGTAGGTAGTCCAGAGTCCGGGGAAACTGACAGAAGCAAAACAAGCCCCTCCCCATCCCTCTTCCACCATGATTTTACCCCCCACGCCAGTAGACTGTAACTATATCATGGGAAAAATGGATGAAAATAGGTGAAAAGACTCCCGCTAGGGGGAGTCAGACTCCCCCTAGCGGGAGTATAGACTCCCGCTAGCGGGAGTCTTTGACACCCGCTCAGACTCCCGCTCCCAGACTCCCGCTAGGGCCGCTGGAGTCCACCGTGTATATCAAGTAAAAATACATGTATAATAGTTGACATGCAACTATTATACATGTATTTTTGCTTGATATACATGTATTTTACATGTATATTTCAGGCATTTACATGTATTATGGGGGCCTTCGCTCTGGAGTGAGAAAAGTGAGAAAAAGTGAGCCCAAAAATGGAAAAAATGGCAAAAAAAAGAGTGTGGGGAGTTGGGTCCAGTTTAGCAAAGTATGCCTATTTTTCGGGTGTTTTAGCAATGGGACACCCGAAGAACCCGATAATCATGCACGCGACATGTCAAAAAATTGGTTTTCACCTGCAAAGACCAGCAGGTGGTGTTACACAGACAGACACCCTCCCCTACGCCCCACGAGCCTCGTGCAGCTGCAAGAATATAGACAGCCTGGAGCCGATGGGGTTGCAAAAGCTGTCTGCTCGGAGCTCAAACCACTCGGAAGAGCGCAGTTCGTCCGCCGGAAACTCCGGTTTGGGATTAGAGGAGAATAACAACAGGCACGCAACGAGTTATGTGTAAGACGAAATGGTACCGGCGTCAGAGGCTTGTAAAAGCCATGGACAGCCCATCCCTGCAACATGCACCACCGCCCCCCCCCCTGCTCCCCCGCCCCAACCCCTAATAATCATGCCACTCAGCATCGGGATCATCTGCCGCCTCGGCTTCCACACGGCTTTGAAATGCATCGAATGCTGCGTCGCGCTGCCGGTGTGCAGCATCCTGCGAAGGAGTGGCGGACTCACTGACCCGCTGGCCCCGGCAAGGTATCACATCCTCAACCATGTTGGGGTACGGGCCGATCGGAACTTCGGGGAGGCCGTGCTTGTACATGAAGTTGTGCAAGTTTGCAACAATCTTGACGCACAAGCTCACATGCCTCACCTCCTTCTCCGTTCCCTCCATCAGCCACGGAAGGGTAAGCACCTTCCAGCACTTCATGCGCGCAATCGCACGTTCCACCTTTCCCCGCGAAAACCCGTGACCGCCGTTATACTCCACCTGCTTGTCCTCTTGCAGGGAGCACGCCGGCATGGGGCCGGTCCGGTTCTCATCGTCCCCCTTCCTGCACCGGCGGCTTCCCACCACACACCTCAGCCCACTGCTGTACGCACCATCACCCATGACGACATCACGGCTGCCGAGGTTGGGGTGGTTGGTATGGGTGGTATTTTGCGCACTCCCGAATATTGCAGCGTCTCCGCGGGATCCAGGGTGACCGCCAGAGATGTAGAGCACCAGCCCTTTAGAGTCTACGCAAACCTGGAACTTGTGGACAGGGCGCTTGTAATAGCGGCTGTTCCCGTTAAACCCATTGGAACTCCGGGACACTGGCACAGGGAAGACATCCACGATCGTCGTCACCGCAGGAAAGAGCACAGAGTGGTTGTACTGGTCCGTGAGACGAGAATCACACACCGATGAAACCTCGTTCATGTGGAACCCCAGGTACTCCAGACCCTCGTCCAAGACACGCTTTGACGTTTCGTTCGACATGCGGAATGTGAAGGGATCGCCGAGGGAGCACATGATCGGCTTGCGGTAGAGGTAGTGGAGCGTCACGAGACAGTGACGCTCCGTGAACAACTCCGGGTGACCGTATTTCCTGTGAAAAAGAACCAGGAGCCACACTGAATACCCCGTGAGCTTCTTCGGGTCGCCTTCACGGCAGGCGCCCACCCAGTTGAACCCAGCCCCACCCTCAATGGCGTTGATGCTCTCCCCGACAAAGGGATGCGGGATGTCCCGGCCCTCCCCCTTCTCCGACTCGTACTGCATCCGGAGCTTCGCCTTCAGCTTGTCGAGATCCGCCTGAAGACGCTTGCGCCTCGACTTGCCCCACCCTTCCGGGAGGCGGCCAGTAGGCCGTTTGGCCTTCTTCGCCTCCTTCTGCATTGCCGCCTCGATCTTCTTCCGCTCCGCCTTCACCTTCCCGGACGGCTTCCCCTTTGGGATCGTACCGATCACCTTCTTCAACCGTTTATTCACGGTTGCCTTCTTCTCAGCCTTCAGGCGACGCCGCTTCACCTCCTCCACCTCTTCAAAGTGTGAGGTGATCGCCTCTCCCGATGCGCAGAGCTCAGCTCCCTGGCTGATGTCCTCCTCCATCACCTCCTGCAACACCGCCGCAGGGCGGTGTCCCATTCCCACACGCAGAGCCAGCCAAGAACCCTTGGGGAAAGCGAAGTCGTCATCTGTGAGGTGCGCGACCCCAAGGGCTGCAGGCTCTGCAGCACGCCACATCTCCACGTGCGCATCCCTCCACTCGTCCAGGAAGTCCTTCGTCTTCGAGAAGAAGCCGGTGGACAACCGGGGAAGAACAGGTGGAGTTGCGGGAGGGAGGCTGCTGAGGAAAGAATCCCTCATTCCCTCAAACGAGGCGTCGCACGCGCGAATCTGGGCGCGGACCGCTGCCGCTGTCGCGAGGAACGGTGACATGTAAATGGGGCGAGGGTCGGAGTAGTTCTTATTGTTTTGACAACCCACGACAACGCTTTCCACCTCCTTCCCCGCTGCCTGATAATCCGCAGCGGTGGCTTTGCGCTTCTGCGGGGGAGACGCCTTTCCCTCTGCTGGGCCCTTTCGCTTCAAGCTGGGTGGCTGCGCAGGGACAGCCGAAGGAGCAGGGAGATGAGGAAGTGGCACCTGCGGGACAGACGCAGAGAGTGGCACGACAGGCTCAGGAGCCCAGGCGGTGTCCCAGCTCCTGTCGCTGCCCATCTGCCGGAGGATCCTCCGCCTCAGGCCAGACACCCCCGCCTCGAGAAAGGACAGGTACTCGAGGACGTCCTCGGGGTTATCTGGCAGCGCGGGGCGAGGAAGTGGTGCCCGCTCTGTCTCGTCCCGCGCTGTCTGCGACAGAGGAGGAAGCGGTGCCAGCAGATCCGCAGACGCCTGTGACGATGTGGGGTCAGACAGGGGGGTCTGGCCTGGAGAAGCGCCGGGACCGCTGCCGCTGCTCCGCTCTGCGTCGTAAATCGACTTCCCCATCGCAGCGGCTTCCTCAGCGTCGCAGAAGAAAAAATCCACAAGAATCTTCTTGTAGCCTGCTGCAGTGGTGGGTCTGATCTTACCGAAAGAGGACGGGAAGTAGTTGTCTGGTTTGCTCCGGAGAAAATCACTCAAAGAAGGCAGCTTCCCGTCTACTCCCACAGTAGGGAAAATGAGAGGACCCCAGTTGCCATGTAATTCGGTGGTATCTCTCGTGAGGAACAGGTTGATCATTTTGGAGTGGTACCGTTTGGGGGTATCCTTGGAGCCAGCAGGTGCTGGCCACAAGAACGGTTTCTCGGTAACCACGTCTGCCAGCCTCGAAAAATACTTGCTTTGATTGCGGTAACTGGCATAAGCGCGATTCAGGCCACGGAGAAACGCCACACGGTCACTCCCATAACCGCGGCGGGAAGCGCTCTTGCCCGAAACAGGGACTGCGGTCTCCTTGCCGACCCCCGGAGAAGGTGAACCTGCCGGATCAGCATCATCCCCCACAGGCGCTGGGGACGCGCGGGAAGCGCTCTTGCCCGAAACAGGGACTGCGGTCTCCTTGCCGACCCCCGGAGAAGGTGAACCTGCCGGATCAGCTGCCCTCAACGAATCACCAGCATCATCCCCCACAGGCGCTGGGGACGGTTCCGGAGGAGAGGGGTGCTGGGCACGATCCACAGCTGGCGCACCCACCGCCTCTGCCTGGTTTTCGTAGAAGAGGATGTATGGCAGGGGCGTGGTGGCCGTGGACGGGGAAGTGCGGCAGAGGAGCCTGTTGACTTGCTCAAGGCTAATCATAGCCTTGTCGGGCACCTTCTGGTCATCGAGCATCCACCAATCACCCTGGTGGAACACGATGGCGAAGTAGTGCCCCTCGTGCAGTGTGGGCCCTTTGTGGAAGCACACAGCGCGTAAGGTGTACCCACGGCCAGATAGCGTCGTGTTGAGCGGCACGTGCACATTGGTGAAGTTCTTTCTGAGGTGTTGTGTGAACCTCGCGAGGACAAGGATGGCCAGGGGACCAAACTGGGTGGTGACCATTCTTTCGGCATTGGCGGCCCTTTCTTCACAGGGGGGTGTGCACTCGTGCGGAGTGGAGAGCTTCTCCGTACCAGACAAATTCGCGACCAGCTGAGACAGCGCAATGGCAGCGGGCCTCTTGGACCTCGGACGAGAAGGAAACCTCAGAAAAACGCCACCGGGAATAGGATCCCTGGTGACACTCTCCATCGTGCAGTCCGGGTGACATACACATGTCCACCGAACTGTGTTCACCTGATGGGTGGCATTCAGCATGTCCAGAGCTGGCCACATGTCCATCAGATCGACAACCTGCAGGAACAGCTCGTGCGGATCCTCTTGATCCATCGAGGTCGCGAAGCCGTTCCTCAGAGCGCCCTTCAAAGGCGCCGGGGTGAAGCATCCTCGATCCCCACTGGAATCCGCGCACAGAGAACGCACAGCAGACACCAGCTCACGAAACATATCGTCACTGTCGACTATATCAGATGGAGCGCGGCCCACTGCTGACCGAAACTGGTCGCAGTGCAGCAAACACTGCAGCAAAGCCCCCAGGTAGCACGTATTTCCGATGTTGGCAATCGTCCGTGGCTCCGGGAGGAGATGCAGGTCGTCCGGGAGAGATGCAGATGGGGTGAGCGAGGAGTGAGCTGTCTGCGGTGGATCAGCGAGACCTCCAGAATCAGGAGCATCGCCGCTGCTGGTTGACGCGCCATCCTCTGGAGCAGAATGAGGCTCGGGTACCCCAGGAGATGACACCTCGGAAGACGCTGCATCGGTCTCATTTCGACAGGGGCACTCAGGCAGCCCGGGGTGAAGGCAATACTGAGGCTGCTTCTTCCGCCCAGGGAGCACCCTCCACGTCAGGAGGCCGGGACACACTGCCCATGCCTTTCCTGCAGGACACAGAGCGCGCAGAGCCTTGCCGACGACAGACGTGCAGTACGCCTCCCCAGTCGCCTGCAGGGCCTTCCCCATTTGCGACGCAAAATCCAACTGCTGGCAGGCCGGTGCGGCATCCTGGAGGATCTTCTTCAGAGCCTCAGCACACTTCGCGATCGACCCCATGATTTGCGCATCAACAAATCCCTGCAGGGCTGTGGCTGAACAAACCGGACATGAGATCGCAAAAACACAAAGCTGTAAACCACGCTCGCGAGCGAAAGAGAATACTCCGGAGAATGGCAGGAGGCGGGCGTCGCATACAGTCGTTCCTTTTGCAGTGTGAGTTGACTGCGGAAACAGCCAAGGCAGGGCGGAAGCCCATCGATAACGTGATAACTGGGCCGTCGCGGTTGCTGTGAGGCTCCTTTGAAACGCAGCAATGCTGTTTCGGAAGAAACAGCGGGGGCAATAAAAGCCTCATAGCCCCCCCCCCCCCCCCAGATAATGTCACCCCCCTGCGAGGGGTGACATTCTACCCAGGGTACCCAGGGGGCGAGGTATGTAAAATACGGTGCTCTGATATTGTCCACCTGATTTGGACAATTCCACGTTTGCGGCGATAACACGCCGAAAACGGTGCGTATTCGTGCATCTCCCCGACCCACAAATTTGCATGGCGATGACCCATTGGTCGTCACACAGAAAAAAGATTGACAAATCAGTGCGTCTTCAGGACATGACCACATCGGAAAATAACACGAACGAAGGAAGCGCTGACGAAGCCGGCTGTAAACCTGCGAGCGGACTGACGCAAAAAAGCGACAGCGGAAAGACGGGCGGGAAGACGGACGGGCTGGAAACCGGAGGAGACGGGCAAGCCAAGCTATACGGGAGGAAACAGCAACACCGGGACCACTGACAAAAATTTCTGGACAACGCCGAGGTTCATCTTCCGGAAGTGGAAACGAAACGAACAGCGCACTGGGGCACCATCATCCGAGTCAGGAGACTGGCTCGGATGGGGGAAATCGAGAAAACTAAAAACTTGAAACAACCCAAGACAGGTTCCCAAAAAATCCGACTCGTCATATTTCACCCCCCCCCCCCGCATGGATGTATTCAGACCTTACTGGGGGGGGGGGGGGGCTAAATAGAAGCCCCCCCCCCTTGTATTCGGCGTAGGATCGAGTTTTGGGGGGTTTTCGAGGGCCCAAAATTTTAGGCAATTTTTGCAGTGGGTGGCCAAATAGAAGGGGGGGGGGGGGGTCAAATACAAGGGGGGGGGGGGGGGGGGGGGGGGCTTGTATTCGGCGGAAGGCAAATTTTCCAAATTTTGGTGAATTTTGCCCCAGGTGACCTCGTGGAATCGCGATTTTCGCCTTCCATTACACTATTCGGAATCCGTTACGACGGGGAAAACAGGCTAAAAATTTGAAATTTGGCTGAAATTCGGCTTCCGCCGAATACAAGCCCCCCCCCCCCCCCCTTTGTATTCGGCGAAGAACTGTGTTTTAGTGCAAATCTGAAAGGGAAACAATAGAAGAGCCGAAGGGTATTCGTCGATCGCGAGAACACCCCACACGCCTGTCATGAAGCGTGTGGGAAGTTCTGCAAGGATCTGCACTGGCACAGTTTCCTGCGGTCAAAAATTTTATGGATTTCGAATTTTCAGACCCCCCCCCTTCTAATAGGCCCCCCCTTGTATTTGACCCCCCCCCCCCTTCTATTTAGCCCCCCCAGTAATAAGATAGGAAGAAATATCGCCAAATCTACCTCCTCCTCCTCTTAGATGAAGACCTAGGGCCCAAAATAGACGCATCTCCCCCAACATCTGAATCCCCTTAATTAAGATCTTGAACCTCTTAGTGTAACCTCTTAAAGGTCCTACACTCAGCTGTTAAGACCTTAGTTCAATCTTCAGCAATAGTACGTTGACCCCTGAATCTTACCTCTCATATCTCGGACCCCGCCGGATACCCGGACCCGGGAATCCCAGGAAAAATTGTAACCTGGCGGGAGGTGAAGACCGCGTGGGTCTGCTGAGCTTCCCCCTGAGGCGAAGAGGTGGCAGAAATATCCCGACTTGCGGGGGAGGGCGCTGGGGGGCATGACACAGTGTGTTAGAAGCCTGGGGGGGCATGACACACTGTGCTGGAAGCCTGGGGGGGCATGACACAGTGTGCTAGAAGCCTGGGGGGGCATGACACAGTGTGTTGGAAGCCTGGGGGGGCATGACACAGTGTGCTGGAAGCCTGGGGGAGCATGACACAGTGTGCTAGAAGCCTGGGGGGGCATGACACAGTGTGTTGGAAGCCTGGGGGGGCATGACACAGTGTGTTGGAAGCCTGGGGGGGCATGACACAGTGTGCTAGAAGCCTGGGGGGGCATGACACAGTGTGCTGGAAGCCTGGGGGGGCATGACACACTGTGCTGGAAGCCTGGGGGGGCATGACACAGTGTGCTAGAAGCCTGGGGGGGCATGACACAGTGTGCTGGAAGCCTGGGGGGGCATGACACACTGTGCTGGAAGCCTGGGGGGGCATGACACAGTGTGCTGGAAGCCTGGGGGGGCATGACACAGTGTGCTGGAAGCCTGGGGGGGCATGACACAGTGTGTTAGAAGCCTGGGGGGGCATGACACAGTGTGTTGGAAGCCTTGTGGGGCATGACACAGTGTGCTGGAAGCCTGGGGGGGCATGACACAGTGTGTTGGAAGCCAGGGGGGGCATGACACACTGTGCTGGAAGCCTGGGGGGGCATGACACAGTGTGCTGGAAGCCTGGGGGGGCATGACACAGTGTGTTAGAAGCCTGGGGGGGCATGACACAGTGTGTTGGAAGCCTGGGGGGGCATGACACAGTGTGCTGGAAGCCTGGGGGGGCATGACACAGTGTGCTGGAAGCCTGGGGGGGCATGACACAGTGTGCTAGAAGCCTGGGGGGGCATGACACAGTGTGTTGGATGCCTGGGGGGGCATGACACAGTGTGCTGGAAACCTGGGGGGGCATGACACAGTGTGTTAGAAGCCTGGGGGGGCATGACACAGTGTGCTAGAAGCCTGGGGGGGCATGACACAGTGTGTTGGATGCCTGGGGGGGCATGACACAGTGTGCTGGAAGCCTTGGGGGGCATGACACAGTGTGTTGGAAGCCTTGTGGGGCATGACACAGTGTGCTGGAAGCCTGGGGGGGCATGACACAGTGTGTTGGAAGCCAGGGGGGGCATGACACACTGTGCTGGAAGCCTGGGGGGCCATGACACAGTGTGCTGGAAGCCTGGGGGGGCATGACACACTGTGCTGGAAGCCTGGGGGGGCATGACACAGTGTGCTAGAAGCCTGGGGGGGCATGACACAGTGTGTTGGAAGCCAGGGGGGGCATGACACACTGTGCTGGAAGCCTGGGGGGCCATGACACAGTGTGCTGGAAGCCTGGGGGGGCATGACACACTGTGCTGGAAGCCTGGGGGGGCATGACACAGTGTGTTAGAAGCCTGGGGGGGCATGACACAGTGTGCTGGAAGCCTGGGGGGGCATGACACAGTGTGCTAGAAGCCTGGGGGGGCATGACACAGTGTGCTGGAAGCCTGGGGGGGCATGACACACTGTGCTGGAAGCCTGGGGGGGCATGACACAGTGTGTTAGAAGTCTGGGGGGGCATGACACAGTGTGTTGGAAGCCTGGGGGGGCATGACACAGTGTGCTGGAAGCCTGGGGGGGCATGACACAGTGTCCTGGAAGCCTGGGGGGGCATGACACAGTGTGCTGGAAGCCTGGGGGGGCATGACACAGTGTGTTAGAAGCCTGGGGGGGCATGACACAGTGTGTTGGAAGCCTTGTGGGGCATGACACAGTGTGCTGGAAGCCTGGGGGGGCATGACACAGTGTGCTGGAAGCCTGGGGGGGCATGACACAGTGTGTTGGAAGCCTGGGGGGGCATGACACACTGTGCTGGAAGCCTGGGGGGTCATGACACAGTGTGTAAGGACCACGTGGGAGTATGTCACTTTGGAGCCAGTTTTGTGTGGAACCCAATTTTTTCACCTCTGCCAGAAATTTTTTTTCGAGATTTTTCGCAAATTTTGCATTGTCCCCAACACCCCTGTGTCACGGGACCTTCGCTCTGTGTCAGTGACACACAGTGACACAGAGCGAAGGCTTGGCGGCGATTTTGCCGATTTCGCCTAAGGTGAAAAAAACCGCCTGTGTGACACACTGACACAATTTGACACAGTTTGACACAGAGCGAAGGCCCCCTATACATGTATAATAGTTGACATGCAAGTATTATACATGTATAATACATGTAAAAATCGGTATTTTTACATGTAAAATTTACAAGATCCCACCGTGCTGGCCTACGGCTGGGGGGGGGGGGGGGTAGGGGGGGTCAAATGGGGGTGACAAACACGATATTTCAAAAAACCGGCGCAGAGGCCCCAAAGTCCCCGTAAACCCTCCAAACCCCCCCAGATCGGTCCGGAAACCCATCGAACCCCACTTTTCCACCATTCCGGGCACCTCAGGTGCCCGAATTGGGGTACCTAAATTTTGTGCCACCGTTTGGTACCGGACAGTGCCACTGTGTGGGAGGTTGGAAAAGAAAATGCCCCAACACACCACATCTGAGGGTTGCAATGCATGTTGCTTGCCAACCACGTCATCCGGTGGGTGTCAGGCGCTATGTAGGTGGCATGAGCCAGGTCTTCGATGTGTTCTGGCTTGTATATGTACCTCCCTGCCTGCGGCACAGGCACTGCCTTTGTCCCCCACACCAGCCACAGAGAGCGTATTGTACTCGGTCCACGGTTGCTGATTCATTGTGATGCGTTGTATCCTCGAGTGAACGTCACACACTAGTGGCACCACCACCCGCCATCCGAGAGCTGTATTGACTTTGCGCCCTTCCGTTGCATTCACCTCGCCACGCATATTGCACCGTTCAGTACCAGTGCTCTTGGGCCAGGCAAAGTAGACCGCAGCAACTACCAATTCTGGCACAATGGGTACCACGACAGCGCACTTCGTGTGTTCCCGGAATGTACAGCTCGTGTTGCAACAGTCGTTGTCAACACATCCCGGTTGTGGAGCACTGCTGCACAGGAATCACACGACCATCTGGACTTGTTCCGTACCTACAGGCAGCCTCCCGGTGCATGGTGGCAGGGAGGTACATATACAAGCCAGAACTCATCGAAGACCTGGCTAATGCCACCTACATAGCGCCTGACACCCACCGGATGACGTGGTTGGCAAGCAACATGCATTGCAACCCTCAGATGTGGTGTGTTGGGGCATTTTCTTTTCCAACCTCCCACACAGTGGCACTGTCCGGTACCAAACGGTGGCACAAAATTTAGGTACCCCAATTCGGGCACCTGAGGTGCCCGGAATGGTGGAAAAGTGGGGTTCGATGGGTTTCCGGACCGATCTGGGGGGGTTTGGAGGGTTTACGGGGGCTTTGGGGCCTCTGCGCCGGTTTTTTGAAAAATCGTGTTTGTCCACGTAAAAGGGTGGCATTTGACCCCCCCTAGGGGGGGGGGGGGCCTGTGTGTACACGGTGGGATCTTGTAAATTTTACATGTATAACTACAAGTATATACATGTATTATACATGTATAATACTTGCATGTCAACTATTATACATGTATAATACATGTATATGCCTGAAATATACATGTAAAATACATGTATATCAAGTAAAAATACAAGTATAATACTTGCATGTCAACTATTATACTTGTATTTTTACTTGATATACATGTATTTTACATGTATATTTCAGGCATTTACATGTATTTTACATGTATAATACTTGTCATGCAAGTATTATACATGTAAAATACTTGCATGACAAGTAAAATACTTGCATGCAAGTAAAATACATGTATTTTACTTGCATGCAAGTATTTTACTTGTCATGCAAGTATTATACATGTATTTTACTTGTCATGCAAGTATTTTACATGTATAATACTTGCATGACAAGTATTATACATGTAAAATACATGTAAATGCCTGAAATATACATGTAAAATACATGTATATCAAGTAAAAATACATGTATAATAGTTGACATGCAAGTATTATACTTGTATTTTTACTTGATATACCGTAAACGGAAATATTGTGGACCGTAATAAAGGTGAACCGTACTATAGTTGGAACGTAAAAAAGATGGAACAAATGGGATTTTTCCGGAACTTGGAACATTTTTACGGTCCACCTATTTTACGGTTGGGATAGTGGACTTGGCGTTTTTTTTTTTTTTTTTTTTTTTTACGAGTTCCTTCAGGGTATAAGATAGACTTTTTTTCTGGCGCCGTTTTCCGGTTTTTCTGGTTTTGAAAATTTTTCGCGCGCGCCTTCGGCGCGCGCGACCCGCGCAAACCCTCCCAGAATCTGAGAGGGCCCGGTGCCTGCGCGCGTCCTGTCGTACTGAGGCTGCTTGGTGGGGCAGGCGCAGCAGCTGCTTTGAAAGTTTGGACTCTCGGTCAAAAAACCGGTCTGGTGCAATTTTCTTACGCAGGGGGGCGGAGCCCCAGCCGCCGGCGGCCACGGTAGTGAACATCTGTTCCCTACTGTCTGGATTCGCTTGTAAGTAGGAAGGCTTCGCTGTATCGCAGCCCGGCCAGCAGGAGATCACTGGTCCTTGAGGGTTCAACCTTCAGGGTGGAGGAGGACGGGGGAGCGACCACTCGCGACAGGTGTGCGTTGTGGGTGAAGTGGGTGCACGACAGAATGGCCAAAGGGTCCACGAGATCTCTGCACACATTCCGTTATCGAGGAGATGGGCACCTAGCTGTGACGACAGGCAACAAACAAATCTCATCTGTTAGTTGCCCCCAATAGGCTTGGCGACCTTCAAGACTGCTTGAAAGTCGTTCGTGTTCTCGTCTCAGCCCTCCAGACAAGCAGATCTGTCTCGATTTGGTGGGCTGTCGCCATGTATTCGATGGCACTGAGTGACGCTGCACAGAGGCAGACGACACGGTGAACTCCAGCGGAAGTTACCCTACCTCCGCTGGAGTACACCGCCACGTGACCGTGTGTCTCCCATGAGTCTCAACTAGCGGGAGTCTTAGCGTACATTAGCTGGACAATAGACTCCCGTCTCCAGTACAGACTGCAGTCTTAGACTCCCTCTTAGACATGGTGGCTGGAGTCCACCATGTGCGCACCTTCAAAACAGAAGAGACCTGCATGACGAGGGCATCACCACCCACCGGGCCACCCGCTAGGTCCATTTTTTCTTCTCCACTTCTCTGCCTTCTTTGGACTATTTGAGCTCTGTGCGGATCACGATGGGGTCACTTTCTAGTTTTTTATGGCGTTTTTTCTGACTGTTTTACTGTCCCAAAGTCACAAAAAAACCGCCAAAAATGAGACCGACCTTTTTTTTTTTTCCAGAAAACCGGGAACCGGGAAACCCTGGTTTTGAAAACCGGAAAACCAGACCTATCTTATCCCCTGGTTCCTTCGCGACGAAGTCGCGAAGGAACCAAGGAAATCGTACGACTGAAGCTGCAGGATTAACACCACAGGGCCTCAACAGTCCGGAACTGTTCTCCCACAGTTTCTGCAGGGTGTACTACACTAAAGCGAAAGGAGTACGATTTCCCTGAATTTTCCGGGCACTGATTCACGAATTTACATCTGGAGGGAGCCCGGTGGTCTCAGCTTCTGTCTGCGCGCCTTGCCGTACTGAGGCTGCTTATGTGGGCTAGCGCAGCAGGTTCTACCTTTACTTCTACCGGAACGCTCCTTGCATGGTACTACACGGAACAATGTTCGGGGCCCGTGAATTCCAAATCTCCGTTGGAATTCGTAAGTGAGGGGGTTGGGGCGGACTTACAGACGACAACGTCGTCAGTCTCCCGACAACCGTGGCGTGTGAGTTTGGGGTGGTATCTCGAAATATGTCTCGTTCGGCCTTGAGAGACTCCAGATGCTAGTCACGCGCTCGCCCCCGCCCCCCCCCCCTCTCCATGTCCCTCTCCGTTGCCGCCTCGCCTTGTTGTTTTCGTTGATCTTCCCGCTGTCCTCACGCACTTTCCCCCAGTTTGCAGGGACACGCACACACATGCCTCCAAAGCGTGAACCGAAGCAGAAGAGCATGTTGCTCTTCACGGTGCCCCGTGCAGCGTACACCCCCGGCAGCAACGGCGCTTGTCCGATTTCGCGGGCTGAGGCTGAAAGTGTGACGCGTGCAGTGCGCGACCAGCAGGCATCCTCACAGGGGCCTACCGGCGGTGGTGACTGGAGCCCGGCCGAAAAGCTGGAGATCGGCCGGAAGGTGGTGGAGGGGAAGCTCTCGGCAGTCGTTGCCGATTGGAACGCCCCTCTCGCAGGACGGAGGAAGCTCTCGAAGAGCTCCGCCTCCCGTTTTGCGACCCTCTACCGGGAAGAGCTGGGCAAGCGGAAGCGTGCCGCAGCTCTTCTCGGTGAGGTGACAGAGGAGGTGGTGCTTCCCCCCCCGCAGAAGCGCGGCCGGCCCGCAATCCTCACCGACAGCGAGGAGACCAGGCTGATGCAGTTGTTGCGCGCCCTGAGGCGGTGCGGGACGCAGGTTTCAGCTGAGACTGTGTCCGCCTCCGCGCGAGGCCTGGTGAGTGCCAGCAGTGATCCAAGCAGGATTGATTCTGAGACAGCTCTCGGCACGGAATGGGCTCGGAAGTACCTCGCTGCGCAGGGATGGACCTTGCGAATGCGGACAACGGCGGTGTGCCACAGTCCGGGTTTGCTGGAACGGGCCAAGGCTGAGTTCGAGGGGGAGGTGCAACGTCTGAGGGCACAGCACAACATCCCAGATGATTTGGTGGTGAATGTCGACCACACTGCCCTTCCCCTCCTGCCAGGTACCACAAAGACCTTCGACAAGAAGGGCGCGTCATACGTGCCGCTCTCGAAGTCCGACGAAAAGAAGGCGATTACGGGTGTATTCGGCGCCAGTGCGACCGGCGATCTCCTCCCTGTCCAGCTGATATACGGTGGCCTAACTTCCCGCTCACACGGACGCTTCGAGGAGGAGTACCTGGAGACGTACGGGGAAACCTGGCACTTGACTGCCAATCCGAAACACTGGGCGTCCGAAGCAACCACCCTCGAATACATCGAGAAGGTGTTGGTGCCATACCTCACGGGTGTCAAAGAGACCAAGGGGCTCGGGGAGGAGCAGAAATCCTTGTTGATCATCGACAAGTTCACGGGCCAACAGACCGAGAAGGTTGCTGCAGCACTCGCAGAGAGCGGCATCGTGACTGTCGATATTCCTCCGGGGTTTACTGCTTTCTTGCAGCCGCTGGACCTGGGCTTCAATGCCTACATCAAGAAATACCTCCGCGAAAAGTTCTCGAAGTGGTACACCGGTGTCTGCACCAAGCTGTTCCGGCGTGACGAGAAGAGGAAAACCCGTGCCCTTGCGAAAACTGGCACCCCTTTCCTCTTCGCAGGGATGGGGTCGCATGAAGTGATGGTGTACGATTCGTCCGTGAAGACAGCCGCCTTCCGCAACGCAGTCCTTGCCGGCACAAGGGCAAGCATCGTGGTGTCTCCGGGTTGTGCGGACTGGGTTCACCCTGGGGACAACGCGAGTGGGTGGTACGCCCTGCGTGCTGTGGAGCTGTGTCTCAACAGCTACGGCGTGCGGAAGGCCTACCTCCCGAAGGTCAAGGATGCTCTCAACCTGCTCGAGAAGGTGATCCCCACTGACACGGAAGGCATTCCCGGCGCACAGGATGCTGTTCAGCAGGTGCTGGAGGAACTGCGTTCTGCGAATGGTGACGCTGCGCAGTTCACCGAGGCACAGCGCCTCCCATACCCCGCCGCCCAGGCTGCTGTGGGCGCACTCAACCGGGAGTACTACACCAGTGTGAGGCTGATCACCCTGTCCGAGGTGCAGTGGGCCGCGACCCTCACGGAGATCCGTTCCGGGCCGCTGATCGTGTTCGACGCGGAGAACCTGCATTTCGTGTCGTTCGTCGCCCAGAACCCTGAGCTCGACGACCAGGAGTTGATGGCTGACCTGGCCAGGACGACGAAGGTGACCGCCGCGGACATGCGCGACCGCCATCTCGCCTGGCTGTGCCGTGGGTTCAGCAAGGTGAAGCCGAGCTCCGTCGTGAAAACGTTCGTCCGCGCTGGCATCATCGCCGACCCCGGAACGCTCGCAGCAAGTACCGATGATGCTGTTGCTGACTACGACCCTCCAACCGAGGTGCACCCGGACGCAGCGCTGACGACCCCCGCAGAATTGGCAGAGATGGAGAGGATCCTGTCGTCACTCGACTTCAGTGCTGAGTGCTGAGCACTGTGCCACATCCCCTCTCTCTGTTTATGCCCCTGTAAATGTCCCGCAAACCCGTCACCCTCCCTCTCTTGATGTCCCTTTAGATACTCTGTCTGTATAACTTGTATGTAATGTCTTCTCGAGGTGTGGTGGTGGGTGAGTCTCGAGGTGAGTGGTGGTGATCGTGCCCTTTCCACATGCAGGGATGCCTTGCTTCTCTTGCTGGCGTTGGTTGCGGTGGTGGAGGGAGGGTCCAAAGCTGGGAGGTCGGGAGGCCTACGTGTGGGAGTCTACGGCGTGGCCGCAGTCCGCGCCCCGCAACCCACCAGCCCGCGGGCGAAAATCGCATTGTCTTTTCCATATTCAGTCCCAATAAATAGTGGACCGTAAAAAAGATGGAACGTTTGGCCTTTTTTTGGGAACTTGGAACATTTTTACGTTCCACCCTTTTTCCGTTTACGGTACATGTATTTTACATGTATATTTCAGGCATATACATGTATATTTCAGGCATATACATGTATTATACATGTATAATACCGTAAACGGAAAAAGGGTGGACCGTAAAAATGTTCCAAGTTCCCAAAAAAAGGCCAAACGTTCCATCTTTTTTACGGTCCACCATTTATTGGGACTGAATATGGAAAAGACAATGCGTTTTTCGCCCGCGGGCTGGTGGGTTGCGGGGCGCGGACTGCGGCCTCCACGCCGCAGACACCCACACGTAGGCCTCCCGACCTCCCAGCTTTGGACCCTCCCTCCACCACCGCAACCAACACCAGCAAGAGAAGCAAGTCCTCCCTGCGTGTGGAAAAGGCACGATCTCACCTCGAGACTCACCCACCACCACACCTCGAGAAGTGTAGTACCATGCAAGGAGCATTCCGGTAGAAGTAAAAGTAGAACCTGCTGCACGAGCCCACAAAAGCAGCCACAGTACGGCAGGGCGCGCAGACAGAAGCTGAGACCACCGGGCTCCCTCCAGATGTAAATTCGTGAATCAGTGCCCGAAAAATTCAGGGAAATCGTACTCCTTTAGTGTAGTACACCCTGCAGTAACTGTGGGAGAACAGTTCCCGGACGATGGTGAGTGCACACTCTGTGCTGAGGCCCTGTGGTGTTAATCCTGCAGCTTCAGCCGTACGATTTCCTTGGTTCCTTCGCGACTTCGTCGCGAAGGAACTCGTAAAAAAAACCGCCAAGTCCACGATCCCAACCGTAAAATAGGTGGACCGTAAAAATGTTCCAAGTTCCGGAAAAATCCCATTTGTTCCATCTTTTTTACGGTCCACCTATAGTACGGTTCACCTTTATTACGGTCCACAATATTTCCGTTTACGGTAGTTGACATGCAAGTATTATACATGTATAATACATGTATATACTTGTAGTTATACATGTAAAATTTACAAGATCCCACCGTGTACTGGATCGTTTAGGTGGCATTTGCGATAATGCCACTTTTTTTTCGCGATAATGCCACTTTTTCAGTACCACTTTTTTGGCCTGTGCCCCTGTGGCCTGGCCAAAGCCCCCTGGGGCCCCCCTGAGCCCTGGCTTGGGGGGGCCCTGTGGACCCCCTGGCCTACGGCTGGGGGGGGGCCTGTGCGTACTGGATAGTTTAGGTGGCATTTGCGATAATGCCACTTTTTTTCGCGATAATGCCACTTTTTTGGGTGCCACTTTTTTCTTCGCGATAATGCCACTTTTTTTTCGCGAAAATGCCACTTTTTGAAAAGTGGCATTATCGCGAAACTTTCAAAAAAAACAGGGCATTATCGTAAATAACCCTTTGGGAAACAAAACACTGCGAGAAAAAGGGCTTGACCTCTATGTTGTTGAATGTCACATTGAACGCTTCCTTGAGAAAAATAAGCCACACATCACATGGAATCATCACAGGACGGGGCGGGGCGGGGCGGGGGGGGGGGGGGGTCAGGAGAATTTGGGGAACCATCCATGGCAATAGGCATAGCCGTGTCTTGCGAAACGCAGCCTCCCCCGCCCCCCCCCCCCCCATCCCCCCATAACCCTTGAGATAAGTACACTTCCCGCTGCGCTGATACGCGCATGAGGGGGGGGGGGGACCCTGCAGCAACACATAATCTCACCCGCCCGAGCACCGCCACCGCCACCACCCCCCCTCCCCCCCCCCCCCCCCTCTGTTCCTTCGCAGAAGGACGGGGCGGAGATGGGGATGGGTGGGGCGGGGGGATGCGGGCTATTCTGGAGGCAGATCGATTACGACAACACAACACAACACAACTCTTTCTACTTCTCTCTCTCTCTCTCTCATCCCCTGCTCTCAACCACCACCACCACCCCACCCCAAACCCCGAGTGTGATCGTACAAAACGCACGTTGAATGTTTGTGGGTTGTCGAACCACGCCGAGCACGCCCTGATGCTCTTGATGTGATTGCCACACACAAAACACCCATCTGCCTCAGTCATGCGCAGAGGCTGTCTTTGGGATGCGAAGAGGTCCCGGCCCTCAGTACCCTGCAGCCAATGCTGGCAATAGGGGCTTTCGCTCTGTGTCAAAGTGTGTCAGGTTGCAGCCTATGTTGTCAGGCCGCTCACTTTTCTGCACTTTAGAGCGAAGGCCCCTTATAGCAACATTTCCAAGCGAGAGCAAGCGGAATGCGGAGGTCCCCATATTACGGAGACCCCTGCAGGCGCCCACGTGAGTGGTGTGATCAGCTCCGTGTTGACCGGAGTATTTTTTTTTGGGTTTTCCGCCCGACTTGTTTCCCCCTCCCCGAGGGTGGTCTTTCGCGACGGCACCGGCGAGGTCGGCACATTTTTTTTTTGGCGCATTTCCAGCGAGGCAAAAAAGAGCTGGAAAAAAATGTCAAAGAATTGGAGACTAATCGGAGACTAACGCGTCGCGAAGACCCCGTCCGAAAGGTTCAAAACGATGGGGTGGGGGGTGGACGGGGTGCCGTTCGCTCTGAAGTTCGATCCCATCCACCTCACAAAGTATAGGTGTCAGGGGTGCTGGCAAGGTTTTGACGCAGAGCGGTCCCCCGATGACTCTGTATTTGATTTCACGTAATATGGGTTCATGCGCTAGGGTGCATGTTACATTCTGAGTGGTGTGCTCACAGCGCAGGGAGGCTGCGCACAGTGTAAATCCTTCTTAGAAGAAACAGCCACCACCCCGCGCCAGCAAGGCGTGGAGGGGAGTGCGTCTCTCGCGGTCAGCGAAGAGACCTGTTTCCGAAGCTTCTCAATCGCCCATTTCGGCCCTTCCTTTTCGTCTTCTGAGTTCCTCCTTCAGATTTTTTACACCACGCACAGTATTTTTCCCCCCACATTACTCCGTTCTACCCCCCGGCCGACCCATCGTCAACGGTGATGTTTCTTTGGTATGATCAGAAAGTGGCACCGAGCACATTCGAGGCCAGTTCCTGAGGGGGGTCGGAGATGCTAGGTACAAAGATCCCTTTGTTGGGAGAGCAGGGAGAGGCAATCGTTCTCTCCAAAAAAAGCACCAACTCCAACATGTCGTTTTTTCCTCTGGATTTTGACGCTTGCAACGGCTAGAAACGCCAGGGGAAACCACCACCGCCAGCGGTACGCTGTGCCAGCACTCGAGATAGAGTTGGGTGCAGCCCCGTCTCACTTTTAATACGCATTCGAGAGATAGATAGAGAGAGGGGGGGGGGGGGGTTAGGGGGGGTCAAATGCCACCCTTTTACGTGGACAAACACGATTTTTCAAAAAACCGGCGCAGAGGCCCCAAAGCCCCCGTAAACCCTCCAAACCCCCCCAGATCGGTCCGGAAACCCATCGAACCCCACTTTTCCACCATTCCGGGCACCTCAGGTGCCCGAATTGGGGTACCTAAATTTTGTGCCACCGTTTGGTACCGTACAGTGCCACTGTGTGGGAGGTTGGAAAAGAAAATGCCCCAACACACCACATCTGAGGGTTGCAATGCATGTTGCTTGCCAACCACGTCATCCGGTGGGTGTCAGGCGCTATGTAGGTGGCATTAGCCAGGTCTTCGATGTGTTCTGGCTTGTATATATACCTCCCTGCCACCATGCACCGGGAGGCTGCCTGTAGGTACGGAACAGTCCAGATGGTCGTGTGATTCCTGTGCAGCAGTGCTCCACAACCGGGATGTGTTGACAACGACTGTTGCAACACGAGCTGTACATTCCGGGAACACATGAAGTGCGCTGTCGTGGTACCCATTGTGCCAGAATTGGTAGTTGCTGCGGTCTACTTTGCCTGGCCCAAGAGCACTGGTACTGAACGGTGCAATATGCGTGGCGAGGTGAATACAACGGAAGCGCGCAAAGTCAATACAGCTCTCGGATGGCAGGTGGTGGTGCCACTAGTGTGTGACGTTCACTCGAGGATACAACGCATCACAATGAATCAGCAACCGTGGACCGAGTACAATACGCTCTCTGTGGCTGGTGTGGGGGACAAAGGCAGTGCCTGTGCCGCAGGCAGGGAGGTATATATACAAGCCAGAACACATCGAAGACCTGGCTAATGCCACCTACATAGCGCCTGACACCCACCGGATGACGTGGTTGGCAAGCAACATGCATTGCAACCCTCAGATGTGGTGTGTTGGGGCATTTTCTTTTCCAACCTCCCACACAGTGGCACTGTACGGTACCAAACGGTGGCACAAAATTTAGGTACCCCAATTCGGGCACCTGAGGTGCCCGGAATGGTGGAAAAGTGGGGTTCGATGGGTTTCCGGACCGATCTGGGGGGGTTTGGAGGGTTTACGGGGGCTTTGGGGCCTCTGCGCCGGTTTTTTGAAAAATCGTGTTTGTCACCCCCATTTGACCCCCCCTAGGGGGGGGGGTGGTAGGGGGTGACCATTTCCACACAACAAAACATTTTGGCGCCAATCGCCCCTGGCTGTGACTGTGTCGACAACACGAGTTGCGGACAGGGGGGGGGAGGTGGGGTGTGGGGGTGGGGGGACGAGGTGGATAGATGGAGAGAGATAGAGGGGGACATCAGAACTCAGCTGCATGGGGCGGGTAATGGGGGCAATGGGAGCGCGGCAGGCCAGATGATCACACCCTCTCTGATCCATACAGACACCGGGGGGGGAGAGGGGGCGTGCTGGGGCGGGCGGGCAGTGAAGACGCAGAGAACACAGCAAGAGAGATTTGGCCCCACCCCCTCCCCTTTCACGTGTGTGGGCCACAGAGAGGGGCGCGGGGATAAAGAGGGGGGATGGGGAAGGGGGGGGGACACACAAGGGTCACGCAGAAGCCTCTGCTACCCACCGCCGCCACCCTTTCTGCTGGGGAGCCCTCTTTTTCCTATTCCCTACGCTAAGGAGAGTTTCTTAGTCCTGGTGATTCTCCTTCTCGGCCATCTTGTAGGCCTTCTTGATCTGCTTGTCAGTCATGGAAAGGGAGTTGATTCCAAGCGCCTGTGTGGTGGTGTGCAGTTGTGCGTGACAGTGAGGGTGCCATCAGAGTTTGGTCGGTGCCGACAGAGCGGAATGGGCCCCTATCCTTAGGTGGTAGACCCGCAACTGTCGCCGAAACTTCAAAATACTCCTGACACACTCCAGGAATCTGTGACTTGCTTGCATTGCATCCACCTGAAAAGAAGCAGTGCCGTCGGAAGCGCTCCTACATTATTGAACGGTTTTGAATGATCTTTACCTTCCCATCAAAGAAATGTGCGAAACAAAAGCCACACCTCCAAACCCAAGCGACATACCAACCCAATCCGCTCGCAGACGCTCAGTGCCATGTGCAGGTAGAGGACGACAAGGCATCCGAGGTAAACAGTCATGTAGGTGGGGAGCGTGGCAACCAGCCCAGCTGCGGCCTCCGCGTCGAGCATGGGGGGAAGCTGTGTGTGGGGGTGGGGATGGTGCAGTGTGTGGGGAGCGCGCGACTTTACAAAGCCCCTTAACGCCAACAGAAGGACGGCCTCTCCGGATATGATGGCTGGTGCGGGGCAACCGAGGCACCCGACATACCACGACGTACAGCAGCACCGCCACAGGGAACCCCAGTGTCGGGATCTCGAGCCCAGGGTGCAAGTGGTCCAGCACGTTGCACACACGCGAGATGATGAACCAGCCGCAGCTCTGTATGTGGGGTGGTGGGTGGGTGTGGTGTAGTGGCAGGTGGGCAGATCCAGAGGTGTGACAAACAGGCACATAGGGCCGAGGGGCCCACAGTGCAGGGGCAAGGGGGGTGTGGTACTGCAGGCATACGTTACCCACCGCCATGCCGTAGGCACAGCAGACCATGCGGAACCCAGGGCCGCTCACATAGTCGTAGTGCGCGACGTACAGCAGGAAGACACACGCCAGCATCACGAGGCCCGGCGCCACTGTGCGGATGGGGTGGCGCGGGGCCTGGTGCACCTCAGGGTGGACCGACCAGTGGCGCACCACGTTGAAGATGTTGCCCCCGAAGGTGAAGACTCCTGAGGCGAAACCGAGGAGCATCAGCAGCTGGGCGTAGCGCAGCCCGTACACCTCGTTGTCGCACCAGAAGGTGTTGCCGAAGTAGGCGGTGGCGAAGTAGATGCCGCACACAAAGAGAATGCCATCGACAGGGCCGTTGACGTACCCCAGGGTGAGCGTGCCTGTGTGGTACTGCTCCCAGGCGCAGAAGTAGAACCCAGTGCTGAGCATCATCACATAGCACAGAGCCCACAGCGACAGCTCCTCCGGCAGCAGCAGGGCTGCGACGGTGTTGAGGGAGATGAGGTGAGTCCCCAGCGCATCGCATCCGTGGTCGAACAGCTCGCCCAGGGGGCTGGACGTGCCTGTCCGGCGTGCCTGCTTGCCGTCCAGCGCATCGAGTGTCTGGTAGGCGAAGAGGCACAGCCCGCACACCACCCACACCCATGCCGGCACCACGTCGCGCAGCTCAGGGGAGGAGGCCTCGACCAGGAAGTAGCTTGTCAGCAGGCAAGCGAAGCCGCACAGCGTCACGAGGTTGGGCGCAAGCGTCCTGGGGAGGAAGTTGACAGCCCACCTCCAGTAGTGCTGCATCACATATTTGCTGGTGAGCGACAGGTCGGCACCGGAGTACCGGTAGTGGCGGAGTCCGTCGATGCCTGCATCAGAGACATACCATGTCGCGAAAGGGACACCCATTGTGCCGCTGCCTGGTGTGGCGGGTGGGTGGGGTGAAAATTCACAACGCCATTCAACAGCAACCGCTCTTCGAAGTGATTGGTTTGTTTGTTGTTGCTGCATTGGTGCTGCGACGACACAGCCCGTGATTGTGTTGTGCAGCTTATTGCGCAATCCCAAAGTGGAAGTCACAAAACTGACGCAGCTTGGACGCAGGGTGAAGTGTTGCATCGTCTGAATCAGACACGAGGGGCGGGGGCTGGGGGCACAGGTAACATCTGGCGCAAACCATACTTCTAGTCCCAGTGGCTTTCTGCTGGCCGGTTTCACAAACCTAAAACAGAAGGGTACCTCCAATAACCCCCAATGCACATGCGATTACGATATGTCCAAGGCGTTCCACACAAGCAGCCTCACACTCACACACCCATCCAGCAACGGGTTTGAGGTGCTGCAGGCGATGCTGGAGATGCGATATGCCCCAACTGCTCACACCCCCGGGGCCCTTCTGAATTCCATGAACTGCCACTGGGGTAAAACTCTAAAAAAAATATCAACCCCCCCCCTCGAACGAATCAACTCCCCCGAGAGGGGGTCGAACGGGGGCTTGCCCCACCAGACACATCAACACAATCCGGGGTGCCCTGCGGCTGGGATTTGGACCCCAAACCACCACGCGCCACCCGCCAGGGTGTGGAGAACACCCTCCTCCTTCACCACCCACCCACCCCCACACCCACCCCCCCTTGGGGAACTGATATATGCTTGCCAGGTTGAAGGAGATGCAGAAATACCGCCCCGCCCCGCCCCGCCCTGCGTTTGATGAGGCCCCCCACCGACTCCCCTCCCCCACCCCACCCCACCCCGCTGCAACTCTCACACACGTTAAGCTTCTGTTACTCTTGAGCATCTGCAGACCCGGTTCTGCTGTGCTTCTCCGCCCGCCTTTGGTCATCGTCAGGAGTTCTCCTGCCTTCCTAGAGAGACACCTGAGCGGCAGGTGGTCTTCGGCTGGTGGAGTGGATTGTTTGTATCCCCCCGATAGCCGCACAACCTAACAATTGGGAACTTGGTACACCACGTCATTCAGCGATGTCCACAACGTTGCCAGAAAGGCATAGTGACTCAAATAGGACGCGGGGAGTTTTGAAGCAGTGCAGCCCGCAACCCAACCACCAGGGCTGCGAAGGGGGGTGCATCGAATTAAAAAGGCAGCGCTTCAAGGAGATCGGCTAATTCAAAGCTCACAGGGGACCCGTTCAGGTCGGAGCACGTGATGAGGCACTGCCCCTTGATGAGCGCAGCCGTCTTCCCCCCCGCCACCGCATAGGACGCGATGCAGTTTGGGGTGGGATAGCACCGGTTGCGCCCTGCCGTGGCATCGCGGTGCACTGAGAATACGCGCTTCTTACTCTTCACCTTCTTCGATGCGACATTCGCTTCAAACCTGCAGTCGCCCCAGCCGTACTTCGCGTTGACATACGCCTCCAACGACTGGGATGTTGGAATTTTGGCGGAGAATTTCAGGAGCTTCTTTTGCAGTGCGGCCTTGTCCTTCGGATACACACCAGGCTGGACGATGACACCTACCACGGTGTGTGTGGGGCCTGAATAGCCTGCAGGCTGCTGTTCCCTCTGGGAGGGAGGAGGCATCCCGAGTCCTGCTGCCGAGTCTCCCTGGGGGGCTGCGATGAACTTGTCTTGCAGCGTGTCCGCAATTGCTCCCACGGGGAACTGGCCGTCTTCCCGCACGAGCTCCATGTTCTCCGGTTTGATAGATATGCACCCGCTCCCTATCACATTAACAGGCCACCGCCCCGACGCTTCCATAAATGCATCGGAAATTACACCAACTTTCCCGTTATACACATCCTTCGCCAGCAGCCCCTTGACACGCACCCGTGCCCCAACGTAGAACGCCTGGCATGGCGCCGCCTTCTTCTTCCCCGCCACGGCATTCTTCTTCCCCGTGGAGACCATAGACACAGTTGAGATGCACGCGGGAAGACCCGCGCTGCAGAGGACAGGGGGGGAGGGGGGTACGAAAGCTAAAGCTAACGCAGAAAGGTCAGGCGCTGAGAGTCAGAGGGGGGGAGAGAGGGTGAGGGGGTGAGGGCTGCACTCCCACCCTCTTCGCTTGTTATGCAGGGGGTGGGGCGGGGTGGTGTCGGGGTCAGGAGAAGTGTAGAGTGCCTGTCGGTGGTGTGTGTGTGTGTGTGTGACGAGGAAGAGCGACACACCTTGCCCCATGTGTGTTCCGGGGGGGGGGGGGGGGCTGGGGGTATTGGGGGGTTTGGTCGTCGAGAGTGAATGGAAAAGCAAGTCGCCCAGCACCTTCTCGCGTATGTCGGGTATTGGGGGGGGGAGGGGGGGTAGCCGGCACGTCGTCGTTGCGGACTGAATCCTTCCATGCGTCTGTCGCACTTCCTCTGGCACACAAGGTGTGTCTAGTAAAAATCCGGGCAAAGGGTGCGGTGTGCCCTGCCTGATCTACGTAGCAAAATTTGCTGAGTTGTTAGCACAACTCGCTCCACACACTGAACTCCAAAAAGAAAAGCGTGCGTCTGCATGCGGTGACGCTTCCACCACCCTAGAGCCTGCTGCTTTGATGCGGGTGTGGAGCACATGTGAACACGAGGTAGCTAGGCACACAGAACAGTAGCAGGGTCGTCGAAAGCACTCCTATTCTTTTACGCATCATAATTGAAATAAATGTGCCCAAAAAAAGATAAGGCGTTGTTTGTGCGCCAAACCCGGGTGAACAAACCTCACGGGGGCCTTCGCTCAGAAATGCAGAGAAGTGAGGAATGGTGGGCCGCCTCACAACACTGGCTGCAAAGTGACACAGTTTGCCCCACAGTGGCACAGAGCGAAGGCCTCCCACGTGTTTTTTTTCCTGATGAAGGTTGGTGTGAATGTGCGCACAGTCATAGCAACAAGGCAAGGTAGATTGTGGTTGTCACCCAAAGCGCTGCCAACTATCTTCTTCACTGTGACAAGCTTTCTTCTTGTTGTGTGTGAAAAAAGAATCACCTCCACAAAAAAGATAAAGGGGCCTTCGCTCTGTGCCACTGTGTGTCAAACTGTGTCACTTTGCAGCCAGTTTTGTGAAGCGGTTCACCCTTCCTCACTTCTCCACATTTGATAGCCTGTGTAAGTCACTAAACACGGCTAGTGATCCGATGATGGCCTCATCAGGGATTGGAGCCAAGCTCGCTGGTGGTACCTCGACGGAAGCTTTTTGTTGCATCTCTGCGGCGGCCGTGTTTGACTGGTGCTTGCAGTACGCGGTGGCGGGAGGACCGGGCCGGAGGGGGCGCGAAGCGCCCCCGTCCGCGCGAAGCGCGGCCGGCCCGGTCCTCCCGCCACCGCGTACTGCAAGCACCAGTCAAACAAGACTGCCAACACATTAGGCATTGGTGGTCAAAACTACGAACCAACTTCCAAGCCCGACCAAGTCTGGAGGAGTCACAGAGGGGTCCGGGGGAAAAACCTGAGTGACGCGTTTAATTGCACAAAATGAGCTCAAAACTCAAAAATTCCTTCGAAATCGGGCTCAAAAGTGAAAAATAGGGTTTTCCGAAAAAAAAAATCGAAAAGGTCCCCTTAGCAGAAGCCGGATTATTGGTGTGAAAAAAGGGGGAAAATCATAGTGTCATAACGGCCGTCATGGAGGGAGTGGATTTTCTGAGAATTCACTACCTCAGTTCCCGCTACCGAAATATATAAACGGCCGTTTTCATGTTTTGTTGGCGAAAAAACGGCCGTTTTTTTCCCCCTCCTATTTTCCTTTGGAGATTCGCCTCCTGCTTACCGTACCGAGCTGAGGAAACACACTTGACAACTCCCTGTTGCCTGCACATGACATTGGGCACTGCGATTCTCTGTCGACTGTACAAAGAAAAATGGCTTCCGCCCTGCCTGTCGCTCGACAAGCAGCAGACACCCGAGAGCAGAGAGGAGTGTAGCAGCCCGGTTCGCCCCCGGGTTGTCCCAGAAATCCAGCACACCCTCGGAACGTGGTGGCCTAGTCGTAGATCACCCAGGCCCTGCTCGTGACCTCCCCGAAACAGAGGGGAGGTGGCACCGGAGTTCTGACACCCCTACGACTCATGCGGCCGCACGCGCTCGGGCACAGACGGCGGACCGCAAACCAGAAGGACTTCCCTGATTCCGTGCCGTCCCACCTTCTGCGCATGCGGTCGCCAGCCCAGGCCAGCTCCCCTGCCAGGGGCACTGGGGGGTCGTACTTCCCCACCTCAGACACTTTCTCGATGACATTCTCAATGTCGGTGTACACTGCGTCGACAGGGGCACGCCGTTGGCACACCCAGCTGCGCATCGCAGTACTTCTGGAGCAGCGATGCGAGGGGTGCCGTCAGGCGGACGGCGGCCTGCGGGTGGGACTCGAGCCCAGCGATTTCGTGAGCATCTCTGCCAACCGCAGAAGCGACGACACGTAGCAGGGCCGCTGTCCTGCAGCGGGCCCGGAAGATTGTATAAATGCCCGGGGACGTGGTGCAAGGTGCAGATCCACTCAAGCGGTGCAGGTAGTGTGTGTCGGAGAGAAGCGGGATCGCACGGCCGGTGGTGCCGTCTTGCTCGCCTGCTTCTCCCTCTCAGCTGCGTCAGAGATGTGGCACAGCACATCCTTCAGCGCCAGTGCGGTCGTGAACCCATCCAGCTGGTGCTGCATATTGCCCGGGATGATCGCCCGTGCCTTCGGGAATAAATCAGCGAAGGCGGTGTCCTTCTCATCCGGGGCTGTCGCCGAGATCAAGGGAAAGCTCTGTCGGAAGAGCCCTGATGCCAGTGAGCGACACCACCTCTGCCTGCACGGTCATCCACGACACACGTGCCTAGATTGGCCGCAACCATGTTCAGCCCCTCCTCGGGACACACTTCTTGACAGCATCATGCACCATGCCAGCCGGTGATCCGGTGAACAACGCACCCCGGGCGATCCGAAGTTGCAAGCCTGCCACTGAGGGTATCGCACTCCGAGAGCCAGCTGTTTCCCTGGCTCTGCACTTTCAACGCTGCGTTCTTCTTCTTGATATGGCGCGGTCCGTCAAAGTGGTCCACGAAGTCTGAACTCTTCGCATCATACTTGAAGGCGCGCTCACAATGCTTGCTGCAGGGTATCCCTTGCAGTGGGGAGGCACTCCTGGTGGTGGGATCTCGCCTGCTGACCCACGCCCCATACAAAATTCCCAGGTAAAAAAAACGGCCGTTTTTTAAAATGCTGAAAATCAGCGGCCGTTTTTGCAAGTCCACAAAATACAAGGGATTTTTTAAAACGGCCGCTATGCAACCATGAAAAATGGGTGAATTTCCGGGTTTCCGGTCCGGCCGGCCGGGCGGCTCCAGCCCGCATTCACCCATTTTTCAACCAAAAAAATCGAAATTGGGTTCGGCCGGGAAATAATTAAACCGAGGTTAGCAAGCTACGCCCCATATCACTGTGAATACCTACACCCCCCAAAAAATTCACGGTGACCATTTTTTCGGCACAGATATCGAATCCATCGGTTCGTGCGGTATCACGAAATTTCAGGTAATAACCCCCCTGGGGGGGGGGGGGGTAGGGGGGGTCAAATGCCACCCTTTTACGTGGACAAACACGATTTTTCAAAAAACCGGCGCAGAGGCCCCAAAGCCCCCGTAAACCCTCCAAACCCCCCCAGATCGGTCCGGAAACCCATCGAACCCCACTTTTCCACCATTCCGGGCACCTCAGGTGCCCGAATTGGGGTACCTAAATTTTGTGCCACCGTTTGGTACCGGACAGTGCCACTGTGTGGGAGGTTGGAAAAGAAAATGCCCCAACACACCACATCTGAGGGTTGCAATGCATGTTGCTTGCCAACCACGTCATCCGGTGGGTGTCAGGCGCTATGTAGGTGGCATTAGCCAGGTCTTCGATGAGTTCTGGCTTGTATATGTACCTCCCTGCCACCATGCACCGGGAGGCTGCCTGTAGGTACGGAACAAGTCCAGATGGTCGTGTGATTCCTGTGCAGCAGTGCTCCACAACCGGGATGTGTTGACAACGACTGTTGCAACACGAGCTGTACATTCCGGGAACACACGAAGTGCGCTGTCGTGGTACCCATTGTGCCAGAATTGGTAGTTGCTGCGGTCTACTTTGCCTGGCCCAAGAGCACTGGTACTGAACGGTGCAATATGCGTGGCGAGGTGAATGCAACGGAAGGGCGCAAAGTCAATACAGCTCTCGGATGGCGGGTGGTGGTGCCACTAGTGTGTGACGTTCACTCGAGGATACAACGCATCACAATGAATCAGCAACCGTGGACCGAGTACAATACGCTCTCTGTGGCTGGTGTGGGGGACAAAGGCAGTGCCTGTGCCGCAGGCAGGGAGGTACATATACAAGCCAGAACACATCGAAGACCTGGCTCATGCCACCTACATAGCGCCTGACACCCACCGGATGACGTGGTTGGCAAGCAACATGCATTGCAACCCTCAGATGTGGTGTGTTGGGGCATTTTCTTTTCCAACCTCCCACACAGTGGCACTGTACGGTACCAAACGGTGGCACAAAATTTAGGTACCCCAATTCGGGCACCTGAGGTGCCCGGAATGGTGGAAAAGTGGGGTTCGATGGGTTTCCGGACCGATCTGGGGGGGTTTGGAGGGTTTACGGGGGCTTTGGGGCCTCTGCGCCGGTTTTTTGAAAAATCGTGTTTGTCACCCCCATTTGACCCCCCCTAGGGGGGGGGGGGAGGGAGGGAGGGAGGGAGGGACCCCGGCCTTTGAAAACACTAAACACTCCGTGTTTAGTGAATTTCTGGGGGAAGGCCCCCAAGGCGTTGTTTGTGCGCCAAACCCGATTGTGTTTGTCACCCAAAGCGCTGCCAACTATCATTTCACTGTGACAAGCCTCATGTTGTGTGTGAAAAACTGGCTGCAAAGTGACACAGCTTGACACACAGCGACACAGAGGCGGAGGCCATCATCTAATGAGAGAAGCTTGGAACAAGAGGGGCAGGCAGGTCAGGAGAGATGCCGGGTACAGACAGCATTTGAATCGGGGACTGAAACACAGGGGGGCAGGTCTGGATAGTTAGGTCTGGCCCAGAAAGCGAAACCGTGTTGACACGCAGTGATGCGAATGTACTTCTGTGCCACCCCCAACCGAATCGTGGTTAGTGCCGTCTCAGGCTGGGGGCGGCGGCCGCCGATGCTATGGGGTTTGGCGGCCCGAGGAAAGACAAGGGGGGTCCCTAGCGAGATCACTGGTAGAAGAGCAACTGGGGGTGTTCTTGAAAGACAACATGCCGCTCTCCCTCGATTGCGTGTGTGTGTTGCAGTGGGTGAACATCACAAGCACGATTCATGGAAGGGTAAGGCGACATCACAGGTACAGTGCCGCACGAAGAAGGTCGGGATCAGCCTTCAGGGAGTCGTGTGCGTACTTCATGGCCACGCCATTGCTTTTCACAGCTGCAAGGACGATCTCACGATCGGACTTCAGGGAGTCATCCACGTACTCAAGAACCAACCCATATTTCTGCACTGCTGCAAGAGCAATCTCACGATCCCTCTTCAGGGTCTCATCAACGCATCTCAGGACTAAGGCATTCTTCCTCACAAGTGTGAGAACGAAGTCACGGTCTGCCTTCAGAGAGTCAGCTGCGTAATCCATGGCGAAGCCACACTGACTCACCGCTGCAAGGACGACCTCACGATCACCCTTCAGACTGTCGTCTACAAACGCAAGAGCTGCACCGCCCACGGTCACACATGCGAGAACAAAGTCGCGATCACTCTTCAGTGCTGAATGAGCGTATTCCAAGTCACACCCGTCCTCCCTCACCGATGCAAGGACGACCTCGCGATCGCCCTTCAGGGAGTTACCGGCGTACTCAAGTACTGAGCCACGATTGATCGTGGCTTCGAGAACGAAGTCACGGTCAGCCTTCAGGGACGAGGCCGCAAACTCAAAGGAGGTACCATTCTGCTTCACCGCCGCAAGGACAATCTCTCGGTCAACCCTGAAGGCTGCGGCGACATTCACCAGGGTTGTTCCGTCAATCTTCACAGCTGAAAGAATGAAGTCACGATCACCCTTCAGGGACGAGGCCGCATACTCAATGGACCGACAACTCTGCTTCACTGCCGCAAGAACGATCTCTCGGTCAGCCCTGAAGGCTGCATCGACGTACCGCAGTGCTGATCCGTTGACCTTCACAACTGACAGAATGAAGTCGCGGTCAGTCTTCAGGGATTCATCTGCGTCTTCCAACTGAATTGGGCGCATCGCGACAGTGTGGCGAACGACTTCAGGATCAGCCCTCACTGTGGCGTGTGCCTCCCGTAGCTGGTACTGTGGGGAACGGCGAATAGCTTCGAGAACCTCACCAGGCTGGGACACCCACAGCGGCACCTCCCACGCTTGCTTCTCCCCGCTGCTGACCGCATCGAGGTGGTGCTGGCGCGGCAGGTCCACGTCGATCTCACATCCGCCCTCCACACCCACGGCGCAGCTCAGCGGCTCGTCGTCGCACACCACGTGGCCCCCCACCGAAAGCTGCAGGTCAGCCACCCCCACGCCGGGCGCATAGCGGAAGGCCAGCAGCGCAACCCCCTTCACCTCTTCCGGCGTGTCGTCAACACCGATGTCGGTGGCGTGCCGCACGCTCGTCAGCGCATTCACCAGAAACACCTCCATCCTGCTGCCTGTGTGCTGTGTGCTGCGTCCTGCAGGGGGTGGTGTGCACAGTGCAGGCAAATTCACAGGTGGCAGGCTGGCAAGCCAGCACAAGACCGCAGACCGGCTTGCCTGGACCAACAGGACCGCTCCCGCCCGACACTCAGACAAGCAGGGGTGTGGTGAGGGTGGTGCGGGGGTGGGTGGAGCCTGTGACAGCTGGGGACAACAATGCTAGCACCGTCACATCTCTCCTCTGACTACGTTTGCTGGTCCCTCCAGTCGGCCGCTGACTCCCATTTTCGCTCCGCCGTGCTGTCCGCTCGCAGGAGGGGACATAAACACGGGGTGGAGGGAGGCACAGAAAGCGTGTTGACACACACTGATGCGAATGCACTTCTGTGCCACCCCCAACCGAATCGTGGTTAGTCCCGTCTCAGGCTGGGGGCGGCGGCCGCCGATGCGATGGGGTTTGGCGGCCCGAGGAAAGACAAGGGGGGGTGGGGGTGGAACTGGGGGGCTCTTGAAAGACAACATGCCGCTGTTTGTGTGTGTCTGCTGCAGTGGGTGAAGTTCAGTTCACCCGACGGCAACACAACCCGACCCTTCTCTCATTGGAATGAAATACAATGACCCAGGCCACACAGATTGGAGTTGGGCAAGTGGGCATGCACATGACGTTGACAACACAAGCACGATTCATGGAAGGGTAAGGCGACATCACAGGTACACTGCCGCACGAAGAAGGTCGGGATCAGCCTTCAGGGAGTCGTGTGCGTACTTCATGGCCACGCCATTGCTTTTCACAGCTGCAAGGACGATCTCACGATCGGACTTCAGGGAGTCATCCACGTCCTCAAGAACCAACCCATATTTTTTTTTTATTTTAATATTTCTGCACTGCTGCAAGAGCAATCTCACGATCCCTCTTCAGGGTCTCATCAACGCATCTCAGGACTAAGGCATTCTTCCTCACAAGTGGGAGAACGAAGTCACGGTCTGCCTTCAGAGTGTCAGCTGCGTGATCGATGGCAAAGCCATACTGACTCACCGCTGCAAGGACGACCTCACGATCAGCCTTCAGCACGGATGACGTACGAATCGTAATGGTGAAATACGAATCGTGCATATCGTATTTTATATCGCATTATATCGTATACGATTACGATATAAAATACGATATTATGCGATATTACGAATCGTTTAGGATGATGCATGGCCACACGGGGTGGGCACCGGGGAAAAAGGCACCCAGCACACCAACGAGGGGCGGCGAGACTACCACCACCACCCCAGATGAGTCACCCACTCCGAAGCCAAAGGCTCTCAAAGAGCAGCTGGCGAAGCAGAAAGCAGGGGCGCGAGTGAGCTACGTGACAGCGAAAACACGTCATGATAAGCTGCAAGGCGATGCCAAAGACGTGTACGCCGTCAAGGATGTCGCGTCTCTGCAAACCCGCAAACCCCAGTGTTCTCCCGATGGCGAGTTTGGGGGCGAAATTCTCCATTTGTATTTTTTCCCCCGAAAACCCGACGGCGAGTTTCGGCATTTTTTTGGGGGTGGAATTTTTCACAGGTTTCAGACAGTTTCCCACTCATCGACCTGCACAACTTCCCAACAACGAGCGTCCCTGGGTTCGTGCCCCACTACGAACCGCAATTGATCCAAAGAGTCCCAGAACGCGAAGGAGAAGGCCAGATGTTCGCTACCGTGGCCTCCGGCGGCTGGGGGGCTCCGCCCCCTAAACCCCTGTGCTGTGCACCTGTCGAGTGTGCATGTACCATTTGGTGTACCATGGCAAGTGGGAAACGGCACAACACCAGGAGTGCGACATGGTCGTGAGTGAAGACGGAGTACGTGCAGACTACCATCCCTGCACAACGAAGTCTGTACGACTTCCTCGTTGTCCACTCACACCGCACATTGCAAAGCGTATCGATCAGAACGAATGTTGTTGCGGATATACGCGTGCATTGCATGAGGTGCTCGCGCGCGAAGCGCGCGAGCAATTTTTTTTAGCACCCCTTTTTCCGGATCAAAACTCGCCATCACCCGCCCGTGCGGTCGAGCACCAGAAGAAGAAGCAGTCGGGCGGTGAAGACAAGAACGGCGACAGGCAAGGGGGGCAGCAGAAGGCGCACGGAGCCAATCCAGCACCGGAATTCGTAAGTGACCTGTCGTATTCAATTTGCGTCGGCAATACCACGGCCAGCCAGGCGGAGCTTGTGGTGTTGGCGATTCGGAAACACCTGTACCCGAACATGCCCAGCGGACGCGCCCTCTTGCAGAAACACAGCAGCCACACGGATGCACTTCTGAAGGCGCTGAAAGATGCTCTCAAAGGTCGCACCGTGCCTATTGGCATCGACGGAACTACAGCAGCATCGATCCACACCTCGTACCTCGCTGTGACTGCATATGTTGGGCAACAACCGCTGCTGGTGTGCGTTGAGGTGTTCAGGCTGGGGTGAGCCCTGACGCAGTGATGCTTGGAGATGTGCTGCAGCGGCTCGAATGCGACTACTCGTTTACGATCGCGTCTGTCAACATGGACAGATGCGCGACAAACCAGCGCCTCATCAAGCTCACAGGGCGTCTGTCGGTGTGGTGTTTGGGGCATCACGCCAACAAATGTTGCAAAGACTTCTACACGAAGCGCTTCCCCCTCGCCATCCAGTTCGTGACCTTCTTCTCACAGGCGCCGCGCACCACCTCAGAAACGAAGTGGTCAGCGCTGTTTCACGTCGTTGAGCATGTGGCACCCCGGACCGACCTGCTTGCAAGCTTCTTGCACGAAGAGCTTGAGCGCGCCTACAAACCGCAAAGTGTCCGAGAGTTAGCACATTTGATCGGAGGGGATGGGTGGGGGGACATGCTCTCGGAGATCCAGACGATGCACAGAGCCTCCTACAGTTCTTCCTCTGGATGAGCAACCCCCCCAGCGATCAGAAGTCCTGCTTTGTCGTGGGGGAAGTATGGAAGAGCATCCAACACGTCACCAACGAGGAACAACAACTTCTCAAAGAGCTGTGGGACACGTTTTCCTCAAGAGAGTTCTTTAAACTCATGGAGGTGATGGACCCGGAAGCAGTTGCCCAGGAGGTGATTGCTGATGAAGTGCTGGAGGCGTCGGAAGAGAGGTGGCGGGACGTCTTGGGGCGTAACACCACTTAGCCGTATCCCATCCTTGTGGTGTTGTCTCATGTGGCCACCTAGCCATCCCATTGCCTCCCTCAGAAGCCTGTAGTAATAGTGCGATATGGGCATATTGCATACGATATCAAAGCTGACTAAACACGATATAAATACGATATATTGCGATATCGCCTTAAAAAATACGATACATAATATTATCGTATTTACGATATGATACGATATTACGATTCGTACGTCATCCGTGCTTCAGCCTGTCATCTACAAACTCAAGAGCTGAGCCGTCACGGCGCACAGCTGCGAGAACAAGTTCGCGATCACACTTCAGGGAAGCCGCGACATGCTGGAGAGCTGCACTGTTGGCTTTCACAGCCAAAATGTTGAACTTCCGGTCGTTTCTCAGGGATGCGTCAGCGGCTTGCAAGGCACGCCCATAGTTCGTCACAGCCGCAAGGACGACCTTACGATCACCCTTCAGGGAGGAGTCGACGTAACAGAACCCCTGGCCAGCCCTGCCCATTACTCCAAGAACGAACTCACGGTCAGCCAGCAGGGACGAGGCCGCATGCTCAATGTACGTACCACGCTGCTTCACTGCCGCAAGGACGATCTCTCGGTCAGCCCTGAAGGCTGCATCGACGTACCGCAGTACTGCTCCGTTGACCTTCACAACTGACAGAATGAAGTCGCGGTCAGTCTTCAGGGATTCATCTGCGTCTTCCAACTGAATTGGGCGCATCGCGACAGTGTGGCGAACGACTTCAGGATCAGCCCTCACTGTGGCGTGTGCCTCCCGTAGCTGGTACTGTGGGGAACGGCGAATAGCTTCGAGAACCTCACCAGGCTGGGACACCCACAGCGGCACCTCCCACGCTTGCTTCTCCCCGCTGCTGACCGCATCGAGGTGGTGCTGGCGCGGCAGGTCCACGTCGATCTCACATCCGCCCTCCACACCCACGGCGCAGCTCAGCGGCTCGTCGTCGCACACCACGTGGCCCCCCACCGAAAGCTGCAGGTCAGCCACCCCCACGCCGGGCGCATAGCGGAAGGCCAGCAGCGCAACCCCCTTCACCTCTTCCGGCGTGTCGTCAACACCGATGTCGGTGGCGTGCCGCACGCTCGTCAGCGCATTCACCAGAAACACCTCCATCCTGCTGCCTGTGTGCTGTGTGCTGCGTCCTGCAGGGGGTGGTGTGCACAGTGCAGGCAAATTCACAGGTGGCAGGCTGGCAAGCCAGCACAAGACCGCAGACCGGCTTGCCTGGACCAACAGAGGGTGGTGCGGGGGATGTGGAGCCCCGTTGGTGACCGTTGGAGACTCCGTCTGCTTAGGCCCTTCAAACCTCTCGGGTAAATGACAGAGGACTCACCCCCTGGGAGCAGCAGGCGGGCCCCTGAGACCCCTGCGGTGGGTGGCAGAGACTAGACCACGCGGCGAGGCAGGGCATCTTCTTTCGGAGTCGCGACTGGAGGTCACAATGACCAACACCACAAGGTAACCGGGGGGGGGACCCTTAGCCTAAGTTGGCATGATACGCGTTTCAGAGCACATTTTTGGCGGGGGCGATACGTGATAGGTATCCGATACGGCAACGGCGCTGATACGGCAGGCGTACCCCCGAGCCCCTTTCTCGACACGTATCCGATACGGCGTCCGGATAAGGTGTTCAGTGATCTCGTGCCTGATCAGGCAGATAGGGCAGCTGCCCTGCCTTTTTAATTTCAGTCCGAAACCTTGGTAGGGCAGGCCTGACCAGCCTGCCCTACCAGAATAAATACTTCTGATCTGCCCCCACCCCCTGGGCCCCACTGGGCCCAGAGAGCAGGGCTATTCCGAACTATTGACCCAATGACCCACCGAATTTGGTCAGGTGCTTGACATGTCATGGACGATATGTCAGCCCGTGAACATATGTTCACTACCGTGGCCTCCGGCGGCTGGGGGGCTCCGCCCCCCAGACCCCCTGAACGGCGATCTGCTGGCTCCTGGGTATGGGGACCGAAAACACTGACCCCATGCAGTGATACGCGAGACGCGAATCGTGATACGCGATACGTATCACGTATCACGCCAACTTAGCCCTAGGCATACTTGTCCCCCCATATGAGGAACCCCCTAAATCTGGGGGAAATATGGGGGGTCTCAAAACCCCGCCCCCATATGGGGAAAAAGGCTGAAAATATGGGGAAAACCCGGTAAAATATGGGGGAATATGGGGGAAATATGGGGCCCATATGGGGGGATATGGGGGTATTCGTGCTGCAACGGGAGAACATCAAACCACTCAGGCACAGACACACACGAAGTGCGCGTCGAAACCGGCCTCATGCCTTGTTGGGGATCCTCCAGGAGTCCGATCCTGGGGAGGTGCGCGCTCGTTCAGGTGTGGCCAGGTCTGGCCCCCCCTGGAAGATCCCCCAGGTGGGTCGCACCGACCTCCTGTTCCTCTCCTGCGCCGATACAGCGGCAGCGGAGAGCGAACGCTTCCCGGTTTGGCGGGGCACCGCAGTGACAGCGGCAGCGGTGGTGGACACATACGCACAGACACACATAGCGCGTTCAGGGTTAACAGCTCCTCGCAACACACACTCTTGTGTTTTTAAGTCCTCACTCTCACACTCGCTGTCCTCCTCCTCTGGTGTGTTTGCGATTGCGAACTGCCCCCTGGGGTCCTTAATTAGACAAGGGAATTCACAAGCAGTGCATTCTGGGGTGTCAGGCGCTTCCGCCGCTTTTGACCGCTCCGAGCGCCGAAAAGTCGGAGTCGACGCTCGTCACCAGGCAGCTTGACATGTTCAAGCTGCATCTGCCGGGTGGAATGAGACCTGTGAAGGCCAGTACAAGGACTGGCTGCAGGACGCAACTGTTCTGCCAGCAAAGACAGGACTACTGGACAGCATGCTCTGATGACCGCTACTCAGATTTGAAGAAAGTGGCGGTCGGCACTCTCACAGCACCTTTTGTGGTCTGACTCGAGCACTTCAGCCGGGCGTTTCCTCTCTGCAGAAAGCGACGAGGTGAGATGGCTCTGCAAGGTGCTAGACGTCCCCTGTCAGTGGCTGACTTCACACCCTGTGAAAAGCAGAACGAAGAGAACTGTTTGCTGACTGCTTCCACCTGAGGAACCCCTGGGTTTTCCCCCATATATCCCCCATATGGGGGAAATATGGGGGAACAGGACTTGAAAAACCCCCCATATTCCCCCCATATTTTCCCCATATTTTTGGCCTTCCCCATATGGGGGTACAAGTATGCCTAGGGGGGGGGGGGGTCCGGGGGACGCTCGGCAACTTTTTGCAAACCCAGGCTCGGAAATCCTGTTTGGAAACCGCACCGTCCTGCTCCTCCTCCCCTCGGCCATCCCGTCTCCTCATGCCACCGAGCATTCCCCATCCGCACCTGCTCCGGAGCTTTGCCCGCCTCCCCCAGTGCCGCTTCATCGAGAGAAGCCCCTGTGAGGGGGGCACTACCCCAGACAACAAACAGACACGTCTTGTTGGGAATGCTGCTTGACGACTCTCCCTGGCGAAGCCCTCTTGGCGGCACAGCGGCAACCCATCCTTTGGCGCAAAGAGAGAGCGTGGCAGACGAAGGATACCAAGGATGGCACACATGCGGCACACCCGCCACTGCCGCCGTCAGATCATGGTGTGAGCGAATTTTGCCATCGCTGCCTCGCGCTCCTCAGGGTCCACGGGGCTGCCGTCTATCTTGGTAAGGTTCGGAAGTCGCATGAGAATTTGGAGGCGGTATTCACGGCGAGTCTCATCCGTTCCTTTATCGATGTCGGTGTGGATGCGGTTGTTAATGAAGAGGACGTCTGAAAGGGCCTGGTTGTGCGAGAGGCGCTCCACCTCGCCCCATTTGTCTATCACATTGTTCGACACGAATAGGGTCGTCAGCGACGCCAGCCGCTCCAGCCCCGACAGCCGCTCGATGAAGTTGTACGACAGCCACAGCTGCTTCAGCTGCGGAAGGTCTAAGTTCTCCGCACGCCGAATCTTATTCCGCGACAGGCTGAGCACCTCCAGGCGTGGAACCAAATGCAGCCCCGGCGGGATCCTGTCTATCGCGTTGCTAGAAAGAGACAGCCGGCGGCAGGCACGCAGCTGCGCAAGCCCCTCCTTGTCGATGCGGTTGATGGGGGGCATCATACCGCAGCCTCCTGCGTACAGCTTCACATGCTCTTCCTGGCTGGCGTCGACACGCTCGCATTTCTCACCAGCTTCCCTCCGCCTGTCAGCCTCGATCTCCTCGAAGGCGATGATGGCCTGCGTGACTGTATGCACAGCATCACGCATATAAGCACGCTGCGTGAAGGGGTACCCCCGTGTGGCAGGGATGCAAAAGGATGGGATGACCCGCAGGGCAGGTTGTCGTTATGGGGGAGCAGAAAGTGGGGCAAAATCGTACTCCTTTCGTATTATTATAGACACCCTGTCCAGCAACTGCGGGAGAACAGTTCCGGACTACTTTGTGTTGAGCGCACAGTGGAGAGTGTGTCTCAAGGCTGTGTTGAGGCCCTGTGAAGTGGCATGAAGGTGCTAATCCAAAGCTTCAGTCGTACGATTTCCTTCGTTACTTCGCGACTTCGCTACGCTTCGTCGCTCGTAACTAGTAAAAAAAAGATCACCCGGCTCAAATTGTGCGTTGTGTAATGAAAGGGGAGAGGGGAGAGGGGGGAGGGGAGATCTGCAAAACCCCTGCTCTCGCGGGGGGGGGGGGTGTTGAAAAGAATAGAAGTGGAAGGAATCACAAGGATGGGGGGGGGGGGGGGGGGGGTTGTGTGTGGCGGTTCGATGCCTGGATGGGGAGAGGGGTGGTGGAGTGGAAGTAGAAGCGCGTGGAGGGTTGGTGGGGGTAGGGGTGGTCTTTAGGTCTTTAGTCCTTCATAAATGTGAACCTGGCAAAAGAATCGGGCTTTTGCGCACATGAGGCAAAAAGTGGCCCAGCCACTCCAGCATGCGGTTTTGCTTTGGTTTGAGGACCCTTTGGCCGAAGCTGCCCAAACTCCGGAGCTGAAGTGGTGCAAGAACACAGCAACTGTTTTTAAGGGGGCCTTTGGTCAAGGCCCCCTTACCAAAAATTTGCATTCTCACACATTCTCGCATGTGTGAGAATTTGATGAAATTCATTACACTCTGCCACAAGAAGTGAACTCTCTCAGTCCCCGATTCACGCCAAACCCACATACTTGGTGCTGAAGAGGCCCCCTGTAGGACTGTCGCTACGTCGGACCCGTGAGGAAAACTACCACCGCAGCCGGACTGCTGAATGGTGGTGAGTGTCCCACACCGATGATTCACCTGGTTGACTCACAAGGAGGGGAGGGGAGGGGAGTGATGAGAAACAACACAGCAAAAACAGCAAGCAAACAGCCACAGAAACCTCGCGCGCGCCGCTCCTCCCTATTCTAAATCTCCCTTACCGTGGCGAAGCCACTCGACTAAAGTCGTTCGTAAGGGGAGGGGAGGGGAGGGGGTGTTGCCGCCTACACATCTTGGCCCCCTTCGCATCTCAGATGCAAAAGCACAGCTGCCTACAAACAGAGCAGGAGTCAGGTGGTGCTGCGAGATGTGCTTCGAGGCAAGAAAGCAACACGGGTAATTTTAATTCCTGACCAGGGCCCGGTGGGTGTGGAGCACATGTGAACACGAGATAGCTAGACACACAGAAAAGGAACAGGATCGTCGGAAGCACTCCGACACTGTTACGCATCATAAATGTGCTCAAAAAAGACCAATTGACAGGAGTTCTTGCAAAGGGCTTCAGGGGCACCAATGATCGGACATTTGCGCACACTGATTCGAATGCACTTCTGTGCCACCCCCAACCGAATCGTGGTTAGTGCCGTCTCAGGCTGGGGGCGGCGGCCGCCGATGCGATGGGGTTTGGCGGCCCGAGGAAAGACAAGGGGGGGTGGGGGTGGAACTGGGGGGCTCTTGAAAGACAACATGCCGCTGTTTGTGTGTGTCTGCTGCAGTGGGTGAAGTTCAGTTCACCCGACGGCAACACAACCCGACCCTTCTCTCATTGGAATGAAATGCAATGACCCAGGCCACACAGATTGGAGTTGGGCAAGTGGGCAGGCACATGACGCTGACAACACAAGCACGATTCATGGAAGGGTAAGGCGACATCACAGGTACACTGCCGCACGAAGAAGGTCGGGATCAGCCTTCAGGGAGTCGTGTGCGTACTTCATGGCCACGCCATTGCTTTTCACCGCTGCAAGGACGATCTCACGATCGGACTTCAGGGAGTCATCCACGTCCTCAAGAACCAACCCATATTTCTGCACTGCTGCAAGAGCAATCTCACGATCCCTCTTCAGGGTCTCATCAACGCATCTCAGGACTAAGGCATTCTTCCTCACAAGTGGGAGAACGAAGTCACGGTCTGCCTTCAGAGAGTCAGCTGCGTGATCCATGGCGAAGCCACACTGACTCACCGCTGCAAGGACGACCTCACGATCACCCTTCAGCCTGTCGTCTACAAACTCAAGAGCTGAGCCCCTCCCGGCCACACATGCGAGAACAAAGTCGCGATCACACTTCAGCGTGTTGTCGACGTACTTAAGAGCTGATTCAGTGTCGGCCTCAAGAATGAAGTCGCGATCAGCCAGCAGGGACGAGGCCGCATACTCAATGGAGGTACCATCCTGCTTCACCGCCGCAAGGACGATCTCTCGGTCAGCCCTGAAGGCGGCGTCGACGTACTCCAGCACTGCTCCGTAGACCTTCACAACTGACAGAATGAAGTCACGATCACCCTGCAGGGACGAGGCCGCATGTTCAATGGACCGACGACGCTGCTTCACTGCCGCAAGGACGATCTCTCGGTCAGCCCTGAAGGCTGCATCGACGTACTCCAGCACTGCTCCGTTGGCCTTCACAACTGACAGAATGAAGTCACGGTCAGTCTTCAGGGATTCATCTGCGTCTTCCCATTGATCAGCACGGAAGGTGACAGCGTGGCGAACGATATCAGGATCGGCCCTCACTGTGGCGTGTGCCTCCCGTAGCCGGTCGTGTTGGGAACGGCGAATAGCTTCGAGAACCTCACCAGGCTGGGACACCCACAGCGGCACCTCCCACGCTTGCTTCTCCCCGCTGCTGACCGCATCGAGGTGGTGCTGGCGCGGCAGGTCCACGTCGATCTCACATCCGCCCTCCACACCCACGGCGCAGCTCAGCGGCTCGTCGTCGCACACCACGTGGCCCCCCACCGAAAGCTGCAGGTCAGCCACCCCCACGCCGGGCGCATAGCGGAAGGCCAGCAGCGCAACCCCCTTCACCTCTTCCGGCGTGTCGTCAACACCGATGTCGGTGGCGTGCCGCACGCTCGTCAGCGCATTCACCAGAACCACCTCCATCCTGCTGCTTGTGTGCTGTGTGCTGCGTCCTGCAGGGGGTGGTGTGCACAGTGCAGGCAAATTCACAGGTGGCAGGCTGGCAAGCCAGCAGAAGACCGCAGACCGGCTTGCCTGGACCAACAGGACCGCTCCCGCCCGACACTCAGACAAGCAGGGGTGTGGTGAGGGTGGTGCGGGGGTGGGTGGAGCCTGTGACAGCTGGGGACAACAATGCTAGCACCGTCACATCTCTCCTCTGACTACGTTTGCTAGTCCCTCCAGTCTGCCGGCTCCCATTTTCGCTCCGCCGTGCTGTCCGCTCGCAGGAGAGGGGACATAAACACGGGGTGGAGGGAGGCACAGAAAGCGTGTTGACACACACTGATGCGAATGCACTTCTGTGCCACCCCCAACCGAATCGTGGTTAGTGCCGTCTCAGGCTGGGGGCGGCGGCCGCCGATGCGATGGGGTTTGGCGGCCCGAGGAAAGACAAGGGGGGGTGGGGGTGGAACTGGGGGGCTCTTGAAAGACAACATGCCGCTGTTTGTGTGTGTCTGCTGCAGTGGGTGAAGTTCAGTTCACCCGACGGCAACACAACCCGACCCTTCTCTCATTGGAATGAAATGCAATGACCCAGGCCACACAGATTGGAGTTGGGCAAGTGGGCAGGCACATGACGCTGACAACACAAGCACGATTCATGGAAGGGTAAGGCGACATCACAGGTACACTGCCGCACGAAGAAGGTCGGGATCAGCCTTCAGGGAGTCGTGTGCGTACTTCATGGCCACGCCATTGCTTTTCACAGCTGCAAGGACGATCTCACGATCGGACTTCAGGGAGTCATCCACGTACTCAAGAACCAACCCATATTTCTGCACTGCTGCAAGAGCAATCTCACGATCCCTCTTCAGGGTCTCATCAACGCATCTCAGGACTAAGGCATTCTTCCTCACAAGTGGGAGAACGAAGTCACGGTCTGCCTTCAGAGAGTCAGCTGCGTAATCCATGGCGAATCCACACTGACTCACCGCTGCAAGGACGACCTCACGATCACCCTTCAGCCTGTCGTCTACAAACTCAAGAACGAAGCCCCTCCCGGCCACACATGCGAGAACAAAGTCGCGATCACACTTCGGCTGGCGTGCAGGGTGCAGGCAGCGCGCGCAAATGCGGCCTGTTTCCGGGTGCCCGCGCGCTGCCGGCGACCGTGCACCCGAGGTGCACGGTTTGGGCTGAATCTGGGTGACGTACGAGTAGGGCTCCCACCCTGAAAATGGGCTACCTGCGGTCACTCCAGGTACCTGACATCACCCGAAAGTGACCCAAAATCAGCGGGACCCCCTCCTCGGGTGTTCCGAAACCCCTTTCTTTTGACTATTTGGAATCTGTGCGGATCGTAGTGGGGTCACACTGTGGGTCGAGGTGTCAAGCTTCACCCATGAAATGTGGGTCTGATTCAGGGTCTGGTCATAGGAGGTTGGCCCACAGGAGGATGTGACTGGGAGGCAGCCACACCAGCCCACCCACCCAGCGGGACCACCTCCTCGGGTATTCCAAAACCCCGTTCTTTGGAACGTTTGGAACTTTTGCGGATCGTAGTGGGGTCATTTTGTGGGTCTAGGAGCCAAACACCGTCCATGAAATGTGCCTCTGGTTCAGGGGCTGGTCCTAAGGGAATGTGACTGGGAGGCAGCCACACCAGCCCACCCACCCAGCGGGACCACCTCCTCGGGTATTCCAAAACCCCGTTCTTTGGAACGTTTGGAACTTTTGCGGATCGTAGTGGGGTCATTTTGTGGGTCTAGGAGCCAAACACCGTCCATGAAATGTGCCTCTGGTTCAGGGGCTGGTCCTAAGGGAATGTGACTGGGAGGCAGCCACACCCACCCACCCAGCGGGACCCCCTCCACGGGTGTTCCAAAACCCCTTTCTTTTGAACGTTTGGAATTTGTGCGGATCACAGTGGGGTCACTTTGGTGGTGTGCGAGCCAAGCATCACCCATGAAACACGGGTCTAGTTCAGGGGCTGGTCAGCGTGGCTGGGAGGCAGTCAGCCCACACCCCACACCCCACCCCACCCACCCAGTGGGACCCCCTCCTCGGGTGTTCCAAAACCCCTTTCTTTTGAACGTTTGGAATTTTTGCGGATCACAGTGGGGTCACTTTGGTGGTGTACGAGCCAAGTTTCGCCCATGAAACGTGGGTCTGGTTCAGGGACTGGTCATGGGTGAAGGTGGCTGGGAGACAGCCACCTTCACCAGCCCACACCCCACCCCACCTACCCACCCAGCACGGTGGGCTAATGAAAAAAATAGTACTATAAATAGTGACATGTCGACTATAATAGTCACTATATAGTTGACATGTCGACTATTATAGTCACAAAATAGTCGACATGTCGACTATAATAGTCACAAAATAGTCGACATGTGACTATAATAGTCACTATATAGTTGACATGTCGACTATAATAGTCACAAAATAGTCGACATGTCGACTATTTTGTGACTATTATAGTCGACATGTCGACTATAATAGTGACTATATTTAGTGACATGCGACTAAAATAGTGACTATTATAGTCGACATGTCGACTATATTGTCAGTAAGTGCTCAGTATGCAGTGACCACTTAGTTCTATGTGGACATCGAAGTCCACTAAGTGTCGAGTAAACGTCCGGGACATGTCACTAAGTGTCCAGTAAAACGCTTTTTTGGCCAGTATATGGCCGGAACTGCGACTATATTGACTGACACGCAACTAACATGTCAGTATTATAGTGGATGCGCAGTCAACATGTCAGGATTTACTGAACATGTCCACTATTATAGTGTACGCATGCACACATGTCCAGGATATAGTGAACATGTTCACTATAATAGTCACTATTTTAGTGACATGTCGACTATTATAGTCACTATTATAGTCGACATTGTCTGTGACCAGTCTGCAAGTTCATGCCAAGTGCAATACTCAGCACTCTCAAGGCTCGCCGCCCAACACGAATTGGGAGACGGCCCCATATGAGTGGAGCGGTTCCACCTTTGGGAGACGCCTTGGCGCTTTTCCCTAGTGAACGAGGTGATCCCAAGGTAAAAATGAGTAAACGGGCAGCATGCCGTTCCACATTTTTCCCTCGTGAGGGCGACCCCCTTGCAACGCAAGGTGAAAAATGAAGAAACGGGCAGCATGCCGTTCCACATTTTTCGTCACTGGGTTGGCCCTCGATCAACAAACGAGAGCGCACCACAAGTCTCGGCATTATCTGCCTTGAGAACCTCTGCATGGACAGGAACCGGAAGCCCCCTGTGTAGCGGCACGGTGGCACGGTGCTGGTGGGAGACCGTCGTGGGAGACCGTTTTTCGGGAGACCAAACGGTATCCCCCTTGGGAGAGCATATGCTCTCCCTTGGGAGAGCATATGCTCTCCCTTGGGAGACCGTCTGGTCTCCCGTGGGAGAGCATTTGGTCTCCCGGGGAGACCGTCTGGTCTCCCATGTCCGTTGATTTGTGTGGGAAGTGGGGTGGGGGGGGGGGTCAATTTTTGGGGATGTGTCTGCTACAAAATACATTTTTAATCGAGGGGGAATGTGGGGCGGGTTGGGGTGTGGGAAAGCACTCTATTTTTTGATCATGATCAGCAAACTGACCCCACACACGTACAAAACTAGCTACTCCTCAGGTGCATAGCACTTCCCCCGTTCAGGGATGTCCCATCGTTTTGCACGGCACACACACATGGTGAAGCAGTCCCTCGGTACTCCCTCACCCACATGAAAGAGAAGCTCGTTGTCGCTGGATATCTTTGTCACATGTGGAAGCAATCCCAGCTTTGATATCCTTTTCAGAAGTGCCGACAAAGGGCCCTTCCATTGATCCCGATAAAAGCACTTGCACAGCTTCAGTGCATCGCACGCCAGTATCTTGGGCGGATCCGTCGTGATCCCAGGCAAGGGTTTGCACACCGATACCCGTGCCACTTCATAACGCATTTGGTCGTGTTCGAAGTTAGTTCCAACTCTGGCTGAATGCATCTTACGGGTGCTGTTCCCCTGTTCTTGCAGTTCATCAGTGCACTGGATTGGCAAGGCATCAACCTCGTCAAACCAGTGGCCCATGCTGTGCAGATACGCGTGTCCCTTCCGCGTTGTCATTCCAGGGATGCGCCATTCGAGGAGGTACATCAGAGCGTGATACATCACTAGTGAATATAGCATTTCCTTCTGGTACTCCAGCCGGTCACTGAGGTAGAAGCGGCAGGCGATGCTCTGATACCGGAAGAAGACAAGCCCCTGCATCAGTAGGCCCATCGTGAGCGGTACACCGTTCGAGAGATGGCACAACGTGTTCAAAGCCTCGCGTGCCTGCGCCCCCTTTAAGTTTTTTATAGGAGCGTTCTCTTGCGTGAGCTGCTGCACGTCCGCTGGCAGTGACCTGAACCCATCTGGCAGGATATGCAGCAGTATCACGATGCAGTTCTTCGTGTCATGCAGAGGTGGCGTGATACAGTACACTTCGTTTTTGAAAGCGCTTGCTATTGGACACGAGAACCCCTTCGCATCAAGGGCCCGCATGCTCAACCTTTTGCACTGATGAAGCCGAGCAACAGACTCATCGCGCGGTGTTGAGCAAAAGGCTGACCGGTGGCCTTGACCTCCCATCTTGCTGAACTGGGACCAAAGATCAGCGTGGTCACCACCAACGTACTTCACGTCAACGGTAACGGAGACACCGTTCACGCAAACCGCCGTCTGCCGCAATGCGTCCAACTGCCTGGGGAAATCTGCAAGATGCCAGTGGAAAAAATCTTGGCTTGGCAGATCAACGAGCGTGATGGGGGCCGCAACCATCATCCTTCTGTTCTTCTGAATGAAGACAGAAACGGCCATGCGGGTCCGCTTCGCTTCTCTGCGGTGGCTGTTCCGGGGATTATAATCATCCCTGAGGATGACGGCTTCGCAGCGGCAGTCGGGCGATGTGGGGTTCAAAAAATCATCGTCGACACCAGAAAGGAGAAACTCGCACAAGTTGGGAAGGTTGCCCGTCATCGCCTCGGCATCGCTCTGCAGCTCCCTCTTGAGCGTGCTCTTGTGACGCGACATCCCAAGGGAAATCCTGGCGAATCCCCGTTCCTCAAGCACGTCGTTCACGGTCTTTTGGAGCGTGGCGGCCTGTCGCTCCGAAATCCCGGCCGCCAGCCTGCCATGCTCGAACCCCTCTCGCAAGGCTTCTAATAGCCCTGGGTCCATGTTGCAAACATGTGACTGTGCTGATGGTGGTATATTGTGTAAATGACCGTATATGCGAGCAATATTTTCGAAGACTTGAAGGACGGGGTGGGTACTCGGATGGGTGGGGGCGGGTTTGCACTCTGCGAGATGTTGAACTTTGCGGTAACTCTCTCTTGATCATGCCATTCTTACACTTTTTGGCCACGTGGATACGTGGGTCCTGGTGGTGTACTACTGCTCACCCAAATCCGACTGTGTCACGTGCTTGCTGCTGGTTTCATCCATGCCGTCAAGAGACAGCTCCGTCACAGGAAGATTTCCCAGGACATCCGCTTCTTCCGATTCCTCGTCGTCCTTCTTCTGGTCGAGGAAGCCTGTGGCCGGGGCGAGCGTCCCGCTCACATGCAGCTTTGCCACATGCTTTACAATGGGCAGGCTCACAAACGTGACTCCATCATTGCGGTAGATCTGTGATTATAAGCAAGTGTATTTAATTATGGGGGGTGGTTGTGTAGTGCCAATAGCTGTACCTACCTCAAGGTCTAAACCGTAATCGTAGCCATCCGGGAGGGTCAGCTGCCTCTTGTAGAGGCCGGAAGGTGGGTAGGCCCACTGCGTTGCGACCCTCTTGAAGTGGACGGTCAACGTCCGGTTCGCGAACTGGGGGGCCATGTCGCCTTTCATCATGATGGTGGCGAGTGATGCCTCCAGGGCGACAGTGCACGCCTTTTCGTCCATCTTTATCATGTAGGGTGGGTACGCCCCCCCCCCCCCCCCCCGTGATGCGCACCGCCTCCTCATCATCCGTCTTCTTCTTCTGCGACACCCCCTTCTTACCCTTCTCCTCCTTCTCCCCCTTCAGGATGCGATCATACTGTCGAGCCATGTCGTTTCCGATGCGGACCTCATTCCCATGAGCCAGCAGGAGTTTGTATGCGTCTGAACCCTTGTTTTTTGTTGTCGGGAATGCGCGCACGTAGACTCCGTAGAACACGAGCTCCTCGCAGTTGCGGGTGCGGTTGCTCCACACAGAACCATCATTCTCCTTCAGCTTCTGGTCGTGGGCGCCCTTGTTCACACTGGGCGCAAACTTCTTGCCGAACAACTCTTTGAACGCTGTGGTGATGAACGGGCTGTTGTCCAGCTTGCCGTGGAGCTTGGGGCAGGCAGTCTCGAGGAGGCCACGGAAGGCTGACATGGGGATGGTGTTCGTGATGCTCTTGGTGACCGGATCGATCGTGCTGGCTGCTGACGACACAAAGCATTTCGTGAAGGCGTGGATGAGGGGCTTCTCCGTTCCATCAACCTTAGCCCGTTTTGGAGGGGCCTCGGACATGGTGCGTTGTCTGCTGTGTGTGATGTCCTGTAGGTGGATGTGTGAGATGGTGACTACAAATACAAGCATAGCTGTATTTAGTATTTCCACACATCTCTCCACCTACAGGACATCACACACAGCAGACAACGCACCATGTCCGAGGCCCCTCCAAAACGGGCTAAGGTTGATGGAACGGAGAAGCCCCTCATCCACGCCTTCACGAAATGCTTTGTGTCGTCAGCAGCCAGCACGATCGATCCGGTCACCAAGAGCATCACGAACACCATCCCCATGTCAGCCTTCCGTGGCCTCCTCGAGACTGCCTGCCCCAAGCTCCACGGCAAGCTGGACAACAGCCCGTTCATCACCACAGCGTTCAAAGAGTTGTTCGGCAAGAAGTTTGCGCCCAGTGTGAACAAGGGCGCCCACGACCAGAAGCTGAAGGAGAATGATGGTTCTGTGTGGAGCAACCGCACCCGCAACTGCGAGGAGCTCGTGTTCTACGGAGTCTACGTGCGCGCATTCCCGACAACAAAAAACAAGGGTTCAGACGCATACAAACTCCTGCTGGCTCATGGGAATGAGGTCCGCATCGGAAACGACATGGCTCGACAGTATGATCGCATCCTGAAGGGGGAGAAGGAGGAGAAGGGTAAGAAGGGGGTGTCGCAGAAGAAGAAGACGGATGATGAGGAGGCGGTGCGCATCACGGGGGGGGGGGGGGGGGCGTACCCACCCTACATGATAAAGATGGACGAAAAGGCGTGCACTGTCGCCCTGGAGGCATCACTCGCCACCATCATGATGAAAGGCGACATGGCCCCCCAGTTCGCGAACCGGACGTTGACCGTCCACTTCAAGAGGGTCGCAACGCAGTGGGCCTACCCACCTTCCGGCCTCTACAAGAGGCAGCTGACCCTCCCGGATGGCTACGATTACGGTTTAGACCTTGAGGTAGGTACAGCTATTGGCACTACACAACCACCCCCCATAATTAAATACACTTGCTTATAATCACAGATCTACCGCAATGATGGAGTCACGTTTGTGAGCCTGCCCATTGTAAAGCATGTGGCAAAGCTGCATGTGAGCGGGACGCTCGCCCCGGCCACAGGCTTCCTCGACCAGAAGAAGGACGACGAGGAATCGGAAGAAGCGGATGTCCTGGGAAATCTTCCTGTGACGGAGCTGTCTCTTGACGGCATGGATGAAACCAGCAGCAAGCACGTGACACAGTCGGATTTGGGTGAGCAGTAGTACACCACCAGGACCCACGTATCCACGTGGCCAAAAAGTGTAAGAATGGCATGATCAAGAGAGAGTTACCGCAAAGTTCAACATCTCGCAGAGTGCAAACCCGCCCCCACCCATCCGAGTACCCACCCCGTCCTTCAAGTCTTCGAAAATATTGCTCGCATATACGGTCATTTACACAATATACCACCATCAGCACAGTCACATGTTTGCAACATGGACCCAGGGCTATTAGAAGCCTTGCGAGAGGGGTTCGAGCATGGCAGGCTGGCGGCCGGGATTTCGGAGCGACAGGCCGCCACGCTCCAAAAGACCGTGAACGACGTGCTTGAGGAACGGGGATTCGCCAGGATTTCCCTTGGGATGTCGCGTCACAAGAGCACGCTCAAGAGGGAGCTGCAGAGCGATGCCGAGGCGATGACGGGCAACCTTCCCAACTTGTGCGAGTTTCTCCTTTCTGGTGTCGACGATGATTTTTTGAACCCCACATCGCCCGACTGCCGCTGCGAAGCCGTCATCCTCAGGGATGATTATAATCCCCGGAACAGCCACCGCAGAGAAGCGAAGCGGACCCGCATGGCCGTTTCTGTCTTCATTCAGAAGAACAGAAGGATGATGGTTGCGGCCCCCATCACGCTCGTTGATCTGCCAAGCCAAGATTTTTTCCACTGGCATCTTGCAGATTTCCCCAGGCAGTTGGACGCATTGCGGCAGACGGCGGTTTGCGTGAACGGTGTCTCCGTTACCGTTGACGTGAAGTACGTTGGTGGTGACCACGCTGATCTTTGGTCCCAGTTCAGCAAGATGGGAGGTCAAGGCCACCGGTCAGCCTTTTGCTCAACACCGCGCGATGAGTCTGTTGCTCGGCTTCATCAGTGCAAAAGGTTGAGCATGCGGGCCCTTGATGCGAAGGGGTTCTCGTGTCCAATAGCAAGCGCTTTCAAAAACGAAGTGTACTGTATCACGCCACCTCTGCATGACACGAAGAACTGCATCGTGATACTGCTGCATATCCTGCCAGATGGGTTCAGGTCACTGCCAGCGGACGTGCAGCAGCTCACGCAAGAGAACGCTCCTATAAAAAACTTAAAGGGGGCGCAGGCACGCGAGGCTTTGAACACGTTGTGCCATCTCTCGAACGGTGTACCGCTCACGATGGGCCTACTGATGCAGGGGCTTGTCTTCTTCCGGTATCAGAGCATCGCCTGCCGCTTCTACCTCAGTGACCGGCTGGAGTACCAGAAGGAAATGCTATATTCACTAGTGATGTATCACGCTCTGATGTACCTCCTCGAATGGCGCATCCCTGGAATGACAACGCGGAAGGGACACGCGTATCTGCACAGCATGGGCCACTGGTTTGACGAGGTTGATGCCTTGCCAATCCAGTGCACTGATGAACTGCAAGAACAGGGGAACAGCACCCGTAAGATGCATTCAGCCAGAGTTGGAACTAACTTCGAACACGACCAAATGCGTTATGAAGTGGCACGGGTATCGGTGTGCAAACCCTTGCCTGGGATCACGACGGATCCGCCCAAGATACTGGCGTGCGATGCACTGAAGCTGTGCAAGTGCTTTTATCGGGATCAATGGAAGGGCCCTTTGTCGGCACTTCTGAAAAGGATATCAAAGCTGGGATTGCTTCCACATGTGACAAAGATATCCAGCGACAACGAGCTTCTCTTTCATGTGGGTGAGGGAGTACCGAGGGACTGCTTCACCATGTGTGTGTGCCGTGCAAAACGATGGGACATCCCTGAACGGGGGAAGTGCTATGCACCTGAGGAGTAGCTAGTTTTGTACGTGTGTGGGGTCAGTTTGCTGATCATGATCAAAAAATAGAGTGCTTTCCCACACCCCAACCCGCCCCACATTCCCCCTCGATTAAAAATGTATTTTGTAGCAGACACATCCCCAAAAATTGACCCCCCCCCCCACCCCACTTCCCACACAAATCAACGGACATGGGAGACCAGACGGTCTCCCCGGGAGACCAAATGCTCTCCCACGGGAGACCAGACGGTCTCCCAAGGGAGAGCATATGCTCTCCCAAGGGAGAGCATATGCTCTCCCAAGGGGGATACCGTTTGGTCTCCCGAAAAACGGTCTCCCACGACGGTCTCCCACCAGCACCGTGCCACCGTGGGAGTGCTTCAGCAGAGACGAATATGTCGTCACGGTGGCGCTTCAGGCGTGTGCCGAGCTATATGTCGGCACACACCTTCCCAGTGGCGCTCCAGGCATTTGCCGAGCTAGTGTATTGTATCAACTGTTATACCGTATACGTAAATATTATGGAACGTAAATATTATGGAACGGGCCCATTTTTGGCCGGTCCGTTCCATAATATTTACGTTCCAAAATATTTACAGGGCCAGTTCGGGACTCGGTGGTGAGGACGGCTTGCGTCAGGAATCGCGCGAAAAGTGCACGAGTAGGTCCCGTCAGGGACTCTGTACGCCGTCCGATCACCTGGTCCAAGTCCCCGAGTCGCAGAAAGCCCTGTAAATATTATGGAACGAAAAAAATCTGGAACGCCAACCCACCAGCGTTCCAAAATATTTACGTTCCATAATATTTACGTTCCATAATATTTACGTTCCAAAATATTTACGTATACGGTAATAATAATGAGAAAACATCCATGGGTAAGCAGGGAAAACCCTGCTGTGGGGGACAGAATCGACGTGTTTCTTTGAAGAAACAACAACCTGCGGGTTACCGCTGGGGCCGATGTCCAAAGGGGCGCAACACCACAGGGGGTGCCACACCGCTTGTCTTGGGAAGTTCTTCACCTTTGGTGAAGGCGGAGTGTTCATATAAGCAAAATTTACGTACACAAGCAGCGCTCAACCATACACCAGCAAACCAAGCAGGTAGCTGCCGAAGGATCGGTTCGTGCACCTGAGTCTGTACTCTATCTGATCTATTCCGGCTTTTCATGCTTGTCCTTTCAGACCGGAGGTCTCTCTCTCAAGGCATATAGTCATTCTCCCTTTGCCACAGACCAGTGGGAGTATGTTTATGTGGAGTCACCTAGAGTCACAGTTATTCGGTGCCACCACGAGAGAGAGTCCAGATTCAGACCGTGTGTCATCCTCTTCCACGGCCAGGCAGAGCTTGCGCGGGGGCAAGATGGCTGAGTTGCCGGGCGTCTACAGATGCTCCACACACACGACGAGCGCCAGCAGGAGTACTGGTTTCCGACCGATTCCCGACCACCTCTAATTCCACAAGGGCGCAGGCAGCCATATGGGGGTTTTCATTCCATTCCCAGACATCCGAACATAGTCACCTAGGCATAGTGCCCCAAACATATGTTTTGGGCCAGAATATTCCAGAATATTTTTTTATGTTTGGAGGATTCTTCATATTCCTGGATTTCCCGAATTTCCTGGATTTCCCCCGGCCCCTTAGGCGATTTCAGGGCGGACAGGGCGGACATGCCCGGACCGGGAAATCCGGGTGTCCGGATGTCCGGGTCCAATTTTGACCCCCCCCCCCCCCCCCGGACATTTCCCGAATTTCCCGCCCGGACATGTCCGCCCGGACATCCGGACATGTCCGCCCCGGACAGGGCGGACATGTCCGGGCGGACATTTTCTGGTGTCCGGATGTCCGGGCGGACATGTCCGGACCCGGAAATTCGGGAAATCCAATTTTGACCCCCCCCCCCCCCCCCCCCCCCGGACATGTCCGGCCAGGACCTCAATAGTTTGATTTTTGGTCCAGAAAATAGTTTGAAAATTTTTGAAATCTGGGTGCCCAAAATTTTTGCTCCTAAGACCGGCGATTTGTAGGGGGACCCTTTCGAATTTTTTTTGGGGAAGGGTAAATTGAACGTTTTTGGCCAAATGAAGCCACTGTGACCATTCCCGGGCCTCGGAAATCAGATTTTTGCCCCTCAAATGCGGTACCGGTCCGGACAAAAAACCGAAAAAATCGTGAAAAATGGCCCATTTTCCCCAGCCAAAAATGGGCCAAAAATGCCCCCCGGACACCCCCAGAGACATGTCCTAATCCGGGGTGCCAGTAGGGGGGACCTTTCGAATTTTTTTTCGAGGAGAGGTCAATTGAACGTTTTTGGACATCTGAGGCCACTGCGACCATTCCCAGGCCTCGGAAATGAGATTTTTGGCCCTCAAATGGGGTACCGGTCCCCACGAAATTCCGAAAAATTCATGAAAATCGAAAGGTCCCACGCACCAAATTCTGCCCAAAAATCGTCAAAAATGGACAGGTCATATGCAGCAAGGGGGCAAACCACTCCCCAAATTTTGCTCAATGATTCCACCGTCGGGACCACGGCAAGCCAGATTTTCTGATCAATTGGTTTGTTTGAGCATGTTCCTGGCCCTTGTTTGGAAAGTAGATGACCCCTGGCTGGAGAGGACGGTTGTGCTCGACCGGACGGAGAGAGAAACTTCTCCATAACCACCTCCACTCCACAATGCCACAAGTGGCAGGAAGGCCGGGTGTTACAGGCCTCAACCAGGGTTCCAAGGCTCTCCACTTCCTGGCTGCGTCAGGGATCACCGGGTACAGCGAGCAGGATTACCTGTCCTGACACCCCAGCATGTGCCACCGGAAGAACCCGAAACAGCAGCCCCCCCCTCATGGGGGTTGCAAGAGGCACGGAAATCGTTCAAATCGGACCAAGTCCGAAAATTCGGCACTTTCTTGGGTACAAATTGCGGTCCGAAGTTTTCCGATTTTTTGAAAAAAGGCTAATTCTGTAAGGGGGACCTTTTCGAATTTTTTTTCGGGCACTTTTTCCACAAGGAAATGTCCGCCCTGTCCGCTACTGTCCGCTACTGTCCACTACCGATTTCAAGGATCCTCCTTTGCAACTTTCAAAAAATATTTTCAAAAATATTTTTGCCAAAAAATATTCCAAAATATTTTTTCTCATGGTTATCAACAGATCTTACCCCCTTTTTTTCCCGAAACCCGTCGAGCATGTCTTCGTCGTCGTAATTTTTTTTCTGTTAAGATCTTAGTGAAAAAAAGCACAAAAATTAAGATCTTAGTATTTTTTTCGAAGATCTTAGGTAAGATCTTAGTTTTTTTGCAAATATCCTTTCGTATTCTTGCTGGAATACTACAGACACACGGCACATCCCAGTCAGGAGTGCAGGCTTCGCTGTCCCGTGAACGGAGAGCGTTTGGGGTGCACAAATAGATCACGTCAAACAGTACAGGAGGAGTTGAAAACCCCATTCCTGTTTCACCAACAGGGTTAGAAACCTCATTTCCCCCCCTTCATTCGCTAAGCAGCCTCACCCAACCCCGGGGTTGAAAACCCCGTCCCATGACTTGGAACATTTCTGATACATGCAACTGACCGCCCCCCCCCCCCCCACACTCTTCTACTCTTTACCCCCCCCCCCCCACACACACACACACACACACACACACCCATCCCCGGAGTTGAAAACCCCAGGACTGAGGACGTTTCTGAGATCATCACGACAGGTCAACTTCCTGGCAACCACCGTTGTTCCTCACCTTGGGGAAGGAATGCCTGAGATGGCTCTGTGGGTATCTGACCGCCAGGTCCTGGTTGCAGTGATGAAACACGATACTTGCCATCACGTCAGGCTTTGCGGCGCTGCGGTTGGCAGGAAGAGCATCTTTCCCTACGCTGAACACCGAGTCGCAGCCGGTGGTAGCTGCAGGCACCGCCAGCAGGTCCAGGGAAAGGCACCGGAGCCCCTCGCCAGCAGACGTGTACTTCTCCCAGAAGCCGACAGCTGAGGCCTTGTCCTTGCCGGTGGGTTTGCCTTTCGCGAATTTTCCGAGTCCAGCCAGGTATGTGCTCCATGCCTCCACGGTGACAACAGCTGAGAACTGAGGGAGGGCAAGTTGCAGCTGCTCAAAAGGAAGGAGGGTTTTGCATGTCTGCATCAGCAGGGCCTGCTGTGGGCACAAATGCCGCACGCCACGCCAGAACCAGTACCCGCTCTCTCCTTTATTTCCCCACCAGAGGCGCTTGAGTGACTCGCTCAGCAGGACAGCCACCGGTGAAGCACTCTCGGAGAGGTCGGGGTGGGTGTTGACTCTCTGGAGGTAGGCCTCTTCGGCCTCACCCCTGGCTATCCCGCCGGCCTCGTCGAGGTCGTGGATGCAGTCCTCTATGTCCCCCCAAACCTGGTGCGCATGCGGCTCGGCAGAGGGGTCGGAGTACTTTCGAAAGACGCGCAGCAGGGGTGCCGTGTTGTCACACATCATCTTGAGGTCGGCGTGGAGGGTGGCAGTGCTGTAGCGGTCCAGCAGGCTTCGCAGAACATTTAAGCTGCTGCATGGCTTCTGCGTGTTCTTGAGCTCCAAAGCCGCGAAGCTGTGGAGGGCCGCCAGCCTGTCACGGCAGTGCAGGTAGCACTTCAGGCTCGCTTCGTACCGCGTGTCGCTGAGCAGGGGGCATCTGACACAGGGGGGTGCGCTCTCGGGGATCTTCTCCTGTAGCTCAGCGAGCTTACCCCGTGCGGCGGCGAGCAACCCGTCGAAGTCCGCTGCCTCTGTGAGGGCCGCCAGCCCCGGGGGGACCTCGCTGCGGTAGACAGCAAACAGCGCCTCCTTCTCCCGCGGCTTCGCGACGGCAGCCATCCCGCTCATCCGCTCCACCAGTTCTGCCAGCACGTCAGCTCCGGCAGGCTCCAACACCTTCTGCTGCGCTTCAACGTAGCGACGCGCCCTGTTCTTGCAGTCCTCCCCTGAAAACAGGGCATCCAGCAGGGATACGAGCACGTATGACAGCACGCCACTGGCGGGGTCTGTGAAATCCCCAAGTTCGACTCTTGCCAAGAACTCGAGTTTCTGCTTCTTGAGCCACTTATCAGCGGAATCCGCAGCGTTGTTGGCGATGTGGGGGATGCACGACACCCACGGGATGCCGAGTTCCGCGTCGACCTCCCTGCTTGCTGCCCCGTTTCTCCCGCCGCGATCAGAACGCACCATCATTGGGGCGCTCAGGCCCAGTTTCTCCCACTCCTCCTTCAGGACCGTTGCTACAGGCACATCAGTGAGGGGCACCACCAGCACAGCACTGAAGCTCCGTGCTGAACATACCATCGAGATCAGCTGCGTTCCCAGCAGCGATCCACAGTCGTGCAGCACTGACCACCTCCGCCCCTTGAGTCGGTCTGTGATGGCCGCACGACTTTCCTCCATCACCTTGGGACTATTCCTCGTCACGACGGGCCCAAGGCGTGGAACGTACCGCGGGATGGTGATGCCATTGAGAACCTCAAGGGCGGTGTGCAGCGCAGCGGGGGTGATGCCTGCGTAGAGCGCAGCCTTTGTCGCCTTGAGTTCGAAGCAAGACGTGTGACGTGAAGCCAACCCAGGGATGGTCTTCTGCGCTGCCTCATCCTGGGCAGCCGCCTTCGCCACCTTGTCTAGGTGCTTCCCCCCCGTGAAGTGGCCCCGCACATCAAGGGCCTGGGACCCGGGGTTCCACAGGCGGGAGCACGTCTGACAGGCGGGAACCATCTGCCCCTCTTCAAACATCCTCAGAAGGGACGCTCTGTTGATGAAACCTGCGGGTGCCTTGCCGAGCTCCACCTGTGAGCAGGTGTCGAACTCGTCGATCACATCTATCAGAGGTGCAGCAAGGTCGTAGGCCTTCACCTTCGCCTGCTCCGGAATGTTGGCGGCAGCCCCCTTCTCAGCGATCCGTGCCGATGCCGCACGCCTCTCAACTGTGGAGGGAAGGGGCTGCCGTCCCTGCGTCTGTGGCACTGTGTCACTCCCAGGCCCCTGCTGTCGATTGCGGATCCGGAACTTCGCCACAGCCTCCGCCACCTCCCCCTTTGACCGCTTCAGCTTTCTGCCCTCTTCTTGCACTTCCCCATTCGCAAGCCTCGTGTAGATGCCCAGCTCCACAGCCTCGTCGACAAGCGCCGGCTTGCGCTTCTTCCCCAGCTGCTTGGACAGCGTGTCCACCGCTTGCGTTAGAGGCGTGTCCACCTGAGCAGGCGGCTCCGCCTGAGCGGGCGGCCCTGCTGGCTCCTCCTCCTGCTCCTCGTCCGCGGGGGCAGGCTGGGGTTCAGGCTCCGGCTGCGCGGGGTCCGCCGGGGGCAGGCTGTCCATTTCCACGTCATGATCACCTGCCCCACTCATGATGGCCCTGGCTTTGTGGATGATGATTGTGGCGAGGCATGTTGGGGTGGGGTTTGCGGCAAGCAGCTCATCGGCGACAGCAAGACACACTCAGGAACAGGCACAGATTGCGATCAGGAGGGATTTGTGGGGGAGAAGGTAAGCTATGAAATGCAGTCACAACACCGTTCAGCCGCAACCGCTCTCAGTCAGTATATGTTTGCTGACGCCGTGCATTGTGTCGTACGCTGCCGGCAGGAAAAATCGTCCTGGGCCTCGTCAGGGAGTGTATCTCCAGTCAGTCAACAAGGAATATGGGGGAAAAACTAAGATCTTAGCTAAGATCTTAGTAAAAAATACCAAGATCTTAGGAAAATTGAAAATTTTACAAAGATCTTTAAAAAGGCCGTTTTCCAGCCAACATCTTCGTAAAGATCTGTTGAAAACCATGTTTTCTACCGTATACGTAAATATTTTGGAACGTAAATATTATGGAACGTAAATATTATGGAACGTAAATATTTTGGAACGCTGGTGGGTTGGCGTTCCAGATTTTTTTCGTTCCATAATATTTACAGGGCTTTCTGCGACTCGGGGACTTGGACCAGGTGATCGGACGGCATACAGAGTCCCTGACGGGACCTACTCGTGCACTTTTCGCGCGATTCCTGACGCAAGCCGTCCTCACCACCGAGTCCCCAACTGGCCCTGTAAATATTCTGGAACGTAAATATTATGGAACGGACCGGCCAAAAATGGGCCCGTTCCATAATATTTACGTTCCATAATATTTACGTATACGGTATTTTCAGCAAAAAATGAATTTTTTGCTGAAAAAAATTTCCGGCCAATTTTATGGCCGGAAGTGGGCCCACCCACGACGGGAGGAAAAAAGAGTGAACGGGCAGCATGCCGTTCCTCTTTTTCCCCCCGTGAGGGTGGGCCCCCCCCTGCCAGGCAAGGTAAAAAAATGAAGAAACGGGCAGCATGCCGTTCTACATTTTTCCTTGCAAGGCAGGGAGGGCGCCCCCCATGCCAGACAGCAGCCACCCCTGCAGGGGCAACAACTGACGGGCATGGGGGAACGAGGTGGGTCTGGACCCGACACCGCCACCACACGCGCAGTGCACCTTTCGGATACACTGTCGTGAGTGGGGTGTGGGCAGTTCCCCTATCCTGTGAGCTCCTTTCGGACGAAGAGGTGCAGCGGTTATCTGCAACCTTCGTCCTGGACTTGCCTCGGGGGGAACGCCACGGTTTACCGCGGGTCCCGACGAGGGCACTCAGGCAGGATCTTCACGCCACCCCGCACCGAGGTCCCTTCTCACGCGGCGTGTCTCCCAGGTTCATGGCGGCGTCATCAGGTCAGGCTTTGTAGTCTCTACACCATCAGTAGTAAGGGAAATCCTAAAACCATACATGAAATCCACCTTTTGGGCCGCTGGTGTACGAGGCTTGTTCCTCCAATTGAATCATGTTTGCTGTGTCAGGCAATATCAATACAGCCGCTGAAAGAAGTCGAGGTGTTGTGGATCTGCTGCTCACAGGAAGGATTCAGGGAGGATCACAAGACTGACCACCCTCTTTCCTTTGTCAAGTACCCTGTAAAACATCAGAACACCAAGTATCTTTCAACACTACATGTTCAAGAGTGGAATCAGTGGAATCGGAAGGGGTCACACCCGACCACACGGACACAGTTCCCGCGACTAATAAATGCCGAGAGTTCCGGTGTCCGACCACCTGGTATTACTTGGCTCCATCCACCCAGTCATTACGAGGGGGCGTCCCTTGAAGCCAGTTCCGCAGAACTCAGACCCCCCTTAAAACCAATGTCCTGTGTAGACAACTACTTAGCCTGCCTGATGACGACACCAATTCGCTGGGAGAGAGGCCGCGGTCCAGGACCCCAATGGGGATGACGTGGCATTGTTTGACCGAATCGGTTGTGTAAGTGTGTAGCCCCCTCCGCCCTCTGTCCCTCCCCCCAGGGTGGTGTGTGGAGGCGAGAAGCGCAAGCATGCACAGCAAAAAAGTGCGGAGCCCTGCAATCAAGACAACAAGCGATGGGATGGGGCACATGACCTTGCACGGGGGTGGGGGGCAGAAGAAACCAGACAAATGATTTGACCAACTGAATCGTGCTAGCTAAACTCCAGAAAGAAGTGTCTTTTTTTCGTTGAACGCAGCCAAATGAAGAGCGTAACCTGTTTTTTGGCGCACAAAGTGCTAGCACGAACATGATGATGTTGGTCTTCTGGTTATGTCTAGTTTATTAGACTTACCTAGGGTACCCCGAGAGAATGTCACCCTCGGCCTCCGCTTGGGGGGTGACATTCTCACGAACATGATGATGTTGCTCTTCTGCTTATGTCTAATTTATTCGACTTAACGTGTATGCAAGCAGGCTGGGGTTGAACGATTTTGAACGATTTTTGGCCGTGCTCGTCGCGTCCCCCGGTGAGGGGGGACGCTGTTTCGTGTTCTCCTTGCCGCACGGAGGCATTGCCTTACGTCGCCTCTTCCTCTTTTCCTTTATGGGCGGGTTAGTCTGGCTCAGAGGGCGGGACCGTGCTGATATGCACAGTGACGACTCTCCCTTTTTTTGTTGTGCCCGCCTCCTGCCGAGTCGTGGCTGCTGCCTCTCAGACTGGGGGCGGGCGGTCGCCGACGCTGACGCGCCTGGCGGCCCGTGGAAAGTGACGTGGGTCTGGGGGTGGGGGGGGGGGGGGGGTGCTGGGGTGTCAGGCCGAAGCCCTTGACCGCTGTTGATTTTTGCAGGTTTCACGAGATCAGGTAGTCCTTCTCGCTGTGCTCCGTCACCCCTGCCTCAGCCAGGTAGCGTAGGGCCCCCTTGCAGTTGTTTGGGTTTCGGGCAGAAAAATGGCGAACATTGTCTGGAAACCCCGAAAAACCACCCAGAAATGGCCAGAACCCGGTTTTTGGTCCCATTTTCCACCCAGGAACACGTTTTTGGGCCTCTGGGGGCCCTCGCTACCAAGTGTGACTGAGTGACAAAAAGTGAGAAGTCAGCCATGTTTGGCTGAAAACTGACGACTCGTGACTCACAGTGACTCGTAGCGAGGGCCCCCTCTGTGAAAAATCGATATTTTTGGGATTTTTCGCGATTTTCGCCAACTACTCGCCAAGCCAAAAAATCGATTTTTGGCTGGGAAATGCAACAAATCAACGAATTAGGCCGTTTTAACCCCTTTCGTGCACTTTTTGGTCCCAGAAGGGTTTACGGGGTGTCCATAACGGCCCTTGGCACAAATCCTTTGGACCCAGACCGCAGCTTCGGGGGTCATTTTTTGGCGCGAATTTTTCGGATTTTCGTCCGGACCGGTACCGCATTTCAGGGGCAAAAATCTGATTTCCGAGGCCCGGGAATGCTCGCAGTGGCTTCAAATGGCCAAAAACGTTCAATTTACCCCTTCCCCAAAAAAAAATTCGAAAAGGGTCCCCCTATAAATCGCCGGATTAGGAAGGTTTTTTCCAACATATTTTTATATTTTTGAAAATATTTTTTTATGGAGGATCCTTGAAATCGGTAGTGGACAGTAGCGGACAGGGCGGACATTTCCTTGGAAAAAGTCAGGGGATAAGATAGGTCTGGTTTTCCGGTTTTCAAAACCAGGGTTTCCCGGTTCCCGGTTTTCTGGGGAAAAAAAAAAAGGTCGGTCTCATTTTTGGCGGGTTTTTTTGTGACTTTGGGACAGTAAAACAGTCAGAAAAAACGCCATAAAAAAATAGAAAGTGACCCCATCGTGATCCGCACAGAGCTCAAATAGTCCAAAGAAGGCAGAGAAGCGGAGAAGAAAAATGGACCTAGCGGGTGGCCCGGTGGGTGGTGATGCCCTCGTCATGCAGGTCTCTTCTGTTTTGAAGGTGCACACATGGTGGACTCCAGCCACCCTAGCGAGTGTCTAAGAGGGGTCTAAGACTGCAGTCTGTACTGAAGACGGGAGTCTATTTTCCAGCTAATTTACGCTAAGACTCCCGCTGGTTGAGATTCATGGGAGACACACGGTGTACTCCAGCGGAGGTAGGGTAACCTCCGCTGGAGTTCACCGTGTCGTCTGCCTCTGTGCAGCGTCACTCGGTGCCATCGAATACATGGCGACAGCCCACCAACTCGAGACAGATCTGCTTGTCTGGAGGGCTGAGACGAGAACACGAACGAATTTCAAGCAGTCTTGAAGGTCGCCAAGCCTATTGGGGGCAACTAACAGATGAGATTTGTTTGTTGCCTGTCGTCACAGCTAGCCCATCTCCTCGATAACGGAATGTGTGCAGAGATCTCGTGGACCCTTTGGCCATTCTGTCGTGCACCCACTCCACCCACAACGCACACCTGTCACGAGTGGTCGCTCCCCCGTCCTCCTCCACCCTGAAGGTTGAACCCTCAAGGACCAGTGATCTCCTGCTGGCCGGGCTGCGATCAGCGAAGCCTTCCTACTTACAAGCGAATCCAGACTGTAGGGAACAGATGTTCACTACCGTGGCCTCCGGCGGCTGGGGGGCTCCGCCCCCCAGACCCCCCTGCGTAAAAAAATTACACCAGACCGGTTTTTTGGCCGAGAGTCCAAACTTTCAAAGCAGCTGCTGCGCCTGCCCCACCAAGCAGCCTCAGTACGACAGGACGCGCGCAGGCACCGGGCCCTCTCAGATTCTGGGAGGGTTTGCGCGGGTCGCGCGCGCCGAAGGCGCGCGCGAAAAATTTTCAAAACCAGAAAAACCGGAAAACGGCGCCAGAAAAAAAGTCTATCTTATACCCTGAAAAAGTGCCCGAAAAAAAAAATTCGAAAAGGTCCCCCTTACAGAATTCGCCTTTTTTCAAAAAATCGGAAAATTTCGGACCGCAATTTGTACCCAAGAAAGTGCCGAATTTTCGGACTTGGTCCGATTTGAACGATTTCCGTGCCTCTTGCAACCCCCATGAGGGGGGGCTGCTGTTTCGGGTTCTTCCGGTGGTACATGCTGGGGTGTCAGGACAGGGAATCCTGCTCGCTGTACCCGGTGATCCCTGACGCAGCCAGGAAGTGGAGAGCCTTGGAACCCTGGTTGAGGCCTGTAACACCCGGCCTTCCTGCCACTTCTGGCATTGTGGAGTGGTGGAGTGATATGGAGAAGGTTCTCTCTCCGTCCGGTCGAGCACAACCGTCCTCTCCAGCCAGGGGCCATCTACTTTCCAAACAAGGGCCAGGAACATGCTCAAACAAACTAATTGATCAGAAAATCTGGCTAGCCGTGGAATCATTGAGCAAAATTTGGGGAGTGATTGGTGCCCCATTGCTGCATATGACATGTCCATTTTTGACGATTTTTGGGCAGAATTTGGTGCGTGGGACCTTTCGATTTTCATGAATTTTTCGGAATTTCGTGGGGACCGGTACCCCATTTGAGGGCCAAAAATCTCATTTCCGAGGCCTGGGAATGGTCGCAGTGGCCTCAGATGTCCAAAAACGTTCAATTGACCTCTCCTCGAAAAAAAATTCGAAAGGTCCCCCCTACTGGCACCCCGGATTAGGACATGTCTCTGGGGGTGTCCGGGGGGCATTTTTGGCCCATTTTTGGCTGCACGGTGGACTCCAGCGGGGGTAGGGTAACCCTTTTCGGGAGTCTCAACTAGGGGGAGTCCAACTCCCGCTAGCGGGAGTCTATACTCCCGCTAGCGGGAGTCTGACTCCCCCTAGCGGGAGTCTTTTCACCTATTTTCACTCATTTTTCCCATGATACCTATGCAATGTGGCACTCGTCACTGAAGTACAGCCACACCAAACGAAACGGACATTTCCACCCATCCCAGCTCGCAGACCTGATTCACAAAAATGGGGAAGACGACAACGAAGCCGGCAGCGAAGCCGGTGGCAAAGTCGATTAAGAAGAAGAAGAGCGCAGAGAGTCCCGAGGCTGCGGAGGCGACGAACATTGTGCATGATTTTTGCACGGCCTTCCCTGTTAAAAAAGGGGGCAGTGTGCTGACACTGGGATCCATTAGAAGGCTCCTAGCAACGGTGTTGAGCAAGGAGCTCCACAAGCACAGCACCCAGGTGGCCAACGCAATCATCGCCATGTCTTCCCTGACATGGATAAGTTCGCTGTCAGGGAAGTCGCAACGATGCGGAAGGAGGGCGCTCTCCGTCATATACAAGGTGGAGGCGAAGTATGGCAAGGTGCAGGATACAAACGTGTCGTCGGGGGCAGCCTGAAGCCGCGAATGATCGCGACACGGGCGAACGGCTTGGCACCGTGGGTCTGGATAGATGCTGGAGTTCGGCCGGGTGAAACCGGAAGTCGCAGCAAAATTTGCCCCCCCAGATTTCTTCCTCAAACCCACCCGTGGGCTGATCCGGCCTTGCACGGTGGACTCCAGCGGGGGTAGGGTACCACTACCGGGTTTAACCCTTTTCGGGAGTCTCAACTAGGGGGAGTCCAACTCCCGCTAGCGGGAGTATAGATCAGCAGTGGGCAACAATGAGGCGATGCGGGGGGCGAGGGCACCGATGCTCACTGTGCGACATCCCAGAAGAACGCTGGTATCAACAGGTGCATCGATACCCGCACCTGACTCTCTCTGAGATGAAAGAGGCTGGCTACCCCTCCCTCTTGGCAGGTGTGCTTCCCAATGCCCGCTACGTCACCCCAGCACTCCATGACTGCAAGGGGCTCGCCATGCGGCTGATCAGGGTACTGGATGAGACAACAAAAAAATATTCGACAAGACCTGTACAAACCTTGCACTGAATGTGTCGCAGAATGGGACAGGTGCTCAGTTCCGGAAGGTCGTGCTTGCCTGTCACAGGACACACCTACAAGGGCTTGTTCCGCTACCTCTTTGTCTCCCTTGCAGACCTCATGCATTTCCGGTATGCAGACATCCCCTGGCGCTTCTGGGGATGCAAGGATGAGTCAGCCCGGATTCCCTTCTTGCGTGCTCGGATCTCAGGGCATATATTTCACTGGTTGATGGAGCATGCCGAAAAGGGATCAACGCGCAATGCCTACGTACACAGTCTCCATCATTGGTGGGCTCCAGAAGATGCAGTGCCTCTGCAGAACAACGACGAATTTGAAGAAGCAGAGAACGGACATCGCAAGAAAGATGCCGTTACAATCGCCAGCTCCGCAACTTACGAGAGAGATCTTGCGATGGCAGAAGAGAAGCGGCGCGCATCGGGCATGCCTTGGAAGGTTGCGCACCTGTCGCAGGACGGGATCCTCGGGTATAGAGAAGTCATTCTGTGTCCGTGTCTGCACACCCGACACGCTCATAGATTGGCTGTGTATGTTCTTTGCACACAGTTGACACAGCTGCAGAAGGGGTTTGTGCACTGCAACACACAGGACTTCGTTGAACCCATCAGCGCGCCCTACTTCCTGTCCCGGTTCCCCGAAGGACACCGCAAATTATCGCTCTGCTTGTGCAAAATGCCAATCCCGCTGGGGGCGACTTTCACACCATTCGTGTCATCCGAGGCGACTTTGAGCACGCTTGACCAACGCGCACAGCAGGAGGGGGATGACAGTTCTGACGAAGAAGATGAGGCCTGCAGGATGGCTTGTCTTGCCCAAGGTGTAACACAACTACGACAGGCGATGGCCGCACTTTGACACCTCAAATTCTAACCGCTCACCTCCGCAGGTGCAGCCGCTACCAGGAGGATAGGTAGGTAGTCCAGAGTCCGGGGAAACTGACAGAAGCAAAACAAGCCCCTCCCCATCCCTCTTCCACCATGATTTTACCCCCCACGCCAGTAGACTGTAACTATATCATGGGAAAAATGGATGAAAATAGGTGAAAAGACTCCCGCTAGGGGGAGTCAGACTCCCCCTAGCGGGAGTATAGACTCCCGCTAGCGGGAGTCTTTGACACCCGCTCAGACTCCCGCTCCCAGACTCCCGCTAGGGCCGCTGGAGTCCACCGTGTGGGGAAAATGGGCCATTTTTCACGATTTTTTCGGTTTTTTGTCCGGACCGGCACCGCATTTGAGGGGCCAAAATCTGATTTCCGAGGCCCGGGAATGGTCGCAGTGGCTTCATTTGGCCAAAAACGTTCAATTTACCCTTCTCCAAAAAAAAAATTTCGAAAGGGTCCCCCTCAGGCGTGTATCTATTTCACGGAATGAAAATAGGAATTTGGGGGAAAAATATTTTTTTGCACTATTTTCCTTTGGTTTTTATTGTGACCCTACTTGGTATTGGCAGAAAATTTTTATGTTCCCGGTCTTGGATGTGCTCAAACATTCAAAAGAACACATTTTCCGTGGCCAAAAAAATTTTTGCACCCGGAGGTGGGGATGGGGGTGGTGGTCACTACTTTTTTGCACCATTTTCCTTTGGGTTTTATTGTGACCCTACTTGGCATTGGCAGAATTCTTCTATGTTCCCGGTCTTGGATGTGCTCAAACAGTCAAAAGAACACATTTTCCGGGTGCAAAAAAATGTTGCACCTGGGGGGTGGAGAGGGGGGTCGGAGGGCGGTGTGAGAGGCTTGCTCTCGAGCTCAAACCAACAGATGTTCCCTACCGTGGCCTCCGGCGGCTGGGGGGCTCCGCCCCCCAGACCCCCCTGTGGCGTGTCTTTGCGCGACAATTTATCGTCCCCCCATGCGACATGTGCTATCTGTCAGTTGTGTTGTACTTGAGCGTATGCGACTATGGAGCCAGGCCAACAGACGTTCGCTACCGTGGCCTCCGGCGGCTGGGGGGCTCCGCCCCCCACACCCCCCTGTGGCATGTGCCTGGTCTTGGAGCCAAGTCCTTGCGCGTACGGGGCTGCGGTTCCAGCACCCTCGCGGAAGGCTGGGCCCGAGCACTGATCTCTAAGAGACGAACCACCTTGCGAATGCGATCGGGTTTGCGGGCTTGCGGCCATGACATCTCGAAAGGGTCGTCATGTTTCGGGTTCGACTTGGTGGGCATCCGTGGCATGCAAGAGATGGCACACCAGGAGCCACGCAGCACCAGGTCGACCTGGATCTGATCGAGCTCAGGGGGAAGGAAGCACAGTCACCAAAGTGATATCACCGCCGGCCTCAACCACCAAACTGCAACCGCAGAAGTTCCGCTATTCTCACAAGGGAAGGCGCCCTGGGATGTAGCAGTGATTTGTGTGCAGCGCCATCAAGTGACACTGACCGCCTTGAACAGAGAGGTAGTGTACAGATGGCGATCAGTGAGAGGGCGTGATGTGTCCTCCCACTTCCCCATCTACCTCCATTCGTTCACCGTTGTTGATAGCGATTTTTTCGCCATTTTTTCGAATCGTATGCATCGGTCAGGCCGAGTGAATCAAAATAGCGCAAAAATCACACCAAAATCTGTGTCTGAGGCACAGAAATCGTGCAAAAAAGCACCCAAAAAAAGTGCAAAAAAACCAAAATAGGATTTCGAAAATTGGCCAAAATACCCCCAAAATAGAGCCACACCTGGTCCCCCTACAAATCGCCGGTCTTAGGAGCAAAAAATTTGGGCACCCAGATTTCAAAAATTTTCAAACTATTTGAACGATTTTGAACGATTTTTGGCCGTGCTCGTAGCATTCCCCGTTGAGGGGGTCGCTATTTCGTGTTCTCCTGGCCGCACGGAGGCATTGCCTTACGTCGCCTCTTCCTCTTTTCCTTTGGTGGTGTGTTGGTCTGGCACAGAGGGCGGGACCGACTATTTTCTGGACCAAAAATCAAACTATTGAGGTCCTGGCCGGACATGTCCGGGGGGGGGGGGGGGGTCAAAATTGGATTTCCCGAATTTCCGGGTCCGGACATGTCCGCCCGGACATCCGGACACCAGAAAATGTCCGCCCGGACATGTCCGCCCTGTCCGGGGCGGACATTTCTGGATGTCCGGATGTCCGGGCGGGAAATTCGGGAAATGTCCGGGGGGGGGGGGGGGGGGGGGGGTCAAAATTGGACCCGGACATCCGGACACCCGGATTTCCGGGTCCGGGCATGTCCGCCCTGTCCGCCCTGAAATCGCCTAAGGGGCCGGGGGAAATCCAGGAAATTCGGGAAATCCAGGAATATGAAGAATCCTCCTATGTTTGGAATATTTTCAACATATTTTTTTATGTTTGGAATATTTTCAAAATATTTCCGAAATATAAAAATATTTTCGAAATATTTTCAAAATATTTCCAAAGGGGGCCCTCGCTACCAGTCACTGCTCGTCACAGCTCGTCAGTCAGTGAGGGGAAGTGGGCTGGAGCTCACTTTTTCTCACTCAGTCACACTTGGTAGCGAAGGCCCCCAAAATATAAAAATATTTTGGAAATATTTTCGAAAAATATTTTTTTTAGGAGAGGGGGCCCGGTGCCTGCGCGCGTCCTGTCGTACTGTGGCTGCTTGGTGGGGCTAGCGCAGCAGGTTCTACTTTTGCTTCTACGGGCTCTTAGCACTGTAACATGAACTACACAAACAACAAAGCTCTAGGGCAAACAAACCGCGCACTGGCCGGGGTTGAGCTGCGTGGGGCTCCGTGCTGGCGGCATGAACAAGGGGCTGTAGGCAAATCTACCATTCACAAGGGGCAGCCCGCTGGTGAGGGGAAAAGGGGGCGAGGTAAAGGGGGGGGGGGGGCAGGGGGGGAGAGGCGAAAGCGACTGACAGCGAGGGCGTGGACCGACTCCGCTGGCGCATTCACCGGAAGAAAGGGGAAGGGGGCACGGGGGTGGGGAACGGGAGGGGGGGGGGGAGGGGCGAAAGGAAAGAGGGGGGTAGGGGGGGGGGGGGGGAGCCGACCTACGGCTATCTCGCTCCCCTGGCGGCCCTACTCCCCTGGCTCTGGGACCCCTGGGAACTCCGCTGCGAAGACCCCCGCGCCCCTGGCCGGCTCGCCCGCGCCCGCTTGCCTGCCCGCGCCCTCAGACGACAACAGACCACGTTGTACGCCTCCGCCTGTGAGGCCTTGTCATCCCCCAACTCGGCCCACCAAGCCTGAATGGCCCGGAGCGCCGCCTCCTGCTCCTCCTGCGGTCGGTGCACGTCGGGGCAGAACTGCTCCTCCCACTCCCCCACCGTCGTGGCCCCGTCGTCCTCATCCATCTCCTGACCACGCTGCGGCGATGCCGACTCCCGCTTCCGCTTCGGCTGCGACGACATCGAGGTGGCTGGTGCTTGCGCAGGGTTGGAGCCTTCCTCGGTGGCGGTCGGGTCGGAGCGGCCGGTGGCCGGGGCGCCGGTGGGTGCAGGAGGGGGATCACCTTCTCGTCGAGGGGGATCACCCTGGTCCTGCGGCTGCGGGACCCTCGCAGGCGGCTCCTCCGCGTCCCGAGGCCCCAGATCCATACAGGTCTCCCCCTGCTCCACGCATTCCCCACACGCCCTGCAATCGCAACCGAAACAACGCCAGTGTTCGACTGCGGTATCCACCGCCTCTGCACAGCGGGCACAGTAAAAGCGGCGGCGCGACGGCTGGGACGGCACCTGGCACATGGGGAGGCCCTGCTCCCCCCCTGGACAGCCAGTCCGCCCCAACACCGGCGAGGGGGCGAGGGCAGACACTGCCTCCGCCAGAGGTGGGGGCACCAAAAGGGGGGTGTAGTGCTTTCCCTGATGCTTGACTCCAAGCACTCCGACGAAAGGCTTCACCCGGGGGCGGTGGACCGTGGGGGGCGCTTGATCAGATAGGACCACCACAGCCCACCCCGACCCCAGCGCAAGTCCATGTACTGCTACCTGGTCCGCCCAAGAAGCCTCGTCCCGGCTACCCTCGACTCGCATGGCCGCAGCCCAGGACTCGCTGTTCGGCTCGGCCCGAGCACAAAGGCCTGGGTCACGTAGCACCGCCTGGACGGCTAGCCTCCGCATGCCCGCCGCCGAGCCTCCCATAATGAAAGCCGCCGCATCGAAGAAGCAGTCGCCTGGTGTGAAACGGAACCCCGTGCACTCCTGCATCCCCAAAGACCGTTGCAGCCTGGACAGACCGTCCCCTCCCCCTGGGGCCCGGCCCTCCAGCAAAGCCTTTGTCAGTGCGGTGCTCGCCGGGGGCGGAGGAGGGGGCTCCGCTTGCCCCGGCGGATGAGGGGCCACCCCTTGGTCCTCGCGTGGCAGAGGTAGTGGCGTGCAGACGCACCTGGTGTCGTCTTCGCCCAGCTCACAGCAGGTCGGGCACACCATCCTCGAGCAGTGACCACACTCCCCATGGTGCACGGCCGTGGTGAAGAGCGACGCACAGAACTGACAGCAACCCGGTGACCCCGACACATCCACGCGCCCCGGGATAACCGGGCCCTGCGGCACCTCGACCTCCACACACTTCGTGTATGTGACCTGTTCCACCACCTGGTCCGGCACCGTGACCGGCTTGAACCCCCCGTCCACGCCGCCCACAAAAAGCGCTTGGCATGGTTCACCTGGGGCCACGAGAAGAGGGGGGAGGTTGTCTCTAAAAACCACAGCGTGGACGTCGAGGGCCACCGCCACCCCACGGAGGGCCACCTGGTCCACGTCTTCGCCACCCCCGGAAGCCAGCATACGCCCCGCCCACTCGTCGGGGTCTGAGAGGAGCAGACGGAGTGTGGGCGCTCGACGGACGCACACCACCGCCAGGCGCAGAAGCTTGTCAGCGTCGATGTCAAACCCCAGGTCACACGCCGCGGCCGTCACCGCCACCACCCACGTTGCTGGGGCCCCCTCCGCCACTGACCCACCCAGGGCGGCGACCTGTTCTGGCATCGTAAGAGCATTACCAAGCCCCTCTGCCAGGTCCTCAATAGCCACTCGCGCCCCTCCTCGCTTGTCTCTCCACTTTTCGATGACGACAGAGGGGGACGGAGATGTCGGTGCTGCCTCTGCCCGAGGGACCGGGTCCGCCTGGGGCACAGGGCGCTCCTCATCAGGGTCAATGAACACCTCCCCCTCCCCACGCGAGTCAACCGAGAACCGCATGAAGTGGTCCGGGTTCAGGGGGGCCGCGGCCTCTGTAGCCAACGCCGTCCGGCTCACTGCTGCTGGTGATATGGGGCCGCATTCAAGGAGTGTTCGACCCAGGATGTGGCTGTACGCGCTACTCACTCTGGTGGCGTGGCTCTGGGTGACCAGAACCCTGCTTCGCCCCGTCCGTTCTGCTGCTAGGCGGCCCAGCTTGCCGAAAACCTGGTGCGCCGACGGCCCCAGACCCCCGAAAGCCTCCATCGCAAAGGCCGCGAAAATCTGGCCAGATCTCCTGCAGGGATCACGATACCTCCTGTTCTTCTCTGCCTCCCCCGCTGCCGCCGCCGCTCCAGTAAACCTCGCAGCAGCTTGGACCACGGAAGCCGCGAGGGGATTGCGGATCGTCACGTCGATGACCCGCGGCCACACCCGGCGAGTGACAATGTCCCCGGGGCGCTCCTGGGAGTCCGGAAGGATGTGGAGCGTCTCCATCTCGGGGCTCGTACCCGCTTCCACCGCGAGCCTGTACAGGCTGTCCCGCACGACATCGTGACGCCGAGTGGGCCCACCCCCCACCCTACAGTTCAGCGCGTGGGTGCCGTGCGTGTCCATCTCTTGCCCACACCTGCCGCACTTGGCGTCTGGCTCGAAGAGGGAGATGCCCAGCCTGTGCCGCGTCACCACAACCATTTCCTCTCCCCCGACACGCGTCTCTTCCGTCAGCTTGCCCGCATACGTGGCCCCTGCATGAGGGAGTGACAGGGACCGGTACCTGGCTCTGTCACTGGCGTCTGCCCGCTCGTGCAAGTCTCGGTGGTGAACGTCGATGATGGCCAGGGAGAGGTCCTTCTGTTTCACCATCTCCGTGGGGCGGGACTCCGAATCCACAGCATCCCCCTCGCTCACGTCGTTGTTGTAGGCCGAGCTCAGGGTGTGCCACGCCGCCGTATCCCAGGTGAACTCCTTGTCCAACTCCCGACATAACAGATACCCGTTCTGCATGGAAGCCATCGCTGCGGCGTGCCAGTGCTCCGTAGAACGGCGTATACCGAGCCCACCCACCCGGACCGGCAGCGTCGCCTGTCGCATGGCGTCGTCCGGGAGAGTGTCGTCCGCCAGGCAGAGGATACGAGTCAGGCACTTCTCGACCGCCGCATCGCTCTTCGCCAGGTATTCCGTCGCACCCCTATGTCCCAGTGCACGCATGTAGAACACCAGGCGCGCGAAACCCTCGCAATGCCGGAGGAGAGCAAGGGCCACTTGCCTGTCTTCGAGCGTCGCCAACGCCTCAAGGTAAGGCGCGAATTCAGCCAGCTTCTCGTCCATGTAGCGCTCGCAGAACTCTCGCGACCCTATGGGCGTGCCCAGGAGGGTGAAATCGCCCCCCTCACGGTACACCACTCCCGGCTTGTCAGTCTCATCAGGGAGGCGAAGAAGGAACCCTTGCGCTTCAAGCTCGGTCTTCGAGAGGCGGTTGAGGTCGATAAGCTCACACTTGTCCAGCTTGACCTCCAACCCCTTCTCCTTGCTCCACTTCACCACGAAATCCAGCGCCTCCTTCACGACTCCCGCTGGCCCCATCAGCACGCCGTCGTCCAGGTAGAAGACACTACCTCCACACCCTGCGAAGTGCCCGACCAGCATCTCAGCTAGCTCTTTAATGGCTAGGGAGAAAAGAAGTGGTCCGAGGGGGTCCCCCTGCTGAACTCCACACGTGGACTGGAAGACGTGCCCACTGTACGATAGTGTGGAGGGGGACCCGTAGCACCACTGTGCGAAAGGGAGGAGGCCCGGGATGTCTCGTTCAACCACCTCTAGGAACGCCTCCCGGTGGACAGAGTTGAACGCGTTCTTGAAATCGATTTTAAGAACGACAGCATCCCGGGGCCCACCACCTGCGGCTGTCGCCTTGGCGCGCTCCGCCCACTGTGCCACCACCGCTACACCCGCCTCGAGTCCCCGTTGAACTGCGACGCCCACCTGCTTCCCTTTCATCAGGATGCGCCGTGCTGCGTCTTTATGGCGAGTGGAGAGCAGCTTGGCGGTTAGCCTCCTCAGAGTCTCACCGCACGCTATCGGTCGCACATCACCGTCGCTCTTCTTCAAAGCGAAAAATATAAAAATATTTTTTTATGCGAAAATGAAACATATTTTTGGCAAAAATATACCGTATACGTAAATATTATGGAACGTAAATATTATGGAACGGGCCCATTTTTGGCCGGTCCGTTCCATAATATTTACGTTCCATAATATTTACAGGGCCAGTTGGGGACTCGGTGGTGAGGACGGCTTGCGTCAGGAATCGCGCGAAAAGTGCACGAGTAGGTCCCGTCAGGGACTCTGTATGCCGTCCGATCACCTGGTCCAAGTCCCCGAGTCGCAGAAAGCCCTGTAAATATTATGGAACGAAAAAAATCTGGAACGCCAACCCACCAGCGTTCCAAAATATTTACGTTCCATAATATTTACGTTCCATAATATTTACGTTCCAAAATATTTACGTATACGGTATGTTTATGAAAAATATGTTTGGGGGCCCATGCCTAGGGGGGCCACCACGCAAGGCCGCTGACATGCACAGTCTCACGCCGCTTTGTGTACGTAAATCTGCACCCAAAGTTGCCCTGCCCCACCGCCCCCCAACCGCCCGGTAGGTAAGACCCTCGGGGTGCTGCATCCCCATCATCGGGTCACCTAAACTTTCGGCAAAAAAGCACTCCGTCTTGAACTTTAAAAATCTGAAAATTCTGAAAAAGAAAAGCAGCGCAAAGCAAGGCAACAAGGGAGCAATGCGATGGGTGGGGGCACGAGCTTGCACAGGGAAGGGCCGGGGCCGGGCAGGGTCGGGGTCGGGGTTATTTTAAATAGCTGAAGAATCAGCCATGGTTCTGAGCAATGTCAAGAACATTGCTCTTTGTATTCACTCTTTTGACATACTGGTAACAACATGTCAATTTCGACACACGTCTGTACTTCGCCCACGAAATGACCCAAACTTCGTGTGCTTCATTTTTTGGGGCCGTCTGTGTGATGCCAGGATCGAAGGTCTCAGTTTTTCGACGATTTCCTTCGAAAATGAAAGGTTCCAGACCACAAGGACCAGATTTTGGGGCCAGATTTTTTTTGAGGTGAATTTTCACCAAGGCCAAAACGCCAAACTCGCGGGGCCGTTTTAGCGCGTTTTAGGCCTCAAAACAGGCTCAAAACTCAAAAATTCCTTCGAAATTGGGCTCAAACGTGCAAAATGGACCCATCCGAAAAAAAAAATCGAAAAGGGTCCCCCTATACAGGTCGACTATTATAGTGGTCTCATAGTGGCACGTGCGACTATTATAGTCGCATGTCGACTATAATAGTCGACATGTCGACTATAATAGTGACTATTATAGTCGCATGTCCACTATAATAGTCACTATTTTAGTGACATGTCGACTATTATAGTGACTATAATAGTCGCATGTCCACTATTATAGTCACTATTATAGTGGACATGCGACTATTTTACTTACATGTCGACTATAATAGTTGACATGTCCACTATTTGTCACTATGTGTCCACTATAATTTAGATTGTGTCCAGTATGTGTCGAGTGAGTCGGAAACATTAGTCACTATCCCATTTCCATATAGTACTATGTGTTCAGTAAGTTGTCACTATATAGTGGCAATTTATACACGGTGGACTCCAGCGGCCCTAGCGGGAGTCTGGGAGCGGGAGTCTGAGAGGGTGTCAAAGACTCCCGCTAGCGGGAGTCCAGACTCCCGCTAGCGGGAGTCTATACTCCCGCTAGGGGGAGTCTGACTCCCCCTAGCGGGAGTCTTTTCACCTATTTTCATCCATTTTTCCCATGGTATAGTTACAGTCTACTGGCGTGGGGGGTAAAATCATGCGGGGGGAAGGTGGAAGAGGGATGGGGAGGGGCTTGTTTTGCTTCTGTCAGTTTCCCCGGACTCTGGACTACCTACCTATCCTCCTGGTAGCGGCTGCACCTGCGGAGGTGAGCGGTTAGAATTTGAGGTGTCAAAGTGCGGCCGTCGCCTGTCGTAGTTGTGTTACACCTTGGGCAAGACAAACCATCCTGCAGGCTTTCCTCATCTTCCTCGTCAGAACTGTCATCCCCCTCCTGCTGTGCGCGTTGGTCAAGCGTGCTCAAAGTCGCCTCGGATGACACGAATGGTGTGAAAGTCGCCCCCAGCGGGATTGGCATTTTGCACAAGCAGAGCGATAATTTGCGGTGTCCTTCGGGGAACCGGAACAGGAAGTAGGGCGCGCTGCTGGGTTCAACGAAGTCCTGTGTGTTGCAGTGCACAAACCCCTTCTGCAGCTGTGTCAACTGTGTGCAAAGAACATACACAGCCAATCTATGAGCGTGTCGGGTGTGCAGACACGGACACAGAATGACTTCTCTATACCCGAGGATCCCGTCCTGCGACAGGTGCGCAACCTTCCAAGGCATGCCCGATTCGCGCCGCTTCTCTTCTGCCATTGCAAGATCTCTCTCGTAAGTTGCGGAGCTGGCGATTGTAACGGCATCTTTCTTGCGATGTCCGTTCTCTGCTTCTTCAAATTCGTCGTTGTTCTGCAGAGGCACTGCATCTTCTGGAGCCCACCAATGATGGAGACTGTGTACGTAGGCATTGCGCGTTGATCCCTTTTCGGCATGCTCCATCAACCAGTGAAATATATGCCCTGAGATCCGAGCACGCAAGAAGGGAATCCGGGCTGACTCATCCTTGCATCCCCAGAAGCGCCAGGGGATGTCTGCATACCGGAAATGCATGAGGTCTGCAAGGGAGACAAAGAGGTAGCGGAACAAGCCCTTGTAGGTGGTGTCCTGTGACATGGCAAGCACGACCTTCCGGAACTGAGCACCTGTCCCATTCTGCGACACATTCAGTGCAAGGTTTGTACAGGTCTTGTCGAATATTTTTTTTGTTGTCTCATCCAGTACCCTGATCAGCCGCATGGCGAGCCCCTTGCAGTCATGGAGTGCTGGGGTGACGTAGCGGGCATTGGGAAGCACACCTGCCAAGAGGGAGGGGTAGCCAGCCTCTTTCATCTCAGAGAGAGTCAGGTGCGGGTATCGATGCACCTGTTGATACCAGCGTTCTTCTGGGATGTCGCACAGTGAGCATCGGTGCCCTCGCCCCCCGCATCGCCTCATTGTTGCCCACTGCTCAGCATGGTCGGCGGTTATTCTTGCTATGGACACACTCGCGACATGCACCCCTCGGAAGATTTTCGCTTTGTGCAGCCTCATGATCTGTTGCAGCAACGCGTGATTTTGGAACAGCTTGTGATCACCTTTCGGAAGGTCTGAGAAAGTAATACCCGGCGCAGTCATCGTGTTTTCGGGATTGATGACCCCGAGAGACAGACGGACACGTGCGTTATCGGAACGTAATGAATTACGTGGCGTGTATCCGTCCGTGTACATGACGCCGAGAAGTGGCACGCTACACTGCATTGTCGATGATTCTCCCGCCTCTTCTTCGAGGAACTCAAATGCCCCGAGCAAACCACGGGAAAGGCGCCATTCAACACGTTCGCAGGCAGGCTTCTCCATTTCGCGGAGTCGCTTTCGTGACACACCCAGGTTCTCACCAACACGCTCCTTATGAAGCTGGTTGACCTTGGCGAGTGTCCGTTGAGACATCCGAAGGGCATGCCGGTTGGCAGCAAGAGTCTCCCCGACACTCTTCGCTTCATTTGCATTCGACATGGTTCGATGGCATGGGTCTTGAAAATACCCCCTGTGACACCTGTGAGAGCGAGTGTGAGTGGAGCCGAATAAGGTTGCAACACACACACCACGTCAGATGTAGCCAAGCGAAAAAACTGTCGATGTTTTGGAGTGTGGGGTTTGTGGCTTCCATGACAGTCTGATCATTCAACTTCCGCAGGCTGATGCACAGCCAGCTTCCCTCAGAGGGTGTCCATGTCGTCCTCCTCCACTGTGATGGCCTGCGGGATGCTCGGAGGGGCTTCTTCCTCTGTGTCGGGGACCTCAGGCTGTGCGAGGTCGATCCCCAGCAGGTCCTTGTACCTCCCCACGGTGGAGGTGTTGGCCTGGCCTGAGCCGGTCACCGTGGCGCGGGGCTGTTCCAAAGGAACGGTGACCTTCCACAGGGCCAACTGCCCCTCCACCTGCTCGCAGGTGATGGGCTCGCCATCGGCAGGGCTCCTGGGGAGGAAATAGGTGGCGGTGTATGTGCCGCTGGGGATTGTCGAACCCTCGTGGACCACGCGAAGACACGTCAGCGACACCTGCAGGCCTGTCACTGAAAACTCAACCCGGGTCAACAGCCCCTCGAGCATCACCACATGCACGTTGGCTGCCCCAGGCAACGGGGTGACCACCGGGAAGTGCTGCATCACATTCTTCGTCGTAGTATCCTCCTCCTGCTGCACGGCAGTGTACACGTTGTTCATCTCGACCTCCTTGTAGGCCGGGGCAAGCGCAGCAAGGACCCGCTGGTACAGCGGATTCTTCTTGTGGCCCTCCTCCGCCCAAGCCAAGGGCATCTTTGGCTTGAGGGTGACACCCACCAACTTGGTGTCTTGCACCTTCCCGCGCTTCACCTCAACCCTGTAGGTGGCGGGGAGGGTGCCGTCCTTCTGCATCATCTCGACCTCCCTCACAGCGAGCTTGTCCATGTCAGGGAATACGGCGGTGATGGCGTTGGCCACCTGGGGGCTGTGCTTGTTAATCTCCTTGCCGGTCAACACCGTTGCTAGGAGCCTTCTAATGGATCCCAGTGTCAGCACACTTCCCCCTTTTTTAACGAGGAAGGCCGTGCAAAAATCAGCCACAATGTTCGTCGCCTCCGCAGCCTCGGGACTCTCTGCGCTCTTCTTCTTCTTACTCGACTTCGCCGCCGGCTTCGCTGCCACCTTCACTGCCGGCTTCGTTGTCGTCTTCCCCATTTTTGTGAATCAGGTCTGCGAGCTGGGATGGGTGGAAACGTCCGTTTGGTGTGTGTGTGTGTGGCTGTACTTCAGTGACGAGTGCCACATTGCATAGGTATCATGGGAAAAATGAGTGAAAATAGGTGAAAAGACTCCCGCTAGGGGGAGTCAGACTCCCGCTAGCGGGAGTATAGACTCCCGCTAGCGGGAGTTGGACTCCCCCTAGTTGAGACTCCCGAAAAGGGTTACCCTACCCCCGCTGGAGTCCACCGTGTAGTGCACAAAATAGTGATCACTTTTTCATTAGCCCACCGTGAGCGGGACCCCCCCCCCTCGGATTTTCCAAAAACCCGTTCTTTGGGATATTTGGGATCCGTGCGGATTGTGGTGGGGTCATTTTGGCCATGGGGTGCCTATTGACACCACTTACTGGGAAATGCCAATTGGGTAAAAGTACCCCCCCTGTACAGGTACAAGGGGGGGGGGGGGTCCTTTCCTACAGGTGCGGGAGGTAGCCAGTGTACCCCCCCCCCTGTCCCCCACTTTGTGAGGGACCCCCCCCCCCCCGACCAGGGTGGGGGTCACCCAAAATTTCGAGAAAATCCTGGTGTCACCCTGAAAACCTGGGTCGCCAGCCTGACCTCAGCCCGCGGGGAGACTTCATGGCCACGCCATTGCTTTTCACCGCTGCAAGGACGATCTCACGATCGGACTTCAGGGAGTCATCCACGTACTCAAGAACCACCCCGAATTTCTGCACTGCTGCCAGAACAATCTCACGATCCCTCTTCAGGGTCTCAGCAACGCATCTCAGCAGCAAGGCGTTCTTCCTCACAAGTGTGAGAACGAAGTCACGGTCTGCCTTCAGAGAGTCAGCTGCGTGATCGATGGCGAAGCCATACTGACTCACCGCTGCAAGGACGACCTCACGATCACCCTTCAGACTGTCGTCTACAAACTCAAGAGCTGAGCCCCTCCCGGCCACACATGCGAGAACAAAGTCGCGATCACAGTTCAGGGATGCATCAGCGTATTTCAAGGCACGCCCATCTCTGCTCACCGATGCAAGGACGACCTCGCGATCACACTTCAGTGTGTTGTCGACGTACTTAAGAGCTGATCCGGTGTTGGCCTCAAGAATGAAGTCGCGATCGGCCAGCAGGGACGAGGCCGCAAACTCAATGGAGGTACCATTCTGCTTCACCGCCGCAAGGACGATCTCTCGGTCAGCCCTGAAGGCGGCGTCGACGTACTCCAGCACTGCTCCGTCGATCTGCGCAACTGAAAGAATGAAGTCACGGTCAGTCATCAGGGACGAGGCCGCATACACAATGGCGATGATATTCTTCTTCACCGCTGCAAGGACGATGTCTCGGTCAGCCCTGAAGGCTGCATCGACGTACTCCAGCACTGCTCCGTTGACCTTCACAACTGACAGAATGAAGTCACGGTCAGTCTTCAGGGATTCATCTGCGTCTTCCCATTGATAAGCACGGAAGGTGACAGCGTGGCGAACGATATCAGGATCGGCCCTCACTGTGGCGTGTGCCTCCCGTAGCCGGTCGTGTCGGGAACGGCGAATAGCTTCGAGAACCTCACCAGGCTGGGACACCCACAGCGGCACCTCCCACGCTTGCTTCTCCCCGCTGCTGACCGCATCGAGGTGGTGCTGGCGCGGCAGGTCCACGTCGATCTCACATCCGCCCTCCACACCCACGGCGCAGCTCAGCGGCTCGTCGTCGCACACCACGTGGCCCCCCACCGAAAGCTGCAGGTCAGCCACCCCCACGCCGGGCGCATAGCGGAAGGCCAGCAGCGCAACCCCCTTCACCTCTTCCGGCGTGTCGTCAACACCGATGTCGGTGGCGTGCCGCACGCTCGTCAGCGCATTCACCAGAAACACCTCCATCCTGCTGCCTGTGTGCTGTGTGCTGCGTCCTGCAGGGGGTGGTGTGCACAGTGCAGGCAAATTCACAGGTGGTAGGCTGGCAAGCCAGCACAAGACCGCAGACCGGCTTGCCTGGACCAACAGGATGGGAAGGGCTGGGGACAACAATGCTAGCACCGTCACATCTCTGCTTCGACGACGTTTGCTAGTCCCTCCAGTCCGCCGCTGGCTCCCATTGTTGCTTCGCCGCACTGCACGCCCCACTTTGACCCTCTTCCCATGAACAGCCGGCTTTATCGGGGGGGAGGGGGGATGCAGGTGAGCAGAAACCCTGCCCTGCCCGTTTGCTGCACTCACTCACTGTCAACTTATTGTAAACAGAGCATGACCTGCCCGTGAAGGTGTATTGCTGACCAGCATCATTATGGCCATACACCACAGACACCTTCTTCACACTGCGGCACAACCCACTGCGTGTTTGCAAGCCCGCACGGTGGTTTCCTTTTCATGAGTTTACGCCGAACTGTCGAAACAGAACCCGGGTTCGCGCAGGGCCATTCATGAATGGGAAATACAAAATACAGGGTCCGGATCGCACGAAACGCACAGGGATGTTTTTTACTGTGGAAGGTTGGTGTGACAATTGGCGCAGGAAGCTGTGCGTGGCGGCTCGCACTCAACACTTCCCCGACCAACTCGATTTCCGCCTGACCTAATTGGGAGAAAGAAAAAATCACCAAAGGGATCGCATGATGTGTCACTTCTACTATACGCCCTGAACTCTTCAGCACCACAGCGGGAGACACACTCTCACACTCACACACACACAATAGAAATATCAAACCGCAACCAAATCCTCAGGACAGGCACAGGACAGGCCCGGCTCGGAGAACAACACGAAAGGCGACTGTGACAAGGCTGGTGATGGTTATTCGATCAAGTATCAACAAATCGACGGCGACAGGCCGAAGCTGACGGCACCCACACTGTGGGAGACGAGTCTGTGCACAAGATGCGTCGATCAATGGCCCAAGCACGTTGTATAGGATGACGCCTCACCGGAGGCTTAGAGCGCGCCTCCCTTACACCCCCGTGCATTCGGCAGCAGAGATTGGCAACAACAGCGACAGACAATGCGACCCCGCTCTTTCTGGATCAAAAATCCTGGAACACCGCGATCCCCACCCCCACCCCACCCCCACCTGTTGATCGATCTCAGGAAGAACCGAACGATGCTTTAGAGGTGACAGACACAGAACGGGACGGAACAGAACGGAACAAGGTTCGGGGTGGATAAGGCGTACCTAAGAAAAGTGCGTGGAAAGGGGGAATGGGGCGGGGCGGGGTGGGGGTAGGGTAGGAGGTGGGTTGGGACCGTTTGTACAAACAAGAAAAAGCAGCCCCGGATTGGCTTATGCTTTGGGCACAGGGGACGGGGGTGCCCATATCGGGGGAGGGGCTGTGTGTTAGTCTGTGCCACGCAGGGCCGGCACAGGTCTGTCACAGAGAGCAAAGGCGCGCTTCAATTTACCCCACACACCGCACCGCACCGCACCGCACCCCTCCTGTGAAGCAGCTGCAATAAATATACAGAGAGGCTTCGCTCAGTGGCGCTACAAAAAAAAGTGCACTTTTTTCGTGAATGCCACCTATTGATATTGGAGCCGAAGACTGCCGAAGAGCGAAGCGCCTCACCCCCTCCCATTCAGGGCCACCCCTTTGATAAAACATGAAAGAAGGCGGCGTAAGGCAATTCCACCGTGCGGCCAGAAGAAGAGAAGAACACACGGAGCAGGGGGCCCTCTCCACCACCAGGGGACGCTGCGAAATATCGTTCAAATCGTTCAAGAAGGCGGTTGGCGAGAAATTTTACTTTTCATTTTTACATCGAACGCGCCGGGGGGAGAAGGGGGGGTGGGGTGGGGGGTGGTGGTTTGTTTGAACACAAAGCGCCCTATCACTTCACAGCTACAACCGCTCTGATGAATTTCCTTTTGTTTGTTGCGTTGACGCTTCTACACACAAAACCCTGAACTGATCACACCCTGAGCCTGATGAAGGGTGGGGTTAGTGTATAGAGCACGTTTGGTTGCAGCTGTGGTGGGGCGCTTTCCGCTCACACGAGTGTGCTTAAAAAAAAATTACCGATGTTTGCGAAGGTTTGCAGAGCCGCATCTCACCAGCAGGTTGGGGTGCAATGCGTGTCGCCGCACAACACCCTCGCTGCACTTCAGGGGTGTAAAATGTGCAATGCACCCCGCTGTTATTTGATGGGGACGTCCCCCGGGGTTTGGCCCACAAGCACCTTCTGATACCTTTGGGTGGCCAGCCCATGGGATAGACGTGTTTCCGAAGCACACCCTCGTGATTCAAGTCCATGTGGATTAGCACGAGAGGTGTTGCTCCGGAAAAAGTCGTATCGCTGCAATCGTGAACCTAAAAATAAAGAATTCTGATGTGCACGGTTCTGCACACATTTTTTTTGACCGAAACCTTGTTTTGAATCATCGTGGCAAGCCAGGCCGTGGGTTGGGGCACGCGGTTGGATGGGGGGTTTGAGATCAAGACACCCTGTCCAGCAAATGTGGGAGAACATTCCCGGGCTACTTTTTGTTGAGCGCACACTTGCTGTCTCAAGGCTGTGTTGAGGCCCTGTGAAACGGATCCTAAAGCTCCAAGCTGTACAATTCCCTGCGTTACTTCGCGACTTCGCTGTGCTTCGTCACTTGCATCTCGCAAGAAATCACCCCCACGGACCCAACCAACAGCTTCTCGCTGTCACCCAGATATAAACGTGCACGCCCTTTCTGTCTGTTTATTGACGACGTGTTGCAAGCATGCATGCAAGGCCAACACGTTATTCTGAATGCCTCCTCATTTCTTCAGTTCTGGATACACACAACAGCCACCGAAAAGTGATCAACACACACACACACACCCAAGCCCTCAAGACTCTTGGAGCGGCCTGACTATTTAGTGTCTTTGTCGCAGCAAGGGGGCGATATATACCGCTTTTTTATTGATTTCACGTGTCAGTGTTTGACTTTTTCGCAACTTCATTTCTTCCTTTTCTCCCTCTCCAACCCCACCCGTGACACCACCAGGGTTTAGCTAGCCCTGGTCCGATTATCCCCGGTTCTTCGCTGAAGAGACGCGGCCGGGGGGAGGGGTACGAAGAGTACGCGTCGAAACCGGTGTCACGTCGTGTTGGGGAATCCTTCGGGAGTGCGATACTGAAGGGGAGGTGCTACTGCCCGTGCAGGGCGACACCGCCTTAAAACTTTATAACCACACACAAACCCTCTATTCCCCCAGGCCTGATGAGCAATCCCCCCTGCCTCATGTTGTGACTTCCTTTCTACCTTGCACAAAACATCCCATTTGCCCCTTTTCTTCCTTCGAAAGTGTTGTGACTTCCCCCCTACCCCACCCCTCGGGAGTGCCACTCCTCTGGTGGTTAAAAGTGACCCGCCGTTGTGCCTTCGGCATCTGTTGCGTGTGCCGTCGTATTCTTCCTATGCACTAGTTATAGCTATCCGGGGGCGGTCTGCTGTCGCACCAGTGGGCTGCCCCACCTCTGCACCCTCGGTTTTTAAGATGTTCACCACAGCGGAGAATGATCCCCTTCTCTGTGGCGATCGAGCCAAGCTGGACGAGGTTCGCCTTCGGGCGAAGGTCATGTGGGCGGACAAAAGGTGCCTGCTCCTGAGACTCATCAGCAACCTGTTTCTTCCTTCAAGCCCTCAAGACTCTTGGAGCGGCCTGACTATTTAGTGTCTTTGTCGCAGCAAGGGGGCGATATATACCGCTTTTTTATTGATTTCACGTGTCAGTGTTTGACTTTTTCGCAACTTCATTTCTTCCTTTTCTCCCTCTCCAACCCCACCCGTGACACCACCAGGGTTTAGCTAGCCCTGGTCCGATTATCCCCGGTTCTTCGCTGAAGAGACGCGGCCGGGGGGAGGGGTACGAAGAGTACGCGTCGAAACCGGTGTCACGTCGTGTTGGGGAATCCTTCGGGAGTGCGATACTGAAGGGGAGGTGCTACTGCCCGTGCAGGGCGACACCGCCTTAAAACTTTATAACCACACACACACACACCCCGACAGCGTCACGCTGGGCGCACTGTACCAACACATGGGGGCCAGAGAAACAGGAAAGTGACACCTCTCGCGCACCACCTCTTTTGTTCACCACGCCTTCCAGGGAATTCGGGAAAAGGGTGAGTTTAAGGGAGCGGTGCTGGTGGTGGGCAGTGAAGGAGAGCACTATCAGACGAGAGAACATCAGAGAAAGGCAAGGCGGAGAGGGACGGGGGGGGGGGGGGGGGCGCTCTCCTTCATTCAGCATGCAGGCAGGGGAGAGGGGGTGGTTGGTTGTCGCCCACAGCACCGCAGAGCTGCCAAGGCTGCACATTTTGTTTCAATTCTTGACATTTCTTGAGGGTCATTTTTTTCTCTCGAAACTCCCACCCACCCACCCACCCCCACACACACACTGACAGGGGATCCGCAAAAAGCTGCATGTGCAAAACTGAAAACCTGAAGGAGGAAGGAGAAGTTTTATTTAAGCGACCTGTGTTGTCAGTTATTGATTTGTTCCGTTTTTCTTGCTTAGAAGTGCCGAATGGCACTTCGTCGAACGCGCCCACACCTGCAAAACTCTGTGGGTATACTTCGAACGCTTTTTCGGCCGTGTCTCTCACCGCCCCATGCAGCGAGAGAGGCTGCTCCTCCCTGAGTTCACCCAGGCCTGGAGGGTATTTTTCTCTTGAAAAAAAACCCCCCCCCGCCCCGAGAGATGTGTACACCCTCACCACCACCACCACCCCCCCCCCCCCGCTTCCATAGAGTCATCGAGACCAGGCAGGGCCTTCCCCGCCTTCAAAATGCAGGCACCGAGGCAACACGTGATACCCGAGAGGCGGGCACACAGACCCCGTTGCCGTGACAGCCTGCCGTGCGTGGCAGGGGTGGTGGTGGTGGTGGTGGTGGTGGTGATTGGGGTTGGGGGGTCTTGCTTTCTTTTGGGTAGCGATCGCAACCTGCAGGAACTCCAGGAACTCCCTACAGAAACAGATTGGTGGTAATAACGAACTACGGATGCCAGATACTCGGGAGGGGGGGGGGGGGGGGAAAGGAAGAGAGAGAGAGTACTTCATTGGTCGCGCCCCGCGGCTGGTGGAGTCCCACTTCAGGAGGAGGGGGTCCGGCCCTTTGCCGCGCCCCCTCCGCCACCCCGTTCAACACACACATCATACCCCGGATCCTCCCCCCCGTCATCCCGTGCCTGATTCCCCCCGTGCTTGGTACCAACTCCCCCGCCCCGGCCTACAATGGCCATGATCGCGAGGATCAAGCGGCTGCAGGCGTCGACGCAGCAGCTTCTCGCAAGCGGGCGCAAACTCTCGGAGGACGAACTGGACGTCGTTATGACGTTCATGGAGCAGCAGGGCGCGCTGCTCGTGACGCTGTTGGGTGGTGAAACACCTACTACCTCTGCAAGCCCGCCGATGGCGGCGCCACCCGCACAGCAGCAGCAGCATCAACATCAGCATCAGCATCAGCAGGCGCCACAGCAGGCGCAACAACAACCGAAGAAGAAGTCGAACGAGGCATCATCGACAAAGCATCCGCACACCACGGCGCAGCAGCAGCAGCAGCCGACGCAGAAGCCGAAGCAACAGCAAGGGCAGCAGCAACAGCGGAAGGGGCCGGCAGCGACGGCCCCCCAGCAAGGATCCGGGTGGGTGACGATGGCGCGCAAGCCGCCCGTGCCACCTCCCCCGGCCCTCGCGGCCCCCCCGGCGGCTTCAATTACCGCCACGCAGATCGGGGTCGCGCCGCGCGGGCTCCTCTTCGCGCAGCAGGCGAAGCGCGCGAAGGAGCTGCTTGAACTCGCGCAGGCAGCGGTAGCGGAGGACTCGCAGCGTGCCTATGCTGTGATCTGCGGGACACGCTTCGCCGGCGCGTCGGAGGAGATGCTCACCCTGGTGGGTGGGATGGTGCGCCCGCTGTGGGTGGCGACGGCGGGGAACATCCCCTTTAACAGCGGGGTGCCGGCGGGAAGCGACGGCGTGCCGGGCGTTGCCCATGTCGACGCCGTCCCACGGGGGGAGGAGCGGACGAGGGTGCTCGTCTTCTGCGTGGCCGCGGCTCACACGTCGAAGGACACGTGGACCGCGCTGACGACGGGCACCGACAGCCTGACGGTCCTGCAGGGGCTGGCGCGGCGGGCGGCGAGCGACGCCGGCAAGGTGCGGGTGCGGCCGGAGCAGGTGTGGCGGCCACAGTGGCGCAAGGGCCGGGTGGACGCGATGGTGCGTGTGCCACGGGAGGCTGTCACCAGCCTCCTTCAGGCGTCGGGGGCAGGAGGCTGTTTCTGGAAGGAGCTGCAATTTGCCGGCGGCCGCGAGCCGTACGCGGCGATTCCCCTCTGCAAGGGTACAACACTGTCGGAGGCACGCGCCGCCGCGAAGGGGCTGGGACCCGCTGCGCTCGGTCTGGTGTACGGCGTGAGGACACTGTCGGTTCGCGTGGCGACACCCCAGCAGGCTGAGGCGGTGCGCGCCAACCTCGGAGATAAAGCTGAACCGGCTCGTGACCCCCTCATGAAATGGGTGGTATCCGGGGCCCGTGGGCAAGAACACGCCGACGACATCCTGTTCGACTTGCGGCGGGCGGGAAATGGCTGGAACGCGAGTGTGATAAACTCGCGCGCTAAAAGCGGACAGCGCGTGCTCGTCGTAACGGCGCCAACACCCCCCCCCTTTAGTTGTATAACGAGGGCGGGCCGCCCCTCCCTCTGGGTGAGGGAATGGGTGAAAGAGGACGCCCCCCCGCAGGATGTGCGGCGGTTCAAGCCCGCGCCCGCGGCTGGCCCCCCGGCCAAGGTGAAGCTGCCGGAGCGCTACGTGTCATCCCCACCGACGACACCTATCGCCCCCCCGCAGGTCTCCCCGCAGGCCCCTCCGCAGGACCCCCCGCCGCCTCCACAGGCACCGCCAGCCGCGGCCCAGGCTGAACCCGCCGCAGATGAGACCGCGGCCCCTCCTCCTACCGCCGGCGGGGGCGACGACGTTGACGACGAGAGCTCCGCCGACATGCTCTCAGCTGACGGGGAGGACGACGCCCCGCGTGCGGACGCCAACGGCAAGCGGCGTCGGGTGGTCTCCGGGGGCGACGGGGCCGAAGAGGAGGACGACATCGACGAGATGCTGGGGCAGCCTTCGTCGAAGGGCTGGGGGGAGCGCATCAGCTCTGCGGTGTCCGACGCGATGGACTACGTTTCCCCGATCCGCAAGAGGAATGTGAGCATCCACATTCACCAATGGGGCGCTGGGTACAAGGCCACGATGAACACCCGCTGCCAGCTGTGCGAAGCGGTCGTGGGCAGGCAGTACACGCTGAAAAGCTGCGAGGGATGCAATCAGGTGGCATGCGCGAGCTGTGCAAACCTGCACAAGTGACTTCCCACCCGGGATAAGCGACTCGCAGATGCTGCGTATCTGCGCCTCCCCACGCACGGGGACATCGAGACGAACCCAGGCCCCGCTATCACCCTGGCTTCCGTGAATGTGACGCAGCGCAGGCCCTTACGGCGTGCGATGTTCGGGACGTGGGAGTGCCGAACCACCTCTGCGTGACGATGACTCTCGACGTTCAGGTCTTCGACCAGACGTGCCTCAAATACAGGGTCCCCAAGCAAATCCGCGTTCCTCGGGCCCCCCCCGGGGATACCACCGCGCCCCCTCCTACTCCATCCCTCTCGGGGTTCGAGGGAGCCCTGCGGCGGGGCGACCTTGACAATGCCTGGAAACTGCTCTGCGAAGCGTGCGAGACCTACCTCGTGCAATTGGCGGGACTGTCAGCTGGAGCCTCCCGCGCCTACATCGGCCGTGGGGATGTACGCGAGCCACGGAAGGTCCGCCTGTGTGCGAGGGAATCACGGGCACCGGATGGGCTGGGAGCCGCGTCCTGCCGTGAGCTGAAACTGCGCGCTGCCATCCGACGCCTAGAGGAGTTGGTGGGCGCCCGCATGCGTCTTGGCAACGGCCTGCTGCCATACGATGTTTCACGCTGCTGGGAGAAGTGCAGAACACTGGTATGTGAGCTGCCCACCAACCAGGATGTGCCGGCTGGCGGCCGGCGCGACGGTACCCCGCCCCTTGCGGTGCTCCAACGCCTCCTCCACGGGACGCGCGCGGAGTGCCGACGGATTCTCTCTGAGGTGGTGCACCAGCGCCGAGGCCTGCTCCGCGACGACTTCCGGAGACGTTGCCGTGAGGATGCGAAGAGTGTCGTGGCGATGCTGAAGGGTGAGACGCCCAGCACTGCCGACACGGTGCGGCGACCGGACGGGACCTTCACCGCCAACCTCGCTGAGATGGACAGCATCCTGCAAGGAGCCTGGGACAGCATCCTGCGGCTGTACCCTGATCGCGTTGGGGAACCCGAATTTGCGCCGTTCATGGAGCGCTTCGGGAAATACGTACACCACACTCCGATGACTATATCCGACATCACGGGGTCAGACCTCATCGCGCTGGCACAGATGAAGCTAGCGAAGTCCAAGTCGGGCACCTGCGGCGTCGACGGCTGGAGACTGGAAGAGGTTGCACTTCTGCCGGTGGGGCTAATGGATGGGTTTGCAGCCCTCTTCAACAGCATCGAGCGTACCGGCTCTTGGCCCGAGGCGCTGAGAACCGCACTGGTGACGCTCATCCCCAAGGGCGAATACGCTGGCGACCCGCTCGGACTTCGGCCCATCACGGTCACGAGCCTGGTGTACCGCATATGGGCCTGCCGCCGTCTGCAGGATGTTGTCGTATGGCAGGAGGGCTGGATTGACCCCTCTCAACACGGCTTCCGCCCCGGCCACCGCGCCGACGACGCGCTGATGGACCTCACGACCCAGATTGAGGAAACGCTCCTGGACAAGGACACCTCGATCTACCTCCTGGCGCTCGACTTCTCGAAATGTTTCGACAGGGTACCCCAGCGCTTAGTCCTGGAGCTGGCGCGTGCAATGGGGCTGCACGAGCGCATCCTCCGGCCGCTGGAAGCGATGTACTCGCGCCTCCGCCGTCGCTTCAAGACCCCACTCGGAGTGGGGGGGGAGTTCGATGTGACGAACGGAATTCTTCAGGGCTGCCCATTGTCGGTCGTCCTCATCAACGCGTTGCTCTCCGTCCTGGTGAAAGCGATCCAGGAAGAGAGCGGGGGGGCCCTCAGCATATCGTACGCGGATGACGCCACTATCATCTCGCGTGTCTCTGAGGCGCTGACACAACGTGGCGCGGACATCACGGGCGAGTTCTGCGCAATAACGGGAATGCGCCTAAACGAAAAGAAGACCATTGCCATGGGCGTGCATCGCGTGGACCCCTCCTCTGGCGCACGCCCTCGATATGTCGGCACCATCGCTGTAAATGGGGCCACCTTCCCCACCAAAACCGCCTCACCTGCACTAGGCGTGCGCGTCTGTGTGTCACCAGCGTTCATAGACCGCGGCGACGACGGACGGGCGAGTAAAGCGCATGCCCCCTTACGCCGCCTGGGCAGCTCGCCTGCGACCTTTGAGCAGCGACACGGCCTGATTGCTGGCGCAGTCATGCCCCGAGCGATCTTCGGTGGCTGGTATGCGCCCATTGACCACCGGGTCCTCCGCGACCTAGAGACCCGAGCCTCAAACTGCCTATACGGTGACCGCCATCCCTCCCGCAGCACCGCAGCGGCCCTCTCCATTGCCTCGAAGGGACACCTCCTTCACCCAGGAATCATAGTGCCGTATCGCATGCTGCTCCTACTTCTAGACTCCTGCCGCCGCCTACCAGAATTGATCCCGCGATTCAACCGCATTCGGGCCATGTATGCACAAAAAACACGCATCGACGTCCCCCTCGGGCCTATCGGGCTTGCGCTCAAGAAAGGACTGCCGCCGGCCTCCCTCACCTGCGGCGATGATGTTTCCCTCATATCTGCTCCAGGAGGTTCCGAACCACTGCTTTCACTCGAAGTGGCGGCACGGAACCATGTGCTACGCGAGGCGCTGCGTCACAACATCTGGCGAAGGCTTGCTATCTCCAGACCCTCCTTCGGCGGTGTAGAGGACGGCGTTGACACCGTGCTGACAAACGACTTCTGGCAATCATGTGGGGATCCTGTGCTCGCCGCTGCGATGCGCTGCATTATTGTTGGGGGCGTGTTCCTGGCAGACCGCTGGGGACGCAATAAGCTTGGGGCTGCGACGGACTCCGCGCCTGACGGGCCGGAGGCCGAGCGCTCGACCGCTCCTACTCCACCTCCTGTGACCGCTGCCGACCACGCCACAGCACCCGCGGACGGCGACGCTGCCGGTGACACCGATGATGACGACGACTCGTCGAGCTCAGCCCCGTCCGAGTTCGATGTCCTCGACGACTCGGGTGAGGTGCCCCTACCCCTCACAGCAACACAGCCGGAGCCGGGTAGCGACCGCCTCTGCCGGAATTGCGATACGGGCTCCCCCGAAACCGTCACGCATCTCTTCTGGGAATGCCCTGCCCACAACGACGTCCGTGCCCGGGAGCGGTACGCGGGTCTCTGTGAGGAGCGCCTCTCATGGCCGCCCTGCCTAGCCAACTGGGGCATCATACCGAAACCCCTATCCGGTACGGTGCGGGCGAAGGACCTGCACCACCTAATGAGCACGATAGTCGCCCGCAGAGATGTGCTGGAACGTGAGCGCCTCGGGGTATCCCCAACTGTTTGCGCGTGGGACGCAGCGCTAGCGCGACCCGCTGCGCCCCATCAGTCCGACCTGGCCTCACTGCCGGACAACCCACCCCGCTGGACTCACGGAGAGTGCATCATGCGTGCCCTGCGGGCCTGGCTCGGTCGTCTCACCTGGACGAGGGAGGGGTCCATCTCCTTCTGCGAGCTCGCCATCGACTTCGAGGTCTTCTCCGGGCTCGACGTCTGCCCGATCGCTACTGGCGCCCCGGCAGGAACCCAGCCCGCCCCACTCAACAGGCGTGGACGCATGATGGGGCAGATGTTGAAATACCTTGTCTCCCAGTGTGAAGCAGTTAACCTCCGCGCGCCCCTGCCTGGCGCGTTTGTCTCGCGTGTCTACTGCCTCCGCGCGGTGGGGGTGAAGGAAGTCTGGGGCGGTCTTGAACCACGCCCCCGCTTTGCCTGCCACGGGCTCACCACCCGTATCCTGATCGAGCAGATTCCCCGCGCGATCCACTGGGCCTCGAGCAAGTCGTGGGGCCTGGACCTTACCCCGTCGTATGCCGAGGTGCCCGACCGGGACACGCGAAGCGAACAGTGGGACCCTACTCCCGTAGCCCCCACCCGTGACCCCCTCGACACGGTCAGCCCGAGGTCGGCGCCGTGCGGCGCTGAGCGCTATGCCCCCCGTTCGGAGGTGCTGGCTCGCAACGTCTGCAGGGCCCACTCCAAGCCCAAGTGCCATGACTGCGACGCGGCGGGGCACAACCGAACCCTGCGAATGGAAGACTGCTGCCGGGCCCACCACCGCCAGGATGACGGACTGCCCGTGCAGTTCTGCAGCACGCACCGGCTGCTCCGCTGCGGCACCTGCAGCTCCTCCAACATGTGCTGCAAGCGTGGCCACCACGGCTGCCGCGACCATGACCTGCCCCCCTGCGGGGTCTGCGCCTCTCTGCCTGAGATGGATGACAGACGCCCCACCGCTTGCTGCAAGAAGGGCCACCACGCCCCTCCCGCCCCTGCGACGCCTGTGGAGGCAGACGCCCCCACCCCGCCGCCCCATGTGCCGCCAACCCCGCCCTTCCCAGAGGCGACTGCGCCTACCGTGGGGGATCTTCCCTCCACCACGCCACCCCGTGTGCCTGCGCCTCAGCCCTCCCCTGAAGCGACCCCGTGTCCCGCTACTCCCGAGCCCGCCACCCCTCCAGTTATCCTGAAGAGGCTGGCCCATACCGTGTGCTCCCCGGGCTCACCCCACCGCCACCTGATGCAGCCTCGTAGGAGGCTCTCACCCGACGGCGTCAGGCCATCCATCCCCGCCGTGGCGCAGCTGAAGCGCACCGCCTTAGAGGCGCATACCGGTTCCACCCCGGCACTGCCTGCCCAAAGGCCTAGGGTCGACCACGTGATCCCCACCGCTAACGCTGACGTTGACGTGGGCGCCGCTGATCCGGACCCACCTTCTCCTACTACCTCCCCTCCCGACGGCGTGTCCGTTGACGCAGCCCTTCCCCAAAGGCCCCGTTCTGGTGCCTCTTCCTCCTCCGCCCGTGCGCGGTCACCGCACGCGCCTACAGGCTTCCGGGCCTACCTTAATCCTCCTTCCTCACGTAGCGCGTCACCGGGCGCTACAGACCGTGTGGCGCCTGCGCCTCCTCCTCCTCCTGTGTCACTTCCCTCACCCCACCAGAGCAGCTCCTCTCTCAAACAAGGGGAGTCTACCGGGCCGCGGGCCCGCGTAGTTAAGTAGACGACACCCTTGGGGTGTGCGAGTATTGAGAGAGAGAGAGAGAGAGAGAGAGAGAGAGAGAGAGAGAGAGAGAGAGAGAGAGAGAGAGAGAGAGAGAGAGAGAGAGAGAGAGAGAGAGAGAGAGAGAGAGAGGGGGTGTTTCATTGATTGTCGAGAGTGAAAGCAAAGGCAAGTCTCCCAGCAACCCTTCTCGCAATGGTCCTTTTTCGTAGCCACCACACCGGATATGCTGTACAGGGTGGATCAATGCACAATGGGAGGGTGGGGTGCACGAGCGATAACGGCAGGCAGAGCCCGGCTGGCCACGCTGTGATCAAGGCTAGGGAGCTGATGATTGCTGCGAAGTGCACAGATCGGATGAGGAGGAGGAGGAGGAGGGGGTGGTTTGATTGTCGAGAGTGAACGGAAAATCAAGTCTCCCATCACCTTTCTTGCAATGCACACACCACAGATCGGATGAGGGGCGAGGTCCTTCATTACGCGGTAGGCGCATTTTTTGTGCAGTTCTCCCCCCCTCCCCCCCTCCCCCTTTTTGTTTGTGCTAAACGCACCAAAGTGTTCCGAGCTACGAAGGTGCCCAGTGGGGATGGCAATGATCCGGTCACCTCCGTCCCACGCCCTAACGTGCAGGTAGCAAGTGGGTTGCACTGGCAATACACAATATACCCCGGCAATTCTATTTTTGTGAGGAAACCACCCGAAAGTTTTTTGCCGGAAACTGCCCAACAGCGAAAAGACGCCTTCAAGAGGGGTCGCGGGAAGGAGGGGGTCAGGGGGTTGGGGGGTGGTGGTGTTTGATGGACGCAGAGAAGAGTGACAAATCCGATACGTTTGCTTCATTCACACTCACAGCAGCCTGAAGTGTCATGTGAAGAGAAGGGGTTGGGGGTACTACACCTATAAACTAGCTGTGCACGCCCCCCCCCCCCCTCTACTCTCCACCCAGCAGAATGGCCACACAACAACAGAAGGCTTGCCCAAGTTGGGTTGCCGAATCATGGAAAGCGCCCTATCACTTCACAGCTACAACCGCTCTGATGAATTTCCTTTTGTTTGTTGCGTTGACGCTTCTACACACAAAACCCTGAACTGATCACACCCTGAGCCTGATGAAGGGTGGGGTTAGTGTATAGAGCACGTTTGGTTGCAGCTGTGGTGGGGCGCTTTCCGCTCACACGAGTGTGCTTAAAAACAAAAGTGCTTTTATTTTTGGAGGGTGTTTCAAGAACACAACACAGGGAACCTCTTGCTGCAAAAACAAAAAAGGCAAAACCTTTCACACGCAGAGCTATTCCTAACTAGGGGTCCGGATTCCATGATTTTGAATTTCAGATTTTTCCTCTGTCTGGCGCGTTTTTTTTGCACTCTGTTTAGCGCGTTTTTTTTTGCACTGCAGGAAAAAAAAATTCTGGTGAGGATTCACCGGAGTGGAGGGTGCTGAGGGGCTGAGCGGCTGGGGGGATGCTGCCTGTGAGGGAGAAGATGCACCAAGCAAAGACACACGGCCCCGGAGGGGCCGTGTGTCTGTGTTCAGTGGTGCATTCCTCCGCACCTCAGTGCACTCTCCGACCTGCATGTCTACGGGGGTCTGAGCCCACATGGCAACCCCGAGTAAGGGGTGCAAACAGACACCCCATGGCCAAAATGACCCCACCGCGATCCGCACAGATCCCAAATATTCAGAGGAACAGGGTTTTGAAAAACCTGTAAGTGGGGTCCCGCTGGGTGGGTGGTGTGGGTGGGCTGATTTCTGGCCTCCCAGTCACATCCTCCCTTCAGAAGTCCCTGAACCAGACCCACATTTCATGGGTGAAACTTGGCACGCACACCACCAAAATGACCCCACTACGATCCGCACGGAGCTCAAATAATGCAATAACGCCAGTCATGTGCGGCGATGCGATCAGTTTTGAGCCCCCCAAACAGGTGCCTCAGTAGCGCGTTTTTTTTGTATCCGATTTCGGTCACCAGCCCCCCGGACCCCCAGATTTAGGAAAAGCCCTGTTCACACGGCACACGCCACGCCTGCAAGGGCGTGCGATAGATGCTCTCGTGATCGGTGAAGAGTCTTGCAGGTTCCTCTGAGGGATCAACTATCTTTCGTCAGCTGATTGCGGGTTGTGCATGAGGGTTAAATCCAACAGGGCATCAAGGCACCGCCTTTCGTTGGAAAAATGTCAGAAGTCTGCGGGAGGCTTCGCTCTGTGTCAAACTGTGACAATGTTTTTAATCGCTTTGGCACCGACCCCTTGAGGCAACTCACTGTTCTGCAGCCTTCTGAGCGACGGCCCCACGAGACCGCTGCACAGAGAATCCGACACGCTAACATAACATTGTTATTTTCTTTGACAGTTTCGGGTGGATCCAACTGAGGAAACCTTACACACTCCAACAGCAGGCCGCCTCTGAATTCGAAGAACGCCAACCTCCGTTGACCCAGCCCACTCTCTGGCGGGGGTCTTCGCCAGGTGTGAAGTGGAGGAAGGGGTGCCACACAGTGGGCATGTATACAGTTTTTTTGATACAGAATGAAGCTCCGCTCCCATTCGGTCTGGTTCGCTTCGTGAATCGTTCAATAACCACGTTGGGGCTGGGTTCTGGCCCGAGCACCTTCGTGGCCCTCTTGCCACGATGCGCTTCAGCGCATCGAGCGCGAGGAAATGCTCCCAAACGCCCCCCCCCCCCCCCCCCCCTGCAAAGGGGGGACCCCACAAGGAGGGTTGTCTCACACTCCTGTGAGGCTGAGGACCGCACGCCACCCCCCTCGCCCCCTCCCCCTCCCCCACGCTTCCCCTTGTACAACTTGAACAGTTTATGTTTCGCGACAACAAGGAACCCCCTTTTGTTCTTGCCGCGGTGAAAAGGAGAAAGATCGGCGCCAGCGCTTTGGATGGCGGAAAAGACAACTCCAAACTACACTTAGGCTTGTTCATGCCGCGACTGTGCCGCACATGCTCAGGCAACAACAACAGTAACAACACATGACGGTGCCCCTGAAAGGGCCGATTTACGTAGTTCTTACGTAGTTGATGGTAAGATTTTTGGCAGAGTTTCTCTTGAGAGGCCCCATTTTTTTTTGACGTAGTGCCCCGAAGATTTTTCAGGGGCACCAGCGTGAAGTTTGGTTCACCCGGGCCACGAAACAAACCGCCTCGGGGGGAGCTCTTCGCTCTTCTGCGCCACACTGTGCCGCTTTCCAGCCAACTTTATGGGGCCGGCTCACTTCTGAGCCAAGACCCCCCCCCCTCTCCCCATCATCTCCTTTTTGGCCGTGCTTCCAACACACACACCCCCCCCCCCCCAAGGGGACCACTTCCATCAATGCATCAATGCGGCCTCCTCTTCCGCTTGCTGTCCATCGCCTCGACTATCCGCTGGAGGATCTCCCCCCCGACGAGAGTCGACCCACCTGCATCCGCATCATGGTACACCTGTGTGATCCCGCCCTCCCCGTTGCAGTGGTATGGCGCCAGGCAGATCAGCGCCTGCTCGGCATTCCACCTCTTCGAAGGGTCGCCTTCTGTGAGCCCCTTGATGCATGTCTGTATGCAGGGCACCTTCAGGTGGGGTGGCGTGGTGCTGGAGAGGGAGGCCAGGGCGTTGCCCAGGTCTAGCAGGTCAGACCTCCAGAGCAGGGAGAATTGGCGTTGTTCCGCCTGCTCTTCCAGCCGGTGGTGGGCGGCGTTGCCAAAGGAGGTGAGGACGATGCAGTCGGTGTCGGGGTCGTGGCGGAAGCAGGAGAGATCGAGGGAGTTGTGAGTCACGCCCCGTCGGTGCAGGATTGCGACGCAGAAGAGCATCTGGGCTACGTATCCCACAACCCGGTCCGGGTTGGTGATGACGTGCTCCAGGCGCATGTCCAGCCTGTCCTGAAGGGAGTCCCCTGCATAGCCGTACATATCAGCAATGGAGAAGACGGATCCATCCATCTCGAACACCTCGCGGACACAGCTGATGTGCCTCCCGCCCAGCCTCTCCATCACAACCGCTTCGTTAAGCGTCTTCCTCACCTCCTCCCTGTCCCCCTTGTTGATGTGCCGCAGCAGGCTCCGCGTCTGGAACATCAGCGACCCGTTCTTGCTCTCCTCGATGCTGAGGCAGCTGAACCGGTCCCCCATGGCGTCCCTCCCCAGAGGGAGCTCGACGACGTATTCCCGCCGCCCCACCACCGTGTCGTAGGGGCAGGTGTGTGCCAGGAATGGGTGGCGCGACATCTCCTGTATGCTCATCCGGTTCGCCGGGTCGACAACAAGCGCCTTCTCGATCAGATCGATCGCATCCGCGGGGAACCCATCGAGATGCCGGCGGTTGTAAGCACCCTGCTGCACGACAGAGAGGAGCCTCCCAACATTATCCATCTTCCCTTCTGTGCCCAGAAACGCCTTCCCCACTGTGACCGGGGTGCTGCATCTCCCGTTATTCGACTTCCCGCTGTTGTTATAAGCATCTTCCTGAGCATCGGGCGCCGCCAGCAGCTCGAGGGATCCGTTAGTTGTTTTAAACTGAGTTTTAATCGTCGTCTCACTCTCTGTCTTCGGCGCGGTGAAGGGTGTGTGGGTGGTGAACAGCTCGAACAGGGTTGCGCCTGCGGACCACGCATCTGCGGCAAACGCTTTGTAGGCAGGCGATGTGCAGCACACCTCCGGGGCGAGGTAATGCGGGGAACCGCACGGGTCAGACAGGATCTCATCCGCCTGGGTGCGGATGGCAAACCCGAAGTCGAGAAGCTTCGTCTCCCCATTGTTGAAGTCCATCAGGATGTTCTGCGGCTTGACATCCCTGTGGGCGATCCCCCTCGCATGACAGTACATCAGCGCGTCAATGAGCCGCTCAAAGCTCTTCCTCGCCTGGAACACACCCAGCCTCTCGGGGTGCTTCCGAATCACCGTCTCCAGATCCACCCCCTGTTCGACATATTCCAACACAAGATGGATGTAGCGCTGCGACTCACAAACCTCCTCCAGGCCTACAATGGAGGGATGCCCCTTCACGACGGAGAGCATCGCAGCTTCGCCCCACGCGTGGTTGTTCAGCTGCTTCTTCGAAAGCTTCGTTTTGTCGAAGATCTTCAAGGCGTATTTCCTCCCATTCTCAACATTCGTCGCCGACACCACGGAGCCGTATGACCCGCGCCCCACCGTCGACCTCAAGAGGTACGGCCCCACCTTCTCCAAGGTTTTGACGCGCTGCGGGTTTGACGACGCAACCTCTGACACCTCGCGGATCGCGACGTGTGGGGCAGGCACCGGGAAGAGAAACCCAGATCCATCGCTGAGAGACATCATGGAGCGTGGGCTGGCCGACGGGGTGCCGGAGGATGCGTCCACGCTGCTAACCCCGCGGATGTAGCAGTCGAGCCGCTCGTCCCCCGAGGGGCAGGCGGAGGAGGCGGTGCGGGTGTCGCACGGCTTCTTCCTGCGGCTGCTGCGCTTCTTCCCCATCTTCGCGCGGGATGGTGGCGACGGGAGCTGCAGCGTCTGCGCGTTGGAGGAAGGGTTGCCAAGCTCCCCACTCTTCGTCCTCTCCAGGTTAGAACCCAGGTCGGACCCCCGCTTTGTGTGGATGTTATCGCTCGACTGCTTGGCCCTCCGCACCGGGCTCTCCCGCCCCCTGCTCCGCAGCTGCGAATCCGCACGGGTGGGATCCCCTAAAGGCGCAGACCCAGGCGACAGCGTATAATGCTGCCCGGAAGACACACCAGTCCCGGCAGAAAGCACACGCGAGTGCTGCACAGGCGGCCTCCGCGATGCCGGCGCTCTGACTGGCGCGGCATGCTGTGAGGCCTGCTGCTGCTTGGTGCTGCCGCAGTTGCCCATGGCTGCAGCACACACCAGGGCAGACCGCACACACCCCCCGTGGGGGCAAGGGGTGGGGTGTGTGTGGCAGGGGGGAAGAGGTGCGTCGTGTGTGTGTTGTGTGTGTGTGTGTGCTGCGTGGAGGGGGGGGGGGGGGGGGCGGGGCGGATGGAGTGCATGGGTGGAGTGATGCGGGAGAAAAATCATGGCACGCAAATTGGCATTCCCATTCTCTCGAGGAGGGGGGTGGGGGGGCAGGGGGTGGGGGGGGGGGGTCGGCCCTTTTTTTTCACCATTTCGCCAGAGTTGCATGTCGCGCGCCAGATAGCTGATGTGAGACGATCAGCGTATGCTCTTCATGTGGGCCGGAGTGCCCGCTCAAAGCTATGCGCAGCAACAACAAAAAAACGCGAAGAAGGAAATACACGGCACACCCCGCTTCGGTTGGCACACAAGCCGAGCGGGGCAAGATACAGCAGCGAAACACCACAGGGAATCACAAAAAAATCACGCTGGGGTTGGTGATGGTGCTCGCGGTGGTGGTGGTGGGATATCAGCGCAGAGTGGATTGCCCGCACTGCTGTTTCCCGCCGGCGCCCCCCCCACCGGGTCCCTCTCCAGCCTAACACCCAGCGTCCGAACCACACATATTTACACACAGAACCACGCACAGATGCAGGTGTGGCTCTATTTTGGGGGTATTTTGGCCGATTTTCGAAATCCTATTTTGGTTTTTTTGCACTTTTTTTTGGGTGCTTTTTTGCACGATTTCTGTGCCTCAGACACAGATTTTGGTGTGATTTTTGCGCTATTTTGATTCACTCGGCCTCACCGATGCATACGATTCGAAAAAATGGCGAAAAAATCGCTATCAACAACGGTGAACGAATGGAGGTAGATGGGGAAGTGGAAGGACACAGCACGCCCTCCCACTGCTCGCCACCTGTACACTACCTCTCTGTTCAAGGCGGTCAGTGCCTCTTGATGCTGCACACAAATCACTGTACATCCCAGGGCGCCTTCCTTGTGAGAATAGCGGAACCTCTGCGTTGCAGTTTGGTGGTTGAGGCCGGCGGTGGTGACTCACTTTGGTGACTGTGCTTCCTTCCCCCTGAGCTCGACCAGATCCAGGTCGACCTGGTGCTGTGTGGCTCCGGTGTGGTATCTCCTTGCTTCCTCGCACACATACACGTGGTTCCTCGCCACGGATGCCCACCAAGTGAACCCGAAACATATCACGGGCCCCGACGACCCTTTCGAGATGTCATAGCCGCAAGCCCGCAAACCCGATCGCATTCGCAAGGTGTTCGTCTCTGAGAGATTAGGCTCGGCCCAGCCTCCCGCGAGGTGTGAACCGATATGCCCAGCCCCGTACGCGCAAGCTTGGCTCCAAGACCAGGCACAAGCCACAGGGGGGTCTGGGGGGCGGAGCCCCCCAGCCGCCGGAGGCCACGGTAGCGAACGTCTGTTGGCCTGGCTCCATAGTCGCATACGCTCAAGTACAACACAACTGACAGATAGCACATGTCGCATGGGGGGGTCTGGGGGGTTCCGCCCCCCAGCCGCCGGAGGCCACGGTAGTGAACATCTGTTGGTTTGAGCTCGAGAGCAAGCCTCTCACACCACCGCCCTCCGACCCCCCTCTCCACCCCCAGGTGCAAATTTTTTTTGCATCCGGAAAATGTGTTCTTTTGACTGTTTGAGCACATCCAAGACCGGGAACATAAAAATTTTCGGCCAATACCAAGTAGGGTCACTATAAAATCCAAAGGAAAATAGTGCAAAAAAAATAGTGCAAAAAAATATTTTTCCCCCAAATTCCTATTTTCATTCCGTGAAATAGATACACGCCTGCACAGATGTTTACCTTTTTTTTTTTGCTTTGTGGAAGTTGCACCGAGCAGGCTCTGATGCCACCTTACCTCCGCTGTACACAACACCCATACACACACACGCTGTGGAGCCCCTGCCCTGGGATAGCGCGGGAGGGTTTGCGGGAGGGGGGGTATATATGCGGGAGTAGGCCAGGCAAAAAAAAACGGACAGGGATAAAAACCCACCCCTCCTCCCCCCTCTCGAAAACCACTGCCAGGTTCCACAACACGGCCTCGCCTGGAAAAGAGAGAAAAAAAAACGTACAGCCAAGGATTTCCAGGAATACGAATGCCTTCATCCAAGGATTTTTTTCAGTGGATATTTTGGTTTGCACAGCAGTGTCAGGGCTGCGCTGAGCACGCCCTGCCCTGTGTGCGATGCCCACTGCGCATCATTGGGTTACAAAGCCGCCACCCCCCCCCCCCCCACCCCATTGTCAGGTGCAGAGTTGTTTGCAGTGCCAAGCAGCACGGTGCAGAGAGAGAGAATGACATCCAATCATTCGAACATTCTGTTGGGCACAAAGAGAGCATATCCTCCTCCCAGAGCACGCCCAGAACCCACCCGGCTGGGGTGGGGTGTGGCAGCATCACTGCCACACTTCTGTCAGTTGATTTGCATTGCAGCGTGTCCCACGTATAATATAGGGCATCTCACAGCGAAACCGAAACCTTCCATGTGTTCTATCACATTTCCGCTGACACACACACACAGGTGTGCCTTGGTGCAAACAAATAAGCAAAGTTACAAACATCAACCCACACAGCAGCAACTCCTCTCAGGCGAGACGGGGGCATGTCCCGGCTGCTTCCAATTCTGAACAACATGGTGCGGCATGAACAATGGCCGCCGGTTCCTCCTCAGGCACTAACGTGAACTTAACCTTAACGGGACACCTGAAGCTAGCTGGGCCCGAGGCAGACGATACCAAGGGGGGTGAGGGGAGGGTGGTTTGATACGTTTGGCGCTTCGACACGCCACACCACGTCAACGCCAACACTTCACCCGGTGAAGTCGCTGAAAGACTGCAGCGCAATGCATGCTTCGACAGTGAGCCGCCCTGCCAGCAGTGCCTCCGGCACCTGGGTGTTCTTGATCTCAAACAGCCGTTTGATGTGCGAACGGTACGGTTGGGCGAGCACCCTGCCATGCATCTGCGGGGTGTGTGTTGTGGCCCCACAGCCCTCTGCGCTGAGCCCCCTGCATATGCCATGCTGTGTTCTGCACAACCTCTGTCTCTCTCGCTCCCTCCCCCACCCCACCCCCCCCCTTTTCTCTCACGCAGAATCGCCACACCGCGACACCACCCTCTCTCACATACCTCCCACACCCCCTGCTCGATCTGCTTCGCAATGTCTGTGGCAGCCTCGCCCTTCTCCGCATCCAGTGCTGCCGCAATCCGCTGCACCACAGTGTTGCGGACGGGCAGCGCGCGGTCCGCCTGTGCACAGCACGCGGGGGTGGGGGTGGGGGGAGAAAGCGACGCAAAGTGTCACTGCGCTTTGTTCGGCACTTTTTGCTTTGGTTTCTTTTTTTGCGTTGACGCTTCCTTGAGTTGAAGCAAAAACACAGCACCCCCAGAAGCCAGAGGCAGCGCACTTCCAACACAACAGAAGCCTCGAGACACACCTGCACGGGATGCGGCTGCTGCTGCGGTACGCCGGACGGCTGCACGGGGGCTGCCCCCTGCGGCACTCCCGCCGCGCCCTCCGCAGCACTGGGGGGCGAAGCTGCCCCTGCTGGGGACTCGGTGATCAGCAGCAGCGGCTGCCGCGGCGGTAAGCCGTACGGCTGCATGGGGACTGCCCCCTGCGGCACTCCCGCCGCACCCCCCGCAGCACCGGGGGGGGAAGCTGCCCCTGCTGGGGACCCAGGGGCAGGAGCAGCAGCAGGAGCTGTGGGGGCGGCAGGCACGGCAGCAGCCGGAGGCGGCGCAGCCCCCGCAGCAGGCACCGCCACGGGGGTGGGTATGCCGGCCTGCCGCCGCACCTCCGCCAGCTCCCGCATCACCCGCCCGGCGGTCTCCTCCGCTGCCTTGCCGTTCTCAACCCGCTCCTCCTCGCTTGGCTGCGGGCCTGTCAGGCGCTGCAGGGGGGGGTGTGGGTGGGGTGGGGGTGCAGTGGGTGAGTGTAGTGTTGTTGGCAACATCAGCCATCATTTTTCTTAAGGCCCCACCATACCTGGACGTAGTGCACGATGTCATGGCTGCTGCCGCTGCTCATCACCGACACGATCGGCGCGTTTGGGTCGCGCACCTCTGTCCCTTTCGAGAGCAGACGCGACGGCGCCCACGGCGGGCCCAGCTCCTGGCTCACAAGAGCCAGAAGGTCGCCTGTAGTGTGCGTCCTCAGCAGCTGGTGCTGCTGCTTCGGCTTGCGGTTCATCAGAATCACCTCGATGGTCACCACCTGGTCCAGCGCCGGGCTCGAAGGTGCCGCCTCACCGCCTTCCGCCTTCTTCGCCTTCTTCGGCGCAGGCTTTGCCGGCTTGGCTGCAGGCTTCGAAGCCTTGGGAGCAGGCTTGCCCCGCTTCTTCGCCGGCTCCTCCTCCTCGGCAGGGTCCTCCTGCTCGCGCTTCACCGCCTGCAGGGGGACAGACAGCATCGGCTCGTCCACAGCATGCTCCTCCTTGCCGTACTGTGTCTGAGTGCCGAACAGCTGCGACACGGTCTGCGAACCAGCGACCCCGGCATCATCTTCGTCAGCAGGGGGTGCTGCTATTGCCAGCGCCGCTGGGGGGGGTGAGGATGCGGAGGAGATGTTTGTCTGCTGCGTGTCGTCGGCGGATGTCTGCGGCCCGCCGCCCTCCTCGGGGTGGCGCGCCCAGATGTGGGAGGACAGCAGGTAGTGCCGCGACAGCTGCTCCTCCTCTGGGATGGCGTCGTCCTCCTCGAACTCGTCGCCGCAGAAGGGGCACACCAGGGGCTCGTCGAAGGTGCGCTCGTGGCCCAGCTGCGACTCGAGGAAGCTCAGCTCGGGCTCCTCCTCGGCGGGCTCGGAGGCAGGCGAGGATTCGGCGCTGCTGGTTGTGTCGCTGACATCGTCGCGCGCAGCCCTGCCCCGGCCGCCCCCGCGGCCACGGCCACGGCCACGTCCACGTGCACCCCGCCCGCCGCCACCACCCCTCCGCCCAGGCATCGGATACCCCTGTGTTGTGTACAGCACCTCCTGCCCAGGCCTGTTGTGGTGTGGTGTGGTGATGTTCTGCTGATGTGGTGTGACATGTTGGGCCCCACATGCGGCGGGGTGCTGGCTGTTCGGCTAACGTCATGAAAGGGGGGGTGGGTGGGTGGGGTGGGGCGGCCCTGTATCGGGTGCGGTTTTGCCGTTGAGTTGCTTGTTTGGCTAGGAGCAGCGGCGGGGAGGGTGGGTGGGCGGGGCGGCATGCAGGCACAATGCATGCCACGCCTAGAGCAGGGCTGCTCCAGGGTTGCCCCATGCGTCCTGCGCTCTGCAAATATATTCGCGCGGGTCGGTGTGAAAGATGCACGAAGGACGCACGCTGGAGGTGACAAGTTGTATACCCGGGGGGTCAACTGGTATTCGAATCCAAGTGACCCTGTGACCAATGTCGTGCATTCTCAAGGCATACACAGAAGAACAGGTTACGACATCGGCTACACCTCCAAAGCTGACTAATCTGCGTGTGGTGCAAATCTGAAGGAGGGGCGTCGAAAGTGCGCGTGTCTATCCCAACCCTTTTATACCCCACAGGGGAATGGGTGTGCTTGGGAAGTGCCCTTCCTCAACGTTGGCTCCGCCTCACCTCTCAAAAACAAAACAGAAAAGCGGCACTTCCGCGCCGCTGGAGGATCTCCTGATGCATACAGAGATACCCTGAGGCAGCAGGCGCACTGGAGCGCAAATCACCCCATCGCACCCACTCCCCTCAGGGCATCAGCAGCACACACCCGCGGTACGCAAGGGGGTGACAAGGGGCTTGGCTAGAAAGAAGATGCCCTGGGTCCGTCCCTCAACATAATCTCTGCCCGCAGAGGCTCCGTTTGCATTGCATGTTGGCGCAAAAAAGTATGAGTTACTAAACAGTTAGTCGAAGAAATGCATGGGGAGGGGTGTGCATGTGTCGGGGGGGAAGGGGGGGGGGGGTAGTCGTTTATCCTTCTTTGGCTGGGTCCCCCCAGCCCATCCCACACCAGCCCACCACCCGGCCCTCCCGCCCATCGTTTGCCAATAAAAGTAGTGCCGGATGTGCGCCGCCTTGTATGTGCCATGTATTTTGTTACGATACAGGGTCAGACGTGGCTGCTAGAAACATGTTTGATTTGCTGTGCCCGCTTCCAACTCAAATTCCCGCCCGTGAAAGGGGGAGAGGTTGTTGCGCTTCAGTGAGAGCGATTGAAAAATGAGTTCACCTCTTCGAAAGCCGAGCAGTTTCAGGGTGTGTCGCACAGGGTCTCATCAAGGAGGTTTGTGTTGCACGGCACACGCGAGAGCCTGCGGGCTGGCACGTTGAGGCTTTGTGACAAACAGGGGTGGTGTGCAGGTTGCCCTCTGTGGAAGGCACAGCACACCAAACCAGCTGCCCCAAATTAGAAGCGGATGGGGGGGGGGGGGGAAGGGAAAGGAAGCCCCTATTCAACCTGGGGGGGGGTGAAATATCCCCCTGTCAATCCTTCTCTGACGACTTGGGTTTGGATGTGTGTTGTTGCCACCTCCACACCTCAAGACGAAGAGAAAAAGGGGGTCCCGCGCGGTGAAAAGAAGTTTCCGGAGGATTGCTTGCTGTCTGGCTGCGCCAAACTGCCCGGGGAGAGAGAGGGGGGGGGGGATGGGGGGGGACAAACATGAATCCTACTGCCGAAAAAAAACAAAGGCACAAACAAAACCAGCGGGACAGAGTGAGGCAGAGAGAGGAGGCTGTGGCATTGCGTAGCAACACCACACACCCCCCACCCCACCCCACCCCACTGGCGTGCTGTGTTTGTTTTTTTTTGATCCGATGGTCTTCACACCCCAGGCACAAGCGGCGCACACACTGGCTATGAATATTGGTCCGAAGGGAGAGAGGCACACAGGGGCGATGGATCGGGATGAGATGGGGCTTGAAAACCAAAGGCGCATGCTTGCTGTTTGCTGATCAACGAACAGCGAACCGAACGCCTCTACGCATGTGGGCGGCTCTGCTCTCTTTTATCGTCTACCACTATGCAGCCTGGCGCGCCGATGCGGCAACAACCTCACCAAGGTGATGCCTCCAGGATTCCAGCCAGCGGGTCACCTCCGTCGGGTCGTACGCCGCATCCTCCGGAAAGGCAATGTACTCCATCTTCCCCTTGTGGATGATGTAGAACCTCTCAGGCCACGCCGCATATGCGTTGTTAAAGTCGTTGTCAATGTGGTCCGTCACGCTCGGCATCTTCCAGCCAAGGTCCTCCCAGCACTTCACCGCACACTGGATGCGGTACTCCTGCGTGGGGTGCTGGAGGAACGACACCCGATCCCCCAGAGGCCACTGGTCCACAGCATGCGCCTCCCGGATGTAGATGTGCAGAAAGTCAACCGCGGAGCCCCACTCCTCGTAGGAATTGTTCCAAAACGAGGAGAGGACCCGAAACGGGGGTCAGCTGTACGACCCACCCACGATCACCAGCGGGCGGTCCCCCTTGAGGTAGTCGCTCAGCATCTTCTGCTCCCCAGAGGTGGTGACGAGGCGTGCGTCGGTGAAGGCATCACCCACCTTGAGGTCACCCGCGCGGGAGACGTCGTGGCGGATGTAGAGCGGCACGGCACGCACCTCCTCGTCATCGCGGTGGTGGTGGCGCTGGGTGTGCCACAGGCGCAGAGACTTCTCGCAGGCAGGGAGGTCGTATTCCCACAGGAGCTGCTTCTGCAGGTTTGCCGTCACGTCGCTGTTGAAGGGGACCTCGTGTTTGGAATACTCCTCCTGTGTCTCCTTGCAGGTGCGGAGCTCGTTCTCGCGTGCGTACATCTGCATCACAACCTCCCGGGGGAGCTTCGCGTTGCGGAGGACGCTGCGCTCGACGCAGACATCGACAACATCCCCGTTGTGCACGACATCCTTCTGCAGCAGATCCGCCCCGCCCCGCTGCATCGACACAACAGCAGTCTCAATGGCACGCCCGAACTGCACAAGCGCCTCGCACAGCCCCTTCGGCACCGCCTCCACAGCAGGCAACCCCCCCTCCGGAAGCTCCACCTTCGCCTCCTTGTCCTTCGTGCCGTTCAGCCGCACGCGGCATGTGAAGGGCATCTTGGGGGGCGGGTGCGGTGGGTGGGGGTGAGGGTGAGAGAGGGAGATGGGGCAGGAGGCTGTGTAAGGGAGAGGCTGCGGATGCGCTGCCCTTCCTCCCCCCGGCACACAGCCCGGGGCTGGGGGGGGGATGCGGGGTTGTGTTGTGTGTAGTGTTGCCTGAGGGTGGTGTGGGGGGTGGGGGTGGGTGGAGAGAGGCCTGCCAAGGGTCACCCGCACAACGTGGGAGGGAGGGGTGGGGGTGGGGGGGGGGGGGGGGTAGGGGGGGTCAAATGCCACCCTTTTACGTGGACAAACACGATTTTTCAAAAAACCGGCGCAGAGGCCCCAAAGCCCCCGTAAACCCTCCAAACCCCCCCAGATCGGTCCGGAAACCCATCGAACCCCACTTTTCCACCATTCCGGGCACCTCAGGTGCCCGAATTGGGGTACCTAATTTTCGTGCCACCGTTTGGTACCACACAGTGTCACTGAGGGGGGGTTAGGAAAGGATACGCACCACAGACACCCACAATCATCTGCAGAGTGCTGTGAATACCGCACAAACACAAGAATGGGCCGCACGGTTGCTCGGAGTGCGAACGCCATCGCCGCGGCGAGGAAGTTCGTCGGCCAGCTGCCCGTGGAGCTGTGTGGGGCACGGTGGTGCAATTTGAACGCGCAGCGGGCGCGCATACTCAGGCGCACGCGCGGGGCCCCCACGAAGGAGGCCTTTTTAAAGGCCCTTTCGCGGATCGGTGCGCGGAAGACGCGGGTGCAGTGCGAAGGGAAACGAGAGTTCCGGTGGTGTGTGAACTGCGATCACACAGTTCGCCCGATGGCAAAGGGCGCGAGCGCGGGTGAGGGGCCAGTGGAGAATACAACCGATGAAGACAGCGACAGCGACAGTGGCAGTGTCAATCAAAGCGACAGCGACAGCGACAGCGACCCCGAGGACGCTACGACTCCGAAAACCTCGAGTCCGGGAGTGTACTCCGCAAGCGCGTATAGACGATTACACGCCAAATATAAGCGCTTGCGACAGCGGTGTCTTGTGACACCGACCTCCCTCTACAACAAGGAGGGGGGCTACAGCGCCGGTGTGGCAACGGCGCTGACAGTGCTGCGAGGGTGGGGGATCGGCGCGAAGAGCTGTGGCGAGGCTCTGAGCGACATCCTGGAGTGCATCCTTGGCACTCGTGGGAAGGGGCGCAACATCAGTGCGGCGACAGTCAAACGCACTGATGCGTGGGCAGGTCCAATGAGTACTGATCGGTTCCTGACGAAGCTTCGTGAAAAAGGAGGGCAGGTGCAGACGTGCATGGACACCTCGTCGGGTGCGCGCTCGCAGCAAGGGGTGAAGTACTCGCAGGTCTCGTTCTCTGCTGCAAGCCCTGAGACCGGCAGGGTGCTCCAAGTCGTGGCCGACAGCTCCGTCGGGGAGGGAAGCCGTGCCATCGACAAGGTGCCCCAGATCCAGCGTGTTCTGCTGGCGGCGACGGAGGCCGGCTTTCAAAAACCATCACTGTGTCTGACTGATCACGAATCAACGGCCAAAGCTGCCTGTGTCCTTGGAGGGTTGATACCTTCGGGGTGCTCGTCGCACAAGTGGAAGCACACCATTGAATCGGTTGATATCAACACCACCACCCAAGCTGCGATCGAGACGCTTCACACCGCTTGCTGTCCTAAAAGCACGAACGCCACCACATCGACGGGAATCAAGATGGTATCAACACTCTTCGCAACAAAAGGAGGCATTCCAAAGGGGTTTACGTTGGGAAGGCAGGTGGGAAACAAATATGGGTGGCTATGCCGTTCCTGCGCGGCAGTGCTCCACAACCGGGATGTATTGACCAAGGCTGTTGAGCGACGCGAGCTGTACATTCCGGGAAGCAACGCACTCAGTGTGCTGTTGTGTGACGACATTGTGCCAGAGTTGGTGGTTGCTGCGGTCTGCTTTGCCTGGTACAAGAGTACGTATGTACTGCTGAAAGGGTGCAAATTGCGTGGCGAGATGAATGTCACGGAAGCCCGCAAACTCTACCCGACCCTCCGAGGGTGGCTCGTGACTCTTTCGCGTGTGAAAAGCAAGTTTCCACAGTGGATATTTGAGACGGCAGGGCGCAACCCCCTTGGCATGCAGCAAGCCCAGGAGCACTTCGACTCTACATGCGCAAGCCGCCTTCGGGGATCAGTGGCACGCATGATCGAGACTTTTGATCGCTTTGTGGCTCATGACACGGATCTCCCGCCAGAGGCTGCCAAAGACCTTCCACACTCGAACGACTTCATTGAGGGAGCGCATGGTACAGTCGGCTTGCTGAGTGAGGATCTTCCCGGCTGCAACCCAGAGAGGATTGCGAGCATTGCGCAGCGAAAACACAACCGCAGGGCACTCTTTGAGATTGGGGTCCCGCTTGTGCCGAGCGAAGAGACGTACTCATCCTACAAGGAGAGGAAATTGAACTCAGATGAGGACGTTCACTTGAGAATACATCGCACCACAATGAAGCAGCAGCTGCGGACTGAGTACACCAAGCTCTCTGTGGCTGAACTGCGGGACAAAGCAGCTGAGCACGACCTGCCTGTGCGACAGGGAGGGAAGTACATAATCAAACCAAAGCTCATCGAAGACCTGATCGATGCCACCTACATGGCGCCTGATGACGAGTTCTAGCCCGTCAGAAATGTGGTATTAGTGCGTACCCTTTCCTAACCCCCCCCTCAGTGACACTGTGTGGTACCAAACGGTGGCACGAAAATTAGGTACCCCAATTCGGGCACCTGAGGTGCCCGGAATGGTGGAAAAGTGGGGTTCGATGGGTTTCCGGACCGATCTGGGGGGGTTTGGAGGGTTTACGGGGGCTTTGGGGCCTCTGCGCCAGTTTTTTGAAAAATCGTGTTTGTCACCCCCATTTGATACCCCCTAGGGGGGGGGGCCCCCGGGGGGGGGGGGGGGGTGGGGACTGTCCTTTGAACCTCGCAGATCAGCACGTGTCGCATGCCCCTTTTGGAATATCTGCCGGAAAAACAAGAGGAGGAGGAGGAGGGGGGGGGGGTGAGAGAGTGAGTGAGTGAGTGAGAGGGGGGAGGGGTGACAGAGAAGAAGGAATGGGGAAGGCGGAAGGGAGAAGGGAAGACAAGGAAGGAAGTGATGAGCCTGCAGAGAAAGAGAGAGAGAGAGAGGGGGGGGGGGGGGGAGGTATGGTGTGTGTGTGTGTGGTTATAAAGTTTTAAGGCGGTGTCGCCCTGCACGGGCAGTAGCACCTCCCCTTCAGTATCGCACTCCCGAAGGATTCCCCAACACGACGTGACACCGGTTTCGACGCGTACTCTTCGTACCCCTCCCCCCGGCCGCGTCTCTTCAGCGAAGAACCGGGGATAATCGGACCAGGGCTAGCTAAACCCTGGTGGTGTCACGGGTGGGGTTGGAGAGGGAGAAAAGGAAGAAATGAAGTTGCGAAAAAGTCAAACACTGACACGTGAAATCAATAAAAAGGGTGGTATATATCGCCCCCTTGCTGCGACGAAGACACTAAATAGTCAGGCCGCTTCAAGAGTCTTGAGGGCTTGAAGGAAGAAACAGGTTGCTGATGAGTCTCAGGAGCAGGCACCTTTTGTCCGCCCACATGACCTTCGCCCGAAGGCGAACCTCGTCCAGCTTGGCTCGATCGCCACAGAGAAGGGGATCATTCTCCGCTGTGGTGAATATCTTAAAAACCGAGGGTGCAGAGGTGGGGCAGCCCACTGGTGCGACAGCAGACCGCCCCCGGATAGCTATAACTAGTGCATAGGAAGCATACGACGGCACACGCAACAGATGCCGAAGGCACAACGGCGGGTCACTTTTAACCACCAGAGGAGTGGCACTCCCGAGGGGTGGGGTAGGGGGGGTAGTCACAACACTTTCGAAGGAAGAAAAGGGGCAAATGGGATGTTTTGTGCAAGGTAGAAAGGAAGTCACAACATGAGGCAGGGGGGATTGCTCATCAGGCCTGGGGGAATAGAGGGTTTGTGTGTGGTTATAAGAAGGGAAGACAAGGAAGGAAGTGATGAGCCTGCAGAGAAAGAGAGAGAGAGAGGGGGGGGGGGGGAGGTATGGTGTGTGTGTGTGTGTGTGTGCCTAAAGGCTGTGCCTTTCTTCCTCGGTTTTTTTGTGGGGGTTTGTGGGTCGACTGGGGGGGGGGGGGGGGGGGGGGGGCTTGTTGATCACCTTCGTTGACGCTTCTACACACAAAACCCTGAAATGATAATCACACCCTGAGCCTGATGAAGGGTGGGGTTGGTGTATACAGCACTTTTGGATGCTTGCTGTGGTGGGTGACTTTCTGCTCACACGAGTGTGCGAAATAAAAAGTTTCCAGGAAAACCGCGTTGTTCGTTCGGCGTCGAAAAACCATGCCGGCCACAGCGTGATAGTCACATACACACACACACACACACACCCCGGAATGAATGCGGGTGTGAATTGCATAAAGGGTTTGACACCACCACCACCCTCTCTCACTTCACCCAATTTTCATGTGAAAAACGAACGAACCGCATCTCACCACAGGCCTGTAACCTGCAGATAAGCTCGGCCCTCCTTTCAGCAGGGTTGATGTCGAGGGGGTGGGGAAGAGAAGAGAAACCGGTGAATTGACGATAAACAAGCCCAAGCCACTCTCCCAGCTTGTATTTTGGTTGTGATACATTTGATCCCCTCTGCTCGCAGGGCGTGCGGAAGAAAAGCTTCACTGCGCTCGTTCTGCACTTTTTTTTGCCACCGTTTCCTTGATGCGTTGACGCTTCCACACTCACACTCCTGCTGATGATGATGGTGTCCTGAGTGAGGAGCACAAGGAACAAAGTGCATGACACTTTCCGCCCGCATTGTAGTGTGCTGAATAAAGAGAGGGGGGGGTGTACGGTCTGGTGTAGCTGAGATTCAGAGAAGTCCCGCATTCCCCAAGGCTGGCAGCAAATTTTTACTGCACTTTACTGCACTTTATTTTACTGCATTTTACTGCATTTTATTGTATTTTATTTTCCGGATTTTTGGATAAAGTGCATGGTCCTTAGTGGTGCCTTGGGCTTCGCATACGTACAGCTGGGAGGACCACTATGGACAGGCCAAATGCTGGAGTCACACCCACTTTACAGAGGTGCAGCCACGTCTGCAAGTTTGCGGACAGCCGCAAACCCGCAGAAGATGGCAAAAAGTACCGCTCCTGCACGGAGGTTCTCCTGAAGGTCACAGGGACGCACCAAGGCTCCGGCAGAGAATGCAGGCCGGGATGGATGTGCCCTGCCTATGTTGGGTCGGTGGGTTCGCAGGACCTGATCGGTGCGGCCTCCGCCTGGCTTCAGTCCTGCTTTGAGTGCTTTCAGTCCGCTCTGATGTCCAGCCTCCCCGAACGGGATGGTGAAGAACCCGTACGCCAGAGCTCAGCTGTACAACGTCCGAGGAAGGTGGACTGCCCACCGCACACCGCCGTGCTGGTCCGCCCTGCTGCGCCTGCGGTGCTGGGGTGCGCCTGCTGCCTGATTGGCCCCGGCACTCGGAAGCAGCATCAAGCATGCCGAACAGCAGCAGGGCGGGCCTGGCGGGGGCACTGCCTTGGTGGCCTTGTGTTGGCCAGAGTGGGCGGATCAGGGTCCCCTGGCACGGCAGGTCAGCATCCTGCCCACCGTCACGCCGAGCCACCCCTACAACACGCTCTCCTGCACTTTATTGCACTTTACTGCATTTTACTGCACTTTACTGCATTTTATTGCACTTTATTTTATTTTATGTTTTTTATTTTTAAAATGCAGCATTTGTCCAGCCTTGGCATTCCCCCCCCCCCCCCATGTCGCTCAGCAGCGCAGCCACAGCTCAGCAGAGCTGTGCCAGCTGCACTGCATTTCTTTGAGGGGTTTTCTTTTTTTGCATTTTTTTATTTCTTTCCGAGCGGAGGAGGAAGGAGAAGGAAGGAGACGAGTGTGGGGTGAGTAACTTACTCTTCATACTTATTCTGATTAATGGTGCCCCTGACGACCCCATATTGCGTAGTTTGTGCGTAGTGAAAAGGGGGGGGGGGGTCTCATTTTTTGATTTACTCAGCCATTCTCTGTCTCTATGCCGGGACCCCAAACTCAAGGAGTTCTTGCTGTTCCGGGGTCAGTGAGGGTGCAGGCGCTTCAGGTGCTGCAGGTTCTTCAGGTGCTGCAGCGCTGGCAGCCTTCGGTGCGGGTTTCGACGCAGTCTTTGCAGGTCTCTTTGGGGGTGCCCTTTGGCGCGGTGCCTGCTTCAGCTCGTCGGGTGGAAGCATCAACGCATCATTAAGCGGTGCCTGCTTCAGCTCCTCCGGGTGGAAGCGTCAACGCATCATTAAGGAAGAAGGAAGCACAGTTGCTACGCTTTTTTGCAGCTGCAGGAAACGACACCATACCCAACAACAATCCCCAGACCGTCGAGGGAGAGTGGGCGCCTGGATCCCGTGACACAGATCTCTAGTGCCGTTGTGATCCCCTCGGATAACGTCTCCTGGACGTTGTCAGCGGAGGTTGCCTGTGTGGCGGTGACCTCCGTATACCCCGCGGGATCCAGTGCCAGTAGCGCCTTCTTCAGCTTTTCGTCGACCCCTCGGCCGACGCTCTCCTTGATGTCAAGGGCCACCTTCAGGGTGGCACCTCGCAGCGCCCTGAAGGCTGTGATCGTATCATCATTCACAATCTCGAGGGTGTTCTACGCGGCTCCTGGAACTCACTTCCTTCTCAGGTGTTTCTGGGCATGGGGCAACCTTGCCCAGGTGTTTCTGGAGTCCCGCCCCACATGTCGTGCGTTCTTTCGTACGGTGTATAGTGAGTTCTGGCAATAATTTTTTGCTCGGTCAGCGCAGTGCCTCCAGTCCTGTCTCAGTAGCCACACAGAAAGGGGGACCAAAAAAAACTGGGGGGGGACCAAAAAGCGAGACCCCCCCCCCAGATTGCGTAGTTTGTGCGTAGTGAAAAAGGGGTAAATCAGGGGCACCAAGACTGATATTTTCTTTTTTTTTTGGGGGGGGGGGGGTGGAGAAGGGAAGGGATGAGGATGAGGATGGGGAAGGGGGGGGGCAGGGCTGTAAATAAGGTTTGGGGGTCAGGAGTCGGGAGTCGGTTATTTACAGTCACCTAAGGTACCTGGGGTGGGGGGCTGGGGGGGACGGGCGGTCTCAAACCCTACTCAATCCTGCACGCATCCTGTAGTACGGCCACCTCTGCCGTGGAGAGTCCCATGGACCCTCCAGCAGTCGCCCACCATTCGGTCAGGGCGGACTGACTCAGCGCTTGCGGGGTCTTCCCGCGTGCGAGGTGGTCCGCGAAGAAGCACGCGACGCACAGCGCCATGTTGGCTGTCCCAGCCAACCCCCCACTTCGCCCGCAGCGCCCCACACGCTGCGAGCACCTCACTCACGGCAGCAGTATTTGGCTGCATAGCTCTCAGTATTTCCCGTGCATGCAGCGCATGCATCCACAAATTTTGTGGATGCATCCACACACAGCCTGGAGCTCCGAAGCCCTGCATGCAGGCCTGCCTGCAGTGGATGAATGCCTGTATGCCAAATCGAAAATCCATTTTTTGACATTTTCGGGCATCCCTGGATGCCGTGGATGCATGCATGGATGCATCCACACCATCCACGGCCCCACTGAGAGCTATGTTGGCTGTGAGTCAAACACTACTGCCTCTACCTGAGGCATGTTGTGTGTCGCAACAGTTGCGTCACATGTGTGACGCATCTGTGTGGAGTGTGTGTGGGTGTGCACGTGTGCGCTGTGGTATGCTCAACCACCTGATGGGGGCGGAACACAACTCTTCTTGGGAGCTGCCAGGATCTGGCAAAAGGGGCGGGAAAGGGGCGCCGTATTCACAGCAGTGGTTTGGCAATGAACTCACCCCAGTTCAGAGACCGGTAATGAAGAAGATGACTGGGAGGCACACACCATGTCCCACCCAGCGGGACCCCCACACCCCCACCCACCCATCGGGACCCCCCCTCCTCGGGTGTTCCAAAAACCCTTTCTTTTGAATATTTGGAGTCTGTGCGGATCGCAGTGGGGTCATTTTGGCCATGGGGTGCCTAATACCGCACATTCCCTAAGGGAAGCAAGGCAACCCTCCCAATCCCAAAAAATCCGGCGCGAGTCGGGAGTCGGGAGTCGGCCTTATTTCACGGTGGGATCTTGTAAATTTTACATGTATAACTACAAGTATAATACATGTATTATACATGTATAATACTTGCATGTCAACTATTATACATGTATAATACATGTATATGCCTGAAATATACATGTAAAATACATGTATATCAAGTAAAAATACAAGTATAATACTTGCATGTCAACTATTATACATGTATTTTTACTTGATATACCGTATACGTAAATATTATGGAACGTAAATATTATGGAACGGGCCCATTTTTGGCCGGTCCGTTCCATAATATTTACGTTCCATAATATTTACAGGGCCAGTTGGGGACTCGGTGGTGAGGACGGCTTGCGTCAGGAATCGCGCGAAAAGTGCACGAGTAGGTCCCGTCAGGGACTCTGTATGCCGTCCGATCACCTGGTCCAAGTCCCCGAGTCGCAGAAAGCCCTGTAAATATTATGGAACGAAAAAAATCTGGAACGCCAACCCACCAGCGTTCCAAAATATTTACGTTCCATAATATTTACGTTCCAAAATATTTACGTATACGGTACATGTATTTTACATGTATATTTCAGGCATTTACATGTATTTTACATGTATAATACTTGTCATGCAAGTATTATACATGTAAAATACTTGCATGACAAGTAAAATACTTGCATGCAAGTAAAATACATGTATTTTACTTGCATGCAAGTATTTTACTTGTCATGCAAGTATTATACATGTATTTTACTTGTCATGCAAGTATTTTACATGTATAATACTTGCATGACAAGTATTATACCGTATACGTAAATATTATGGAACGTAAATATTATGGAACGGGCCCATTTTTGGCCGGTCCGTTCCATAATATTTACGTTCCATAATATTTACAGGGCCAGTTGGGGACTCGGTGGTGAGGACGGCTTGCGTCAGGAATCGCGCGAAAAGTGCACGAGTAGGTCCCGTCAGGGACTCTGTATGCCGTCCGATCACCTGGTCCAAGTCCCCGAGTCGCAGAAAGCCCTGTAAATATTATGGAACGAAAAAAATCTGGAACGCCAACCCACCAGCGTTCCAAAATATTTACGTTCCATAATATTTACGTTCCATAATATTTACGTTCCAAAATATTTACGTATACGGTACATGTAAAATACATGTATATGCCTGAAATATACATGTAAAATACATGTATATCAAGTAAAAATACATGTATAATAGTTGACATGCAAGTATTATACTTGTATTTTTACTTGATATACATGTATTTTACATGTATATTTCAGGCATATACATGTATTATACATGTATAATAGTTGACATGCAAGTATTATACATGTATAATACATGTATATACTTGTAGGTATACATGTAAAATTTACAAGATCCCACCGTGTTACACCCCTGGGGGGGGGGGGTAGGGGGGGTCAAATGCCACCCTTTTACGTGGACAAACACGATTTTTCAAAAAACCGGCGCAGAGGCCCCAAAGCCCCCGTAAACCCTCCAAACCCCCCCAGATCGGTCCGGAAACCCATCGAACCCCACTTTTCCACCATTCCGGGCACCTCAGGTGCCCGAATTGGGGTACCTAAATTTTGTGCCACCGTTTGGTACCGTACAGTGCCACTGTGTGGGAGGTTGGAAAAGAAAATGCCCCAACACACCACATCTGAGGGTTGCAATGCATGTTGCTTGCCAACCACGTCATCCGGTGGGTGTCAGGCGCTATGTAGGTGGCATTAGCCAGGTCTTCGATGTGTTCTGGCTTGTATATATACCTCCCTGCCACCATGCACCGGGAGGCTGCCTGTAGGTACGGAACAGTCCAGATGGTCGTGTGATTCCTGTGCAGCAGTGCTCCACAACCGGGATGTGTTGACAACGACTGTTGCAACACGAGCTGTACATTCCGGGAACACATGAAGTGCGCTGTCGTGGTACCCATTGTGCCAGAATTGGTAGTTGCTGCGGTCTACTTTGCCTGGCCCAAGAGCACTGGTACTGAACGGTGCAATATGCGTGGCGAGGTGAATACAACGGAAGCGCGCAAAGTCAATACAGCTCTCGGATGGCGGGTGGTGGTGCCACTAGTGTGTGACGTTCACTCGAGGATACAACGCATCACAATGAATCAGCAACCGTGGACCGAGTACAATACGCTCTCTGTGGCTGGTGTGGGGGGCAAAGGCAGTGCCTGTGCCGCAGGCAGGGAGGTATATATACAAGCCAGAACACATCGAAGACCTGGCTAATGCCACCTACATAGCGCCTGACACCCACCGGATGACGTGGTTGGCAAGCAACATGCATTGCAACCCTCAGATGTGGTGTGTTGGGGCATTTTCTTTTCCAACCTCCCACACAGTGGCACTGTACGGTACCAAACGGTGGCACAAAATTTAGGTACCCCAATTCGGGCACCTGAGGTGCCCGGAATGGTGGAAAAGTGGGGTTCGATGGGTTTCCGGACCGATCTGGGGGGGTTTGGAGGGTTTACGGGGGCTTTGGGGCCTCTGCGCCGGTTTTTTGAAAATCGTGTTTGTCACCCCCCATTTGACCCCCCTAGGGGGGGGGGGGGGGACGTGCCCCCCCACCCCACCCCCCACCCCCCCCCCCCCATCCTTTCGCTTTCCCCCTCCTCCTTCCCCCCTTCCCTCTGGCCTAAAAAAACGACCCCCCCACCCCCCCTACCCCCCATCTTTGTCTTCTCCAAGAAGAAATGCCGGCAAGCGCGAGCAGTAATAAATGCAAGCTCTGCACAGCTTCTGGATGGATTGGAAAAAAACCCCTCCACCCCGCCGCCGGGACATTTAGTTGTCCGGGCCGATGGAGGAGTGTTGTCGGGTAGGGGGGGCGGGGGGGCGGTGGTGGTGTCTGGTGTGTGTGTTGTGTGTGGGTTAGTGAAGTAGAAAGAAAGAAGAGAAAAGGGGAGCTAACCTCATCTCCCCTTCACAACGTGATGCAGGCTGTGTGTCCCCGGGATCGAGCCTCGTTTGTGGGGAGCACACAGCGCCAGTTGAATTGAGGGACGCTGACAAAATCACTTAAGAGAGAGAGAGAGAGAGAGAGAGAGAGAGAGAGAGAGAGAGGGAGAGAGAGAGAGAGAGAGAGAGAGAGAGAGAGAGAGAGAGAGAGAGAGAGAGAGAGAGAGAGAGAGAGAGAGAGAGAGAGAGAGAGAGAGAGAGAGAGAGAGAGAGAGAGAGAGAGAGAGAGAGAGAGAGAGAGAGAGAGAGAGAGAGAGAGAGAGAGAGAAAGGTAGAGTGGTCGACAACCGACTCACCCCCCCCCCCCCTCTTCCCTCTTTATGCAGAGCAGTGTTGTGTCCGAAAGGAGGAAGCAGGGGTGGATGTGATTGTCGAGAGGGAATGACCTTAGGTACAGGAATTATCCCCAGCACCCTCTGGCAATGTGTGTCCGAAAGGAGAGGGGGGGGGGGGGTGGGTGGGGGTCGGGGAGTTGTGTGAAGGTTACTCAGGCAAGAAAATCCGTTTTTTGTCATTTGTTTTGATCGAGACACCCCCCCTCCCCTCCCCCGCTTCAAATTTCAAAATTTTAAAAAAAAAAGAAGACGCGCCTTCACGCCCACCTCCACCTTCGTCGTGCAGGGCAGTGTCCAAGAAAGGAGAGGGGGTGGGGGTGGGACAATTGATTGTCGAGAGAGAAGCGAGGGCAAGCCTCACAACTCCCTCCAGCAATGTGTGCAAAAACAGAGAGGGGAAGGAGGAGGGTGTGTGAGTCATGCAGAGTGAAGTAAGCAAAGTAACAGCGCAACATCTTAAAGCTGTCAAGGCCTCGTTTTACTCCGGGGCGGGGGGGGACATGGCCCTGTTGCAGTGAGAAGTACTGAGCCTAAAGAGGAATGTGGAGAGAGAGAGAGAGAGAGATGAGTGATGCACAGACCAGTTGGCCACCAGATAGCCACAGACGAAAATGAATTTGATGTGGGGCGGGGGGTATGGGGGGGGGGAGCACGGTGGGATCTTGTAAATTTTACATGTATAACTACAAGTATAATACATGTATTATACATGTATAATACTTGCATGTCAACTATTATACATGTATAATACATGTATATGCCTGAAATATACATGTAAAATACATGTATATCAAGTAAAAATACAAGTATAATACTTGCATGTCAACTATTATACATGTATTTTTACTTGATATACATGTATTTTACATGTATATTTCAGGCATTTACATGTATTTTACATGTATACCCATACATCGGGCGTTATTGCGTTACCAGTAACGGTAATACCGTTATTTTTTCGGTAAAATAACTTACCGTTAATAACGTTCCAGAACGGCCGAATAACGTTATCCGAAAATCGGTAACGTTATTTTTCCGCGTTATACCGTTATCGATAACGGTAATACCGTTATTACCGTTATCAGGAACGGTAATAACGTTATCGGTAACGTTATTACCGTTATTACCGTTATCGGTAACGGTAATACCGTTATCAGTAACGTTATTACCGTTATTACCGGTAATACCGCGTTATTTTCGGTATTTTTGGGCAACTTCTATAGGGGGACCCTTTTCGAATTTTTTTTCGGGGTGGCCAGAATGGGCTGTTTTAGGCTATTTGAGGCCATTTTCGAGCAAATTTTTGGGTTTAGAGCCACGCAAAGGGTCTAAAATGGGCATGCCAATCTCAAAAAATGCTCAAAATTCCGAGAGATTTCAGATTTTTCGAATTTTTTGACCGAGAAAATTCTGACCCCAAAATGTGGTCCTTGTGGTCTGGAACTGTCCGTTGTCGAAGGAATTGGTGAAAAAATCGTGATTTTTGGCCTCTGGATCACCCATGCCGTCCCAAAAATCAAGCAAAAGAGGTTTGGTAGGTGCATTTTTGGGTGAACATGAGCCATTGTGCCAACCTGCTTGATTTCACCCGAAAATTGGAATCCGTTGAATATGGTTTCTGATGAAAATGTGAAAATTTTCGACCTTCTTCGCAGTTTTTGCCACTTCCTTGCCCCATCTTTCCCACCCAAAATCGAAGTACCGTGAATGGTGTTGTTGAAAGGTCCAAATTGCGTTGGTTGTGCGTAGTTCTGCCGAAATCGTGCACACGTTGTGCATAGTGCATGTGTAACGCCATTTGCGACCAAAATGTAAATTTCCTGCACCCGAGCGTTGACGCTTCCACACACCCTTACAAACCCACTTGCCTGATGAAGGGGGTGGTGTGTAGAGCACGTTTGGCAGGGCTGAATGACACTTTCCGCGCGAAGGTCGTGTGCGTAATTAAAAAACGGTCCGAGGGCCGGAGGCCCGAGGCCTTTTTTTACCTGCACGAGGGTGCAATTGAGGCCGATACGGGGTGCAGATGATGGTTTCTTGCACAACCCAGTCATGTTTTGCACATCACGACGAACTCGGAAATTCCTCATATTTGCACTCCAGGTCTCATATTTGCACTGGTGCAAATATGGGACCTGGAGTGCGTGCAAATAATGACTGGGGGGTGCAAGAAAGTTCAAATTGCGTAGTTCCTGCGTACTTCGTGCGTAGCCCGAGCGTACTTTGGGTAGTTCGTGCGTATATTGTGCGAAGCGTCTTTGACAGCACCAGTAACGGACTTTTGGAACGTAACTATTTTAGAACGGACCGGGAAAAAATGGGCACGTCGCTACTTCGCGCTACTTCGTCGCTCGTAACGAGTAAAAATATCAGGTGGTTTATACACCGCCAATGTGAGGTGTGCGGGTGTATTCCTGAAGGATTCACTTCTGCGTCCACACTGAGTGATTTTGGAGTGATTTTCACTCCAAATTTCACTCCAGGAACATTGGATGCTGCAAGGTTGCAGGGGTTTCTGCAGTATTTGCCTTGAAAAAGCCAAAAAACATGATTTTTTCACGAAACTCGACATGTCCGTGCGTTATTATCCAAAAAATGGTCCCAGGGGGGTATTCTGGAGCCATCTCCACCAAAAACTACACCATCCGCCCGCAAAATTGTCCGAATAACGCAAGTTTTCATGAAAATAACGGAAAAATAACGCGTTATTTTAGGAGAAAACGTTTTCCAATTTTTTGACATCACGGAGTGGCCCCCTGGAGTGATATTTTACCCAAGAAAATTCTTTTAGGGGGGGTAGGGACCCGAGTTTCGGGTCAGATTCACCGGGAAATGCTGCCTTTTTTGGGGTCAAAAAATAACGCAAAAATAACGTTATTACCGTTACTGGTAACGGAATAACGCCCAATGTATGTATACCGTATACGTAAATATTATGGAACGTAAATATTATGGAACGGGCCCATTTTTGGCCGGTCCGTTCCATAATATTTACGTTCCATAATATTTACAGGGCCAGTTGGGGACTCGGTGGTGAGGACGGCTTGCGTCAGGAATCGCGCGAAAAGTGCACGAGTAGGTCCCGTCAGGGACTCTGTATGCCGTCCGATCACCTGGTCCAAGTCCCCGAGTCGCAGAAAGCCCTGTAAATATTATGGAACGAAAAAAATCTGGAACGCCAACCCACCAGCGTTCCAAAATATTTACGTTCCATAATATTTACGTTCCATAATATTTACGTTCCAAAATATTTACGTATACGGTAATACTTGTCATGCAAGTATTATACATGTAAAATACTTGCATGACAAGTAAAATACATGTATAATACTTGCATGACAAGTAAAATACTTGCATGCAAGTAAAATACATGTATTTTACTTGCATGCAAGTATTTTACTTGTCATGCAAGTATTATACATGTATTTTACTTGTCATGCAAGTATTTTACATGTATAATACTTGCATGACAAGTATTATACATGTAAAATACATGTATATCAAGTAAAAATACATGTATAATAGTTGACATGCAAGTATTATACTTGTATTTTTACTTGATATACATGTATTTTACATGTATATTTCAGGCATATACCGTATACGTAAATATTTTGGAACGTAAATATTATGGAACGTAAATATTATGGAACGTAAATATTTTGGAACGCTGGTGGGTTGGCGTTCCAGATTTTTTTCGTTCCATAATATTTACAGGGCTTTCTGCGACTCGGGGACTTGGACCAGGTGATCGGACGGCATACAGAGTCCCTGACGGGACCTACTCGTGCACTTTTCGCGCGATTCCTGACGCAAGCCGTCCTCACCACCGAGTCCCCAACTGGCCCTGTAAATATTATGGAACGTAAATATTATGGAACGGACCGGCCAAAAATGGGCCCGTTCCATAATATTTACGTTCCATAATATTTACGTATACGGTACATGTATTATACATGTATAATAGTTGACATGCAAGTATTATACATGTATAATACATGTATATACTTGTAGTTATACATGTAAAATTTACAAGATCCCACCGTGAGGGGAGGGGAGGGGGGGGGGGGGGGTAGGGGGGGTCAAATGCCACCCTTTTACGTGGACAAACACGATTTTTCAAAAAACCGGCGCAGAGGCCCCAAAGCCCCCGTAAACCCTCCAAACCCCCCCAGATCGGTCCGGAAACCCATCGAACCCCACTTTTCCACCATTCCGGGCACCTCAGGTGCCCGAATTGGGGTACCTAAATTTTGTGCCACCGTTTGGTACCGTACAGTGCCACTGTGTGGGAGGTTGGAAAAGAAAATGCCCCAACACACCACATCTGAGGGTTGCAATGCATGTTGCTTGCCAACCACGTCATCCGGTGGGTGTCAGGCGCTATGTAGGTGGCATTAGCCAGGTCTTCGATGAGTTCTGGTTTGTATATGTACCTCCCTGCCACCATGCACCGGGAGGCTGCCTGTAGGTACGGAACAAGTCCAGATGGTCGTGTGATTCCTGTGCAGCAGTGCTCCACAACCGGGATGTGTTGACAACGACTGTTGCAACACGAGCTGTACATTCCGGGAACACACGAAGTGCGCTGTCGTGGTACCCATTGTGCCAGAATTGGTAGTTGCTGCGGTCTACTTTGCCTGGCCCAAGAGCACTGGTACTGAACGGTGCAATATGCGTGGCGAGGTGAATGCAACGGAAGGGCGCAAAGTCAATACAGCTCTCGGATGGCGGGTGGTGGTGCCACTAGTGTGTGACGTTCACTCGAGGATACAACGCATCACAATGAATCAGCAACCGTGGACCGAGTACAATACGCTCTCTGTGGCTGGTGTGGGGGACAAAGGCAGTGCCTGTGCCGCAGGCAGGGAGGTACATATACAAGCCAGAACACATCGAAGACCTGGCTCATGCCACCTACATAGCGCCTGACACCCACCGGATGACGTGGTTGGCAAGCAACATGCATTGCAACCCTCAGATGTGGTGTGTTGGGGCATTTTCTTTTCCAACCTCCCACACAGTGGCACTGTCCGGTACCAAACGGTGGCACAAAATTTAGGTACCCCAATTCGGGCACCTGAGGTGCCCGGAATGGTGGAAAAGTGGGGTTCGATGGGTTTCCGGACCGATCTGGGGGGGTTTGGAGGGTTTACGGGGGCTTTGGGGCCTCTGCGCCGGTTTTTTGAAAAATCGTGTTTGTCACCCCCATTTGACCCCCCCTAGGGGGGGGGGGGGGGCACTGCTGTGCACGCTGGTCTCCCAGCACGTCGGGGTAGACCCTTTTGGGCGGTATGAAAAGCGGGGGTCGTATGGGGCACCGAAACATAGGCAGCCCGACCCCCGCTCTGACTCCCGCCCCAGGGGGTGGGGGTCTACCGTGTGGGGGGGGTGCGGGGGTGGTGAACGAACAACAAATAGCAAATCGAAGCGAAGCGAAACCGCGAGGCGAGACAACCTGATCGGCGGGGCGCACATTGCATGGGAGGAAGGGGGGGGGGGGGTTATTGTTGTGAGTGAAAGCAAAGGCAAGTCTCCATTCATGGGAGGAAGGGGGGTAGTCGAGTCGAAGTAGAAGGATGCACAACAACAGGAGGGGAAGTGTGGGGGGGGGGGGGGGGGGGGGGGCGTCAGGGTATGACGATGCTTACAAAAACATGGATCCCGTGATATTCCTTCCTTTTGTATTTTGATGCGTTGGCGCTGCTAACAGAATGGGGGGGGGGGGGGATATCGGGAAGGCAGAAGGGGGTAGTCGGAAGCACTCCTGCACTTTTACGCAGCATCAATGTGCTAAAGAACGACGCCCTTCTCAGGCCCCCCTCCCCATCTCCTGGCAGCGTGCGAGAGTGGTGTCGGGGGCGAGACACAAAAATGGGAGAACGTCCTAAGGCAGAGGGAGAGGGTGTGGGACCACTCACACACACATCCACCCCGGGGGTGGGCTAGGACCCGTGCAGGGTTAACCCACCTAAAAAGTGATCAACACACATCCACCACCCCACCCCCACCCCACTCCCTCCCCAAACGAACAGCTTTCTCACTGCCCTGTATGATGGGATGTGGATACCTTCACTCTGCCAAAAGACTTCACTTGTCTCAAGTGCGATACCATTTGTTCGCCCACACCCTCCCCGCAGGGGGCTGGGCTACCTGTTCTGCACTGTTCAGAGTGAAAGGTTCCCGAGGGGGGGGGGGGGGCTCGCTACCCAATCACAGCTCAGTTCAGTCAGTTAGGGGAAGTGGGGCTGGTGCCTCACTGTTTTTCTCACTCAGCCACATCTGGTAGCGAGGGCCCCTCCCCCCCGATCTCCGTATATGATTTGACACACATCGGCACCTCTGCCAGTATGACGCATGGTGCGACAAAGGCAGTGGCGGAAATGCTTCCAGAATGCATTAGACTATGGTGTGGGTGGCGGCAGCGGTGGCGGCTTGCAGCAAGACATAGGTTTTGAATGATTCATGGTGTGTGTGTGTGTGTGTGCGTGTGGATGACAGGAGAGGCAGCATCCGAGTTCAATCGGGTGCCGGGCCTCCGCTAAAAAGAAAACCTGCGTGTCTGCAAATCTAAAAGGGGAGAGAAGAACCAGGGAGGCTATTTTATCCGTCGATCGTGAGAACGCGATTCCGAATAAATACCCCAACGGGTGTGCGTGTGTCGCATGCGCGCCTTCCCGGCGACCCCGAATCCATTTTCCTCCCACTGAAAGGGACGGGTCTGCACAGGGAGGGGGTGCACAAAATAACTGAAACGCATCAGTTTTGTAACACAGAAGATGAAAATTGTGGTTTTTTTGTTCCTCCCACCACTCGTTGGTCGGGGGCTGCACAACGCGGTAGTGGGGGGGGCCCTTTAACTGTATTATGCTAGTCGGGGAAACCCCCCCTGCCACTGCGCGTGTGGTGCTGGGAAGAAAGGGCGAGCGCGTTCGCCAAACTCACCCAGGTGAGAATCGCAGGGCAGAGGGTGGGGGGGGCTGGCGTGCTGGGCAGCCCACCACCACACCTCTCGGAACAAGAGAAAGAGGGCACAGCGGCGGTGTGGAAGAAAGGGCCGCAGGCGCGGATGGAATGCGTGGGCTGCTGGCGAGACCACCTTCCGGGTTGCACCGGCACGGCCTATAGGATGTACGGAGAGGGCGTGGTCTACTTTTCGGGAGTTCAGGAACCCTCTGACCCTCTAACCCTCTGAAACCCCCCACCCCCACCAGTGCGTAGCGGAGGGGCAACCCCTCAGAGGAGCCCATACACCGGAGGCGATTGGTTTGAACGATTTTGGGTCTTTCAAGCTTCAGCAGCGCCCTCCTGTAGGAGGGGCTGTTCCAGGATATTTTGGCCGCACACATGTGTGTTTTGAACGGTGAACGATTGCATGACCCGTGCATCTCGCAGCCCCCCGGCGAGAGAGGCTGCTGTGGTGTTCCACACAAGGTATGGCAGGTTGAGAGGCCTTGCCAGATAGGATTGGCACGGTGTTGAAGAGAAGCTGGTGTGGCTTTTGGATTCTCGTCGTTATATGGTGCGGGCAGAGAGAGAGAGTCAATTCGTAGCATCCTTTCTATTCAGGGTAGGCAGCCAGCGACAACAAGGCTCGTGGGAGCACGGCCACCAACTAAGAAGAGGTCGGTTTGGGGAGTGCAGACACGCATCACAGCAGAACAGAAGCGACAACACGGGGGAATCAAGAGTAATCAAAATGCGAAAGTGAAAGCGAAAAAAAAAGGTACAAGAAGGTACGGGGGAAACAGGTGCGCACACTGCATGTGTCCTTTCGGTCCGGGTACCGAGAAAAATACAACAAGGGACCAAAAAAGAAGTAGCTCGCAAGGTGTGCCGTCCTGTGGGGTGGTGTCGAAGGCAAACCCCCACCAGCAGCAGTCCATTGCGTTGCCATGCCAGACAGCGTACTCCCTCCGGAGCACACTGAGCTTACAGCTGCAGCGCAAGGGTTGCGTGGTGTGGGTGTTGCACAGCCGTACGTGCATCACGGATTGCTTCCGCACATCAGCCTGGGATGGCTCGGCGGAGAGGCATACACGTTATATGTCTGAGGGCAAGTATTGCTGTGGATCACACAAGGAGGGAAAGCGACTTTAATTTTTCGCAAACATTTTTTGACGCGACCGGTTGGCCTTATGGATTGGGGGTCTTGGGCCAGATCTCAGAGGCAAAAAATCCACCCAGCAGGTCTTGCCTGAACGTTGCATCTAGTTCTTTTGGCAGCGCGGGATGCCCCCGCGTAAAATCTTTGTCGTCACAACGAAATGATCAACCCCACCCACACGGCCCCCACCACCACGCGACAACAGATAATCGGCGCTGGCCTGCGTGGCAACCATCAGGTCTGTAGAAGGGAATTCGGTGGTTCAGTAACCTGCAGAGGCTCAGGTCAACACGGTTTTACCCCACAAGCATGGTCGTAAAGGCGCCTGTGTGTGTGTCTCATTGTTGACTAATTGTTGTCAACGGGGTCCATTCCTCCAGCGGTCCCATTGCAAAAGCGTAGGTCGAGCGCGCATGAACGAAGGGGGGGGAGGAAAGACCCCCTCCGCTGAACGCTGCCACAAAACCTAAACCCTCGGGCAAGATGGCGTCGCCCGAAAGACGACTAGGCAAGGGGGAGCTTGCCCGTGGCGATGCATTGCACAGTGCCCACCCCATGCTTTGTGAGGCGGGCACCATGCCACCCTGTGCCTGTGCGAAGCTCCCCCCAGCGCTGAAGTTAAATATGGGATCGAATGAATGACAGATGCCTCGCCGCGCATGTTTGGAGAGTGCGTTTGCGGCTCGGGGGGGCTCCATGCCGGAGCAGTGCAACCACAGACCACTGCCCAGCCTGTCAAAAACGAAGCCGGCCTTCCCCACTGCATGCACCGTCGAAGAATTGAAGAAGGCGCCAAAGCGAACAAAGAAGTAGAGCGAGGAGGCCATGCAGACGGCCCAGCCTGGTGGAGACGCATTGTGGAAAGGGAAAGGCGGCTTAATTAGGAGGCCCCGAGAGACCTTGTCTGTGCTGGAACCTGGTTCGACAGCGAAACCCCTGCGGCTTTGAAGAGTGCCCATGTATTATATTTCCCCTTTTGAACTGACGCACGGCTGCCCAAACGAATCGACGTCGGGCGCACTGAGTGTTGCGTGGTATGAACGGCAAAAAAAAGGAACGGGGGGGGGGGGGGGCAAATATCCAAAAAAAGGCGTTCATCGAACCGCCCAGACTATCCCGCCACATACGCCTGGGTCCCTGCTGCGGTGCCCGTGACCTCTGAAAAGGGTTTACACTGACACCAAGGGCATCCCGCCTTGTTGGGTGAGCTCAAATTTTCAGGGGGGGGGGGGGAATACAATCACGCAACGGGGTGTACCGGTTATGGGAGGGGAGGTGGGTTCGGGAATGAATCGTTCGGTTTACGTTGGGGCCACACACGCACAAGAATGGAGCTTGTGTGATGCAGGCAATCCGGGGGGGAGATGGGGCACACGGGACAGGACATATCACGGGATAAAATATTTTCGCAGCCGGGCGTAACCTGCCTTGAATCCTCTGTGACTCCACGAGGGGACAGCAGGTGGGGGCGAGGGGGCGAGAGGGGGCACAATGTAGACGTGGTTGTTCCACGGTATAACATATCCACATGCGGCATGTGGCGGCAGCGGGGGGGTAGTGAAATAGAAGTAGAAGGAGGCGCAGGAATGATCACCCTTCATCACTCGTTATGCAGCAGGGGGGTGGGGGTGGGGAGAAGGAGAAGGAGAAAGAGGGGGGTGTGCGAAGAGTGGGCCAGCAGAGGGACAGCCCACCCCTGCCATTTTGACAAATTTTCTCATCCACTCAAGGGGGGGGGGGGGGGGGGGAGGGTTAGGGTTGCGGTTTCCTGGCCTGGCGCTACCACACACCACCCTCCTTAAAGAGGCGAAGTGAAGCGGGCGCTTATCACGGCAAAGCAAAGAAGATGCGCGTCATTTTTTTTCTGGCAAGGTGCGTTGTTTGTTTTGAACTGCAGGGAGGGGGGGAGGGGTAAGGGGACTGCAGGGGGGGTTGTGGGGAGCCCTCCAGCTGAGGTGTATAGGCTGTTTTGAATGAACTGATTCCATTGGGGGGGCCTCGCTACCCAGTCACAGCTCAGTCAGTCAGTGAGAGGAAGTGGGGCTGCTGCTCACTTTTTCCCACTCAGTCGGTCATCTGGTAGCGAGGGCCCCCATTTGCACAATTTGGTTTGGCTGTGCTTTTTAGTAGCCCCTGATGAGATGGTAGGGGTGTTGTCTAGGGGCGCTGTCTCATGTTCTTCTTCTCACATTTTCTTTTTTTTGGCGTCGACAATCACAGGCACTGCGAGAAGCAGACCCGTTCTGTCCCATTGACGCCCCTTCCCCTACATAGCAGGGTAGGGGGCATGTTTTTGAACGATTTGAATACTCACATCAGAAGAGTCTAAGAATGGGGGAAAACAAAGTAAGGGTAAGGGGGAGTGAGGGGTGGCAGGCAAAAAGAGGAAAGAAAAGGCGTGGATGATCAAGGAAGGTTTTTTTTGTGGGATTTTTTTTCTCTTTGCACAATCGGCATGCATTGTATCCCGAAGTTTTGATGATGTGATAGGACAGACAAACTATTTTTTTCCGGAAAAAGAAAGAGGGGAAAAAAAACAAAAATAAATCGCTGAATTGTCGGGACCCGGCTAGCCGGTATGCCTTTTTTGCGAAGGGGGTGGGTGAGGGGTGGTGATTGGAAGGAGAAAGAACTGATCTCAACACACTCCGAACCGATCCAAAGACGAGCATAGTGCCCGGAGTAGTTCTTTTTTGCTTGGCATCGACGACCACAGTCCTGACGACACCGCTTATTTTCAAGGGATGCAGTGCAACACACCCTTTTTGATGAGAGGTGATCCTATACATGTGCACGCCTGTGGTGCGTGGCAGCTCAGCTGCCAGCAGGTTCTACTTGCGCTTCGATATTCGCCAATATTCGTTGATTTCGACTTCAGGGAAAGCAAACACAGCTCCGGCTTGGCCTGCTGGCGACGAACTCCCCGTAGGTTCAGGCATGTGGTGTCCTTTCCCCGCGCCGGACTGGGATGGGCTGCAGAGCTGCTGCGCGACATTGTTAGAGAAGACAACTCTCCGCGGCCCAAAGTGACGGGGGTTGTGTGACGGCGGTCCAGCCAGAAAGGCTTGGGGCGGGGGGCGGGGGGGGGACGGATAAGACCTCAAACAATCCCAACGGACAAAAAAAAACAAGACACCAACGACCGGCCATGATTCTGGCGTTTTACCTGAGCGGGACCCTGGTCCACTCAGGAAAAAAATATACACTAGGCATTCACCGCGCGCATTCGGGCTGCGGGAAAACCCCCCCAGCGGGACACTGGTCCACTGAAGCGAGAGTGTGTTGTTATATCCGTCTGTACGTTTGGCACCAGACTGCACCTCAGCGGGACGTTGGTCCACTGAGGCGAGAGTGCGTTGGGTATCTCTGTCCATACGTTTGGTGCCGGGCTGCACCTCAGCGGGACGTTGGTCCACTGAGGCGAGTGTATGTTGTGACCCCTGCCGTCGGGCTGCGGGAAAACTTCAGCGGGACGTTGGTCCACTGAAGCAAGTGTTTATTGGCATGTCCGTCCGCACGGTTGGCATCGGGCTGCACCCCAGCGGGACATTGGTCCACTGAAGCGAGAGTACGTTGTTCACTGCCCATATGTTTGGCGTCGGGCTGCGCCTCAGCGGGACGTTGGTCCACTGAAGCGAGAGTGTCCGGTATCAATACATCAATACATACGTTTGGCCATACAGCAGGGTATCAACGGGACATCTGGTCCGCTGAATCTACAAAAGACAGACAAGCGTCGGCCTGCAGGAGAAAAGGTGTTCGGGCTGCTCCAAAAGGCAAGCCGCGTTTTCACCATTCCATGCATTCTCTGCGTGACCCGGCACACAAAAAATCGCCTCTCAACTCGCCTCGCCCGTCTGCCGCGCGCCGTTCTTACAACGCGACCCGTGCTGGCCGTTTTGACTTTTGTTTTGTGACTTTGTTTTGGTTTGGTTTGGTTTCCACTTCAACAGCCATGAATCGTGGGGCTTGGGAGAGAGCACGTTAGGCTTCTGGGGCGGGGGGCGGGGGGTAGTGAAGTAGAGGGAATCACAAGGATGGGGCAGGGGTTCAAGGCGATGCCTCGTTCTGCTCGCAGACTGCAAGAGAGAGGACATGGCGCCCATTTCTCGATCTTGCGATGGCTGGAGCTTCCGGTGAGCAGCACGTTGAGCCAGAGAGAGAGAGAGATGTGGGGAGTCCAAGGCAAAATAAGGAGAGAAAAAGGCAATAAAAATCAACAAAATATCTCACGCCCGGCATGCACTTGGGTTTTCATCTGACCGCTGGGAGAGCAGACGAAATCAGACCAGATCAGACAACTGAACTGGCCTGCCTGAATCTACTAGGAATGAATGACCATTGCGCGAGTGGTATCAGGCACAGTCCCCTAGCGTGCAAAACAGGAGCCAAATTGGGACAAACGGAAAAAACGTTTGCCGCTGAGGAAGTAGGAAATGTAGAGATTCCAGTTGTTTTATCCCCCGGGCACACCGGTGTGAATGTGCTTGTGGTAGTCCGGTGATTGCTCAGACCCTTGAGGCTTTCTCAGAAAGCTTTCAAAGTTGTGACGTAAGGGGGATGGGGTCAGATTGATCTGGGAGGGCCGTGATACAGAGGGTGAGGAGGAGGAGAAGGAAGGGGTGTGTGTGTGTGTGTGAACAACCTTTCACGGAGATAATCACACTTAAATACACGAGGAGGTGCAGGTGGGGGAGGGGGGGTGAAATAGGGGAGGAGCGGTGATTATGCAGAGAACAGCAGGGACTATCGCTCTGTGTTAAACAATGCCAAGGCACCACCTCCTCCCCCATAAACGCGCAAAAAAAACGGGAAGAGGATAAGGGGGGTGGTGGTGGTGGTAAAAAAAACATCGAAACTGAGGGATGTATGGGGGAGGAGGACGAGAGGCAAAAAAAAATTGAAGGACAAGGAGGGCAAGGGGGGAGGAGGAGAAGTGGGGTGGGGTGGTGGGGGTGCGTGGGGAAGTGAAGTAGAAGCAGAAGAGTTAAGAAAAGGAAGCGCAGGGTTGACCTCTCCATTCACACGTTGTGATTGTGGGGGGGGGGGGGGGGGTGGGGCAGGGGAAGTGGTGCCTTGGCACCGTTGACGGGTGGGGAGGGCGTGCTTGCCCGCAAAGCAACGCACCCTCGGAGCCTTTTGCTTGTGGTGGGCTGTCTTAATCTCAACATTTTTTTGAACCAATTTACTGTTTGGCTGCGTGCTCTGAGCAACCCCACCCCCTCCCCGATGAGAGGGGGGGGGGGGAATCCTGTTTCGGGTCTTTGTTGCCCAAAAGCGTTGCTCGTCATCTGTACTTTTCGGTTGATTCCTGACACGACGTTCTGGAGCGGCAAAAAAAAAGAACACGCGGGAAGGGCACGCACATACGCGGAGGGGATGGGGGACGGTGGTAATGTGGGGTCGCAATTGAGAGACGGGGTCGGGGTGGGGGAGAGGGGGTGTGGGGGGTGGGGCACGACCGCACCCTTCCTGAAGGGGGGGGGGGGCAGGAATTTTTGGGAACGATCGCTTGAACCCCCCCACCCCTTTGCCCCCCCCCCCCCCACGCGAACCTTGGATGGGGCACGAAAGTGTCGTTTCAGTTCTGCCACCCTTCGTCTACAGGTGATAGTTCGTTTGATGGGTTGACGCTTCCACACACATAACCCTCTTGCCTTGATGAAGGAGGTAGTATGCAGATCACGGTTGGCAGAGCTGCGTAACACTTTCTGCGCGTAAAGTCGTGTGCGTAGTAAATTATACGTGGCTTGTTTCGTTGGTCATTCTTGAAAATCGTACTCCTTTCGCTTTATTACAGACACCCTGTCCAGCAACTGTGGGAGAACAGTTCCGGACTACTTTTTGTTGAGCGCACACTTGCTGCCTCAAGGCTGTGTTGAGGCCCTGTGAAGTGGCATGAAGGTGCTAATCCAAAAGCTTCAGTCGTACGATTTCCTTCGTTACTTCGCGACTTCGCTACGCTTCGTCGCTCGTAACTAGTAAAAACTAAAAAGGCTGTGTGTACCTGCCCACCGGAAACGGGTCGCGCTGAATGGGCCCAGCAACACCGACACTGTGCACGAATAGTGGGGAGGGTCAGGTATGTGGTTTGATTTTATTAAAAACACCCACACACCAGACGCCGATCCCGCGAAAGGACAAGGGGGTCACGTGCGAGTGTGATCCTTGAGCATGAGCCCACAGCAGACATGCACCATGAATGCCCACGGGTGCACCTAAGCTGTGAGGGCTGCTCATATTTCGGCACTTCAGAGCGAAGGCCACCAGTGCCAGATCAATCAAATGAATCGAGGCCCATATCCAGACAACGTTGTGCCCTGGAGCAGAGACCCTGAATGGATACTATTTTGAACGAAAATATAGCCGTTCCTTTTTAGCAGCCCTCTGTGTGAGAGGGCCGCGGTTTATCGGTGTCTTCTGTCCGCCGACTTCACACACCACACAGACACGGCGAGATACCGAACATGCTTAATCCACGGTACGGAACATGCTATATCACACTCTCTGAAACTAGATCGAAGCACAGTTTGCCTTCCCCCCCCCCCCCTGGGGTTCTCAGCACGGTGGGATCTTGTAAATTTTACATGTATAACTACAAGTATATACATGTATTATACATGTATAATACTTGCATGTCAACTATTATACATGTATAATACATGTATATGCCTGAAATATACATGTAAAATACATGTATATCAAGTAAAAATACATGTATAATACTTGCATGTCAACTATTATACATGTATCTTTACTTGATATACATGTATTTTACATGTATATTTCATGCATTTACATGTATTTTACATGTATAATACTTGTCATGCAAGTATTATACATGTAAAATACTTGCATGACAAGTAAAATACTTGCATGCAAGTAAAATACATGTATTTTACTTGCATGCAAGTATTTTACTTGTCATGCAAGTATTATACATGTATTTTACTTGTCATGCAAGTATTTTACATGTATAATACTTGCATGACAAGTATTATACATGTAAAATACATGTAAATGCATGAAATATACATGTAAAATACATGTAAATCAAGTAAAGATACATGTATAATACCGTATACGTAAATATTTTGGAACGTAAATATTATGGAACGTAAATATTATGGAACGTAAATATTTTGGAACGCTGGTGGGTTGGCGTTCCAGATTTTTTTCGTTCCATAATATTTACAGGGCTTTCTGCGACTCGGGGACTTGGACCAGGTGATCGGACGGCATACAGAGTCCCTGACGGGACCTACTCGTGCACTTTTCGCGCGATTCCTGACGCAAGCCGTCCTCACCACCGAGTCCCCAACTGGCCCTGTAAATATTATGGAACGTAAATATTATGGAACGGACCGGCCAAAAATGGGCCCGTTCCATAATATTTACGTTCCATAATATTTACGTATACGGTAGTTGACATGCAAGTATTATACATGTATTTTTACTTGATATACCGTATACGTAAATATTATGGAACGTAAATATTATGGAACGGGCCCATTTTTGCCCGGTCCGTTCCATAATATTTACGTTCCAAAATATTTACAGGGCCAGTTGGGGACTCGGTGGTGAGGATGGCTTGGCTCAGGAATCGCGCGAAAAGTGCACGAGTAGGTCCCGTCAGGGACTCTGTATGCCGTCCGATCACCTGGTCCAAGTCCCCGAGTCGCAGAAAGCCCTGTAAATATTATGGAACGAAAAAAATCTGGAACGCCAACCCACCAGCGTTCCAAAATATTTACGTTCCATAATATTTACGTTCCATAATATTTACGTTCCAAAATATTTACGTATACTGGTGCCCCTGATTTACCCCTTTTTCACTACGCACAAACTACGCAATCTGGGGGGGGGGTCTCGCTTTTTGGTCCCCCCCCAGTTTTTTTTGGTCCCCCTTTCTGTGTGGCTACTGAGACAGGACTGGAGGCACTGCGCTGACCGAGCAAAAAATTATTGCCAGAACTCACTATACACCGTACGAAAGAACGCACGACATGTGGGGCGGGACTCCAGAAACACCTGGGCAAGGTTGCCCCATGCCCAGAAACACCTGAGAAGGAAGTGAGTTCCAGGAGCCGCGTAGAACACCCTCGAGATTGTGAATGATGATACGATCACAGCCTTCAGGGCGATGCGAGGTGCCACCCTGAAGGTGGCCCTTGACATCAAGGAGAGCGTCGGCCGAGGGGTCGACGAAAAGCTGAAGAAGGCGCTACTGGCACTGGATCCCGCGGGGTATACGGAGGTCACCGCCACACAGGCAACCTCCGCTGACAACGTCCAGGAGACGTTATCCGAGGGGATCACAACGGCACTAGAGATCTGTGTCACGGGATCCAGGCGCCCACTCTCCCTCGACGGTCTGGGGATTGTTGTTGGGTATGGTGTCGTTTCCTGCAGCTGCAAAAAAGCGTAGCAACTGTGCTTCCTTCTTCCTTAATGATGCGTTGACGCTTCCACCCGGAGGAGCTGAAGCAGGCACCGCTTAATGATGCGTTGATGCTTCCACCCGACGAGCTGAAGCAGGCACCGCGCCAAAGGGCACCCCCAAAGAGACCTGCAAAGACTGCGTCGAAACCCGCACCGAAGGCTGCCAGCGCTGCAGCACCTGAAGAACCTGCAGCACCTGAAGCGCCTGCACCCTCACTGACCCCGGAACAGCAAGAACTCCTTGAGTTTGGGGTCCCGGCATAGAGACAGAGAATGGCTGAGTAAATCAAAAAATGAGACCCCCCCCCCCTTTTCACTACGCACAAACTACGCAATATGGGGTCGTCAGGGGCACCATATACGGTACATGTATTTTACATGTATATTTCAGGCATATACATGTATTATACATGTATAATAGTTGACATGCAAGTATTATACATGTATAATACATGTATATACTTGTAGTTATACATGTAAAATTTACAAGATCCCACCGTGAGGCAGTGTGTATATATTCTTTCGCAGCAACGGAGCAACAAAAAGTATCGGGTTCAGGTATGTGTGGGGTAGGGTAGGGGGTGCTGAAACCAAACCGACTGCCATCAAACATGGCCACGTGTCCGTCTGGAGGTGCCCATATAGGGGCAAGGTAAAGGCACCACCAGAAAGACACAGAGACCACGTAGTGGTTCGCAAAAGGAATGGTTTGCTTGTGCGCTGGTTCGTTACAGGTGCGGTGTGCATGGGTGAAAACATGTCACTGCCAACAGTCTTTATTTGCTAGAGACCAGGAGCCTGGTTGACTGAAGCAACCGTCTCCAGCTCTCCTGGGCTCTGGCACACACACATATACGTTTCCTTTCCCCCCCCATGGGGGTGTTTGCAAGGGGGAAAAACACGCGGTGTCCGGTGTGAACAAAAAACAAAGAGCAGAAACTCACTTTCCACTGTGCCAGACAGACACACACACGACACACAAGGCACACTTTAGTTGCTCTGTGCAAGGTTAACCCCAAGCAGACAGAGCGCCAGGCAGGAGATCGGTATACAAACGGGGCTGGGACGAGCTGCACTGGAAGAATCACAGCACAGCGCGGCAGACAGAATGGATGGGTGGCGGGTGGGTGGGTTTGGGATGGCTAGTGGGAGCAGGTGGTGTTAGTATCGAGGATAGTTGGGAGGGATCGCAGCAGAAAATACCAAATGCCTGGAGGAGGCAGGGGGGTGCGGCAATAAAATAGCGGCAAGGCAGGCTTTCAGCGGGTGGTAAGGTGCTGAATATGGCATTCGCGCGTGGGCGGGGATCAGAGGGGTGGTATGGGTGTAAGGTCAGAGTTTGCAAGAAAGAGGCGAATGCTTCGAACGATTGGCTTTTTTTCTTTTTGGGTTGTGTCCAGGGATAGTGGGTGACTTTCCAAATTCTGCAAAAAAGCCGGTTTTTGCCGGTTTTCCCGTTTTTCGTTTTTTGGCGCCGTTTTGGCGTTTCCTGTCCATGTATGGGGTGAGCGGGGTACCTGCCCGCATCCCGACTTTGGTTGCTTCATAAAGCCGACGGACACCTCACACAGCACCCCACATACACCCTGTTGGAGATGTGTGAGGTGCTGGGAGAGCAGGTGTCCTTTGCTACAACACCATCCCGGCCGTGCCTCCAGCCATGGATCTGTCTCAGGAACTGTAGGGCAACGTCAGGAGTGCCAGAAGGTGCACGCCACGCCCTTGAGAGACCACTGCTGGACAGGGGGGCTGAAGGGGAATCCCCGGACTTCGTGCTCCAACAGCGCCGGCGAGGCAATGTCGATCGCCAGTGGACAACGAGGAAGTCGTACAGACTTGTGTGCAGGGGTGGGGTAGTCTGCACGTACTCCGTCTTCACTCACGACCATGTCGCACTCCTGGTGTTGTGCCGTTTCTCACTTGCCATGGTGCACCAACGGTACATATGTCCACTCGACAGGCACACAGCACAGCGGGGGGTCTGGGGGGCGGAGCCCCCCAGCCGCCGGAGGCCACGGTAGCGAACATCTGGCCTTCTCCTTCGCGTTCTTGGACTCTTTGGGTCAATCGCGGTTCGTAGTGGGGCCATTATTGGTGTCCAGGTGACCTGTGTACCCTCTAAGCAGGGTGGGCATAGTCGGGAAAAAAGTGGAATTTTCCCGAATTTTTTTATAGTTTTTTTTTTTTGAAAAACCGGTTTTGGCAAAAACCGGTTTTGCAAACCGGTTTTTCATTAGCACCCACTGTCCCTGGTTGTGTCCCTGGCAGATATTTTTCAGCCCATTCCGCCCATTTTCCAGACGCCACCTGCGCCGATCCTTCGCAAGGGAGTGCAGAGAAGCGCTCCCTGCGCCGGTTCTTCGCAAAGATGTGCCCGGAAGTGCCATCGGGGGAAATTCTTGAGTCTCTGATTTGTGTCGGAGGATAGGAAAAGGAAAAGGGGTGAGGTAAACATTCTGAGATCTCAGAGAGAGTGGTTGTACTTGTTGATCGCTTCCACTATCTCGATCACACCCCTTCATGCCAGTTCGTTCACCAAAACACCGGGATTTTTTTTTGAACACACACACCCAACCTTGGGCTTTTGCAAGAAAAGACGGCGAAGGACGTCTGACTTGGTGTGAAGCCTCAACGAAAAAACTCTTGGTGACGAAATACACAAGTCTCCTGGCTGATGAAGGTGTGGTGGTGTGATGAGTGTAGAGCACGGAACGCCTCCTCAAAACCGATCCTGAAAAATTTCCTATAACATCTTGCAATGTCTTCGAAAAAAAAATGGAAACGGAGGGAACTTCAATTAATCATGCTGCACTTTCCTGTTGTGTTTGGAGCAGAAATGATATCAGTATCTTTCTCGGCAGGTCTGCAATGCATGCGTGCATTTTCTCTCTTCTCGAACATTTCTGTTTCTGAAAAATCCTTCTTTTCGACAGGCCCCATGGTGCCTCTGAGAAAAAAGGCCTACTTACACAGTGGTGCGTGTCTGATCCGCAGTTCTTTTGTAGTAGAGTTCTCTTCTTTCGAGGATCGTTTTATATGTTTTACGCACCCAGGCCTCAGGTTTACCTACTATTTTTGCCGTGAAAGTTACATCATCTTCCAGCTTCCCAACATTCTTCCGACCACATGCCCTGCATCTTAGCTGCACCAATGGGCCGTCACTCTCTGTGCAAACTGTGTCGGTATGACATCTATGTTGTGAGGGAGAGGGCATCTTCGCGGCACGGTGCTGACGAGCGCATTTTGGTGCAGTTCACCTTATTGCGAGGAAAGCGCTGAAGACTGCCGAACAGCAAAGACCCCTGGCCACTCACTTTTTCATGCACTCGAGAGCGAGGACCACCACTGCATTCACTTCATGCGATATTCGTTCACATTCGTTTTACAACATAAAAGGAGACGCACGCCATGCAATCGCTTCGAATTGTTGCTGGCGTAGATACTGATGTCCCACCTCGTCATCCACCATCCAGTAGTCTTTTGAACAAAATTTCTGAAATATCAGAATCGTATTTTTCAACGATGTTTTGACCGTACTCCGAAGATCCCCTTGACGAGAGGGGGGCACTGTTTCGGGTTGGAATTGTGGAACCCCGGGCACCTCAGACACGTAGGTCTTGCGAGTGTGCCTGGCTGTCGTCACCTGAGTGTCTGAAGGGGGCGCATGCCTTGCAACCATCACCGCATTGCCTGCCGTTTTGGCCAGGGTTGCTTTTGCTGACGGGCACAACAACATGGGACCACCCACCCCCGCAGCCGAGGGAACACATGATGACAGCAGCAAAGGTTCTATCAAACTCCGCCAGCCCTGTCGCACAACATGTTATTAACAGTCGTGATTCTGGGATTCTGGGCAGAGAGCGTATGGCCACCCCAGTGGGTCAATAGTTGAGGCACACCTCATGTTCAAAATGCGGAGGTCAGATAGATGGAAGGAAAAGGTGGGTGAGGGGGGCGGGCGACTGATGCCCTCTTGTTCGAGAAAGCCGAAGCTGCAACGAGGAAGCGTCACTCTCCTTGCTTGCAGGAGGGCGATTCTCTGTTCTTTTTGAATGATTTGGCAAACGTGCCGGAGCAAGCTCGGCACCGGATGCCCTGGGCGATCGCTATCAAAGCCTAGCAACACAAAGCAACTCTAGCAAAACTGGCAACGAGCACAAAAACTGGCCTGATTTCCATGGATGGAATACATGCATGTCCCCCTTTTTTTTTAGTGCGACCTGTGTTGTCAGTTTTTGTTTTGTTTAGTTTTGTTTTGCTTGCTTTGTTGTGGGGGTTTCCCTCTTCAGCGGGCTCGCTTCAGAGGGCTCAACACAGGCGAGGTTCAGTCCTCTGTGAGGCGCTTATATTGGGGGCCGGTTGGTTGCCCCCCCGGCCCCCAGTACTTCGGGCCGCGTCAGGCGCTGCGGCGCCACGGCGGGGCTGTCATCCCTCGCAGTTTTCTGTTCTTGGTGGGGGGGGGGGGGGGGTTCGTTCTATTGATTGTTGGGTTTTTGATTTATGCCAGGAGATGTTGCCTACGGCTTCTGCTCGTTGATCAGCGTGTGTATCGGCGCGTCCCCTTTCACCCATTTAGCTCGTTTCTTCTGAAGGTGAAAAGCACAGGCCCCGGCGAAAAGATCCAATTGCCGTTCGGAGTGAACCGAACAAAGGGGGGGGGGGGGTGGGTAGGTGGGTGGATGGTGGGTGGTGGGAATTTGCACCCACCCACCCCCTTCCGTCTGCGAGTGGTACTGCAGCGCTTCAAAAGAGCATCGGGTGGGGCATGGGCGGGGTCAGTTGCACCATCCAATTCTTGAGAGCGAAGGGACAGCCAGCAGAGCGAGGCAGGGAGGGGTGAGGGGGGAGCATTGTTCTGCACAACAGAACAGAAAGACCAAACAGGGGGGGGGGGGGGGGGGTAGGCCCTTGCATGGCTGTTTAAATCTCTGTTTAGGGCTGTCACAAACACGATTTTTTGGATTTTGGGCCAAAAACTCCACCAAAATGGGCGTACCTGGCCAAAAATCGAGTGGGGGATCACTGAAAAAATCCGAGAAAATAGCGGACACCCTCGGGAAAGTCGATCCATTCGAATTATTTGGCATTTTTTCCTGAAAAACCCCCCGAAAAAGTGTAACGCTCGTGTAACGCTCTTGGGCCGATTTGTAACGGTCCAAAAATACCACTTCCAAAAGGCAGAGAAGGCCTCTAAGCACCCCAAAACCACACAGATACCCCTCGGGGTAGGTTCCTGGGTGGTTTCTAGTGGTTTCGAGGGCCTCATGGTACCCAGAGGCGGTCTGAAAGAGGTTTCTCGTGGAAAAATTTGATACTTTCCCGAAAAAACCCATATTTTTGGGAGCTGAAATCTGCACGAAATCCCCAAACTATCACCCAAAATTGTCACCAAAGTGAAGAATTCACCCCGGAAGTGATTCCGGCAGACCAAAATGGGTGGAGTGGGGGGTGTCGATTTTTTCGGTTTTTTTCCGTTTTTTCCTTTTTTTTCGTTTTTTCCGCCTGTGGGCGCTGGCTGCGACTTGGTCAAAATTCGACGAAAAAAAATCCGAAAAAAAAACGGAAAACGAAAAAACGGAAAATCCCAAAATCGACACCCTGATTTTCCGTTTTTTTCCGTTTTTTTCCCAGCACCAGAAATAGGCAGGGTTGTCGTAAGACCGGCGTGCCAAGGGGGAGGTGCTCGCATTTTTTTTTTGGGGGGTCCAGAATGGGTCGTTTTTGGACATTTGAGCCCACTGCGAGCAGTGCCGGGTCCCGGAAACGCTGTTTCAAACGCTCAAAAGGGGAGGCGGTGGGCACCAGAACCCAGTAAATTTACCACAAATGGACCCACCCACAAATGGGTTACCCCCTACCTCTAGGGGTTCCCCCCACCCACAAACGGGTTCCCCCCTACCTCTAGGGGTTCCCCCCACCCACAAACGGGTTCCCCCCTACCTCTAGGGGTTCCCCCCACTCACAAATGGGTTACCCCCTACCTCTAGGGGTTCCCCCCACCCACAAACGGGTTACCCCCTACCTCTAGGGGTTCCCCCCACCCACAAATGGGTTACCCCCTACCTCTAGGGGTTCCCCCCACCCACAAACGGGTTACCCCCTACCTCTAGGGGTTCCCCCCACCCACAAACGGGTTCCCCCCTACCTCTAGGGGTTCCCCCCACTCACAAATGGGTTACCCCCTACCTCTAGGGGTTCCCCCCACCCACAAATGGGTTACCCCCTGCCTCTAGAGGTTCCCCCCACTCACAAACGGGTTACCCCCTACCTCTAGGGGTTCCCCCCACTCACAAATGGGTTACCCCCTACCTCTAGGGGTTCCCCCCACCCACAAACGGGTTCCCCCCTACCTCTAGGGGTTCCCCCCACTCACAAATGGGTTACCCCCTACCTCTAGGGGTTCCCCCCACCCACAAACGGGTTACCCCCTACCTCTAGGGGTTCCCCCCACCCACAAATGGGTTACCCCCTGCCTCTAGGGGTTCCCCCCACTCACAAATGGGTTACCCCCTACCTCTAGGGGTTCCCCCCACCCACAAACGGGTTACCCCCTACCTCTAGGGGTTCCCCCCAGCCACAAATGGGTTACCCCCTACCTCTAGGGGTTCCCCCCACTCACAAATGGGTTACCCCCTACCTCTAGGGGTTCCCCCCACCCACAAACGGGTTACCCCCTGCCTCTAGGGGTTCCCCCCAGCCACAAATGGGTTACCCCCTACCTCTAGGGGTTCCCCCCACTCACAAATGGGTTACCCCCTACCTCTAGGGGTTCCCCCCACCCACAAACGGGTTACCCCCTACCTCTAGGGGTTCCCCCCAGCCACAAATGGGTTACCCCCTACCTCTAGGGGTTCCCCCCAGCCACAAATGGGTTACCCCCTGCCTCTAGGGGTTCCCCCCACCCACAAACGGGTTACCCCCTACCTCTAGGGGTTCCCCCCAGCCACAAATGGTTTACCCCCTGCCTCTAGGGGTTCCCCCCACCCACAAATGGGTTACCCCCTACCTCTAGGGGTTCCCCCCAGCCACAAACGGATTACCCCCTGCCTCTAGGGGTTCCCCCCACCCACAAACGGGTTACCCCCTACCTCTAGGGGTTCCCCCCAGCCACAAATGGGTTACCCCCTGCCTCTAGGGGTTCCCCCCACCCACAAACGGGTTACCCCCTACCTCTAGGGGTTCCCCCCAGCCACAAATGGTTTACCCCCTGCCTCTAGGGGTTCCCCCCACCCACAAATGGGTTACCCCCTACCTCTAGGGGTTCCCCCCACCCACAAACGGGTTACCCCCTACCTCTAGGGGTTCCCCCCAGCCACAAATGGGTTACCCCCTGCCTCTAGGGGTTCCCCCCACCCACAAACGGGTTACCCCCTACCTCTAGGGGTTCCCCCCAGCCACAAATGGTTTACCCCCTGCCTCTAGGGGTTCCCCCCACCCACAAATGGGTTACCCCCTACCTCTAGGGGTTCCCCCCACCCACAAACGGGTTACCCCCTACCTCTAGGGGTTCCCCCCACCCACAAACGGGTTACCCCCTACCTCTAGGGGTTCCCCCCACCCACAAATGGGTTACCCCCTGCCTCTAGGGGTTCCCCCCACCCACAAACGGGTTACCCCCTACCTCTACGGGTTCCCCCCAGCCACAAATGGGTTACCCCCTGCCTCTAGGGGTTCCCCCCACCCACAAATGGGTTACCCCCTGCCTCTAGGGGTTCCCCCCACCCACCTACCTCTAGAGGTTCCCCCCAGTCACTAATGGGTTGCCACCTACCTCTAGAGGTTCCCCCCAGCCACTAATGGGTTGCCACCTACCTCTAGAGGTTCCCCCCAGCCACCAATGGGTTGCCACCTACCTCTAGAGGTTCCCCCCAGTCACTAACGGGTTGCCACCTACCGCTAGAGGTTCCCCCCAGCCACCAATAGGTTGCCCCCTACCTCTAGAGGTTCCCCCCAGCCACTAATGGGTTGCCCCCTACCTCTAGAGGTTCCCCCCAGCCACCCCCGCCCCGCCCCCCCCCCCCCCCCATGACTGCATCCCGTCCCCACCCAAAGCTCAAGCTTCCTGGACACGCTCGTTTGAGCAATCTGGAATCTGTAGAAGGCTCGCCGTGTAGGCGGCCTTGGCTATTTTGCCGGCTTGCTGGTCTGCGGCCCAGGATGCGCCTGCAGCGCCGTGTTGTCCCACGTTCTTGAGGCACGAAGCTTGAGGATTCTCTGGCAGATATGTTCACGATGTCATTCACGTCTCAACGGGTTCTTCGGGTGTCCCATTCAGAAAAACACCCGAAAAATATGACGACTTTGCTAAACTGGACCCAACTCCCCATACTCTTTTTTTTGCCATTTTTCAGCATTTTCCCCCGATTTTTCGGTTTTTTTTTTGAAAAAATTTATTTTTTGTCCAGAATCGACACCCCCCAGTACCCTGTTTTCGGGTCAAAAATGCTGATTTTTTCAATGATATCCGCCCATGTCATGGTCTGTAACAGTAGTGTAACAGTAGACCCCCCAATTTGGGCCGTTTTGGACCAGTTCTGAGCAACCACTTTCAAAGGCGGAGAAGGTCTCTAAACACCCCACAACCACATAGCTACCCCCTGAGGTAGGTTCCTGGGTGGTTTTTAGTGGTTTTGGTGGCCTTGTGACGCCCAGAGGCGGTCTGAAAGAGGGTTCTCGTGGGAGACCCGCCATAACCCCACCAATCCCTTGTTTTTAGGGGGTGTAACCAGGGTGGGCATGAATCACCCAAAATATCAGCCAAAATCGTCACCAAAGTGAAAAATTCCGCTCGCAATTGATTCCGGGAGCCCAAATTGGGCGGAGTACCCTGTTTTCGGGTCAAACCTACGGAATATTTCAGTGGTATCCACATATGTAAATGGTCAGTAACAGTCGCGTAACAGTAGCCCCCCTAGCATATACCGACAAAGTGGGCACACACTATGAGATGAACATGGCATCAGGTGCAGTGCCCGCAGAAGAGACCCATGTGTGACACCGGTGTGTCTGTAGGACGAAGAGGGGCTGGGAGAAGGCGGCAAACAGCAGGGTGACGATGGCAGGGCAAAACTCTGGAACGAGAAAACGGGCCCGCACAAGCACACTCAACTGCAGCCGAGATCCGACAGCCGGGCAGACAGTCTGGCAGAATTCAATGTTGTCAGACTCAAGAATCGCCAAGAAGGGATTCTGTATCCCTTGACAAGGAATGAACTGCAGGAATTTGCAGCAGAACTAGGTGCTGAGGTACCAACCATACTCAAACGTGGATTTGTGAATTTTCTGGGTGAATAACAGGAGAAAAGCGCCCTAATGGAGGGGCTTTTTCCCACAAAAATACCCGAAAAATCCCCAAAAAAGCTGGAAAATTGGGGTGGAAGGGTGGGAAACAGGTGGGAGAGACCCACAAAAGTCATTTGGTGGTGTTTTGGGGGGTATTTTGGACCCAAAAATCGAAAAAATGGCCAAAATTTGGTTTTGTGACAGAAAATCGGGGGCTATGCAAGGGCCTAGGGGGGGGGGTCAGGGGGGGACTGTTGAGAAAAAGGCTTTTTTTTTGGGGGGGGGGGGGGGGGGGGGGGGTTTAATTCAGGGCCCCTTGATCACCCATCACTCTTCAAGCCCCCAGCTCCAAGAAGGTGGGGCTTCCGAGCGGGATAACACTGCGCGTAAGGGTTTCGTTCCTTGTTCTGTCAGGGGTGCATCAATGGCACCCCTCGAACACACTTCTCCGCCCGCATGGGGTGGTTGGCGCCTTCCAGCAAAAGAAACATTGTTTCAACGAACACCACAGCAAATGACGGGCCGGTGCGAGGCTGTACGATGTACAAAGAACTTGCTCCGGCACTTCTTTCAACTTGACAGCGAACCACAAAACAGACTGGGGGCACGGGATAGGCATGGTGAGGAGGGGGGTGAACGGGCAGGGGGGGGGGGGGGGGGGGGGCGGGGCGGCCCACAATGCTGTTCGGCATCAGCCCCTCTTATCCTGTAGGTTGCTTGATTTGATGGCGTTGAAGCTTCTACGCACAACACCTTGGAGTGATAAGCACACCCCTTTAGCCTGACGAAGGCCGGTGTTGGTGCAGAGATCACGTTTTCTTTTGAGCAACTGGCTCGTGACGATGTGACCCTTCATTCTGCAAGGGACAAAAAAACAGATCACAACGGGCAAAACACCATCCAGGGCAACCCCCAAGGAAGATTGGGGGGCAAAAAATACCGCATTATGGACAGCACCCCAGACTCATCTCCCCTCCGCCACCCCCCTGCGGCATCTCATCTTAATCCTGTCAGCGGGTCGGAACCTACACAGCCCATCAGGGAGTGTGTGAACCCACTTCCCCCTCTGAACGGTTTTTCGAAATACATTTTCTTTTCGTTCGAAGTTTGGTCTGCCCGGAGGCCACAAACTGCCCATTTTGAAAGCCCATGCCACCTCCAGATTTAATTTTCTTTTCCAGAATGCGATGAGGGTCGGAAGGGCGTGAGAAGGCAATATTTTTTGACAGAAAAACCTCAATTAAACTAGAGATACGCCTGATCCACACACACGACGTAGCACGCCCCAGCATGCCACCCCCCAATGCAAGACAAGCCACTCGGCGAGCCTCTCAAACAGGGGGGCTGTATTCCCCCCCAAGCGGGGAGGAGCAACACCCCCTATCAGACTCCCACCAAGGGCTACCTTCGACTCTTCTGCAGGGAGGAGTACTAGGTGGCCTCAGGCTCCTGGCAGGGGGGCAGCTGGAGCTCCACTGTGTGCAGGTTGGATAACCTGGACACTGTAACAGGGAGGGGCTTTGTTAGGATGATCGGACATGGGGTTGTTAGGTGGTGAGGGAGGGGAGGGCGTTTGCGCTGAGGAGGGTAGGGTAGGGTAGGGTAGGGTAGGGTAGGGTAGGGTAGGGTAGGGTAGGGTAGGGTAGGCTAGCTTTGGGCCCTGTAGTATGGCACGACGCGAGAGGGGAGGGGGGGGGGGGGGGACCTCAGGGGATGGGTGCGTCGGGCTGTGTGTGTGGGGGGTTTGTTTGCAGAAACAGCAGAAGCCTGATGAACGCAACGAAAGAAAATAGCGAAGATGCCCTGTGTGATAAGACCCCACCCCATCTCTTTGCCTTTGATTAACCACGCTTCTTTGTTTGGCAGTACCTCCCATCCTGCCGTATTCCCCCTTATGCTGGTATTCACGGCACTGTTATGCCGTTTTTTTTAAACCTGCATTTTTTTGTTTGATTTTGTGAAATTAAAACCACATCAAGGCAAAGTCGAAGGGGGGGGGGGGGGAGGGGGCCCAAAGCACACGGGAGACGCAAGATGGAAAAAAGCACCTTCGCGCAATCATGCAAAAAAAAAGAGAGAATCAATGCCTGTTGCTTGCTGAGCGAGCCAGGCCCAGACGTGGGGGCTACCAGATTTGCTTGTGCAAATCAGTCGATAGGGGCGACCTGCGGGCAAAAGGGGGTATTAGGGATGGTAGGGAGATGAAGGGACAGGAAGGGACAGGAAGCGTGTGACGGAGCACGGCGGGCCGACCTCTGTTGGCCGCCACACGCACACGCTCCGCCGCGTTCCTCCCCCACCCTCTGCGAGCGGAGCGGCAGGAACAAATGGGGGCGACGGAACCGGGATCGCGACACTACATCGGCATTGCGGGATCACCAGATGGGGACAAACGGGGGTATTCGAGAGTGACGTGAGGCGGGAATATTTTGGGGCAAGAAGATCTGTTTTGATTATTGATCAAGAGGGGGTGGGGGTGGGGGGTGGTGCGGTGTGGGAGCGGTCAAAAAAATGACGCGACAGGGCGGAGGGAGAAAGCGGGTGGGAGGAGGTGTGGGGTGGCCCTCGGGGGAAAATAAGTTGGACCGGGCACGCGCGATTTTTTTTTAAAAAAAAGCAGGACGGGCGGGAAGGATCCCGGGCTATTTTTTTCTTCACTGATAGCATACACCGAAAGAATGCGCTTCGTGGACCGCATCGCATCTGGGAAACTACAAAAAAACTATCTGTGCCCCCGCTGGATCGTAAAGTGACAGCAAAACGAGACAACAAACCAATTACTGCCGAAAGTTGTTTTGTTGGACGCAGACCCCACTCTTTGTGTACACCACTCCCCGGTCTGATGAAGTGGTGTGAGTGGGGACGCACGATCCAGCTAAAGGCACAGAAAGTTTCCCCAGCTGGCTACGCCGAACTAACAAAAAAATAAAACGAGGGGCGACATGGCACACCACACCTTCGCCATGAATCCTTGACATTATCCCAGAAAGGAAGGGTCGCAGGTTGCCCAAGATCTCTCTCTCTCTCTCTCTCTCTCTCTCGCTAACACACGGAACCCATTGCATTGCACTGTTCCTATAGCTAAGGGGTGTAGGGAGTGGATCGACGCCAAGACTCATCGAGAATATCCTCCCCCAAAAAAGAAGGGTGGGGGGGGATACCCAGATAGACGCACACATGCCTCACGGAAAGGGCGCAGGGGCCGCTTGCCCCGGAAAGGGGTCTCTGTGTGGGTGCATCACCAGTGGGGGGGGCAGCGCCAGAGAGAGTTCACTCTGCTTGCCGACCCCCCCCATCACTCAAACAAGAATCCTGACGTGCGTCTGTATTTTTTCTGCTGCAAATTTTTTTTGAAAGAAGAATTTTTTTTCTGATCGCTCAGAGCCGGGATGACTCTGCTGCAGAGGAGAGCACGATATATTTTTTTGCACGAACCCGCCTGGGGTGGGTACGACTATGTGTCCTGACGAGACAACACACAAAAAAAAACCCCCCCCCTCCACTCCCTACATCAGGGAGCACTGGCAGGTGGTGGTGGTGCCGTTGCGACTGCCCCTGCTGGACGCGCTGTCCGCCCGCCTCGGAGCACAGGCCCCCTTGGGCATCGCGAAAGGGTCTGTCGACAGGGCCGGCAGGCCGAACTCCTTCACCAGCTCGGGCTCAAGCTCGCAGGCACGCTTGAAGAGGCTCTCCTGCGAGGAGACGCACCCACCCTCCAGGGTGGTCGTCTCCCCTGGGGACAGCGTGCGCCCCAGGTGGAGGAGGGCACGCGCGTCCTGGGGGTTGAGCGCAACCGCCTTCTTCAGCAGGTCCTGCTTCGACATGGTGGTGCCGTCCTCCAGGGTCACGGAGCCCCCGTTCTGCATCGCAATCCCGAAGCTGGAGTAGGCCATGGAGAGGCGAGGGTTCAGCGCAATGGCCTTGACGTAGAGCTGGCGGCGTGTCATCTCCGTGCCGTCCTCCATGGTGGTGGAGGCGTCATCGCTTGACAGGGTGGCGGCCAGCTTGCAGAAGGCGTTGGCGTATTCGGAGTCCAGCGCGATGGCGCGCTTGTAGAGGTCCTGCTGGCTCATCAGGCGCCTGTCCTCCAGCGACACCGTCTCGCCTCCCGTCACCGTGTTGCCCAGGTTGTAGAAGGCGTAGGCGAAGTCGGGGTTCAGCGCGATGGCGCGGATGTGGAGGTCCTGCTTCGTCATGGCAGACCCGTCCTCCAGGACAATCGTCTCCCCTTCGGACATCGCGTACCCCAGCCCGCTGCAGGCCATGGCCCACTCGGGGTCCAGCGCGATGGCACGCTTGAAGAGGCTTTTCTTTGTCATCTCCGACCCGTCCTCCAGCTTTGTCGTCTCACCGTCCCCCATGGCGCAGGCCAGGTTGTGGTAGGGTGTGGCGTATTCAGGCCGCAGTGCGATGGCCCGCTTGTAGAGGTCCTGCTTCGACATCACCGCCCCGTCCTCCAGGGTGAGCGGCTCGCAGGCGGCGACCAGCATCCCGAGGTTGCAGAAGGCATGCGGGAGGTCTGCGTTCAGCGCGATGGCCCTCTTGTAGAGGTCCTGCTTCGACATCTCCGACCCGTCCTCCAGACGCGCAACACCCCGCGCCGACACCGCGCGGCCCAGGTTGTAGTAAGCCTTGGCATACTGGGGGTTGAGGGCGATAGCCTTCTTATAGAGGTCCTGCTTCGACATCTCCGTCCCATCCTCCAGCGTGACGGTCTCCCCAACACTCAGAGAGAAGCCCAGATCGTTGTAAGGAGCAGGGTCCTCTGGGGTGGCTGCGATGGCCTGGATGAGCTGTTCAGGGGTAGCTGCGCCTGCCTCGGTGCACTCAGAGATGTCCTCGTGAGCCGGGAGTGCGGTGCTGTTGCTGGAGGCGACGGAGTCAGTCCGCTTCGGGCCCATGGGGACAAGGGAGAAGTTTGTGATCATGCGGGCGGTGCCGGAGAAGATGTGCACGACCCGGCAGGTGGGGCACTTGATCTTCCCCTTGAGGGCCATCGTCGCGCAGCACCGCTTGCACACCGTGTGCCCGCAGAGCATCACCTTCGGGACGTGCGGCTTGTCAACGTCAGTCCATGACTCAAAGCAGACCGGGCAGGAAAGAGAGTCCATGGTTATCGCTTCTTAAAACAAGAGCTGCCGAGGGGTGGTGCGGTGCGTGTGTGCGGGGGTGAAGTGGGAGAGGGGGGGAGGGGGCAGCGAAGCCGAGAAAATCAAGAATCGGACATAGGGGGTCTTCGCTGGTCGACAAACTTCGACAATCTTCGTCAGTTTTCACCTATTTCAACAGGAAATGCACCAAAATGCACTGACGACCACCCCGTAGCGAAGACCCCCATAGGGAGGAGAGAGAGATATAGCCCAGCTCTCTCACCCCCTTCGCTCCCCTTCTGACAGGGGCAGTGCTCGGGACAGATCTCAGCAGTGTTGTGGTTGGCCTGTGTTGTTGACAACATGCTGTATGTGGGCAAGCGGTGATCTTTGCGGTAAATATGGGCTGTCGCAGTGGGCGATAGAGGGGAGCGGAGGGCGGTGACACGGGGCCTGAAAAACTGTCACCCCAGCCGGGCAGCGGCACACTTGGGGTCGCATCGTTGGAAGACGGTCGCGTTGGGGTGGTGGCAGTTGCCAGATAGAATAGAGATAGAGAGAGACATGCAGAGATAAGCTTTGCAGGCGTGTCGTTGCCACGAGGCCTCCTTCCGAGTGCAGAGCTCCGCCCCCCCCCCCCCCTAGGGGGGGTCAAATGCCACCCTTTTACGTGGACAAACACGATTTTTCAAAAAACCGGCGCAGAGGCCCCAAAGCCCCCGTAAACCCTCCAAACCCCCCCAGATCGGTCCGGAAACCCATCGAACCCCACTTTTCCACCATTCCGGGCACCTCAGGTGCCCGAATTGGGGTACCTAAATTTTGTGCCACCGTTTGGTACCGTACAGTGCCACTGTGTGGGAGGTTGGAAAAGAAAATGCCCCAACACACCACATCTGAGGGTTGCAATGCATGTTGCTTGCCAACCACGTCATCCGGTGGGTGTCAGGCGCTATGTAGGTGGCATTAGCCAGGTCTTCGATGTGTTCTGGCTTGTATATATACCTCCCTGCCACCATGCACCGGGAGGCTGCCTGTAGGTACGGAACAGTCCAGATGGTCGTGTGATTCCTGTGCAGCAGTGCTCCACAACCGGGATGTGTTGACAACGACTGTTGCAACACGAGCTGTACATTCCGGGAACACATGAAGTGCGCTGTCGTGGTACCCATTGTGCCAGAATTGGTAGTTGCTGCGGTCTACTTTGCCTGGCCCAAGAGCACTGGTACTGAACGGTGCAATATGCGTGGCGAGGTGAATACAACGGAAGCGCGCAAAGTCAATACAGCTCTCGGATGGCGGGTGGTGGTGCCACTAGTGTGTGACGTTCACTCGAGGATACAACGCATCACAATGAATCAGCAACCGTGGACCGAGTACAATACGCTCTCTGTGGCTGGTGTGGGGGACAAAGGCAGTGCCTGTGCCGCAGGCAGGGAGGTATATATACAAGCCAGAACACATCGAAGACCTGGCTAATGCCACCTACATAGCGCCTGACACCCACCGGATGACGTGGTTGGCAAGCAACATGCATTGCAACCCTCAGATGTGGTGTGTTGGGGCATTTTCTTTTCCAACCTCCCACACAGTGGCACTGTACGGTACCAAACGGTGGCACAAAATTTAGGTACCCCAATTCGGGCACCTGAGGTGCCCGGAATGGTGGAAAAGTGGGGTTCGATGGGTTTCCGGACCGATCTGGGGGGGTTTGGAGGGTTTACGGGGGCTTTGGGGCCTCTGCGCCGGTTTTTTGAAAAATCGTGTTTGTCACCCCCATTTGACCCCCCCTACCCCCCCCCCTAGGGGGTATCAAATGGGGGTGACAAACACGATTTTTCAAAAAACTGGCGCAGAGGCCCCAAAGCCCCCGTAAACCCTCCAAACCCCCCCAGATCGGTCCGGAAACCCATCGAACCCCACTTTTCCACCATTCCGGGCACCTCAGGTGCCCGAATTGGGGTACCTAATTTTCGTGCCACCGTTTGGTACCACACAGTGTCACTGAGGGGGGGGTTAGGAAAGGGTACGCACTAATACCACATTTCTGACGGGCTAGAACTCGTCATCAGGCGCCATGTAGGTGGCATCGATCAGGTCTTCGATGAGCTTTGGTTTGATTATGTACTTCCCTCCCTGTCGCACAGGCAGGTCGTGCTCAGCTGCTTTGTCCCGCAGTTCAGCCACAGAGAGCTTGGTGTACTCAGTCCGCAGCTGCTGCTTCATTGTGGTGCGATGTATTCTCAAGTGAACGTCCTCATCTGAGTTCAATTTCCTCTCCTTGTAGGATGAGTACGTCTCTTCGCTCGGCACAAGCGGGACCCCAATCTCAAAGAGTGCCCTGCGGTTGTGTTTTCGCTGCGCAATGCTCGCAATCCTCTCTGGGTTGCAGCCGGGAAGATCCTCACTCAGCAAGCCGACTGTACCATGCGCTCCCTCAATGAAGTCGTTCGAGTGTGGAAGGTCTTTGGCAGCCTCTGGCGGGAGATCCGTGTCATGAGCCACAAAGCGATCAAAAGTCTCGATCATGCGTGCCACTGATCCCCGAAGGCGGCTTGCGCATGTAGAGTCGAAGTGCTCCTGGGCTTGCTGCATGCCAAGGGGGTTGCGCCCTGCCGTCTCAAAGGTTCCCAGGCATGGGGCAACCTCGCAGATAGGTTCCAAGGCATGGGGCAACCTCGCAGATAGGTTCCAAGGCATGGGGCAACCTCTCACATAGGTTCCAAGGCATGGGGCAACCTCTCACATAGGTTCCCAGGCATGGGGCAACCTCGCAGATAGGTTCCAAGGCATGGGGCAACCTCTCACATAGGTTCCAAGGCATGGGGCAACCTCGCAGATAGGTTCCAAGGCATGGGGCAACCTCTAACATAGGTTCCCAGGCATGGGGCAACCTCGCAGATAGGTTCCAAGGCATGGGGCAACCTCTCACATAGGTTCCAAGGCATGGGGCAACCTCGCAGATAGGTTCCAAGGCATGGGGCAACCTCTAACATAGGTTCCCAGGCATGGGGCAACCTCGCAGATAGGTTCCAAGGCATGGGGCAACCTCTGTGGGTTCATCACTATTCGTTTTTTCGTGTGGACCTGTCTCTCATTTGAGGCCCGAGAATCGCGTTTCCGAGGCCTGTGCGTGGTCGCAGTGCCCTCTGATGTCCAAAAACTACCCATTTTGGCCCCGAAAAAAAATGCGAGCATCTCCCCCTACAAACCCCGGCCTTACCACAACACAGGCCCGAAAAACCGGGAACCGGGAAAACCGGGAAAAACCGGGAATCTGGGGTGTCGATTCAGTTTCATTCCCGGTTTTGGATTCCCGGTTTTTCCGGCCTCCGGAGGGGATTTTTTCACGGATTTTCGCCAAGGGAAAAAAACCAGGGAACCGGGAATTTCCGGGAAAAGCCGGGAAATACCGGGAAAAGTCGACACCCCCCTGTCACCCCCATTTGACCCCCCCTACCCCCCCCCCCCCTAGGCATAGGGTGCGGGCAATTCGGTTATCGCCCAAATCGCAAAAATTATCGCCCTCATTATCGCCCATTCTGTCAAGGCGATAAGTGGGCAGGGTTTCCCCGACGTGGCTATTTAGCCATTTGGGCCAAATTTTAGAATTTTTCGAAAATCCGGCGATGGCTAAATAGCCATGGGGTATTTTTTTAGGGTTTTTCGGAGGTGGGCCACTAGGAGGGGGTCACAGAGGAGGGGTGGTCTAAAGGACTTGGGTAGGTCAGCCTGACGGAAGACGACCGGGTAGGTTTTGCGTTGGCCGGAGGTATTTTTTGCGCACGCCACCTGTCGTACCACACGCCACGTTCATTCCTATCATCATGCACCCTTGCAGACGCACACGAGTACCTACTGTCCTGGTGCTTGACTGTCAACATGCCTCCAGAAAGGACGCAAAAGGGTCGTGCGAGCTTTGGCTTTGCACCGAAGAGCAACAGCCGCGTGCAACTCTCCACACTCCGATTCGACTACGGAGCGAACTCAGGGGACCAGGCTGTGTTGCTTGCACAGTGCAAGGCCCGGAACCTGACATGGAAGAGGCAGTACGCTTCCCATGCTTTTATGCTCTCTGAGATCAAGGCGTCGGATCTCTTGAGCCAGCGGGTGTTGGCTGTGCCTCCTCCTCAAACGACGCCCCTCCGACGCTCAACTTCTCGTTCTGCTTCTCGTCGCGAAAAACTGATCATTTGAATTCTGGAGAGACGAGGTAGATAGAGCGTAGCGCCTCATGTGCGTACGCACAAATTGGCTGAGGCCGAGCGCGCCGAAGGCGCGCGAGAAAATTTTTTTTAGGGGGGGTTGCAGACCAGACTGTTTTTAGCCACGACTTTTGGCCTCGGTGGCTATTCGGGGAAACCCTGTAAGTGGGCGATAATTTTTCCGTCGTATTTTTGGGGGCAAAATGGCCCGGCCAGGGACGTCAGGTCACTGCTGAGGTGGTGAGTGGGTCATTGCCTCAGTGAAGACCCGGTTCCTGACCTAGATCAAGCCCTCTGCTCCAGTGTTCTCAGTGGGTGAGGACTCTGTGACCAGGGTCAGAACCGCCCCAGGTCTCAGATCAGCCGTGAAGCTTCCTGTGGGCTCTGCAATGAGCCATCTCAAACGTACGGAGTGCATCTTCTCCCATTCAGACCGACTACACTAGAACCACGCATCTCCTTCAACACTAAGGTGTACCCGCTTCATGCTTACGAGTGCTCCTAGTAACGGCGAGTGAACAGGTCCTGAGCGAGGTCAGGATCTGGGCCAATGCCCAGTTCCTCACGTGGGTTTTGACCGAGGAAATGACCCACCCACATGACGTCAGTGGTCAGAACTGATTTCTGATGCAGAATCCTAGGTCTTGGCCCAGTTGTTGACGAGGTCACAGGGCCCTGTGGGACCCAGGGTCAGTAGAGCGGTAACCCACTCACCACTAGCTCAAGACCCCTTCAGAAAGTGTGAAGGAAAACGGGCGATAATTTGGCGATAATCAGGCGATAATTGGGCGATAATGGGCGATAAGGCGATTCGATACGCGATAATCGGGGCTCGAACCCGGTTGGGCGAATATAGGGCGATAGGCGAATCGCCCGCACCCTATGCCTAGGGGGGGCTAAAACCGGGAGTAAACCCAAATTTTCAACTTCGCCGCAGAGAGGCCCCCAAGGGCACCAAAAGGCCAGAAACACCCCATATCACCCCGGAAACCCGGTATCTGCCCGAAATAGGCCCAAATTCCGCCCGGAAAGCTCATTTTTTGCGTCTCCAATTTTTTGGCACAGATGTGGTACCGGTGCTGTGCCAGTTTACAGCGGCTGCTTGCAACATACAGCGAAACCTGTGGTCGAAGCAACCGAATGGTTCATCGGTCAAGCTCTACTTGATGACGCTGATCGATGTAACATCACCATGTACCGAGGGGCGACAAGCAGCACCGCGAGGTGGGGGTAGAGGCCAAAGTGCACTCGTGTTTGCACTGAGAAGGTTGGTCTCCCTTGTAGATTGAGGTTCCGGAGATGATAGGCACGCACTATGGACGGAAGCAGGACGCTGCTCAGAGGGTTTGTCCGTTCCGACGCCATTCAGAGGTGGCAATAACTCAGCGACCTCGATATCCCCCAAAGTGGGCAATTGATGCCCTGCTCTCATTGAGAGTAATCAACTAGCGGCCCTTGCCATTCTAATGGGGCGGCTACGCCCTCAAATAATTGAAGGCAAATGACAGGGAACCTGCTGGTGAGCTGAGCGCCACTCGGATCGAGAGCGTTTTCCTTCTCGAGGATAAGCTCGTCTCCCTCCTCCGGGAGATGCACCGGGGTGGCTGGCGCAGTTCATGTCGTGCCAGCCAGCATTGGGGTACGTGAAAAATGTACGGTGGCACGCCAACCACGATAAACCCACCTTGCCGATCTTACAAACTGTGAAGGGGGCGGAACACTATCGAAGTGGCTCAATCATGACTACATTGATGCAATGGTGACATATGACGTCAAGCCGCAGTGCCTGCAGAAAGGAGTGCCCGCCGGCTGTTTTTCTCGGGCCATTCAGGTACCGCATCTGGTACCACATCTGTGCCAAGTGAAAAAAATCGCGTTTCTGGGCCTCTCTGGGCCTCTCTGGGCCACACAGGTCACCAAAACCCCCCAGAAACACGTTTCTGGACTGGTTTGGGTCGATTTGTAGCATTGATTTCATGTTTAGGGATGCTCCCTGAAAAAGTGGGGTTTACTCCCGTTTTTTGGGTTGAATTAGCCCCCCCTACCCCCCCCCCCCTCCCCCACATGCACACACGTTAATCTTTTTAGTTTAGTGTAGGACGCACCGAGCGAGCCCTAGTGCTGCCTCCACTGTACGCACACACACACAGTCTCTCTCCTCGGAGCCTCCCACAACACCCCCCCCCCCTCTGCATGCAGCGGTAGCTGTGCTGTGTGGCTGCAGTGACGCACAAAACAAGATCTCTCTGGATGAGTGTCACCTCTAGGAGCGTGTGGATGCATCTTTCACACGGGGGGGGGGGGGGGTAGGGGTGGGTATACACGGTGGGATCTTGTAAATTTTACATGTATAACTACAAGTATAATACATGTATTATACATGTATAATACTTGCATGTCAACTATTATACATGTATAATACATGTATATGCCTGAAATATACATGTAAAATACATGTATATCAAGTAAAAATACATGTATAATACTTGCATGTCAACTATTATACATGTATTTTTACTTGATATACATGTATTTTACATGTATATTTCAGGCATATACATGTATTATACATGTATAATAGTTGTCATGCAAGTATTATACATGTATAATACATGTACCGTAAACGGAAATATTGTGGACCGTAATAAAGGTGAACCGTACTATAGGTGGACCGTAAAAAAGATGGAACAAATGGGATTTTTCCGGAACTTGGAACATTTTTACGGTCCACCTATTTTACGGTTGGGATAGTGGACTTGGCGGTTTTTTTTACGAGTTCCTTCGCGACGAAGTCGAGAAGGAACCAAGGAAATCGCACGACTGAAGCTGCAGGATTAACACCACAGGGCCTCAACACAGAGTGTGCGCTCACCTCGTCCGGAACTGCTCTCCCACAGTTACTGCAGGGTGTACTACACTAAAGGAGTACGATTTCCCTGGATTTTCCGGGCACTGATTCACGAATTTACATCTGGAGGGAGCCCGGTGGTCTCAGCTTCTGTCTGCGCTCCCTGCCGTACCGTGGCTGCTTATGTGGGCTAGCGCAGCAGGTTCTACTTTTACTTCTACCGGAACGCTCCTTGCATGGTACTACACTTCTCGAGGTGTGTGGGTGAGTCTCGAGGTGAGTGGTGGTGATCGTGTCCTTTCCACACACAGGGAGGACTTGCTTCTCTTGCTGGTGTTGGTTGCGGTTGTGGAGGGAGGGTCCAAAGCTGGGAGGTCGGGAGGCCTACGTGTGGGTGTCTGCGGCGTGGAGGCCGCAGTCCGCGCCCCGCAACCCACCAGCCCGCGGGCGAAAATCGCATTGTCTTTTCCATATTCAGTCCCAATAAATGGTGGACCGTAAAAAAGATGGAACGTTTGGCCTTTTTTTGGGAACTTGGAACATTTTTACGGTCCACCCTTTTTCCGTTTACGGTATATACTTGTAGTTATACATGTAAAATTTACAAGATCCCACCGTGTACCCCTGTGAGAAAATGGGCATTTTCAGGACACGCTCTAAACACCTCTCAGCCCCTACCTGACACACGCACCGACCCCAAAGGGTGCCAGAATGATATCCTGGGGCCACCAACACCATTTGTGGGGCCTTATGGGGTGTTTTTTGGGGTTCCGGAAAATTTGCCCACCGGTGGTTCCTGGTGGTACCGTAGGCCCACCTCTGTTTGCTGGACACGCCCTTTTGCTGGCACAATACGGGGTAGGCGTGGTGAAGGGGGTGTCGGAAATTGCCCGGACACAAGTTTCGACGATTGTGCCCCTGTCCCACTGATTTTTGCGCGAATTACTTGCACGTATAGGCGTGCCTTGGCCTGTACAGGCCTGGACAGGCACAGATTGCCTGTATGGATTGATATGGGGGGTGTCGATTCTGGACAAAAAATAATTTTTTTCAAAAAAAAAACCGAAAAATCGGGGGAAAATGCTGAAAAATGGCAAAAAAAAGAGTATGGGGAGTTGGGTCCAGTTTAGCAAAGTCGTCATATTTTTCGGGTGTTTTTTTGAATGGGACACCCGAAGAACCCGTTGAGACGTGAATGACATCGTGAACATATCTGCCAGAGAATCCTCAAGCTTCGTGCCTCAAGAACGTGGGACAACACGGCGCTGCAGGCGCATCCTGGGCCGCAGACCAGCAAGCCGGCAAAATAGCCAAGGCCGCCTACACGGCGAGCCTTCTACAGATTCCAGATTGCTCAAACGAGCGTGTCCAGGAAGCTTGAGCTTTGGGTGGGGACGGGATGAAGTCATGGGGGGGGGGGGGGGGGGGCGGGGCGGGGGTGGCTGGGGGGAACCTCTAGAGGTAGGGGGCAACCTATTGGTGGCTGGGGGGAACCTCTAGAGGTAGGGGGCAACCCATTAGTGGCTGGGGGGAACCTCTAGAGGTAGGGGGCAACCTATTGGTGGCTGGGGGGAACCTCTAGAGGTAGGGGGCAACCCATTAGTGGCTGGGGGGAACCTCTAGAGGTAGGTGGCAACCCATTGGTGGCTGGGGGGAACCCCTAGAGGTAGGGGGCAACCCATTAGTGGCTGGGGGGAACCTCTAGAGGTAGGTGGCAACCCATTGGTGGCTGGGGGGAACCCCTAGAGGTAGGGGGCAACCCATTAGTGGCTGGGGGGAACCTCTAGAGGTAGGTGGCAACCCATTGGTGGCTGGGGGGAACCTCTAGAGGTAGGTGGCAACCCATTAGTGGCTGGGGGGAACCTCTAGAGGTAGGGGGCAACCTATTGGTGGCTGGGGGGAACCTCTAGAGGTAGGTGGCAACCCATTAGTGGCTGGGGGGAACCCCTAGAGGTAGGGGGCAACCTATTGGTGGCTGGGGGGAACCTCTAGAGGTAGGGGGCAACCCATTAGTGGCTGGGGGGAACCTCTAGAGGTAGGTGGCAACCCATTGGTGGCTGGGGGGAACCCCTAGAGGTAGGGGGCAACCCATTAGTGGCTGGGGGGAACCTCTAGAGGTAGGTGGCAACCCATTGGTGGCTGGGGGGAACCTCTAGAGGTAGGTGGCAACCCATTAGTGGCTGGGGGGAACCTCTAGAGGTAGGGGGCAACCTATTGGTGGCTGGGGGGAACCTCTAGAGGTAGGTGGCAACCCATTAGTGGCTGGGGGGAACCCCTAGAGGTAGGGGGCAACCCATTAGTGGCTGGGGGGAACCTCTAGAGGTAGGGGGCAACCTATTGGTGGCTGGGGGGAACCTCTAGAGGTAGGTGGCAACCCATTAGTGGCTGGGGGGAACCTCTAGAGGTAGGGGGCAACCTATTGGTGGCTGGGGGGAACCTCTAGAGGTAGGTGGCAACCCATTAGTGGCTGGGGGGAACCCCTAGAGGTAGGGGGCAACCCATTAGTGGCTGGGGGGAACCTCTAGAGGTAGGTGGCAACCCATTGGTGGCTGGGGGGAACCTCTAGAGGTAGGGGGCAACCTATTGGTGGCTGGGGGGAACCTCTAGAGGTAGGTGGCAACCCATTAGTGACTGGGGGGAACCTCTAGAGGTAGGTGGCAACCCATTGGTGGCTGGGGGGAACCTCTAGAGGTAGGTGGCAACCTATTGGTGGCTGGGGGGAACCTCTAGAGGTAGGTGGCAACCCATTAGTGGCTGGGGGGAACCTCTAGAGGTATGTGGCAACCCATTGGTGGCTGGGGGGAACCTCTAGAGGTCGGGGGCAACCCATTAGTGGCTGGGGGGAACCTCTAGAGGTATGTGGCAACCCATTGGTGGCTGGGGGGAACCTCTAGAGGTCGGGGGCAACCCATTAGTGGCTGGGGGGAACCTCTAGAGGTAGGGGGCAACCTATTTGTGGGTGGGGGGAACCCCTAGAGGCAGGGGGTAACCCATTTGTGGCTGGGGGGAACCCCTAGAGGCAGGGGGTAACCCGTTTGTGAGTGGGGGGAACCCCTAGAGGTAGGGGGTAACCCATTTGTGGCTGGGGGGAACCCCTAGAGGCAGGGGGTAACCCGTTTGTGGGTGGGGGGAACCCCTAGAGGCAGGGAGATTTAGTGAATAGTGCGGAGCAACTATCTTCGCGCGACGCGAGAAACACAACAAAGCAATAATTTGCCCAGAGGGCCGGAGAGGGGAGGGGGGACAGCCTGCCTAGTCAAGATCTGCGAGAGGGGCCGAGCACCAACGCACACACAACCCGATTTCCTGATAAAGGGTGGTGGTGGTCGCGCCCCCGTCCAACCGTGCAACGCACGTGGCGGAAACTGCACTATGCAGCAACAGTGATGAGAAACAACACAGCAAAAACAGCAAGCAAACAGCAACAGAAACCTCGCGCGCGCCGCTCCTCCCTATTCTAAATCTCCCTTACCGTGGCGAAGCCACTCGACTAAAGTCGTTCGTAGGGGTAACCCCTAGAGGCAGGGGGTAACCCATTTGTGGGTGGGGGGAACCCCTAGAGGTAGGGGGTAACCCATTTGTGGCTGGGGGGAACCCCTAGAGGTAGGGGGTAACCCGTTTGTGGCTGGGGGGAACCCCTAGAGGTAGGGGGTAACCCATTTGTGGGTGGGGGGAACCCCTAGAGGCAGGGGGTAACCCATTTGTGGCTGGGGGGAACCCCTAGAGGTAGGGGGTAACCCGTTTGTGGCTGGGGGGAACCCCTAGAGGTAGGGGGTAACCCATTTGTGGGTGGGGGGAACCCCTAGAGGCAGGGGGTAACCCGTTTGTGGGTGGGGGGAACCCCTAGAGGCAGGGGGTAACCCATTTGTGGGTGGGGGGAACCCCTAGAGGTAGGGGGTAACCCATTTGTAGCTGGGGGGAACCCCTAGAGGTAGGGGGTAACCCATTTGTGGGTGGGGGGAACCCCTAGAGGTAGGGGGTAACCCGTTTGTGGCTGGGGGGAACCCCTAGAGGTAGGGGGTAACCCATTTGTGGGTGGGGGGAACCCCTAGAGGCAGGGGGTAACCCGTTTGTGGGTGGGGGGAACCCCTAGAGGCAGGGGGTAACCCATTTGTGGGTGGGGGGAACCCCTAGAGGTAGGGGGTAACCCATTTGTAGCTGGGGGGAACCCCTAGAGGTAGGGGGTAACCCATTTGTGGCTGGGGGGAACCCCTAGAGGTAGGGGGTAACCCGTTTGTGGGTGGGGGGAACCCCTAGAGGCAGGGGGTAACCCATTTGTGGGTGGGGGGAACCCCTAGAGGTAGGGGGTAACCCATTTGTGGCTGGGGGGAACCCCTAGAGGTAGGGGGTAACCCGTTTGTGGCTGGGGGGAACCCCTAGAGGTAGGGGGTAACCCGTTTGTGGGTGGGGGGAACCCCTAGAGGCAGGGGGTAACCCATTTGTGGCTGGGGGGAACCCCTAGAGGTAGGGGGTAACCCATTTGTGGCTGGGGGGAACCCCTAGAGGTAGGGGGTAACCCATTTGTGGGTGGGGGGAACCCCTAGAGGTAGGGGGTAACCCGTTTGTGGGTGGGGGGAACCCCTAGAGGCAGGGGGTAACCCGTTTGTGGGTGGGACCATTTGTGGTAAATTTACTGGGTTCTGGTGCCCACCGCCTCCCCTTTTGAGCGTTTGAAACAGCGTTTCCGGGACCCGGCACTGCTCGCAGTGGGCTCAAATGTCCAAAAACGACCCATTCTGGACCCCCCCAAAAAAAAAATGCGAGCACCTCCCTCTTGGCACGCCGGTCTTACGACAACCCTGCCTGTTTCTGGTGCTGGGAAAAAAACGGAAAAAAACGGAAAATCAGGGTGTCGATTTTGGGGGGTGTCGATTTTTTTTCCGGATTTTTTTCGTCGATTTTTGACCAAGTCGCAGCCAGCGCCCACAGGCGGAAAAAACGAAAAAAAAGGAAAAAACGGAAAAAAACGGAAAAAATCGACACCCCCCTATAGATGTGCATATCACAGGTATGGGCCTGTATGGTCTTGTTATCCTGTGTGGAGCCCTGCTGAAAAATCAGGTGGCTGTCGGTATTCACAGCCAGTGTGTTTCTTTCACAGAGCACCCGAAGCTCGTCAATACGCTTGCGCTTCAGGGCGCGCCTGTGCCTCGCCTGATGGGCCATTCGCCCATCACACCCCTCAACAGAGCCAGGTGTCACAGGAATGACTTGCACCGATTCGGGTGGTTTGCAAAAGCCTCCTCGTCATTTGCTTCGAATTCAGCAAATTTGTGCATAGTAACACAGTTCAACTGCTGAGTGTCTGTGCATTCCTGCTGTTGACACAGTGCTGCAGTGTGCGCAGCCAGGCATTGGCTCCCATGCTGGTAGGCAGGTGTTTGGACTTTGAGTTTCGAAAGGGTTTGGAGGCGTGCCTTCAGCCTATCGAAATGATTGCGCCTCAGCTGCTGATATCTCACCAGGAGCGCCCAGTTCTTTGCGAAGATGAGTTTCAGAAAGTACTGAGTTCAACTGTGGCACAGTGGCAGCGGCGCTCAACACAGGCGGCATGTCCTGTCATGGAGAAGAGTGTCGATTGCTATAGAATCTGGCCTGCGGGAGTAGCCTCATTCTACAGTCTGTGCGAGCTGGTTCCCGAGGGTGATATTTTCTTGGTAACAGGCTTGTGGGGTGGCACTAGCCATGTGAAGGGGTGTGAGTGCGTGTGCAGTGCCTATCCGGGGGGCACCGTAGGAACCACCGATGGGCAATTTTTTTTAGAATGCCAAAATATCAGCACTGAGGTTGATCTGGTGGTGAAATCTCCACCACAAAACACTTTTGGGACGATCTGGGCACATTGGCACCCTTTACATGGCTTTCTGAGGTACTTTTTGGTGTTCCCGAAAAAAGATATTTTCTCACGCGTATAGGGGGGGGTATACCCACCCCTAGGGGGGGGGGATATTCACACGTTGGATGGCTCTTCGCTCTGTGTCAAGCTGTGTCAGTCTGCCGCCTGTTTTTGTAAGGCAGCTCACTTTGTCTCACCCTGGGACTTTTGGGAGCGAAGGCATCTCTTTATGCATACGAGAGAGAGACAGAAGGAGAGGGGGAGGAGAGAGAGATGTCGAGGCTAGCAGAGGGGGGGGGGCGTCAGGTTGACATCCCATTACAGAACAGCGCGGCATCGGGTTCGCAGGACCACTGTTATACTGCACAAGGTGCGTCTTGGAAATCATCTTGCTTCGAGGAGATATTCCTGTTACGGCTGCAGACAAAATCACGAGCGTAGAGAATGGACGTCGCCGCCACCTCCGTGTGAGCTGTTATTGCCGCCGATTGTTGTGTTCTTCTTCGGTTTTTTTCTCGCTCAGCATGAGGGATAGATAGAGAGCTGCTAGAGGGCGCCCCCTTTTCGTTCGGATGGATACTTCCTTTTCGTTCCCCTCGACCCCCCCCCCCTCCCCTCCCCCTTTGTGGCATCTCGTGTTAGAACCCCCCCACCCCCCACCCCCCGCGTTTTAAAGCGCCGTTCCTCCGGCTTTTCTTGAAGCACCTCAAACTCACTAAATGCAGGGAGGGACCGGACACACCACGCCCAGACAGACCAGGAGGGGATCACGTTTCTTTCTGTCTTTTTGAACGCTACTTGGCCGCACCACCCAACACCCCCCTCAAGCCCCTCCACCCCACCCCCTCAATCCTGCCTGGACGTCTGCTGCAGCACGGAGAACGACGATGCAGCAGGGGGCGTGCCTCCCTGCAGGCAGCGCAGCACGAGGATCTGCAGCAGGCACAGCAACAGCACGACGGTGATGAGGAAGCTGTTGCCCCAGGACTCGTCGTGAGTGAACTGGGGGTCCACCCCGCGCGGGAGGTACTGCGCTATGGAGTCGCAGTAGAAGGATGTGTGGGTGGAGCACCGCAGGAGCGCGACAGAGTCGGGCTGCCGCAGGCAGTACCTCTGGAAGCGGTAGCAGTCTGCGTGGCACGCCTTCTGCCCGACACCAGCTGTGCACGGGCGCATTGCCGTATGGCACAGATAGGCTTTGAGAAACGCTTTCGAACACCTCGAACCCCCCCTCTGGGACCCGAAGTTGTACTCGTGGCTGTGCGCAACCATAGCATCCAACTCCACTTGCGCGTCATGCTCGCCGTCGCAGTGGAGGGCGTTGTAGCCACCCATGGCAGAGCACAGGCCGAGGGAGTTAGAGGCGCCGCAGGTCAGTTCCGAGCAGGCGTCGAACGATGTGTCCCAACAGCGTGTCGAGGGGAGACCTTCGCAGGCGGCGGTGCCGCGGTTTTCACAGGAGCTCTTGGCAGCGGTGCAGGTTGCCTTGCAGACAGGGACGACCCTCCCGTTCTGATCGCAGGGGTCCATCTTGCGGGCACAGGCGTACTGCCTGTAGGCCTGGCTGTTGCAGGACGCCCCGATGCGGTTCTCCCACTTGTCCTCCGCGTCCTCCTCCTCGTCGTCGCCCTCGCAGTCCGCAGCCATCTGGTTGAGGAAGCCGCTGCAGAAGCGCAGCTTGCGGCACGGGCGGCAGTCGCGCGAGTCGGTTGCGGCAGCGCCGCTCTCAAAGAGAGCACCGGCAGGCAGGGTCAGCAGCAGCAGCGCAAAGGCGGCATGGTGTGGTGAGGGCATCCGCTGCAAGCGGGGGGGAGTTCCCCAAGCCCTGCTGGTGGTGGTGGTGGCGGCCAAGTAGAGGCGTTGGCTGCATGGTGGCGTCAGGTCGTGTTGTGTTGTGCTGTCAAAACATCAATATCAAAAAACGCGTCTCGTGGGAGATGGGGGTAACTCAGCCACCGCTTTTCCGTTGCATTAGGCACCGTTCAGTGCAAAAGCTGACGTTCGGAGGGGCGAAGGCAGGGAGCAAAACACCACTCGTTGGCCTGATGAAGGGTGGTGTTTGTTCCGTTCGCCCCCCCTTCCAACCTTGCAAGAAACCTGTTGTTGCAAGTGGTAGAAAAACAAGCACGTACAGGGAAGTCGTCTTCTCTAGTCCTCCCTTGACTCCCTAGTCGCACCGAAGGTGCTTGAACAAGTTTACTGAATGGTGCAGCGCATGCGCCCGCGGCTATGTAGGCAATACAGCCAGGCACGCGTGGGGGTTGCGTGGCAGATATCGAATCCGGCTGGAAGGCAGAGGCGGAGGCTTTGCCGAGGGAAAACTGGTCGATGGGGAAAAAGGAGGGGGAGCTGGGCAAAGACTGTCAAATAAGGGGGGGTTTGATCATCGAGAGTGAATGGAAAAGTAAATCTCCCAGCACCTTCTTGCAATGTTAGTCCTTTTTGTAGTCACTACACCAGATATGTTGTACAAGGCAGATCAATGCACAATGGGAGGGTGTGTAGCAGTTGTCTGTCAGTGGCTTGGCGGTTGGACCGCAACACAGTATCACTAAAACACGACCAGGTGTCTGTACGTACCGTAAACGGAAAAAGGGTGGATCGTAAAAATGTTCCAAGTTCCCCAAAAAAAAAGGGCCAAACGTTCCAGCTTTTTTACGGTCCACCTATAGTACGGTTCACCTTTATTACGGTCCACGATATTTCCTTTTACGGTAGGTCAGATCACCGTCCTCCCTCGACCTCACAACTCCCCCCCACGCATCTCGAGGGCTCTGCAGTGTAAACACGCACGTAAATCTTGTGGAAAGTGTCACCTGGAAAGGTGACAGGTGATAGGATCAAACCTGGGGATACAGACTCGAATAGTTTGTTGGCAGACTACACCTTGGTCATGCCCAAGGCTTCGTCAGCTTGGGTGACGTAGCTGCTTCCAGCTGAAATACGACTCACAAGTTGCCTTGCACACATCCCTCTGGCACACTGCGGTGCTATGCAGCAGCCACAGCCCCACCAAGCACACTGCATGCGGCGGTCGGCGTCACAGTGTCGAGCCCGGCGCATTGAAAGGGTACAGGCACAACGGGCCCAATCCCGATCACAGTCCGCAGACGCCAGGATGCGGCACAGATGCGGATCACGTTGCCATCACAAACAGGAACACAGGGGGGTACCCCTGAGGTCATAGCTCCGCTGACCACTGAGGGGGTGTGACCTTCAAGCTTCTGCAGCTCCTTCCCTGTTGATGTCTCCCAGACACGAACGCTGTTGTCGCCAGATCCTGAGATGATCTTCGATCCGTCTGGTGTGACAGTCACGGAGAGGACAGTAGAGGTGTGGCCTTCAAGGTTCTGCAGCTCCTTCCCTGTTGATGTATCCCAGACACGAACGCTGTTGTCACGAGCTCCTGAGATGATCTTCGATCCGTCTGGTGTGACAGTCACGGAGAGGACAGCAGAGGTGTGGCCTTCAAGCTTCTGCAGCTCCTTCCCTGTTGATGTCTCCCAGACACGAACGCTGTTGTCGCGAGCTCCTGAGATGATCTTCGATCCGTCTGGTGTGACAGTCACGGAGTAGACAGCAGAGGTGTGGCCTTCAAGCTTCTGCAGCTCCTTCCCTGTTGATGTATCCCAGACACGAACGCTGTTGTCATCAGATCCTGAGATGATCTTCGATCCGTCTGGTGTGACAGTCACGGACCAGACAGCAGAGGTGTGACCCAACAGAGGCGGGAGAGGGGCACCGAAGGAGGAGCCCTCCCAGTCAGAGCGTGTGAGAGTGCCCTCCCAGATCATTGCGTGCTCCAGCCAGCAGTTATGGAAGCGGCCCTCCGTCAGCACCGTCCCACCCAGGCGTGCGTGGCGCAGGTCGCTGTCCTGCACAAGCACACCAGTGAGGTCGCACCTGAATGCAAACCGCGTGCGTGCGGCGAGCGCCATGGCATTGGAAGCTGACGCCAGTGATACCGCGTCATGACCAGCGTCACGGGTCGCCAGGACCAGCGGCAGCAGCTCGGTCAGCACCGTTGTGTCGCGCTCGTCGCCCCCACGTGTGAGCACCGTGTCCGCAAAGTACCCCAGCACGTTCGGCGCATCCTTGCTGAAGGCCCTGCGCACTTTGCGCCCAAGCGTGCCAGCCACAGCACCTTTCCGTGCCAGGCGCCGCGCCACAAGGAACTCCCCAAGCGTCTTGTGACGGAATGCAAACGCGCTGCTGTCGTCGTGGAAGCTCTCCACACGAAACGGGAGGACCCGGAACGCCTCGTCTGCCCTTGCACGGTCCACCCCGTCCTCCTCCAACAGGCGCGCCCGCTCTGTGCCCAGTGATCCCTGCCACGTCTGTGCCTGCAGCATCGCGCACGCAATCAGTTCGCCCACCCGCAGCACCTCCTCCACGCACGCCGCTCCAACTGACCCCTGATGCAACCCCACCTCCACGTGCTTCTGCAGGTACGCCTCGTACACCGCGACATCACTCAGGCACTGATGCACCTGTGCGCTGCACGATGACAGCTCGCGCTGAGCGTAACACGCCATGTGAAGCAGGAACGGGTTGCGCAGCTGCGACAGCACCGCCACCTCAGCGTCTGCGACTGTGCGTAAAGGAACTGGTTCCGCCGCCAGCTGCTCCAGCCGTGTTGTGGTCTGTTCGGCTGCACGCTGCTGCGCTGCCTTCAGCTCCAAGAACCCCGCCTGCTGCGACAGCGCCACAAGCACGTCACGCAGCGCCACTGATGACCCTGCAGCATGCGGTGTGCCGCTGCATCTGCCTTCCAGCGCCAACATCACCGCCTCGGCTGCAGCCTCCACCTCCACACGCGTGGTGTTTGCGTATCCCCGCACCCCGTTGTCTGTAGAAGCACCCGTCTTGTCTTTGCCGCCGCTGCTGCCGCTGTCAGCACCAGCCAGCACCCACGCCCGCTCCACAATCGCCACCACCACCGCTCGGTCGCTGAGCACCACCGCTGTATCATCCTCAGCTGCACCGCATGTGCCGCGCACCGTGTCGGCCAGCTTCCGCTGATCGTCCGCAGTGAAAAATGCGTCCACACGCTGCTGCTCCGCCTTCGCCACCTGTGCCACACGCACCTTGCTGATGTACGCCACCGCGTCTGCCTGTGTGAAGGGCTGCATGTACAGTGACCTCGTCCCGTCCCCACAGATTTGTGACGGTGTGTGATCCACGCTCTTCAGGTACTCACCGCGCGTCGTCACGATCACACTGCACTGCTTCGCACACCACGGGTGCAGCCGCAGCACCCCTTGCCCGCCACTGGCCTTGTACGACCCGCTCAAATCCGTCTGCGTCAACCCCACCTCGTCCAGCGAGTCCAGGATCACCACAACGTCGTAGACACTGCTGAGGTGCTCCAACGCAGCCTCCTCCAGCCCGAACGACTTCCCGATGAACTTGTCGATCCCGCCGTGTGTTGTGAAGGTGGACGCACCAATCGACGGCAGCGCCACAAAGACAGGGAACACGGGCTTCTTTCTCTGCCCCGCAACCACGCCTGCATCCTCCTCCTTTTTCTCCTGCAGCAGGTGGCACAGAACCGCAACCGCCGCAGATGTCTTCCCGGTGCCACCGTCCCCGACCAGGCACAGCGGGTGCCGCCCCGTCCCCCTCGCCCCTTCCTCCCCGTGCCCGTCTGCCGCCAGCCACTCGTCCACCTCGTGCAGCAGCATCCTCGTCTCCGACTCCGCCACATGTGTATCGTCCCCGACCCTGCCCTCCACGTAGCCATCCAGGAACTCCGGAAAGAGCGACGCCGTGTGCTGCAGCACCTTCCGCACCGCCTCAACCTGGTCCGCCACAGAGTAGTCACCGGTGCCGTTGTTGCTGTCTTTCTTCTCGTCATGCGCAGCCACCTCCTGCATCACAATCACATCGAAGGGCTGCCCCACCATGCGCAGCAGCGTCGGAGACAGCTTCCACTGCACCCGGAACTCGATGTTGCTGTCGTACAGCAGCTCCGCCTCCTGCGGGAACACGCTTGCGAACCCCACCTCCGCCGCACCCTGCTTCGCCACAATCACAAAGAACGTACCCGCCTTCCCGTACATGAAGTCCTTCGCCACACCCTGCTCCTCCGTCGTCGACGTGAAGGCGTTCCACACCACCGACGTCCCCACCTTGTACTGCGCCGACACGTTCACGTTGATCCCGCGGAACACCGTGGTCAGGCTCGGCCGCCGGCTCCGGATCAGCCGCGTCAGCTTCGCAATCAGTGGCTGGAACGTCGCAATCACGTGCAGCTGTGTCGGTGCCTGCTCAAGCTCGAACACGCTGCCTGCCGCAGACTCACGCGCTTCCTTCGACAGCCCAATCGTCCGCATCGCCTGGTTCATCCCGAAGTACAGTGCCGGCCGCACGCAGCCCGCCCCGTGGTTCCCAGCACAGCCACATCGCTGAAGTTCTTGTGGTACTCCTTGACGATGGGTACACCGTCTGCCTTGCACACGAGATCGCACGTCTCGCTGTTGACTTCGTAGTCCACGCAGTCGCAGGTGAAGAGGTAGCCTGCGCACAGATGCTCGAACCAGTCGCCCACTGCCATCCAGTCCTCGACCTCGTCCGGCGCATTCTCCACACGCTGCAGCAACCGCTGCGCAACAAACCGCAGCCCCAGCAGCATGCTGTCCACGTGTTTTGCCCGGTACCCGAGATCCGGCTGCACCGCCAGCAGCTGCACCAGCCACTCCAGCAGCGGTGTCTCGCACCCCGCGCCCTTGCGCGTGAAGCTGATCTTCCGCCCGTCCACGTGGTTCTCCAGCCGCTCGCTCGTCTTGTCCTTGTCGGTGGGTTTATCTGTGCGGGGCTCCTGTGGCGGTGGCTGAGCCTGCGACTGCGGGAGTCCATCCGATGCAGTGTGGGCTGCATCAGCAACAGTGGGAACACGTGCCCTCAAGGGCGGCCACTCGTCTGTGAGGAAGTGTCGCAGCCTGCTGACCACCTCCGTCTGCATCTTCCCCACTTGCTCGGAGAGCGCCGCCAGCAGCGCACTGCGTGTGCCGCCATCACGGTGCTGCAGCGCGTACCACACCGGTGTGCGCCCCTCGCCGTCCGGAACGCTGGCTGCCCCGCACCCCACCAGAAACTTGACTGCATCGGCAGCAGCGGGAACCCCCCTGCACCCGGGCTGCAACACCTCGTGCAGCAGCGTCCGCCCGGTGTGTGGGTCCGCCGCGTTCACGTCCGCCTTGTGCTTCTCCAGCAGCTGCCGCCACGTGTCGCCCTCCAGTGCCTCCTTCACAGCGCGTGTACTGCCCCACCATCCCCGCCCGTGCTCCTCCACACTCGCACTCGACCCCATTCCCGCCTACAGATTTATTGCGCTCTGCACACACTCTTCGTGCGTTCTGCTTATGTAGTGCTCCCGATTATGTCTGTGTAATGTGCACTGCCTGCATGCTGTATGTGTGTGTGCATCTCAAGCGAACCACCAACAGAGCGGGGTGTGGTTCTGCCGACAAGACCGATCGATGCATCACGCGATGACCTGCCGCGAATACACCCTACATCACGCTGCCGCCTCCACACCACACTACTACCCTTGCCCCAGCTGCAACGAGGAATTTTCCCTGTCTGCCCCCCCCTATCCAACGGCAAAACTCCCATATTCACAGAGGCAGTGTTCCACCAGGGGAAACCACCCCTGGGAGGGGCCGTGCTGCATGATGCAGGGCACAACCCCACCCCACCCTGCGGCACCCCCCCCCCCCACACACACACACACCACAGGGCTACGCCACACCGCTGGGCCCAGCAGCTTCACTGTCAACCTCCCTCTCCCGCTTCCTCCCACCCCCCGCCACTCTGGAGTACGCGTCGAAACCGGTGTCACGTCGTGTTGGGGAATCCTTCGGGAGTGCGATACTGAAGGGGAGGTGCTACTGCCCGTGCAGGGCGACACCGCCTTAAAACTTGATAACCACACACACACACACACACAGGAGGAGAGAGGGATACACGGGCAGGATGTCACAGGCCGACCTCCACGGGGTCTCCTCCGGGAACACCGGCTCCCAGGCCGGTGGCCAACAGGCCGCCCCCCTGCCCCCCCTCGAATTCACGGAACCTCGCAGATACGAGCTCCAACCCCTTCCCCCCCTCTATGGTGCCGCCCACGTGCGCACCATTCTCAACCACCTCCGGTGGGAGGCGGCGCTGGACAGCCTGGAGGGCGGCGTCGCCGTCCTCGCTGCCGAGCAACCCCCCACCCACGGCACCCCCCCCACATGGACTCTAGTAGTCAACGGGAAGGAGGTGGTCCTGACGGACACGCTGCTCCTCGAGGAGCAGAAGCAGAGGGAGGCGGCCGCGAAGAAGCAGGCCGAGGAGGTGCTCCGCCTGAAGCGGCGCTATGAGAGCGTCCGCGACAGGCTCCAGGAGGAGCGCGCCACGGCCGCGAAGGCGGGAAGGTCTGCGAAGTCGCAGGCCAGCGGCACGGTTGGGCGGACCGGGCGTGGTGGCGGAGCAGCAGCGGCGGCGAAGCAGCAGGCGCAGCAGAGAGCTGCCCAGCTCCAGAAGGATCTGGAGAAGCTCGCCGGGCGCCTGCGGGAGCTCGGGCATGACCCCGCACCTGCCGCCGCCGACTCCGCCACGCAGGGCGACGGCGCGGCTTGTCAAGCCGAGCTGCAGGGCCTGCGCCGCCTCCTGCAGGACCAGGACGGCCACCGCAAGCGGCTGGAGGCCCAGCTGCTGACCCAGCAGGCACGGCAGGGCGAGCTGGGGCAGCGGATGGAGGCGATGCAGGGGCACCCGGGCCTGTCAGAGCAGTGGCTCGAAGACCGCCTGCGCCGCCAGGGGGAGCAGCACGCCGAGCAGGTGGCGCTGCTCGAGGCCCGGCTGGACAGCCACGCCCAGCAGCACGAGCTGCAGATGCAGCGCATGGGGGACCGCCTCGGCCGCCAGGAGGAGCAGCTGCAGGCGCAAGGGGCCCTGCTGAAGAGCCTCCAGGAGCGCCCCACCACCACACCCCCCACCACTACAGCCACTACGTCCACACTGAAAACGGAGCGTGAACTAAAGGAGCACAAGGCCCAGCTCCTGGAGGTCGCGAAGCACCAGCAGTCGATGGGCGTGACGGTCTCCCGCCTCCGCGAGCATGTCGGAGGGCTGGGCAAGGCGGTGGGTGAGGCAGCAGCGAGCACGGATCTGCAGAAGCTGGCTGCTGGGCTCACCGCCTTGGAGGGGCAAGGCCGCGCGCATGCGACGGATCTGACTGCGTCGCGCAAGGGCTGGGAGGCCAGCCACAAGGCCCTCGAGGCCGACATGCAGGGCCAGCTCGCGCAGCGGGACCTCAAGCACCGGGCGCTTGAGGAGCGCCTCAGCGGCGCTTGCAAGGCCATGCTGAGCCTGCAAGCCGCGGAGGCGAGCGAGCAGACGCCCCTCTCCCACCACCAGGCGCAGCAGCTCCAGGCGGAGGTGGACGCGGTCAGGGCCGACCTGGAGGCGCAGCGCGGGCAGGAGCAGCAGCGCCTGGACGCGGCGGTGGCGGAGCTCCGCAGGGCGTGGGAGGCGCAGCAGGGGGAAGCCGCGGTGGGCGAGCTGCGGCGGCAGACGGAGCGCCTGGGGGTCACGGTGCGCGACCTGCGGGCCTCCTGCGAGGCTGACCGCAAGGACGCCACGGCCGCCCAGCAGCAGTCGGAGCGGGCGACCGGGGAGCAGGTGGCCCGCCTCCAGAGCCGCCTGGATGAGGTGTGTGGGGAGCTGCGGGGGACCTGCGAGGCGCAGATGGCGCGGCACGGGGCCCAGCAGCTCAAGGCCCTTGCCGAGAAGGCAACCCAGCTCGACACTACCCTTCGAGCTGACCTCCAACAGGCAGGGAAGGAGGAGGGCGAGAGGGTGCAGCGCCAGCTGACGCAGCAGGCCAGCGAGCTCGGGCAGAGCTGGCAGGGCCTGCTAGAGGGGGTGCGCGACGCGGAGGAGCAGCGCAAGCTGCAACACCAGGAGATGCTCATCTCCGTGAGGCGGGAGCTGAGCGCTGCCACAAAGGGGCTGGGTGCGTCCAAGGGGGCGAAGGGCAAACCGCCGGCGGGGCCCACGGCCGGGCCGGCTGCGGATGCCCTGCCAGCACCCACAAAACCCGCCCGCTCCTCCCCCAGCACCACCACCACCACCACCACCACCACCTCTGCCACCTCCGCCGCCTCTGACTCCTCCGCCCCTGCCCCGCCCAGTGATTCGAGCAGTAAACCCGTGACACCTATGGCACCCGGGGCACCAACAACGTCGAGCGCCGCCCCGACCCCAGCGCAGCCAGCAGCAGTGCCGCCGGCAGCACCGGCGCCGCCTGCCCAGCCTGCCCCGCCGGCCCCACCCCTCCTCGAAGCCCTGACGCCCACGGCAGTTGGCGGGGATGAGGCCCCACCCTGTAGGGTGCCGGGAGCCAGCAGGAACGGGAGGACCAGGCAGGCCTCCATCACGGCGTACCTGAAGCCTCGTTCCAACCGCCTTACCCCCTACCCGCAGAAGCCGGATGAGGAATAGGGGGGCGGGCGCTCCGGCCAGCGGGGGGGACCCGCGCAAGAGATTAACGTTCCCCCTGGCCGGGGTGCCGACCACGTCTGGGGACAAATCACGTTCGCCGTCGGGCCCCCAGCCGCACCCCACCCCGAGAAACAGGAGGTCTCGGGGCGTATACAAACACCTCCACACACCCCAAGTAGAACCCCAACCCCAACATCACCCCCAACCCCACCTAGACCCAGCCGAGCCGCTGTACGGGCAGGAGATACCCGGGCAACGGCCCCGTGCTGGGACCCCGTAGATTTGGCGACAGGGGCAGGAGAACCCCGGCGCCTCCGTGGGGGGGGGACAGGAGTACTCCCCCTCCACCATAGAGCAAGACGAGCAGTGGTTGACGCACGCTGCAAGGAGACTGATGGCGCTCCGGGTATCAGTGCCGAAGGACGGCAACTGCCAGTACGCCGGCCTTGCAGAGCAGTGCGCGGAGTGGACAGCAGGCGGGTTGCGTGCAGCGGTGGCGTCGTCCATGCGGCAAAACGCAGAGCGCAGGGCCTCGTACGTGCCCGACCACGATGACCCGCAGGCCCCTACATCCTACGACGACTACGTCGAGAAGCAGACGCGCCCGGGGACATACGGAGACGCGGCTACCCTCCGGGTTGCGGCAGAAGTTCTGGATGCCCAGGTGTGGCTGCTCGCCTCCAACAGCAAGCAATGCATGACCCGGTGTGGGGAGGGAGCCAAGGTGCTGGGCCTTACGTGGAGGCCCTTCCACTACGATGTGCTCCGTTTCCCCCTTAGCCTGGCCCGGGAGCTAGCTGTGACGCCGACGAACCAGTGGGACATCCCTGCAGCCCTTCCTATGCCCACCCCGGCCACAGCGGACGGGACGCGAGTGCCTACGCCCGTCCAGGGGTCCACAGCGTCACCGCCCCCGCGGCGATTGCGGCATCCTGCATATCAACTAACAACACCGGGAGTGATCAGGCTGGCGACAGCGAACGTAACGTCACTGCAGACGCACCTAGGCGACGTGGCGGGCCTGAAGGCGGATGTTGTGGCCCTGCAGGAAACCCGAGTCCCGGACCCGAGCAAGGGCACGCACAACGGCTACTTCGCAGCCCACGGCTGGGCTATGCACTGGGGCAAGGGCATGCCCAGGGTCGCAGGCGCGAACGGCCGCGAACAAACAAGGCCCGGAGGTGTGGCTGTCATGGCGAAGGAGGGCCTTGTCGCGCAAGTGGTGCAGCCGAAGACCGCGCAGGAGCAGAAGTTGTACGACAGTACCCGCATGGTGCACGTAGTGCTAGCGATTGGAGACGGGAAAACGGCGCTTCATATCCTGAGCGTGTACGGCCACTCGGGGACCGAAGTGGGTGAGCAGCGGGAAGCCCTCCTGCAAGAGACGCTCGACCTCGCAGCTGGGTTGGGGCAGGTGCCCGTGCTACTGATGGGGGACCTCAACACCAACCCGGAAACCAGCGCCACGCTGTCCCAGGCGTGCCGGGTGGGCGGCTGGGTCGACGCGGCGACGACGCATGCGGAGCTCGCACAACAGAGCGTGCAGAACACGTGCTGGGCGTCGGAGAACGGCACTCGGCTGGACATCTGCCTGATGAACTCCTGCGCAGCGCCGGCCCTGCGTCGCGTTGAGGTGGCGAAGCGGGGGGACTACGACATACCCACGCACTGCCCGCTTTTTGTAGACCTAGACCTCACTGCCTTCCGCCGCCCCAAAAAGATCTGCATTCTTCCCACCCCTTTCCCTGCGGGTAAGCCCAAGCTGGGAGACGCTGCGGCGAGAGGGATAATGCAGGACGTGCTTGCAGAGGGGGAACTGCGCCACGGAGCAACGGCCGCGCAGCTCCTCCACCGAGCCTCCACCTGCGGCGAGCGTTTCCTAAAGCGTGTCCATGTAGGCCACCTGGAGAGGCAGGAAGCGGCCTACACAGGCAGAGCGGAGGGCTACCACATGCAGTGGTCGCGGGCGGCCACCAAGCACCACCCCGCCTCTGCACGGGGGGCCGGTGACACGAACACCCGGGCGAAGGACGGACTGTTGGGGAACCTCCGATGCCTCGTCCAAGAGGGTCTCAAGCGACTGCAAGCCGATGCACCGTACGGCCTCACGAATGGGGAGAAGCACGCCTGGAACGCCGCAAAGAAACGCCTGAGGGAGGGGGGCCTCCCCCAGGGGCTGCAAGCAGCGCTGACGAACACAACCTCGCAGTTGCCGGACCTGGAGATCCTGGAGCAGGCCCTCATTGCCTTGGAGGGGTCGCAGAGGGGCATGTTCGACAGGCTCCGCGACGCGAGGATCCGCACGTGGAAGGCGAGGATGCAGAAAGCTTGGACATACGAGGCAGGGCAGGTGTTCGCGTACCTCGCAGATCGCTTCTGCGCTCCAGCCACCTTCATGCGGCGCGAAGACGGCTCTTTCACGGCCTGCCCCAAGGAGGCGGACGAGCTGCTGAGGAGCGACACGGCGTGGGGAGGGTACTTCCGTAAGTACGCAACGACGCCAGAGCCCCGGTGGGACACCTTCCGCCAAAAGTACCTCCGCTTTCTCCCCGAGGTGGCTGACATGGAGTGCAAGACCATCACGGCAGAAGACGTTGGGAAGGCCTTGGCCAAGATGTCCACGTCCACCTCGCCGGGCCTGCACGGTTGGCGGGTCCACGAACTGAGACAACTCCCGCACGAACTCCTCAGGCTCTTCGCGGAGGTGTTCAACGAAGTTGAACGGTCGGGCGAGTGGCCGGAGCAGCTGATGCACGCCATGATCTGCCTCATCCCCAAGCCTGGCAGCTCAGGAGAGCCACTGTCGCAGCGCCCCATCAGTATCACCCCCGTGCTGTACAGAGTGTGGGCAGCTATCCGGGTGAAACCGGCACTGAAGTGGTTGGAGATCATCGCGCCCGAAGACCTGCACGGCTGCCGGCCTGGCCACGGTGCGGAGGACCTCATCTGGCACCTGGCGGCACGTATTGAAGAAGCCCACCTCACAGGGCGACCGCTGCACGGAGTCGCCCTCGACTTCAAGAAGTGCTTCGACACGGTGCCAATCGACCTCACCTTCCGCCTGGCTGCGGAGCTCGGCTTCGACGCCCGTGTCCTGCGCACCCTGCGAGCAGCGTACAGGACGATGCAGCGGCACTTCCGGGCGAGCGGCACCATCGGGGAAGGCTTCCTGCCAACTAACGGCATCATGCAGGGTTGCCCCATCAGTGTCGTGCTGATTAACGTGCTGGTGGGTGTGTGGATGAGGATGGTCGAGCACCGGCAGGACACAAGGGCGCTGTCTTTCGTTGACGACGTATACGCCACAGCCCCCAGCCCGGAGATCCTGCAAGACGTTGTAGACGACTCTGCGGGTTTCTCCCACGACACCGGGATGGCTATTTGTGCAGAAATCAAGTCTCACGTTTTCTCGACATCCCCCGGGCCGCTCCGGATTATGTACCGGGCAAGGGATGGCGAGGCCACTCCCCTCCGGCAGCGCAACAGCTTCGACTGTCTCGGGGCCATGCTACACGCGCGCCTGATCAGGGAAGGGCGCACAGCGCCCCAGTCCGAGCGCATCGCCCGCCGGAAGGAAGGTGCGCAGCAGAACCTCCGCAGAACCTCAGCGCTGCCCCTGCCGGCGCAATGGAAAGGGCAGGCGGCGGCGATGACGGCAGGGGCTCGACTATATTACGATGCCCTCGTAACTCGTTGGGACAGCAAGGACATCAGGCGATGGAGGGGCCTCTTCGTCGCCGCGCTCTGGTCTGGCCCACCTCGCAGAGCACAGGAGATTGTGCTGTGTGTCCTCCATCAGGCGCACCGGGTGGACCCCGCTGTCGCCCCCCCCTACCGGCAGATCACCACATGGGCCAAGCAGATCAAAAAGTGGAGCCACAGCAGGGTGCTGTCCGAGGCAGCCTGGGGGAGTAGAGAGAGGCTTGAGGGGACAGGCCCCTTCGCGCTTTTCTGGGCCGCCCTGCAGGGGATTGAATGGCGCTGGAGTGCTGCGACCACCCTGGCTTACACTGACGAAGCTGGTCGCGATGTCACCTTCGACCCTGTTGCTGCAACACCGAGCGCCTGGGCTATCTTTGCACACGACCTCCGCCAATCCCTGCGTAACGCAACGGCGAAGAAGCTGGCCGAACGCAGAGACGACTTCCAAGGAGCAGAGCACGGCATTGACGGGAGGGTGACACGTTGCGTCCTGGAGGGAGAGGGCGCTGCAATCACGGGGTACCAGCGAGGCCTCCTCCGCTCCGTCGTTGCAGGGGCGGTGCCTGCTCGTGGGCGCACAGGTCTGGGGGAGGTGTGCCGATACTGCACATCTGGGACCCCGGAGACGGTATCACACCTGTGGTGGGACTGCGCGGCATGGGAGCCAGTCCGCCAGAAGCACCCCATAGCAGCGAGGGACCGGACGGCCTGGCCGGCATGCCTGGCCCAGTGCGGGGTGGCGCCCATTTACAGATACAGCGTCCCGGAGAACGAGCAGCCGCTGCCCATGTCCTTTGCGGACAGGATCACCACCGTGGCACAGCTCCACCGCTACTTCATCGCAGTCCTGGCGGCGCGACAGGAGAAGGACGGGCTGCTCGACCGCTCTGTGCGCCATCACCGTACTACCGTCTACCCCTGGGAGTGGAGCACCCCTAACCCCGAGAGTGCCTCCATCCCTGCACTGGCGCCTTCCGAAGTCAAGCAGACGTGGGGCAAGCGGCCCCCAGGCATGTGGGTGGCCCTCTGCGACTGGCTAAGGGGCCTAAAGTGGGGACCGCAGGGGAGTGAGCATACTGTGACCCTGATAGAGCTGGCCGTGGACTTCGAGCTATCAACTGGCCTTACCCTCCCAGACACCGTGACGCGCCGCATCCGCCCCCCCGCCCACGTGGACCCGAATAGGAAGGGCGCGAGGGAGGCCCGCTCGCGCATCCCTGCAGACACAGCCCCAGGGCTCACCCTGTACTTTGACGGTGGTGCGCGCGACAATGGCACCCCCTTCGCCGTGGCGGGGGCAGGGGCGGTGCTATACCAAGACGGTTGCAAGGTTTCAGAGAAAGTACTCCCGCTGCTGAACGTGCGTAGCAACAACATTGCTGAGTACGAGGCGCTCCGTGCAGGTCTGCGCCTCCTCGAGAGGGGTGATGCCCCTGAGGGCCCAGTCACAGTGCGGGGCGACTCCCAGGTGGTGCTGCGCCAGCTCCAAGAGGACTCATTGTGCCGGGATGCCGCCCTCCGTCCTCTGTTCCTCAGCACGTCCCGGCTAGCTGCGGACCTCCAACCGAGGTTCACTCTCACATACGAGCATGTGAAGAGGGAATCCAACACAGATGCTGATGCCCTCAGTAACGCCGCGATGGACGAGGCTGAAAGGCTGGGGGCCTCACGGCAGCAGCTCCAGCAGGACCTCACGGTGTTCCAGAGCAGTATCCTGGGGAAGGCTGCCTCGCTGAAGGGGCTCTGCAGCATGGTGACGAAAGTAGGCACTGGGCCCTGGCATTGCGGCCATGCTGCCAACTCAACAGTCCTCACGGCGATCGGTGGATCTGTGGCGGCGGGCCTGTCGAGGAGGGCCCAGCTGAACCCTGCCACTGAGTCGGTGATGCGCAGCCTCCAAGCGCACCTGGCTGTGCCAGCCCCCAGCCGGACGGATACAGTGTTCCATGATCGCGGAATGGCGTGGGCCGCTACCTTCGCTCCGCAGCCGCACTACCCTGAGGGTTGGCAGCAATCGGCCCAGCAGTGGGCGGCGCGTGGTCGGCAGGCCAACAGCCGGGTAGGGCGCCCATGGGAGCGGAGGGGCGCTGCCCCCCGAACTGCTCCCCCTGGTGCCAGGAGGAACGCAAAGGTGCTTGCCTGCAAGTTGCATTGGAAGCCCCGTTGCTCGGCATGCCAGAAGCGGCGCCTCCCGGAGGAGGTGTGCTGCCGTAACCACCACAAGGAGGGGGACGGGCTCCCGGTCACTATGGGCTTCTGCAAACGCCACAGCATGGACCGATGCGGTGACTGCTACAGCGATGGCAAAACACTACCACATTGCTGCCAAACACACCACGCCGGCTATGCTGCACGCCCTCCTCCCCGGAGTGGCACTGAGTTGGCCCCACACTCTAACCCGAGTGGGGCCTCCGCTGTGACGTAGAAATGGGCGGGGGTGGGCAATGATCCGCGCAGGATCTCCCCACACAAAACGTGGTCACCACACACACACACACACCACAGGGCTACGCCACACCGCTGGGCCCAGCAGCTTCACTGTCAACCTCCCTCTGCCGCTTCCTCCCACCCCCCGCCTCTCTGGGGCGGCAGTGCCGCGACGGGTAGGGGAACAGAAGCTTCGGGTGTGCGTACATCGCCTGCTTCAGCCTGTGCAGGGCCGCACCTGCCTCCTTTGCCTCGCTATAAGAAGCAGCGGTGCCACCTCCACCACATCCGCGTGCCTCCCACAGCTCTGCCAGCGCCGCAGGCGCCAGGGGGGACACATGGCCCTCCGGGGTGCAACCGGTGCTGCCATCGATGCACTGCAAGGCAGCACCTGCATCACCCTCGACTGCCTGCCGGACCCACCAGGTGCAGAGGGGAGACTCGAAGGATGCACCTTCCCCTTCTGAGTAGGTAGAGGCGTCAAGGGGGAGGGACGTGCGCAGCATCAGGGGGTGGTGCACCTCGGGGGCGAATGGCTTGTGCGAAGAGAGGCGGCAGCAGAGGGCGCGGCGGAGCGTCGCGTCGCCAAACTTCCGCCCCACCACGATGTAGGCGGGGCGGAGGAGCAAGGGGGGTTCCCCGTCAGGCTTGGGGAGAGTGCTGCAGGCCGAGCCCTGTAGCCCGCAGACACACCACGACGCGATCTTATCGGAGCAGCTCGCGATGAAGGTGGGGTCCGAAGGTGACACCACGTTGGGCATCAGATAGGAGGCAGGTGTCGTGCCAACAGGCGCCGCCACTCCATTGGGCCACACCCGCAGCCCATCCTGCGCCGCCGAGAGAGTGTCGCTCGGCGCAGGATGCTCCCCTTTGAGAGTCACTGCCACCTGCCCCTCCTTGCGTTGCGACACGTTGAAACCTGGGTGCGGCAGGGAGTCGACACCTTTGCTGCTGTTCTTCGCCCACTTCTTAACACAGCTGTTGCCGCAGGGAGAGCTCGACGTGTAGAGGCAGAGGCGGGCTCCGCGCGGCACCTCACCTCCCCGCATCAGGAACAGCTTCAGGGCGCGCCTCGCTAACACTTCGGCGTGGCAGTCCTTCACAAAGGGGGGGTGCTGGGTGGGCTCCGCACCCGCTAGCGCCTCTGCGATGGCTGCAGGGGTCATAAACTTTGTCCCCTGGGCGAGCGTGAGGCATTCTACTGCAGAGGCGGCATCCAGGGGGTCGGTGCTGCCAGGCGGTGGGGTGACGGCGAGGATGGCGGCAACCACTGTCTGCTGCGGAAGGCGGAGGCCAGCAGAGCCCTGGAGGAGCGGCGGGGGCGGAGTTGGCGCCGAAGCGTCCCCCACGTCTTCTGGAGGGATTCCGGAAGAGGAGAGGGCGCGCCACTTCTGCAGGGCGCACCGCGCGATCACATCGGCTAGCTCGCAGCTCGCATCCCGCGGCTTCTCGGCGTGCCTGATGGCGGCGGGCTTGGCGTCGGCAGGGGTCGCGGGGATGGGGGTGGGTGAGGCAGTGTCGCCGCCAGGTGGGCTCGCCTCCCCGCAAGCATCTGCGCTGCCCGTGGGAGGCATCGGGAGGTGGGTGGGGGCGGTGCCCCGTCCCGTCTGCCTGCGGGAGGGGTGGTGGTGGTGGTGGCTGAGGTGATATAATGGCAAAAAAAAAAGTGGCACGGGCAGGTGCAAATTCCTGAGCAACCCCCATTCAAAACACGCGCGCCTCTGGGCGGATGCAACAGGGCTGCAAAATGGAGTGATGAGGGCGCGGGGCGGAGGGGGGCGGGGGGTGACCACCCACATCGCACGCATGTTGCATGGAGGCCATATCGGGTCCTGTGCGCCCACATCTGAATCCCGCAGATCATCGAAGACCGGGGAAGGCCTGACACCACAAGGGGCACGCCAGGCAGGGGGAACCGGGCGGCCGCTGGATTGGAAAATGCAGCGGCGCTGTGACCGCACCTGGGTGTGCTGTCAACATCGCAGGTGTATTTTTAATCCCCGGTCTTCCCAGCCAAAAACCCCCGATTCATCCCCGCTTTTTTCCAGCTACCCAATGTCCCTCCTCCCCAGTGTGGGGTCCTTGGTCTTGTACCAAATAGGTTCCTTCCACGATTCCACCCGCTCGCGCCATACTCGGGTGCTGGAGGAAAACCCCAAAAAACGGCTTTCGGGACCGTTATTCCGACGAACCCCCTGATATGCCACAGCTGAAACAGCCCAAGGACTTGCTGCGGTTACTAGACGGGCAGACACACGCTACACGGGGGGTCTGGGGGGCGGAGCCCCCCAGCCGCCGGAGGCCACGGTAGTGAACATCTGTTCAGTGTGGGCGTACAGATTCTGTGTGAGTTGGCTGGGTCCTCCTGAGGCTACTGGAGCTGTTGGATTCCCTGACCTGATGGGTACGAGATATCCGCCACAGGGGGGTCTGGGGGGCGGAGCCCCCCAGCCGCCGGAGGCCACGGTAGTGAACGTCTGGGCTCTTGGCTGGAAAAAACCCGGGATTTTGGCTGGAATTTTTTTTTTTTTAAAGGAGAGGGGCTCTTGGCTGGAAAAAAACCGGCTTTTTGCTGGAAAAAAAACCTGGTTTTGGCTGGAAAAAAACCGGAAAAAGGGCGGATGCCAAAAAGACTCATCCTCATCCCCCACTAGAAATACACCTGCAACATCGGGGGCCTTCGCTACCAAGTGTGACTGAGTGAGAAAAAGTGAGCCACGGCGCACTTCCCCTCACTGGCTGACGAGCAGTGACGAGTAGTGACTGGTAGCGAGGGCCCCCATCGTACAGAAAAAAAAACTGCTGGTGGTTACACCGGCAATAATAAGGTTGTAGGGAAAGGGAAAGGGCTTTGCCAGCACGCCACCCGAATCGCCCTGCAGAGAACCCTCGGGGCACCCCCCCCCCCCCTAGGCATAGTGCCCCAAACATATGTTTTGGGCCAGAATATTCCAGAGGGGGCCCTCGCTACCGAGTGAGAAAAAGTGAGAAAAAATGAGCGGAAAAACGCCCAAAAAAAGAGTGTGGGGAGTTGGGGGGTCCCTAGCCTGGGGAGCGTATTTGGACCCCGATTCTCGAAAAAGACGATCTCGGTGTGGCTCAGATCGAAGGGTTGACTCACAACATGGCGATTTGGTGCAAATTTCAGAGAAAATCCCACGTGCTACTGCGAACGACGAGACTCGGACGTCCCTGGGGAGGGAACCCCCTGGTCCCACGCATGCAGGTGTGTGGTCCGAAGAGCCAGTGGTACGGCTGGCCGACACCACAAGTGCAGCTCGTGGCGGTCGGACACAGGAGGCCAGCAGGGGCGCAGTACCGGAGGCACGTGCAGGGGCCCCTTGGTGGGTGGGTCAAGGCAATCAGTCACGGCGCAACGTGTTCCAGGCGGGCGAGGCTGTCATGGCGTTCGGCACTAACCTTCACCAGGTTTTTGGTTCCCCACACGGCCGCGACACCCTCTTCGTCTAGAGTGGGTCCGCGACTCGGAGTACAGAGCCGATCCACCCGCACCGATGTCCAACACCGCCGACTCCGGGCCACCCTCCAAATCCGCCCGTAGAGGGGCGCTGGAGGACGGCCCGGAGGTCATCGACGCGCTACCTTCACCCCCCTCGCGGTCAGCTTCATGGAGAAGCTGGTGAAGGCGATGGCGGGGGTGCGGACACCAAGGCCAATGTGGGACATCGGTGCAGGAGACGGTTCCCGCTGCACGGGGAGGCGAAGTGTATTAAGGGACAACGTCGGAGGGGCTGATCCCCGAGGCGATGGTGCGCCTGGTCAGAAGCGAGCTGAGCGGCGTGGTAGGCCCACCCCGCGCTCACGGAGGCACGGAGCAGGAAGGAGGCACGGGGGACGGCTACGACGCGAGTACAGCAGGCCGCGAAGCAGGATGGTATCCGTCGTCTACGGGAGAAGCTGCGCCGCCTCAACAGGGAGGCCCACAACGGGGGCCCTCGCCGAGTGATAAAAAGTGAGAAGTCAGCCATGTTTGGCTGAAAACTGACGACTCGTGACTCACAGTGACTCGGCGCGAGGACCCCCAACGTCCCACGACGCACTGTGGTTCCGGGTTGCTATGGCCCACGCTTACCAGGACAACCGACCGGCAGGGGATGTCCTGTCAATCCCCCCCGGGACATTGGTGTACTTGGTGGATTCCCCCCACGAACGCCTTTAGTCGAGTGGCTTCGCCACGGTCAGGGAGACTTGGAATAGGGAGGAGCGCGCGCGAGGTTTTTGTTGCTGCTTGGTTGCTGTTGTTTGCTGTGTTGTTTCTCATCACTGTTGCTGCATAGTGCAGTTTCCGCCACGTGCGTTGCACGGTTGGACGGGGGCGCGACCACCACCACCCTTCATCAGGAAATCGGGTTGTGTGTGCGTTGGTGATCGGCGCTGGGACGGCTCTTGCACTCGAGTGCCATCGCAGGCGTCTCACCAGGCCAGTTCTGGTTCGCCTTGAAATACGCGCGCAGGGTTACCAACAACATGAATCGCGGGATCCTGCACCCTCACGACGCGGTGTCAGTTCCCCCGTCGGTGCGCGCGTCCCTCTCGAGCTGGAGGCGGGCGGTGATGGTTTCTAGAGCGCTGTGCCGAGTGGTGTCGGGGACACCGAGCGCGACTGTTTTTGTGGATGCCTCGCTCGACGGCTGGGGCGGCGTGGTAGTTAATGATGCGACGGCAGAGATTGCGATTGTCGGCGGCGCTTGGAAAGGCCAGGCGCGCGGCCTCCATATCAACCAGCTGGAAGCGCTGGCTTTTAAAAATACGATGGCTTCTGTCCCCTCTTCTTTTTCCTCTTTTTCCTTTTCTGTCTTCATTGATAACACCACCGTTTTAGGTGTGGCCCGCCGTAGGTCCTGCATAAAGAACCGAATCATAAACGACGCGGTGGTGCAGGCTTTGGAGACGCTTCGGTCCCTCAAAGCCTCATTTTCACTTGCGTATGTTAAGTCTGCTGACAACCCTGCCGACCTTCCGTCACGTGTCTCCAAGGCCGAGCTTTCTACACCTTCACATTTCCGTGAAGTGTCACTGGCGGTGGGGCGGTTCCTAAACAACTCCTAACTTGCGACGGGGCTGGCGGAGAGGCCTCGTGGCTGTGACACCACAGCCCGGGGCTAACCCCGCTAGTAAGTACAAGTAGGATGAACCTCCCGATAACCCCTCCCTTTGTTCTTTATACGAGGTTTTGTGAGCGTCTATGCACACCGCCAAGCTCTTGCGACCAAGCCAATTCTCGGAGTGTTTAGCTAAGGGAATCGGCAGGAGTTTGGAGCCAAGGCGGTGACCGGGTGTGTCTCCGGTTTGATTTGTTGACTTCTACTTTCTTAGAATCCACACATCCTCTGAATTAGGTTACACTAACCCGCGCTCGCTTCGCCTCTCGCTTTTCGTTCTTCTTTTCCCGCCCTGGTACCCACCCTTTTGTGGTGCCTCTGCTTTTCCTGTAAGTGCACCTTTTCTGCTACTTTTTCCTTGATGGTTGGGGTCTCTGCGCCCCCTTAACTTCTCGCCTTTTGCTTGTTTTTCACACATAGTTGGATGGGCACGTGGTGCCTTCCCTCCCACCTTCCCTCCTGAGGCCTCGTGGCTGTGACACCACAGCCCGGGGCTAACCCCGCTAGTAAGTACAAGTAGGATGAACCTCCCGATAACCCCTCCCTTTGTTCTTTATACGAGGTTTTGTGAGCGTCTATGCACACCGCCAAGCTCTTGCGACCAAGCCAATTCCCGTTTCTGGGTGGGGGGAACCCCTAGAGGCAGGGGGTAACCCATTTGTGGCTGGGGGGAACCCCTAGAGGTAGGGGGTAACCCATTTGTGGGTGGGGGGAACCCCTAGAGGTAGGGGGTAACCCGTTTCTGGGTGGGGGGAACCCCTAGAGGTAGGGGGTAACCCATTTGTGGGTGGGGGGAACCCCTAGAGGTAGGGGGTAACCCGTTTGTGGCTGGGGGGAACCCCTAGAGGTAGGGGGTAACCCATTTGTGGCTGGGGGGAACCCCTAGAGGTAGGGGGTAACCCGTTTGTGGGTGGGGGGAACCCCTAGAGGCAGGGGGTAACCCATTTGTGGCTGGGGGGAACCCCTAGAGGTAGGGGGTAACCCATTTGTGGCTGGGGGGAACCCCTAGAGGTAGGGGGTAACCCGTTTCTGGGTGGGGGGAACCCCTAGAGGTAGGGGGTAACCCATTTGTGGGTGGGGGGAACCCCTAGAGGTAGGGGGTAACCCGTTTGTGGCTGGGGGGAACCCCTAGAGGTAGGGGGTAACCCATTTGTGGCTGGGGGGAACCCCTAGAGGTAGGGGGTAACCCGTTTGTGGGTGGGGGGAACCCCTAGAGGCAGGGGGTAACCCATTTGTGGCTGGGGGGAACCCCTAGAGGTAGGGGGTAACCCATTTGTGGCTGGGGGGAACCCCTAGAGGTAGGGGGTAACCCGTTTCTGGGTGGGGGGAACCCCTAGAGGTAGGGGGTAACCCATTTGTGGGTGGGGGGAACCCCTAGAGGTAGGGGGTAACCCGTTTGTGGCTGGGGGGAACCCCTAGAGGTAGGGGGTAACCCATTTGTGGCTGGGGGGAACCCCTAGAGGTAGGGGGTAACCCGTTTGTGGGTGGGGGGAACCCCTAGAGGCAGGGGGTAACCCATTTGTGGCTGGGGGGAACCCCTAGAGGTAGGGGGTAACCCATTTGTGGCTGGGGGGAACCCCTAGAGGTAGGGGGTAACCCATTTGTGGGTGGGGGGAACCCCTAGAGGTAGGGGGTAACCCGTTTGTGGCTGGGGGGAACCCCTAGAGGTAGGGGGTAACCCATTTGTGGCTGGGGGGAACCCCTAGAGGTAGGGGGTAACCCGTTTGTGGGTGGGGGGAACCCCTAGAGGCAGGGGGTAACCCATTTGTGGCTGGGGGGAACCCCTAGAGGTAGGGGGTAACCCATTTGTGGCTGGGGGGAACCCCTAGAGGTAGGGGGTAACCCGTTTCTGGGTGGGGGGAACCCCTAGAGGTAGGGGGTAACCCATTTGTGGGTGGGGGGAACCCCTAGAGGTAGGGGGTAACCCGTTTGTGGCTGGGGGGGAACCCCTAGAGGTAGGGGGTAACCCGTTTGTGGGTGGGGGGAACCCCTAGAGGCAGGGGGTAACCCATTTGTGGCTGGGGGGAACCCCTAGAGGTAGGGGGTAACCCATTTGTGGCTGGGGGGAACCCCTAGAGGTAGGGGGTAACCCATTTGTGGGTGGGGGGAACCCCTAGAGGCAGGGGGTAACCCATTTGTGGCTGGGGGGAACCCCTAGAGGTAGGGGGTAACCCATTTGTGGCTGGGGGGAACCCCTAGAGGTAGGGGGTAACCCGTTTGTGGGTGGGGGGAACCCCTAGAGGCAGGGGGTAACCCATTTGTGGCTGGGGGGAACCCCTAGAGGTAGGGGGTAACCCATTTGTGGGTGGGGGGAACCCCTAGAGGCAGGGGGTAACCCATTTGTGGCTGGGGGGAACCCCTAGAGGTAGGGGGTAACCCATTTGTGGCTGGGGGGAACCCCTAGAGGTAGGGGGTAACCCGTTTCTGGGTGGGGGGAACCCCTAGAGGTAGGGGGTAACCCATTTGTGGGTGGGGGGAACCCCTAGAGGTAGGGGGTAACCCGTTTGTGGCTGGGGGGAACCCCTAGAGGTAGGGGGTAACCCATTTGTGGCTGGGGGGAACCCCTAGAGGTAGGGGGTAACCCGTTTGTGGGTGGGGGGAACCCCTAGAGGCAGGGGGTAACCCATTTGTGGCTGGGGGGAACCCCTAGAGGTAGGGGGTAACCCGTTTGTGGGTGGGGGGAACCCCTAGAGGCAGGGGGTAACCCATTTGTGGGTGGGGGGAACCCCTAGAGGCAGGGGGTAACCCGTTTGTGGGTGGGACCATTTGTGGTAAATTTACTGGGTTCTGGTGCCCACCGCCTCCCCTTTTGAGCGTTTGAAACAGCGTTTCCGGGACCCGGCACTGCTCGCAGTGGGCTCAAATGTCCAAAAACGACCCATTCTGGACCCCCCAAAAAAAAATGCGAGCACCTCCCTCTTGGCACGCCGGTCTTACGACAACCCTGCCTGTTTCTGGTGCTGGGAAAAAAACGGAAAAAACATACATTGGGCGTTATTCCGTTACCAGTAACGGTAATAACGTTATTTTTGCGTTATTTTTTGACCCCAAAAAAGGCAGCATTTCCCGGTGAATCTGACCCGAAACTCGGGTCCCTACCCCCCCTAAAAGAATTTTCTTGGGTAAAATATCACTCCAGGGGGCCACTCCGTGATGTCAAAAAATTGGAAAACGTTTTCTCCTAAAATAACGCGTTATTTTTCCGTTATTTTCATGAAAACTTGCGTTATTCGGACAATTTTGCGGGCGGATGGTGTAGTTTTTGGTGGAGATGGCTCCAGAATACCCCCCTGGGACCATTTTTTGGATAATAACGCACGGACATGTCGAGTTTCGTGAAAAAATCATGTTTTTTGGCTTTTTCAAGGCAAATACTGCAGAAACCCCTGCAACCTTGCAGCATCCAATGTTCCTGGAGTGAAATTTGGAGTGAAAATCACTCCAAAATCACTCAGTGTGGACGCAGAAGTGAATCCTTCAGGAATACACCCGCACACCTCACATTGGCGGTGTATAAACCACCTGATATTTTTACTCGTTACGAGCGACGAAGTAGCGCGAAGTAGCGACGTGCCCATTTTTTCCCGGTCCGTTCTAAAATAGTTACGTTCCAAAAGTCCGTTACTGGTGCTGTCAAAGACGCTTCGCACAATATACGCACGAACTACCCAAAGTACGCTCGGGCTACGCACGAAGTACGCAGGAACTACACAATTTGAACTTTCTTGCACCCCCCAGTCATTATTTGCACGCACTCCAGGTCCCATATTTGCACCAGTGCAAATATGAGACCTGGAGTGCAAATATGAGGAATTTCCGAGTTCGTCGTGATGTGCAAAACATGACTGGGTTGTGCAAGAAACCATCATCTGCACCCCGTATCGGCCTCAATTGCACCCTCGTGCAGGTAAAAAAAGGCCTCGGGCCTCCGGCCCTCGGACCGTTTTTTAATTACGCACACGACCTTCGCGCGGAAAGTGTCATTCAGCCCTGCCAAACGTGCTCTACACACCACCCCCTTCATCAGGCAAGTGGGTTTGTAAGGGTGTGTGGAAGCGTCAACGCTCGGGTGCAGGAAATTTACATTTTGGTCGCAAATGGCGTTACACATGCACTATGCACAACGTGTGCACGATTTCGGCAGAACTACGCACAACCAACGCAATTTGGACCTTTCAACAACACCATTCACGGTACTTCGATTTTGGGTGGGAAAGATGGGGCAAGGAAGTGGCAAAAACTGCGAAGAAGGTCGAAAATTTTCACATTTTCATCAGAAACCATATTCAACGGATTCCAATTTTCGGGTGAAATCAAGCAGGTTGGCACAATGGCTCATGTTCACCCAAAAATGCACCTACCAAACCTCTTTTGCTTGATTTTTGGAACGGCATGGGTGATCCAGAGGCCAAAAATCACGATTTTTTCACCAATTCCTTCGACAACGGACAGTTCCAGACCACAAGGACCACATTTTGGGGTCAGAATTTTCTCGGTCAAAAAATTCGAAAAATCTGAAATCTCTCGGAATTTTGAGCATTTTTTGAGATTGGCATGCCCATTTTAGACCCTTTGCGTGGCTCTAAACCCAAAAATTTGCTCGAAAATGGCCTCAAATAGCCTAAAACAGCCCATTCTGGCCACCCCGAAAAAAAATTCGAAAAGGGTCCCCCTATAGAAGTTGCCCAAAAATACCGAAAATAACGCGGTATTACCGGTAATAACGGTAATAACGTTACTGATAACGGTATTACCGTTACCGATAACGGTAATAACGGTAATAACGTTACCGATAACGTTATTACCGTTCCTGATAACGGTAATAACGGTATTACCGTTATCGATAACGGTATAACGCGGAAAAATAACGTTACCGATTTTCGGATAACGTTATTCGGCCGTTCTGGAACGTTATTAACGGTAAGTTATTTTACCGAAAAAATAACGGTATTACCGTTACTGGTAACGCAATAACGCCCGATGTATGAAAAAAACGGAAAATCAGGGTGTCGATTTTGGGATTTTCCGTTTTTTCGTTTTCTGTTTTTTTTCCGGATTTTTTTCGTCGATTTTTGACCAAGTCGCAGCCAGCGCCCACAGGCGGAAAAAACGAAAAAAAAGGAAAAAACGGAAAAAAACGGAAAAAATCGACACCCCCCTTAGGAAGGTTTTTTCCAAAATATTTTTATATTTTGGGGGCCCTCGCTACCAAGTGTGACTGAGTGAGTTTTTTTTTTAGGAGAGGGGGCCCGGTGCCTGCGCGCGTCCTGTCGTACTGTGGCTGCTTGGTGGGGCTAGCGCAGCAGGTTCTACTTTTGCTTCTACGGGCTCTTAGCACTGTAACATGAACTACACAAACAACAAAGCTCTAGGGCAAACAAACCGCGCACTGGCCGGGGTTGAGCTGCGTGGGGCTCCGTGCTGGCGGCATGAACAAGGGGCTGTAGGCAAATCTACCATTCACAAGGGGCAGCCCGCTGGTGAGGGGAAAAGGGGGCGAGGTAAAGGGGGGGGGGGGGCAGGGGGGGAGAGGCGAAAGCGACTGACAGCGAGGGCGTGGACCGACTCCGCTGGCGCATTCACCGGAAGAAAGGGGAAGGGGGCACGGGGGTGGGGAACGGGAGGGGGGGGGGGGAGGGGCGAAAGGAAAGAGGGGGGTAGGGGGGGGGGGGGGGGGGGGAGCCGACCTACGGCTATCTCGCTCCCCTGGCGGCCCTACTCCCCTGGCTCTGGGACCCCTGGGAACTCCGCTGACTGAGTGAGAAAAAGTGAGAAGTCAGCCATGTTTGGCTGACAACTGACGACTCGTGACTCACAGTGACTCGTAGCGAGGGCCCCCTTTTGGACATATTTTTTTATGTTTGAAGGAGGATCCTTGAAATCGGTAGTGGACAGTAGCGGACAGGGCGGACATTTCCTTGTGGAAAAAGTGCCCGAAAAAAAAAATTCGAAAAGGTCCCCCTTACAGAATTAGCCTTTTTTCAAAAAATCGGAAAATTTCGGACCGCAATTAGGCATTGGTGGTCAAAACTACGAACCAACTTCCAAGCCCGACCAAGTCTGGAGGAGTCACAGAGGGGTCCGGGGGAAAAACCTGAGTGACGCGTTTAATTGCACAAAATGAGCTCAAAACTCAAAAATTCCTTCGAAATCGGGCTCAAAAGTGAAAAATAGGGTTTTCCGAGGGGGCCCTCGCTACCAAGTGTGACTGAGTGAGAAAAAGTGAGAAGTCAGCCATGTTTGGCTGACAACTGACGACTCGTGACTCACAGTGACTCGTAGCGAGGGCCCCCCGAAGAAAAAAATCGAAAAGGTCCCCTTAGCAGAAGCCGGATTATTGGACCTGAAAAACCAGCCCGACCAAGTCTGGAGGAGGCAGAGAGGGGTCCGGGGAAAAAACCTGAGTGACGCGTTTAATTGCACAAAATAAGCTCAAAACTCAAAAATTCCTTCGAAATCGGGCTCAAAAGTGAAAAATAGGAGGATCCTTGAAATCGGTAGTGGACAGTAGCGGACAGGGCGGACATTTCCTTGTGGAAAAAGTGCCCGAAAAAAAAAATTCGAAAAGGTCCCCCTTACAGAATTAGCATTTTTTCAAAAAATCGGAAAATTTCGGACCGCAATTTGTACCCAAGAAAGTGCCGAATTTTCGGACTTGGTCCGATTTGAACGATTTCCGTGCCTCTTGCAACCCCCATGAGGGGGGGCTGCTGTTTCGGGTTCTTCCGGTGGTACATGCTGGGGTGTCAGGACAGGGAATCCTGCTCGCTGTACCCGGTGATCCCTGACGCAGCCAGGAAGTGGAGAGCCTTGGAACCCTGGTTGAGGCCTGTAACACCCGGCCTTCCTGCCACTTGTGGCATTGTGGAGTGGAGGTGGATATGGAGAAGGTTCTCTCTCCGTCCGGTCGAGCACAACCGTCCTCTCCAGCCAGGGGTCATCTACTTTCCAAACAAGGGCCAGGAACATGCTCAAACAAACCAATTGATCAGAAAATCTGGCTTGCCGTGGAATCATTGAGCATTGGGGAGTGGTTTGCCCCCTTGCTGCGTATGACATGTCCATTTTTGACGATTTTTGGTTGGTGCGTGGGACCTTTCGATTTTCATGATTTTTTTCGGAATTTCGTGGGGACTGGTACCCCATTTGAGGGCCAAAAATCTCATTTCCGAGGCCTGGGAATGGTCGCAGTGGCCTCAGATGTCCAAAAACGTTCAATTGACCTCTCCTCGAAAAAAAAATCGAAAGGTCCCCCCTACTGGCACCCCGGATTAGGACAGGTCTCTGGGGGTGTCCGGGGGGCATTTTTGGCCCATTTTTGGCTGGGGAAAATGGGCCATTTTTCACGATTTTTTCGGTTTTTTGTCCGGACCGGCACCGCATTTGAGGGGCCAAAATCTGATTTCCGAGGCCCGGGAATGGTCGCAGTGGCTTCATTTGGCCAAAAACGTTCAATTTACCCTTCCCCAAAAAAAAATTCGAAAGGGTCCCCCTACAAATCGCCGGTCTTAGGAAATTTTTTTTTGGGCACCCAGATTTCAAAAATTTTCAAACTATTTTCTGGACCAAAAATCAAACTATTGAGGTCCTGGCCGGACATGTCCGGGGGGGGGGGGGGGGTCAAAATTGGATTTCCCGAATTTCCGGGTCCGGACATGTCCGCCCGGACATCCGGACACCAGAAAATGTCCGCCCTGTCCGGGGCGGACATTTCTGGATGTCCGGATGTCCGGGCGGACATGTCCGGGCGGGAAATTCGGGAAATGTCCGGGGGGGGGGGGGGGGGGGGGGGGGTCAAAATTGGACCCGGACATCCGGACACCCGGATTTCCGGGTCCGGGCATGTCCGCCCTGTCCGCCCTGAAATCGCCTAAGGGGCCGGGGGAAATCCAGGAAATTCGGGAAATCCAGGAATATGAAGAATCCTCCGAAATATTTTCAAAATATGGCTTCGTTCATAAACACCCCCCCCCCCAGATTGGGCCTTTTAGCCATTTTTGGCCAAAAATTGGGAATAATCGCATTCACCACCCTCGTCTGCCCCCCACCTGCACTTCGGGGGGTCCGGGGGGGCCACGGGGGACCCAGGAGTCCATTTTGCTCTCTCATTGGCATGAGAAATGGGGAAAAATACCTTCTCGCGAGCCTGGTACCGGATCACAAAAGAGCTGCCGAAATCGGCGTAAGTCTTCGTTCGACGAAACAGATGAGGGATCAGCTTGCTCGCGGAGTGGTCGTAGTCAGTGTCTCGGTATGCTGGCACCGAGCATCATTCAGCAGATGACAGGACTTCGACCTGGAGAGCAAACGCCACGTCGTCCACGGGTTCCGGGATGGCGGATAGTCAGAAGAGTGTAACATGCCCGTAGGTACAGGGTGTTCTCGAGGCAAGGGTGAGCCCCGGCGGTCGACCCACTACGACTCACAGAGGACAACATCGATACGAACCAGTGTTCGACGGTGTGCTGATTCGGATGCACAGATGAGGGTCCCGCAAATCAGGCATCTACCTGCGCTCATTGCAGCTTTGGAAGGACACTGTCTGGTATAACCAGACGGTGGCGGACGAGTGTGGTGAAAGACGGGTATCATCTGCACAGCTCGACGACCAATTACATGTGTCACACAAGGCCATTCGACTGGTGGCTACTACACTCGGGAGGGCAGCCCCCAGACGGAGTGAAAACATCTGCCGCAGCCAGTAGGACCACCACACGTCGGGGAGGAACTGCAGGATTTGCTCCACTCTGATGGTTCATTCTGACTTTTGTTAGGGGTCTGACACTCTGGCGCAACTCTGGCAACTGTATCGACGTCAATGGAGGCGCAACGAACGAAGCCCCTATCAAAGGAGTCCCTGGTTCCCTCGTGGATGACATGTGCTCTGGTCCGGGTAAATACCAGAAGGCAGGAGAGTCGCAGAGACGGCCTAATGGACAGGGGTGGGGGTGCCAACTGAAGCAATTTTTCAGCCAACGCTCTGAGACAAAAATTATTGGTCCCCAAAAAACACGTTCGTGGGTTCCCCGGGCCATTTTGAGGTGATTGTGTGACATGTCCGAAATCAGAGGTCCCAACCGAGAAAAAATTCTCACAAAAAAACCCGCCAACGCATTTTACATTGACAGCGACACGACACAGGCGCGTGTACAATGCGAACTTTGGACAAAAATGTACACAAACTGACTACTTGTCGAAGAAGGATGGTTGGAAGATCACGGGGTGGTGTGGGCGCAGCGGAGTATGCGGGCGGCCGCTGTACCCACGGACAAGTGTTCGGCTGCTCCGCCACAGCATCGGTCTGCTGCCACCTGACCGCAGCAAACGTGCACAGCAGGCCGGCAGATGCGTCAGTCCCCTCGACTAGTCCAGGTACGCGTATGCCGTACGCACTTTCTGAAAAACTCGCTGCACATAGTGGGTGGCTGAGCCCCGGATTTTGCTCTTGCCTTCACAGATGGTCCCTTGCCGCACACTGGCGAGTTACACACAAACACATGCAAGCATACTGCAAAGGCTTAGCCATGTAAGTCATGGCCGTCTCCTGTGTTACACAGAGTCCCGAACGCACGCGCCGTACGCGTACGCACGCCACCACTGGACAAGTCGGGCCCCCAACCCTGCCACTCTGCCACATCTCCCACCCACCTCCACAGTTTACAGTCGTGAAGCTTCCGGGAAGGGCCTGTTCCCAAAGGGGAAGCTTGACATCAAACTCGCCGGGCCACACTTCAAGAAACCCGAGACCATCCTGAAGAGCAGGACGAAGGGGAAGGGCTCCACCACACCGCGCCGCACGGGGTCGTCACCGAATCGGCCCACTCGTCGGGTCGCCAAGTCGATTTTCAATTCGATGCCGAAAGGCAGATATGCACTCCAGGATTCGGTAGTCGGGAGCCCCGACAAGTCGGTCTAGTCGGCGGGGACGAGTCGCCGATCACTGCGTCGTGAAAGGAATAGTTGTGGAGGGGAAGCTCAAGCCTTCGAGGCAGAGGTAGCCGTCACTTCTTGGCGGGAGAATGACTCGCCAGGTACGTTTTGCCGTTTAGCAATGGCAAGCCCGTGTGCAGTGCTTAGAATACACACCGAGATGAAAGTTGGCAGCGTCCGGAGGGACTGACAGCATTGCCAAGAGGGGCCTGATGTGAGACTGAGGGAAACAGGGGGCACGGAACCTGGGCCCCGAACGAGTAGAATCCAACTGTGGACCGAGTCGTCAGAATGCATCCAAAGAGCCGGCGACGAATGATCCCCACCTGGGGCCGGGAGTACAGGAGCGTGTAAGCTCGCCCTTGTGTCAGCAGAAGAGCACTTGTGTTATGCGCCAACTCGGGGAAAACAAAAACAACACTCCGCGTCCTGTGGAGGTTGCAGTTGATATCCAAAACCTGCCTAGTAGGCTGATCTTCTTGACATTGGCAGGATACAAATCACGCTGACTGCAACAACAGGTGACAAATGTTCCAAATCCGTTGGGGGACTTTGCTTAGAAGAGCGGAAAAGTTAGTCGCCTCGCACGGGATGAGGGCAGACTGACACATAACAACAGAGTCAACAGAGACAGGGAGCAAATGAGACAACTCCGTGGTGTGGATATGACGAGCAAAGTGTGACACGCCCACAGCGATGTTACAAATCTGTCGTGGACTTGTAACAAATGTGACAAATAGCGCAAATGTTACAAATGTTACAAATCCGTCGTGGACTTGTAACATTTGTTACAAATGCCGCAAATGTTACAAATCCGCCGTGGACTTGTAACAAGCATGCCACGGCGACTTTGTAGCATTTGTAACAAATGTTACAAGTCCACGACGGATTTGTAACATTTGTAACATTTGCGCTATTTGTAACATTTGTTACAAGTCCACGGCGGATTTGTAACATTTGTAACATGTGCGGCATTTGTAACAAATGTTACAAGTCCACCACGGATTTGTAACATTTGTAACATTTGCGCTATTTGTAACAAATGTTACAAGCCCACGACGGATTTGTAACATTTGTAACATTTGCGGCATTTGTAACATTTGTTACAAGTCCACGGCGGATTTGTAACTTTTGTAACATGTGCGGCATTTGTAACAAATGTTACAAGTCCACGACGGATTTGTAACATTTGTAACATTTGCGCTATTTGTAACATTTGTTACAAGTCCACGACGGATTTGTAACATTTGTAACATTTGCGACATTTGTAACAAATGTTACAAGTCCACGACGGATTTGTAACATTTGTAACATTTGCGCTATTTGTAACATTTGTTACAAGTCCACGGCGGATTTGTAACATTTGTAACATGTGCGGCATTTGTAACAAATGTTACAAGCCCACGACGGATTTGTAACATTTGTAACATTTGCGCTATTTGTAACATTTGTCACAAGTCCACGACGGATTTGTAACATTTGTAACATTTGCGGCATTTGTAACAAATGTTACAAGTCCACTACGGATTTGTAACATTTGTAACAAATGTTACAAGTCCACGACGGATTTGTAACATTTGTAACATTTGCGGCATTTGTAACATTTGTTACAAGTCCACGACGGATTTGTAACATTTGTAACATTTGCGCTATTTGTAACATTTGTCACAAGTCCACGACGGATTTGTAACATTTGTAACATTTGCGGCATTTGTAACAAATGTTACAAGTCCACTACGGATTTGTAACATTTGTAACAAATGTTACAAGTCCACGACGGATTTGTAACATTTGTAACATTTGCGCTATTTGTAACAAATATTACAAGCCCACGACGGATTTGTAACATTTGTAACATTTGCGCTATTTGTAACATTTGTTACAAGTCCACGACGGATTTGTAACATTTGTAACATTTGCGACATTTGTAACAAATGTTACAAGTCCACGACGGATTTGTAACATTTGTAACATTTGCGCTATTTGTAACATTTGTTACAAGTCCACGGCGGATTTGTAACATTTGTAACATGTGCGGCATTTGTAACAAATGTTACAAGCCCACGACGGATTTGTAACATTTGTAACATTTGCGCTATTTGTAACATTTGTTACAAGTCCACGACGGATTTGTAACATTTGTAACATTTGCGGCATTTGTAACATTTGTTACAAGTCCACGACGGATTTGTAACATTTGTAACATTTGCGCTATTTGTAACATTTGTCACAAGTCCACGACGGATTTGTAACATTTGTAACATTTGCGGCATTTGTAACAAATGTTACAAGTCCACTACGGATTTGTAACATTTGTAACAAATGTTACAAGTCCACGACGGATTTGTAACATTTGTAACATTTGCGCTATTTGTAACAAATATTACAAGCCCACGACGGATTTGTAACATTTGTAACATTTGCGGCATTTGTAACATTTGTTACAAGTCCACGGCGGATTTGTAACATTTGTAACATTTGCGGCATTTGTAACAAATGTTACAAGTCCACGACGGATTTGTAACATTTGTAACATTTGCGGCATTTGTAACATTTGTTACAAGTCCACGACGGATTTGTAACATTTGTAACATTTGCGCTATTTGTAACAAATGTTACAAGCCCACGACGGATTTGTAACATTTGTAACATTTGCGGCATTTGTAACATTTGTTACAAGTCCACGGCGGATTTGTAACATTTGTAACATGTGCGGCATTTGTAACAAATGTTACAAGTCCACGACGGATTTGTAACATTTGTAACATTTGCGCTATTTGTAACATTTGTTACAAGTCCACGGCGGATTTGTAACATTTGTAACATTTGCGCTATTTGTAACATTTGTTACAAGTCCACGACGGATTTGTAACATTTGTAACATTTGCGACATTTGTAACAAATGTTACAAGTCCACGACGGATTTGTAACATTTGTAACATTTGCGCTATTTGTAACATTTGTTACAAGTCCACGGCGGATTTGTAACATTTGTAACATTTGCGACATTTGTAACAAATGTTACAAGTCCACCACGGATTTGTAACATTTGTAACATTTGCGCTATTTGTAACAAATGTTACAAGCCCACGACGGATTTGTAACATTTGTAACATTTGCGGCATTTGTAACAAATGTTACAAGTCCACGACGGATTTGTAACATTTGTAACATTTGCGCTATTTGTAACATTTGTTACAAGTCCACGACGGATTTGTAACATTTGTAACATTTGCGCTATTTGTAACATTTGTTACAAGTCCACGACGGATTTGTAACATTTGTAACATTTGCGACATTTGTAACAAATGTTACAAGTCCACGACGGATTTGTAACATTTGTAACATTTGCGCTATTTGTAACATTTGTTACAAGTCCACGGCGGATTTGTAACATTTGTAACATTTGCGGCATTTGTAACAAATGTTACAAGTCCACGACGGATTTGTAACATTTGTAACATTTGCGCTATTTGTAACATTTGTTACAAGTCCACGACGGATTTGTAACATTTGTAACATTTGCGACATTTGTAACAAATGTTACAAGTCCACGACGGATTTGTAACATTTGTAACATTTGCGCTATTTGTAACATTTGTTACAAGTCCACGGCGGATTTGTAACATTTGTAACATTTGCGGCATTTGTAACAAATGTTACAAGTCCACGACGGATTTGTAACATTTGTAACATTTGCGCTATTTGTAACATTTGTTACAAGTCCACGGCGGATTTGTAACATTTGTAACATGTGCGGCATTTGTAACAAATGTTACAAGTCCACTACGGATTTGTAACATTTGTAACAAATGTTACAAGTCCACGACGGATTTGTAACATTTGTAACATTTGCGCTATTTGTAACAAATGTTACAAGCCCACGACGGATTTGTAACATTTGTAACATTTGCGGCATTTGTAACAAATGTTACAAGTCCACGACGGATTTGTAACATTTGTAACATTTGCGCTATTTGTAACATTTGTTACAAGTCCACGGCGGATTTGTAACATTTGTAACATTTGCGCTATTTGTAACGTTTGTTACAAGGCCACAACGGGTAAAATAGGTGAAAAAAGTGAAAAACCGTTTTTTGACCCAAAAAATGGCATTTCCTGGGGTGCGACCAATTGCGACCAGACCCAAATATGCCCAAAAAAACATATTTTTGGTGGGCTGGGTCTCGCATTCACCTTGTGTAATTCTAAATAATTTTTGTCTCACCAAAACCCCTAACGTTGGCACCCCTATAATGGAGCGTGGAAAAATGATACATTCCCCTCATGATTATGGGTCTTTTGCACAAAAATGGCCGAAAAAAGGCCTCCCAAGTGCCCCCGAACCTGTTTTCCTACCTCGAGGGTGGTTGCGAGGGTGGTGAATGCGATTTTCCCCAATTTTCGCCCAAAAATGGCTAAAAGGCCCAATCTGGGGGGGGGTGTTTATGAACGAACCCATATTTCCAAAATATAAAAATATTTTCGACATATTTTCAAAATATTTCCAAAATATAAAAATATTTTGGAAATATTTTCGAAAAATACAAAAATATTTTTTGGGGGCCCTCGCTACCAAGTGTGACTGAGTGAGAAAAAGTGAGAAGTCAGCCATGTTTGGCTGACAACTGACGACTCGTGACTCACAGTGACTCGTAGCGAGGGCCCCCTTTATGCGAAAATGAAACATATTTTTGGCAAAAATATATGTTTATGAAAAATATGTTTGGGGGCCCATGCCTAGGGGGGGTCATAAGCCCGTACAAAACCAAAATTTTCGACATACCATCAGAGCCGCCCTAATACCTGATCTGACCCGAAAATCCGACCCATACCCCCCCGGAAACTGTCTGGGGCCCACTTGTGACACCTGATACGCACTTTTGTGATGATTTTTTGGGGTCCTAAAAAATGTACCTCAGTTTCGTACCTTGCCTTTGTACCTGAACCACTCCCGACCGCATTATTTCGTTCTTTGCAAGGGAAGGGTGTCACTACGCTCACTCAGCACGCCGAGCAACACATGCCGCGTGCCCAGGGCCTCGCAGAGGTGTCAGATGCTGCTGCAGAGGAGTACCTTGCTCGAAAGACGCTCGCCAAACGGGAGATGTGCGGGGTCTCGGCAGAGAGCGTTGTGGCAGACCTGCGTAAAAAGAAAACGGCACACGACATCGGTGAGGCGACATTATTTCGGGCGCTCCGTCGGGCTGGGTACGTAGGAGAGCGAGTGGGACGTGGTGACGACAGATATATGCAGTGGTGCATCAACTGCACGCACGTGCGGGAAAAGCGGCGTTCCTTGCTAGCCAAGAAAGATGTCACCTGCACTCCTACTCCTCCCACTCGTCCTGCTCCTACCCCCACACCAACTGATACGGGCAGTGAGAGTGATGGCAGCTCCAGAGCAGCAGATGATCTAGGAAGCAATGAGCGGGTCAGCCGGGCAGACTACCTCAGTCTGTACCGGAAGTACGAAGCGTTGCGGGCCCGCCACCACCGCCTCCAGGAGAGGACCCGAGGGTTGAGAGTAGGGTTGTACAACGCCAGGGGAGGGTATTCCCCTGGCGTTGAGACATCCGGCGACCTTGCGGTCGCACTGTGTGGGGGCTGAGTCGGCAGGCAGATGCCGATCCAATGACCTTGTTGAGTCCCCACATGGTACACTCTCATACGTGTTGTCGAGACTGCGTGGTGTGCATATCCTGCGGGGCGCAAATTACACAGTCATTACACAGCCACTTCGGCTCTCAGGGCGTACAATATCCCAATCGTGCCTTCACAGGCTAAGATCGACGAAGCAAAAGCATCTACAACGCTGCCTACTAATGCCGATGCAGCCTCCCAGGCGTACGAAGTACTCACAATGACCCATATGCGATCGAAGTACTACACCCAGAAGGTGGCTGAACTCATTCTGCTGACGCAACAACACAACATTCCCACTAATCAGGTCAAGAAAGACCTTGCCGAGGCACTGGGGAAGGCAACATGCGTGCCACCTGAGCCAGAACCACCGCAGAAAAGGCAAAGAACGAAATAATGCGGTCGGGAGTGGTTCAGGTACAAAGGCAAGGTACGAAACTGAGGTACATTTTTTAGGACCCCAAAAAATCATCACAAAAGTGCGTATCAGGTGTCACAAGTGGGCCCCAGACAGTTTCCGGGGGGGTATGGGTCGGATTTTCGGGTCAGATCAGGTATTAGGGCGGTTCTGATGGTATGTTGAAAATTTTGGTTTTCGTACGTTTTTAGGGGGGCTTACACGGTGGGATCTTGTAAATTTTACATGTATAACTACAAGTATATACATGTATTATACATGTATAATACTTGCATGTCAACTATTATACATGTATAATACATGTATATGCCTGAAATATACATGTAAAATACATGTATATCAAGTAAAAATACAAGTATAATACTTGCATGTCAACTATTATACTTGTATTTTTACTTGATATACATGTATTTTACATGTATATTTCAGGCATTTACATGTATTTTACATGTATAATACTTGTCATGCAAGTATTATACATGTAAAATACTTGCATGACAAGTAAAATACATGTATAATACTTGCATGACAAGTAAAATACTTGCATGCAAGTAAAATACATGTATTTTACTTGCATGCAAGTATTTTACTTGTCATGCAAGTATTATACATGTATAATACTTGCATGACAAGTATTATACATGTAAAATACATGTAAATGCCTGAAATATACATGTAAAATACATGTATATCAAGTAAAAATACATGTATAATAGTTGACATGCAAGTATTATACATGTATTTTTACTTGATATACATGTATTTTACATGTACCGTATACGTAAATATTATGGAACGTAAATATTATGGAACGGGCCCATTTTTGGCCGGTCCGTTCCATAATATTTACGTTCCAAAATATTTACAGGGCCAGTTGGGGACTCGGTGGTGAGGACGGCTTGCGTCAGGAATCGCGCGAAAAGTGCACGAGTAGGTCCCGTCAGGGACTCTGCATGCCGTCCGATCACCTGGTCCAAGTCCCCGAGTCGCAGAAAGCCCTGTAAATATTATGGAACGAAAAAAATCTGGAACGCCAACCCACCAGCGTTCCAAAATATTTACGTTCCATAATATTTACGTTCCATAATATTTACGTTCCAAAATATTTACGTATACGGTATATTTCAGGCATATACCGTAAACGGAAATATTGTGGACCGTAATAAAGGTGAACCGTACTATAGGTGGACCGTAAAAAAGATGGAACAAATGGGATTTTTCCGGAACTTGGAACATTTTTACGGTCCACCTATTTTACGGTTGGGATCGTGGACTTGGCGGTTTTTTTTACGAGTTCCTTCGCGACGAAGTCGCGAAGGAACCAAGGAAATCGTACGACTGAAGCTGCAGGATTAACACCACAGGGCCTCAGCACAGAGTGTGCGCTCACCATCGTCCGGGAACTGTTCTCCCACAGTTACTGCAGGGTGTACTACACTAAAGGAGTACGATTTCCCTTAATTTTCCGGGCACTGATTCACGAATTTACATCTGGAGGGAGCCCGGTGGTCTCAGCTTCTGTCTGCGCGCCCTGCCGTACTGTGGCTGCTTTTGTGGGCTCGTGCAGCAGGTTCTACTTTTACTTCTACCGGAATGCTCCTTGCATGGTACTACACTTCTCGAGGTGTGGTGGTGGGTGAGTCTCGAGGTGAGTGGTGGTGATCGTGCCTTTTCCACACGCAGGGAGGACTTGCTTCTCTTGCTGGTGTTGGTTGCGGTGGTGGAGGGAGGGTCCAAAGCTGGGAGGTCGGGAGGCCTACGTGTGGGTGTCTGCGGCGTGGAGGCCGCAGTCCGCGCCCCGCAACCCACCAGCCCGCGGGCGAAAAACGCATTGTCTTTTCCATATTCAGTCCCAATAAATGGTGGACCGTAAAAAAGATGGAACGTTTGGCCTTTTTTTGGGAACTTGGAACATTTTTACGGTCCACCCTTTTTCCGTTTACGGTACATGTATTATACATGCATAATAGTTGACATGCAAGTATTATACATGTAAAATACATGTATTATACTTGTAGTTATACATGTAAAATTTACAAGATCCCACCGTGCACCGGTCGATGGGGATGGATCACTCGCGTCTCACGGAATACATCGAGGTGAAGGGTGCACATCTGAGGGACATGCATGCAAGCAAATGCCGCCACCTCAAGAAAGCAAGCGGGGAGAACTTGCGGTGGGTGGGCACGTGGCAGTGGCCTGGCAGTCTGGATATGGCCAGCAGGGGAAGGGCGGATGCTGTATATTCTGTCCCGCTGCCCTGTGTCCCGTGAGAAGGCTTGTGTGTGTTATCCTCATTGCAGCACACCCGAATTCGGAACGAAGGCACGACACGCGATGCCGGAAGTGTGGTCCAGACAGCATGGCATATCCCACCCCACCCCACCAGTTGCTGTCTTTTGCACGTCTTTTGTGGCCCTGCCCCAACGCACACCCCCTTGGGCTGTGTGGAGGAGGTTCACGTTGTTGAGTCAGAAGATTCATTTCACGGTGTTGAAAAACGCCTGTTGCCTGATACACAAAGCTTGTTGTTTTCAAGTGACACAGACGCTGCAGCCCCTGCAGGTTCTCATGTGCCCCCCTACCGCACACACGGTTGTCCCTCCGGCACCGCCATTGCAACTCCACTGCCGACACACACACACACACCCAAGCCCTCAAGACTCTTGAAGCGGCCTGACTATTTAGTGTCTTCGTCGCAGCAAGGGGGCGATATATACCACCCTTTTTATTGATTTCACGTGTCAGTGTTTGACTTTTTCGCAACTTCATTTCTTCCTTTTCTCCCTCTCCAACCCCACCCGTGACACCACCAGGGTTTAGCTAGCCCTGGTCCGATTATCCCCGGTTCTTCGCTGAAGAGACGCGGCCGGGGGGAGGGGTACGAAGAGTACGCGTCGAAACCGGTGTCACGCCGTGTTGGGGAATCCTTCGGGAGTGCGATACTGAAGGGGAGGTGCTACTGCCCGTGCAGGGCGACACCGCCTTAAAACTTTATAACCACACACAAACCCTCTATTCCCCCAGGCCTGATGAGCAATCCCCCCTGCCTCATGTTGTGACTTCCTTTCTACCTTGCACAAAACATCCCATTTGCCCCTTTACTTCCTTCGAAAGTGTTGTGACTACCCCCCCTTCCCCACCCCTCGGGAGTGCCACTCCTCTGGTGGTTAAAAGTGACCCGCCGTTGTGCCTTCGGCATCTGTTGCGTGTGCCGTCGTATGCTTCCTATGCACTAGTTATAGCTATCCGGGGGCGGCCTGCTGTCGCACCAGTGGGCTGCCCCACCTCTGCACCCTCGGTTTTTAAGATGTTCACCACAGCGGAGAATGATCCCCTTCTCTGTGGCGATCGAGCCAAGCTGGACGAGGTTCGCCTTCGGGCGAAGGTCATGTGGGCGGACAAAAGGTGCCTGCTCCTGAGACTCATCAGCAACCTGTTTCTTCCTTCAAGCCCTCAAGACTCTTGAAGCGGCCTGACTATTTAGTGTCTTCGTCGCAGCAAGGGGGCGATATATACCACCCTTTTTATTGATTTCACGTGTCAGTGTTTGACTTTTTCGCAACTTCATTTCTTCCTTTTCTCCCTCTCCAACCCCACCCGTGACACCACCAGGGTTTAGCTAGCCCTGGTTCGATTATCCCCGGTTCTTCGCTGAAGAGACGCGGCCGGGGGGAGGGGTACGAAGAGTACGCGTCGAAACCGGTGTCACGTCGTGTTGGGGAATCCTTCGGGAGTGCGATACTGAAGGGGAGGTGCTACTGCCCGTGCAGGGCGACACCGCCTTAAAACTTTATAACCACACACACACACCCATCACCAGGCACCCCACCTGTCGGGCCAAGGGCCTGCGCGTATGGGTCGTGCTGTGAGGTCAGCATAGCTTGGTGCACCTGACAGCCTTGTCCAATGGCTACCCCTGCCCATGACTGGGACAAGCTCGCCATCGGCGATCTGGTTGTCTTCCCCGGGCGTCGAGAGGGGAAGGTCCGTGGTGCTGTCGTGGTGGCGGCGTCGAAATCCGCCACACAGGTATGAAAGATGCATGCAGCATATAGCCCCGTTCCGAATCAGACCGAGCGGTGAAGCGTGTCGGGGGAGTGGGGGAGTGGGGCCGAAACACGGGGGGGACCCAGGGAGGATATCAAGCGACCACACAGCCTTTGATCGGGCCAAAAGTGTGTCTCTCAACAGAAAAGCCAGTCCACCCCCCCAGGATCTGTTCTCCCCACACACGTTGCTGGGGGGGCGTGAGGGTGATCTCCACAGAAAACAATTGAATGGCCAGCACAGAAAGCGGCGGATATTGCGCCTTCAAGATTTACCATGGCACCCTTTTTTCAGTCCTGGGTAAGACGTTAAACTGCCTGGGGGGGCCGTCCCCGGACCATGACGGGTGCCTGCACCAGGAGTCTAGCACGGCCGTGGTCCAGGGCATGACCGAAAACTGCTTGGGTACCGAGGCTCCCCAGACCAGGATGGGTGGAGACACCTGGAGTCTAAATAGTCACACCACGTCAGGCCAGACCTTCGCATTGCACTCCGCGAAGACTGCCACACAGCCGCGGGGCAGGTGTGCAGCCTGTGGAAAACCTCGTACAGAAAAGACTGTAAGGGACGACAGCCCCGCCGAGGCGATACAGCGCCAGACGCGGCCCGAGTTTCTGGAGACCGACCGGGGAACTGGTACGTCTTCAGGATAAGCGCCTCACAGAGGACTGATCCTCACCTGTGTGATCCGTGAACCTCAGCCCCATGGTGCTGGAGTGGAGCGGGTGCCTCGACCTCTTTTCGGGTTTTTTCTATTTCTTTATTTTCTTTTGGGTGCGTCCACCAAAGAAAACGTGGCCACCCACTCGCAGAGGCTCCCGAAAGCTCCAGCATCAGCTCGAGGTTCATGGTGTAGATCGGTGTCTCCAGAAGAAGGGGATGTCCGGTCGACGAAGACAAACGACGAAGACAACCACACAGGCCGCACAAAAAAAAACCCCTACAACCTGAGCTCTGGATCCAACTACGAGCTTTTTGACAGAGGTGCGGAGGGTGATATAACAATCACGATTTTAAACACTGGCCCCACCACTCCCCACCCCCTTCAGTTCATCACGGCGAAGCTGCTGCGGCAGAGCGGGAATCCTCAGGCACCCGAGGCGGTGATCTTCGAGCTTCCGGAGAGCCCTGAGACGATCATCATCCCGCAGACCAGCCTCCTGGCCTCCGTCCGCGGGAAGCCCGGCAAGGAGCGCTTCGTGCTCCGCCGCGAAAACTTCGCGAAATGGGAGCTGAAAGCCAGGGCAGGCGACAAGCGCCAGACCACCGCCACCGCCACCTCCGCGGATGACGACTCCACGCTGGAGTCGTCCGCCTCCTCCTCCTCCTCAGACTCCTCCACAAGCTCTTCCGACGACTCCAGCTCCTCCTCCAGCGGAAGCCCGCAGAAGCGGCGCCGCCAGGCAGCCCCTCCGCCCATACGCCGACCCCACGCCACCGCCAACACCGCCGCCGCACCCCCCCGCCCCGGCCAGAAAGCACCAACCGCATCGCCGCCGAGGCGAGGGAAGGGGAGCGTGTCGCCAGCCCCCCAAGCCAGCGCCGCCGCTGCTGCGCCCGCCCCCTCGGGATCCTCCAGCTCGCAGCAGGGCGTGGCGAAGGAGGCGTCGATCACCTTCAAGAAGGCCTTCCTCGCGCTGCGGCGGCTGCACGCCGTGGTGCATGTCCCGTCTCTCTGCGATGTGGGCGGTGCCGGCGTCCCGCCCGAGGAGGGTGCAGGAGGTGCGTCGGAGGGCAAGCAGAGGCAGGCGGTGCCAGAGCCTGCGTCGGTCCGGCCTCTCCTGGAGGCGCTGCGCGGGAGTCTTGCGAAGCTGCCGCAGGAGGAGCGGGGGAGATTCCGCAGGGAGGGGCGCGGGGTGATCGACGAGGTGGTGGCGGCGCTGCAGGCCGCCTCCCTCGCGCTGCTAGTCGGGGGGATCACGGCTGTCACCACGGCGATCGGCCCGACCCCCTTCGTCGCCTCGGTTTCGGCCATCCTGGTTTCGGTGCTGGGTGGTGGTGGTGGCGGGCCTGCCGGTTCCACGCGGCTCTCAGCTGCTGACACGGCGCTCCTCCATTCCATCCGGCCTGTTGCTGCGCGTGCCTCAGATTCTTCGGGGCACGCACACACCCAGCTGCCTGTTGGGCAGGTTAGAGGTTCCACCAGCGGGAAGCCTGGCAAAGGGCCTGGGGCAAAGCCGCCCCAGCAGCAGCAGGCGCGGGATCAGGTGATTGAGTTGTTGTAGAGTATGGGGGTGGAGGGGGTGGGGGTGGGTGGTTTGTGTTAGCAGAATTGGAGAAGAGTGGCACGGCAGCACAGCCATGAAAAAAAATGTGATCTGCACGCGACTGGCCTCCCCCCCCAGTACAGAGGATGCACAGCTGGAGGTAGTGACTTCCTGATTTTTTGAGCAGTTTTGAACATGGTCGAGAACAGCATTTGTCTTTAAACTTGCCTGTCACCCCCCCAGCGCAGAGGGGGTTGAGGTCTGGTGTGGGGCAAACATACAGAGGGGCTACCGGTTGCACAAACAAAACAAAAGAGACCCGGCAATCCTCTGTGGGTGGGGTGGGTGCGGGTGCGTCGTGCAAAAAAAAGGCATTTTTCTGCAATTCGGAGTCTCCTGAGCGAAAATCAAACCCCCCCCCCCCCCCTCCCCTTTTGTATAGAATCCTGCGGGACAAGGACAGTTGCAGCAGCAGATGTGGATGCCAGGAGGGCAATGCTTAGCTGCAGGAGGGGGCGGTGTGTGCCGATGATGAGTGCGTGCACAGAGGGCTCGCAGATGGGGGTCAGGGGGGTGAGAGCTGCAACCTCTCCCCCCCTCCCCTCCCCCACCTGTTCGCCATGCACCTCTGCAGGGGGAGAGATGGTGTGGGTATTGTGTGGCGTGTGTATCTACACTACTACGAAGAGGCCTTTGGGTCCCCTTGGGTTCAAGGGAGAGGAGAACATCCTCCACCAGCAACCTTCCCCCACCCCTCCCCTTTGGCGGATTGGTGGCAGATCACGGCCCTTTGAGAGTGTTGCAACCCAAACTATCTTGTCGTACCGCGTCAAGCCACACACACCACACCGCATCCCACACAGACACTGCCTGTTCGCAGCACATCTACACACACAGCACGATGCCTTTCGTCGGGACTGGTCTGTTCGCGGTGCTGCTCTCGAAGAAGCGGGTCGCGTGAGGGTGGGAGAAGGCGCGTGGTGGGGTGTGCATGCTTGCGACGGCAACGCTGCACGCCTGTGCCACGATGAAGGATGGGTGGGTGTGGCGGGTGTGGCGCACCAGCACCCAAGTGCGCAGCAGTGTGCGGTGCGCAGCACTGCCCAGCAATCCACTTCCGCCGTGCGTTTCGTTTCGTTTTGGGGAAGGGAGGTGAGGAGGGGGCGGCGTGCAGCGTGGCTGTGTGGCAGTGTGGCAGCACAGTGCAGGCCCCGCTGGATGGGCTGCAGTGCAAGTGCATGTGCAACTGCATGTGCATGTAGATGTGTATGCACGTCGTGCCGCAGCACCATCCGGCAGTGTGCTGTGCGGTGCCTGCCTGCCCTGCCTTTGTCCTGCCGTGTCCTGTCTTCCCTTCCCTTCCCTTGTCTTGTCTTATCTTGTCCCACCATCTTGCCTTGCCCTTGCCTTTCGGGCACAGCCGTGTGCCGGGTGTGCCCCTGTTGCGGAGCACGCCGCGGTGTCGGCACGAGCTGTGCTCTCCTGCACTTGCCCCACTGACGCCTGTGCAAACCACGATGCCGGCCGTGAGGGCTGACTTGCAACAATCCGTGCAGTACCACCCCACCCCCACCCCCACCCCTCCACCATTTCTTTGCCCCACCCACGCCCGAACCCCCACCACCCCACCACCCCCCCCTCCACCAGGGACACCCCCACTACACGTTCCCCCCCTCCCCCAACTCCACCACCTCCCCCTACCCTATCAACTATGGCGAACCTCCCCCAGATCGTGTTCTGCACAGGGAACCAGGGCAAGCTGCGCGAGGTGAACGCCATCCTCGACGGACACGTCAAGGTCGTCAACCGCGACGTCGACCTGCCGGAGCTGCAGGGGGAGCCCGAGGACATCGCCAAGGCAAAGGCGAAGGAGGCATGCCGTGTGCTGGGGGAGCCTGTGCTGACGGAGGACACGTCTCTCTGCTTCGAGGCCCTGGAGGGCCTCCCCGGCCCCTACATCAAGTGGTTTCTGAAGAAGCTTAAGGTGGAGGGGCTGCCTAACATGCTGGCGGCTTATGAGGACAAATCTGCCTATGCGCAATGCATCTTCGGGTTCTGCAGGCCCGGGGAGGAGCCCATCACCTTCGTCGGGCGGTGCCCAGGCAAGATCATTGCCCCGGCCGGCCCGCGCAACTTCGGGTGGGACCCCATCTTCTGCCCGGACGAGCAGGAGGGCGCGCTTTCCTTTGCGGAGATGGAGCCTGCGGAGAAGAACAAAATCTCCCACCGCGGGAGGGCCCTCGAGAAGGTTTTGGAGTACTTCTGCGAGCCCTCTTCGAAGAAGCAGCGGACGGAGGAGTGATGATGAAGGTCTGGGGCTGGGTAGGGGATGGTGTTGGGGTGTTGTGTGCTGTGTGCTGTTAGGTGTGACACATGCCGTCGTCACAGTTTCTCCGGAGCGTGCTGCAGGGGTATGGGGGTGGGGGGGGGGGTATTAAAAGACATTGCCCAACGCGTTGTGTGTGGGGGATACGTTGAGAAGGGATTGTCGAATTGTTTTTTCTGCCGATGCTGCTGTGGGTTGTGAAGGGATGCGGCGGGTGGGGGGGTAGTGCTGGCGTGGGAGGTGACAATAATACAACTGGGGGTGTCACGCCCGGAACGGTTTTTGTTGCGAGGGGGGGGGGCGGGGACGGGGGTGTGGCGAGCTTCGAAGGCAAGCCGCTGAACAGGGTCGAGGGGGAATGGCGCGGTATAGTCTCCCCACGTTGAGGTATCCTGTTGCCCCCTGTTGTGTGCGATGTTCGGTGGAGGGTGGTGGCGGTGGTAGTGGTGTCCATGGCATACAGTCTTATTACCTCACCCTAGCCTTCGTTGTGTTGCCGGGACACCCACACCGCGTGGTTGGGCACCGCTGGGGGCAGGGGCGACGAGACTCAAAGCGTAGTCACACACACCCTGGCTCGGCCCCGACTCAGCCCCAACAAGCATGGTATCTCGATGCGTGAAGAGTGGCTGTGCGTCTGCGAAACTTTCCACACCACCAAAAAAAAAAACAGAACCGCACCGCGATGCAACACTTTGGTTTCTTTCCACAGCAACACACTTTCCTGCCATACTTTGCCATTATCCACGGCAACACCCACCAGCTCCAGCCTCCACCCACCCACCCACCCCCCACGCCCACAACAGCACACCTCCGACACACTCGCGCCTGCGGAGAGGGGGAGGGGTTGTGGTGGTGGCGGGGGGGCGGGGCTGGGGGGCGCGGGTGTGGGTGTGGGTGTGGCTGCCCCACCGATGCACCTCCTTGTCGCCGCCACGCTGTACGGCGAGAAGGTGAACTATGAGGTCACATTGCAGCCCGTCCACAGCGCCTCCGAGCTCCGAGCGGACCTGGAACAGGCCCTCGACGTGCCTCTGGAGCAGCGCCGCCGCGCCGTCAACAGCGGCCAGCCTGACGTGGCACGCCCCGCCGCGCTGCAGCTCCCCATCCCGCGATCGCCTTTCAGATCCTTCCGCATCCATGCGTGGGACGGGCGCAGCGGGACATGGGTCGAGCTGACGGACTACATCCGCCGCTTCAACGTCTCAACTGCCGGAGGCGAGATCGCGCTCCCCGCCTGGGCACAGCTATACGTCTTCCAGACGGAGTCGCTCTACCACACAGAGCTCCAGAGCGAGATTCCGCGCCCCGCCCCTCTCCCCACACAGCGGCACAACACCCCTGGCGCTGCGTCGCCACCACCGCCTCCGCCCGCCGGGGGCAGCGCGGGGGAGGGGTGTGGCGGCGGTGCCGGCACCGCCGCCTCTGCCGCACCCTCCGTCACCCGGGTGCGCCCGCTGTCCCCGACACGGCAGCAGGCGTTGGACTGCTCGCTCGCGAGGCAGCGTGGCGCGGTGGAGGTGTCACCGCAGCAGCAGCAGCAGCGCTGCCCGCCACACCCCTCACCCTCCCCGCCGCCGCGCGGCTCTCCGGTGGCGGGGGGGTGCCACACCCACCTGCAGCAGAACCGCCCGGAGGAGCAACGCCACCACCACCACCACCCCCTCCTCCGCGAAGACGAAGGTGAGGACTGTTTTGACGAGGGAGGCGCTGCGGGCTCTGCTGGTCACCACCACCACCACCACCACCACCACCACCACCACCACCACCACCACCACCACCACCACCACCCCCAACAACACCACAACCTCTCCCCCCCGCGAGACCCCCGCGGCGCTGCATGTGTCGGGGGGCCACGCCGCCGCCTCAGCCCAGCAGCCTCCGGTGGAACCGGGGGGACTGCCTCCCCGCCACACCCACACCCACACCCCCCACCCCCACCCCCGCCAGCGGCCGGGGCGGGTGTAGGTGGTGTGGGTGCTGCGGAGGTGGGGTCGGGGATGGCCGGGCCCCCTCCGCTTGCCCCGGCAGCCTCGCCGCCTCTGCCGCCACACCGCGCGGTGGGTGCGTCGCCGGGGCGGACGCCGCCGCACCCCCGCGTGGAGGGCTGGGGTGAGGGGGGCTGCTCCTGGCGGACCGCTCCGCATTCCGGCGGCAGGGCTGCGGAGGCGGGATGGGGCGCTGCTGAGGATGGGGGTGACGTGCTGCACGGAGGTGGTGCGCATCGGGGCACCTCCCCCAGGCGATGTAGGAGCGGTGGCGGTGTTGCTGCTGCTGCTGCTGCTGCTGTTTCACCCACCAACGACCCGGGCTGGGTGTCGGACGACGGGGAGTGGTGGGGAATGGGTGCGGCGGAGAGGCCGCCCCACAGGAGGCGCGGCACTTCGCTCCGCCGCCCCTCCAACATGCAGCGGCACAGGGCAAGCAAGGCGGGTGTTGCAGAGGGAGGGGTTGCCCCGCCGCACCGGCCCACCCCTTCCACCCCCACGCCGCACCGCCCCTACCCTGGCAGCCCCGCGCAGGGGGTGGCAACCCCGCAACCTGCCCGGGGGTTAGGGAATGGGGACCCGGCCCTCCCCCGCGAGTGGGAGTGTGGTGTTGGCGACGCGGAGCCCAACATGATCAGCGACCTCCTCGTCGACCTCGCCGGGGTCCCGCAGCGGGGGGGTGGGGGAGGTGGTGGTGGTGGTGGCGGCAGCATCATCTTCGACACCACCCTGTGGCTCGCAACCCTCACATCCCCCCCGGTGTCGCTCCCCCTGAAGCCTGACACGCTGACCCGGGTGTTCGACCGCATCACAGCTGTGGTGGGTTCCCCGGGGGATGGGGTCAACCCCTCCACCTCCACCCCCACCTTCTCCTCCACCGCTCTCAACCTGGGGAACCCGGAGCTTGCGTTTCTCCACCCGCTGTGGATGCACCTCCGGAAGAGGGTTGGTGTTGTGGAGAAGAAGCAGGTCGTCGAGTCGGAGGCTGCGCAGCTCGCGGGGCTGGTGGCGGAGCAGGAGCACCGGGTGAGGGAGGTGGCAGGGCATGTGGAGAGCGCGGAGCGGGGTGCGGCGGAGGCGCGGAAGGAGCAGGCGGTGCGGCAGGCGGAGCTGTGCAAGGCGCAGGAGGCGGAGCAGGCGCAGCACGCTGCCCTGGAGGCTGCGTTGGAGTTTATCGCTGGGGAGCAGACTCTCCTGGACTCATGTCGGAGCCTCCTCTGTGACTGCGAGGAGGACGCGCGCAGCAAGGCTGCCGCCAGGCAGCGTTGCGCCGACGCGGCAGTCGCCTCCGCCAGCCGCACCTCTTCCCTCCAGGCTGAGATCGCACGCAACGAGGCGGAGGTGCACCGCCTCAACCTCACCATCGCGCAGCAAAGGGAGGAGCTCGCTGCAACCTCCGCCCGCCACGCCGCAGAGCTCGAGGAGCTGTCGCGTCTGGAGAGCCTCGCCGACGCCGCGGTGCGGCGGACCGAGGGTGTCGATGTGGAGGTGGGAAGGCAGACGGGGAAGCTCGCCGGCGCGGTGTCAGAGGAGGAGGCGCTTGTGGCGCAGCTCCGGTCGCTGGAGCAGGGTGTGGCGGAGGCGGAGCGGGTGGCGCGGGCGGCGGATGAGTGCGCCAGGGGGGCGGAGGGGCGGTGCAGCCAAGCGCGTGCTGAGCACGATGAGGTGTCCTCACTCTTCGCCCTGCTCTCAGCCTCCTCCGAAGAGCTCCGCCGTGCCGTCGCGCAGGAGGACTCGGAGCTGCTTGCGGTGTCGGAGTATCTCGAGCAGGATCTGCTGCTGCGGATGGAGAAGCATGTCCTGAAGGATCGTGTCGCTGCGGTGCGGTCCGCCACACAGCAGCAGATGCTGCGGCAGGCCTCCAGCATGCGGCGTTCGGCATCGGCTTCCGCCCGGTTTCACCGGGGTGGGGGTGGGGGTGGTGGCGGTGGTGCCACCGGCCTCGACCCCTCACGGTCCTGTTCCGATTCCACACAGGCCCCTCTCCTCCCAGGTGGTGGAGGGGGAGGAATCGACGCCTCCCGACACCGCCCACCCCACCTCGAGCATGTCTGGCATGAACTGTAGTAGAGGGAGGGGGGGGTAGGGAGGGTGGGGGGGTGGGTGGTGGTGGTGGTGGTGGTAGTGTGTGACTCTCTCTCCCCCGTATCCCGGGGGTTTTTTTAGTAGTGTTCTGTTTTCTTCGCGAATTTTTTTTGCAGTGTTTTTGTTAGAATGTATACACAAAAGTGAGAAGTGTTAGTCGTGGGCAGGGGGTGGGTGTAATGGGGACGGAGGGAGGGAGGGAGGAGGGGTGGATTTAAGCTGCATGGGAACTGCTGAGAATACAGCAGGCCTTGCTCCGCCTCTCCCATCCCTCCCCCTCCTCCCCGGTGTAGATTTAAGGTTCGGCGATGCTCCCCGTGACAATACTGTGACTGTGCAGGGGGTGGGGGGGGGGGGGACCCAATTCTTGGTGGAATCACCCTTGGATCCTTTCGCGGTTTCAAGCGGGGAAGCCGTCTATCTACCTATCCCTTCAATGGATGTAAACACAATAGAAACTGTTCTTCGAAAAATCGACCCACATCGCCCTTTTGAAAGGCATGGGTAACTCAGCAAAATAAAGCGCCACGCAGAGGAGGTGGAGATTGGTGGGGTGAGTGGGTGGCAAGGGGGGGGAGAGAGTGCCATCTGAGATAGGTTCTTTGACTGTCCTGTCACCTTCACCCCCTCGCTCCCCCCCACCCCCCCCCACCCTGCTCGGGACGAATAGTGAGGAATCGCTTGCCACGCCCACACTCCCCCACCCAACCCACCCCCCACCCCGCCCTCCCCCAGCGCTGCTGTTTAGCTTCCAAAGCTTCGGTGGGTCTGATCTGAGGTGTGGCACTCTCCCTTCGGCCTCTGCGTGATTTGCTTCTGCCGGGGACAATGCAGCTCCGATATACATCCGCCACACACTGACACACATCCGCAATCAACTGCTGCGCCCTCCCCCCCCCCCACCCCTCCTGCAGGAAGTCAGTCATCTGGGCCACCAGTTCCCCCGCTCATACCCACACCCCCTTCCCTTGTCCTTAGACAACCTATACATCATGTGTATCTCCCGCCAATCAGGCCCGGTGCTCACACTGCCCCTGTTTACGGAAAGGCCTGCCCGCCTAGTGACACGGTCGCGGCTATCGCCGAAAGAAAAGGTATGCATCCTGTGCAGAAAGCCATCCCCCCAGCCCCCTCTCCCCAACCATAGTCGTCTACTTAACTATGCAGGCGCGTGGCCCGCCTTGGCTCTCCTTGTCTCTCTCTCCCTCACCACCACCACCACCACCTGCAGAGAAAACGCAAGCTGACCGGAATTCTGAACCGTGTGACGGAGGGGAAGATACACGAGACAGCCACAGAGCTCCTCCGGATTCTCGCCGACGCGCGGGAGCGCGAGGCCGCCTCCGCCGCAACCTCCGAGAGTGATGCCGCCACGACACCCGACGCGCCCGCCCCGTCCTACGCCCAGCTGCAGACCGAGGCAGTGGAGGCGATCTTCGAATACGCCCTGCGCCTGCCGCTCTACCGCAGGATCATGGCAGACTTCTGCGCCTCCTTCGGGGCACGCTGCGCTGCCGAGCTCCCGCCTGCCGCCCCACCCTCCCCTGCCGAGCCTGTGGAGACATCCTTCCTGGCGGAGCTCTCGGCACTGGGGGAGCACCACGTGCAGCAGCTGCTGGTTGAGGCGGGCGCCGAGGCGCCAGCGCAGGATCTGCCGCAGGCCGCGTCGTCATCGCAGTGCAGTGCGGGGCCCCGCTTCATGCGGCTGAAGGGCATCCTGCACTTCATGGCGGAGCTGTGTGTGGCAGGGTGTTGCGACAGCGGCAGCATCGTGCAGTGGTGCGGTGTGCTGCTGCATGCCTGCACGGAGCGCAGCGCGCCTGCATCCCGCGCGCATTATGTGGAGGCAGTCCTGCTGCTTCTGAAGACGGCAGGCCGCCACCTCGACAGCGGGGAGGGCGGCTGGCGCCCCCTCATGGACGACTACATCGCGACGCTCAGGGGCTTCGCCGACCCTCGCTTCGTCGGGGGCAGCACCGCCTGCGTGTCAGCCAAGGAGGGCCACGGTGGGGCACAGTGGCACCTCACGTCCCGTCTCAGCTTCCTGGTTCTCGATATCCTGGAGCTCCGGGAGAACGGGTGGGCCCCGAAGAAGTGCGGCACCCGCGGCGGGGCCAGGAACGGCATCGCCTCGCAATCCCCCCTCTACGTCGCGTAGCGCCGTAGTAGCGGGTGTTGGGGGGTTGCCCTGTGCCCCCCTCCCCCCCCCCTCTGTACGCTGCCTCCCATCGACGGGGCTGCTTCTGCAGTCTTCGAAGTAGGGTCTTTGTGGTAGGGCAGCGCGGGTGGGCGGGGCGGGGGGGGGTGCGATGTGTGCTTCTGTCCGGGACAAAAAAAATTCACATATCCCTCATCCAGCGCAGGTCGGTATCAGGGAGCTCTTATCTCAAAGCCCGATGCGCCCTGCCGCACCCCCACACGCCATCCCGTGGTGCACTCCCCCCATACGGAGCAGTCTCGCGGTTGCCACGGGGTGGATGGGGGGGTGGGAGGGTGAACAAAACTTCTCAAATGGGGTGGGGAGGTTTTTTTTTTCCAGAAGATATTCAGAGGGGGTGTGCTTTCATTCGAAAAAGAATACTATGGGGGTCTTCGCTGGTCGACAAACTTCGTCAGTTTTCAGCCAATTCAACAGGAAATGCGCCAAAATGCACTGACGACCACCCCGTAGCGAAGACCCCCTATAGTGTAGTTAGCAGGGGGGCACGTCACAATCCTATTCTCTCTTTTTTGCGCAAAGTGCTGTTTATGGGAGGTTATTCCTTGTTGTCTGGTGTGTGTGTGTGTGTGGTGACCACGTTTTGTGTGGGGAGATCCTGCGCGGATCATTGCCCACCCCCGCCCACTTCTACGTCACAGCGGAGGCCCCACTCGGGTTAGAGTGTGGGGCCAACTCAGTGCCACTCCGGGGAGGAGGGCGTGCAGCATAGCCAGCGTGGTGTGTGTGGCAGCAATGTGTTAGTGTTTTGCCATCGCTGTAGCAGTCACCGCATCGGTCCATGCTGTGGCGTTTGCAGAAGCCCATAGTGACCGGGAGCCCGTCCCCCTCTTTGTGGTGGTTGCGGCAGCACACCTCCTCTGGGAGGCGTCGCTTTTGGCATGCCGAGCAACGGGGCTTCCAATGCAACTTGCAGGCAAGCACCTTTGCGTTCCTCCTGGCACCAGGGGGGGCAGTACGGGGGGCAGCGCCCCTCCGCTCCCATGGGCGTCCCACCCGGCTGTTGGCCTGCCGACCGCGCGCCGCCCACTGCTGGGCCGGCTGCTGCCAGCCCTCTGGGTAGTGCGGCTGTGGGGCGAAGGTGGCGGCCCACGCCATTCCGCGGTCATGGAATACCGTATCTTGCCGGCTGTGGACTGGCTCAGCCAGGTGTGCTTGGAGGCTGCGCATCACCGATTCAGTGGCAGGGTTCAGTTGGGCCCTCCTCGACAGGCCCGCCGCCACAGTTCCGCCGAGAGCCGTGAGGACCGTTGAGTTGGCAGCATGACCGCAATGCCAGGGCCCTTTGCCCACTTTCGTCACCATACTGCAGAGTCCTTTCAGCGAGGCGGCTTTCCCTAGGATACTGCTCTGGAACACCGTGAGGTCCTGCTGGAGCTTCTGCCGCGAGGCCCCCAGCCTTTCAGCCTCATCCATCGCGGCGTTGCTGAGGGCGTCAGCATCGGTGTTGGATTCCCTCTTCACATGCTCATACGTGAGAGTGAACCTCGGTTGGAGGTCCGCAGCCAGCGCGGACGTGCTGAGGAAAAGAGGACGGAGGGCGGCATCCCGGCACAGGGATTCCCCTCGGAGCTGCCGCAGCACCACCTGGGAGTCGCCTCGCACTGTGACTGGGCCCTCAGGGGCATCGCCCCTCTCGAGGAGGCGCAGGCCTGCTCGTAGCGCCTCGTACTCAGCAATGTTGTTGCTACGCACGTTCAGCAGCGGGAGCACTTTCTCTGAGACCTTGCAGCCGTCTTGGTACAGCACCGCCCCTGCCCCCGCCACAGCGAAGGGGGTGCCGTTGTCGCGCGCGCCACCGTCAAAGTACAGGGTGAGCCCCGGGGCCGTGTCTGCAGGAATGCGCGGGCGGGCCTCCCTCGCACCCTTCTTATTCGGGTCCACGTGGGTAGGGGGGCGGATGCGGCGTGTCACGGTGTCTGGGAGGGTGAGGCCCGTCGACAGCTCGAAGTCCACGGCTAGCTCCATCAGGGTCACAGTTTGCTCACCCCCCTGCGGTCCCCACTTCAGGCCCCTTAGCCAGTCGCAGAGAGCCACCCACATGCCTGGGGGCCGCTTGCCCCACGTCTGCTTGACTTCGGATGGCGCCAGTGCAGGGATGCAGGCACTCTCGGGGGTGGGGGTGCTCCACTCCCAGGGGTAGACTGTGTGTGTGTGTGTATGCCCACGGTGTGTGGGGGGGCGGTGGGGGGTGGAGGGACGGGTCGGCTCCTTGCATTCGGTCCCGAATACGCCAACAAGGTAAAAACCGGCTCACCTCACACAACCCCCCCCCACCCCACCCCGCCACACACCACACACCCACACCATCAATCCGATCTCCTCCCGACGAAGCTCAAGCCACGTTACCTTCCCTCTCCCCCCCCCCCCCTCCCCCACACCCCCACCTGGGCAATCTCTCGCTAGCTTCGTGCGTTCTCCAAGAGAGATGTGCGAGTGGGTGAGGAAGGTGGTGGTGGTGGTGGAGGAGGAGGGGGGGGGGGGTGTGCGGTTGTGCGGTAGCGGCCGGCTGTTTGCTCCGGTGCCTTGTGTGATTGGGGGAGGGAGGGAAGGTTTGCCCCGCTGCTGTTTGTTTGTCTTGGTGTTTTTTTTTACGCACACGACTTTCGCGCGGAAAGTGTCATTCAGCTCTGCCAAACGTGCTCTACACACCACCCCCTTCATCAGGCAAGTGGGTTTGTAAGTGTGTGTGGAAGCGTCAACGCATCAAACGAAGTATCAACAGTAGAGAAAGAGCGGCAGAGTTGAAGTGACACTTTTCTTTCGCGCGAGGGAGAAGGGAGGTGGGGGGGCGGGGGGGGGAGGGGGTCATGATTTCAGAAGCATCGTTTAGACGGAGAAGCATGTGAGAAGCTAATCTCAGATGTGCTGATTGTCGACACCAAAAAAAAAGCATCACAACACAAAATATTCAACCCAAAACGGCAGCATCAACTGGGTGCCTGGTGGTGGGATCGCTGAAGGCGTGCCGATGGGTGTGCCATACACAAAAATAAACTGCAAAAAAAAGTAAACAGCAAAGTATAAACTAAAGGAGCAACAGCCGTCCTTTCGCCCCTCTGGAACTCAGTGAAAAGTGAGACTGTGAGAATGGGAAAAATAGGGCGGTTTCTACGCACAAAAAAGAGAGGGCGGCAAAGCCCCTGACACAGTTTGTTTTTTTATACACTTCACAATGCAGGCAAGTCTAGGACCGGACTGCCGCATCGTGATTTGACACAGAAGGCCCTGCCCCCCCTCCTCTCGATGTTGATGTTTTACTGCGAAGTGTTGTTACACTCTGCTGGCTGCTGCTGCTGTCCCGGTGTTCTCTTCTAGCCAGGGTACACCGGGGCTACCACATTCTCCCCCCCCCCATCCCTTCACCACTTCTACATCTTGCATCCCCATCCCCACCACACACTGTTGTTGTCACGCCACCTCACGCCCTGTCTCTAGCAATAAATTCCAGGGGCATTCTTTTGTATCCATTCTAAACCACAGCGACCCTGGGTCGGGTTGGAGTTGCACTCACACCTCCCACCCCACCCCACCCCACCCCACCCCACCCCACCCCACCCCACCCCACCCCACCCCACCCCACCCCACCCCACCCCACCCCACCCCACCCCACTCCACTCCACTCCACCTACTTGTCTGCCCAACACGCCATGTCTACTCTGTGCCATGTACAACAGTATAACTCATACCGCAATGGGGGGTGGGGGGTGGGGTGGGGTGGGTTGGGGCGATTCCTTCATTCTTCTGCGATTCTGTGTCAAAAAAAAATCACCCCCTCTGCTTCTACGCACAATTTGAAGTGTGTGTCAAAATGACCAAAAAAAATACATAAAAACCGAGAGCGAGTTGCTGTGCCGAAACGGTGATGTGTGTCATGTTTTCTTCTTTTATTGCAAACACACACCAGGGTATAAGATAGACTTTTTTTCTGGCGCCGTTTTCCGGTTTTTCTGGTTTTGAAAATTTTTCGCGCGCGCCTTCGGCGCGCGCGACCCGCGCAAACCCTCCCAGAATCTGAGAGGGCCCGGTGCCTGCGCGCGTCCTGTCGTACTGAGGCTGCTTGGTGGGGCAGGCGCAGCAGCCGCTTTGAAAGTTTGGACTCTCGGCAAATAAACCGGTCTGGTGCAATTTTGTTACGCAGGGGGGTCTGGGGGGCGGAGCCCCCCAGCCGCCGGAGGCCACGGTAGTGAACATCTGTTCCCTACAGTCTGGATTCGCTTGTAAGTAGGAAGGCTTCGCTGTATCGCAGCCCGGCCAGCAGGAGATCACTGGTCCTTGAGGGTTCAACCTTCAGGGTGGAGGAGGGCGGGGGAGCGACCACTCGTGACAGGTGTGCGTTGTGGGTGGAGTGGGTGCACGACAGAATGGCCAAAGGGTTCACGAGATCTCTGCACACATTCCGTTATCGAGGAGATGGGCACCTGCTTTCTCCCCAGCTGTGACGACAGGCAACAAACAAATCTCATCTGTTAGTTGCCCCCAATAGGCTTGGCGACCTTCAAGACTGCTTGAAAGACGTTCGTGTTCTCGTCTCAGCCCTCCAGACAAGCAGATCTGTCTCGAGTTGGTGGGCTGTCGCCATGTATTCGATGGCACCGAGTGACGCTGCACAGAGGCAGACGACACGGTGAACTCAAGCGGAGGTTACCCTACCTCCGCTGGAGTACACCGTGTGTCTCCCATGAGTCTCAACTAGCGGGAGTCTTAGCGTAAATTAGCTGGAAAATAGACTCCCGTCTCCAGTACAGACTGCAGTCTTAGACTCCCTCTTAGACACTCGCTAGGGTGGCTGGAGTCCACCATGTGTGCACCTTCAAAACAGAAGAGACCTGCATGACGAGGGCATCACCACCCACCGGGCCACCCGCTAGGTTCATTTTTTCTTCTCCGCTTCTCTGCCTTCTTTGGACTATTTGAGCTCTGTGCGGATCACGATGGGGTCACTTTCTATTTTTTTATGGCGTTTTTTCTGACTGTTTTACTGTCCCAAAGTCACAAAAAAATCCGCCAAAAATGAGACCGATCTTTTTTTTTTCCAGAAAACCGGGAACCGGGAAACCCTGGTTTTGAAAACCGGAAAACCAGACCTATCTTATCCCCTGACACACACAAACACACACAGCCCATTATTTTTTTTTACGCACACGACTTTCGCGCGGAAAGTGTCATTCAGCTCTGCCAAACGTGCTCTACACACCACCCCCTTCATCAGGCAAGTGGGTTTGTAAGTGTGTGTGGAAGCGTCAACGCATCAAACGAAGTATCTTACAGTAGAGAGAGAGCGGCAGGGTTGAAGTGACACTTTTGCTGGCAAAACAAAAGCCTATATCGGGCAACTGAAAATTCAAAAAAAAGGGCCTTTCCACTCCCGACCCCCCCTACCCCCATGTGACATTCTGTGTGGGATTTTTTTTATACCGTGGGGGAACCAGCCGACTTCCACATTCTTCCCCCATCCCCCCCACCCCACTCCCCTCCCCTCCCCTCCCCTCCCCTATGTCGATTCGATGCGGCAGCGAGTGCGGGCGTGAGCCCTGCCAACAATAGCCAGCCTCTGCCCCCCCCACTCTGTCCCCACCCAACCCCAGTCTCTTCCCCCCCTCCACCCCTCCGGAGTGGCCGACTTTCGAAGGGTGCTCGCAGTCTGGCGATGCGGGTGTTGTGTCTTGTTTTCAAGGCACGCCGTGCGGGAGTGCACACATGTGTGGGAGAGGGGCGGGGGGCGGTGGTGGTGGTGGTGGTGGTGGTGGTGTGAAGTATCACCACCGCACACTACCCCACCCCTCCACCCCCACCCCCCACGCCATACTCAACACACACCCACACGCGCATTTTCCAGATCCCTGCGATGAGCCATCGCATCCTCAAGAACGCTGCAAAAGGGTGGGTAGGGGGGTAGGGAGGGAAAAAAACGTAATACCTTGGGCATGCGTCTCGCAGTGGGCGATCGCATCAACGGAGAACAAAAGGAATGGTAGGGTGGTTGGGTGGGTGGTGGTGAGTGGTGAGTGGATGGTGTTGTCCAAAAAAAAAAAAAGGCTCGTCTTTTTTTTTTCTCTTTCGAGAGCTGTGCTTTCAAAAGAAATTCCGATGCGGTTTTTTTTTATGTGTTTTAGATGCGTCTTGTTTTCAACCCACTCCCGGGAGCAGGTGGGGGTGGGAGACAGGGGCCATTCTCTCACCACCACCCACCGCACCCCACGACGCCACCTCGACGCGCGCATGCAACTTGAGTTGAAGGGATGAGGGGGTGGGGCGGGGGTGGGCGGGGCTCTTCCGCCCCCCATCGCCCGTCTCTGCAACACCCCTTCTTCTTCTTCTTCTTCTTCTCATATCCCCCCCCCCCTTTTTTTTTACCCACTTCGCCCTCGCCTCCTTCCCCGCACGCGCTCTCTCTTTCCCCCCCCCCTCCTTTGGCGTGAGCCAAATCCAGAACGACGTGTCGGAGGGGGGGGGGGGAAGGGCGAGGGGGGTGGGGGGGGGGGGGAGAGAGAGAGCGGCACGTGCGGCGCATCCGCTTGTGAGGTTCACTGCAGGGCTCCATACCCCACTCCCACACCTCCACACCCCACCTCTCCTTAATCTCAAAGGGGAAACTAGGGTGGCCATACCCCACCCACCCACCACTACAGGGGCCCGGGAACCCCCTCCCCCCCCCTCCTCCCCCACCATGGCGGTGTCCGCAGATGACGTGCTGGATGCAGCCCAGCGCCTGTCTGCCGTGCCACTGGTGCAGCACACCCCTCTCCTGGAGAGCGCCTCCCTCAACGCCCTGGCTGGCTGCCGCGTGCTCGTCAAGGCGGAGTGCCTGCAGACCCCGGGGTCCTTCAAGGTGCGCGGTGCGACCAACCGCCTCCTCCTCCTCCCCGAGGCGCAGCGGAGGAAGGGGGTAGTCGCCTTCAGCTCGGGGAACTTCGGGCGGGGGCTCGCCGCGGCGGCGCAGGGGCTGGGTGTCCCCTGCACCATCGTGATGCCGGAGGACGCCCCCTTGGTTAAAAAGCAGGGCGCGCGCGGCTTCGGCGCGGCTGTCCTCGAGAGCCGCGTCGAGGCGGGGGTGAACCGCGAGGTCACCGCCGCCCAAACCGCAGAGGGCGTTGCGCGCGACACGGGTGCGACACTGCTGCACCCCTTTGAGGACCTGCATGTGATAGCGGGGCAGGGCTCTGCTGCTGTGGAGGCATTCGCCGATGCGGCAGCAGCAGGCGTGTCGCCCGACGTGCTGGTGGTGCCGGCGGGGGGTGGCGGATTATCCGCAGGGTGTAACCTGGCGAAGTCCCGCCTTGCCCCGGGGTGCCGCTCCTACATTGTGGAGCCGGAGCATTACGGGGACCACCGTGCCTCGCTCGCCGCGGGGGTGAGGATACGCAACCCAGCCAGTGCTCCGCCGACCCGATGCGATGCGCTGCAGGCTGTGGCGCCCGGCGTCAACACCTTCCCTATCAACCTGCGGCACTGCAACGAGGGCCTCACAGTGACGGACGCCGAGGTGATGCACGCCGTGGGGGTGGCGCGCAGCACCCTCGGGCTCAGCCTCGAGCCCAGCGGGGCCTGCCCCCTCGCGGCGCTGCTGGCCGGAAAGATCCCGGGTGCCGTGGCGGGGCGGGCGGTTGTGCTCCTCGCGAGTGGGGGGGACCCGGCCTGCCTCCCGGACCCCAGCCTGGCGGCGCGTGTGGGCAGCAGTGGTGTGGCGAAGCTGTAGGCGGGTGGGGTGGGGGAGGCAGGAGGTGTGGATTGGTGCGCCCCCCCCCCCCCCTGTTTAAGAATGACTGCGACCTGTGGCATGTGTGGCATTTTGTGTGATATCCGCTACTGTTGACAAGGGAGAGTTGTGTGGGGTGGGGGTGGGGGTGGACCCACCCGGTTGTATGGGCAGGGGATGTTCGCTTGTTCCTCACCAGGTCACCCCCCCCCCCCCCCTGTGCCCCTCTCTGTCTCTTTCTGCCGCATGTGCTGAGTTGCTGTGCAACGGAGTGGGGGGGGGGGGGGAGAGTCTCGCGTAGACACACCCGCTTTGATATGGCAACAGACCTGCCGCCAGGGTGGGACACTAACAGGGCGCACCCTCGAGCCGAAGCCACTGCCATACAACCCCTCCCCAGTCCACCCTCTCTCTCTGTCACCCTGGAGCCAGCGCCCACCCCACCACCCACCCCGCTAGCTCGAACGTAAATCAGAGCCATCCTCCCGGTCAGGACCACCCACACACATCTCTTCCACCATGCTGTGCCGTGCCGCCGCTGTGGCGCTGTGCGCCCTCACCGCAGCTGGCTCGATTGTCCCTGACGGGGAGCCCTTCAGCCCGATGGTGTACAACGAGACGGTGTGGAAGGCTTTCTCCCTGAAGAACTGCAGCAACCCCCCTGCCGAGCCCACAGTCGACCCGTATAAGGGGTCCAACGACACGGCGCCGCCTGCGCCTTACGGCGCGGATGCTGTGTGCGGTGTGAAGTATGTTAATGACACGCAGCGCACGGAGTATTCCCTGGTGAGCTATGTTAACGTGACTGCTGCGCAGCAGGACGGTGCGCATGTGACGCACGACAAGGCGTGTGGCATGTGCTCGAGTCTGGCGGACCTGTCTGCTTACATGAGCCAGACGGATCTGACGACGCCCATCCGTGCCTGCGGCCTGAAGCACCTCCTGAACCACAAGAAGTTGTTGGAGTGCATCGTCGAGTCGACAAGCCTGTCGCGCCCCTGCGCTGCGATCTTCTTCTACAACTCGGAGAACACCAAGGCGCAGTGCCTCGTCCCGTGCCTGGAGGCGTCTGCAGAGCACCTGCCGAACAACCTGCCCCCGGACAACCGCCTCAACAAGTGCCTGCAGTGCGACGAGGACAAGTCTGGGCCTGTCTTCAAGTACTACGCAGGGCGGACCCGGCGTGGGTCTGGGCTGAACTCGTCCATCATCCGCCCTGTTGACCAGGTGTTCCGCGTGATCCACGACTACTACTGATCTGAAATGTGTTGGCAGCGAGAGGAGGTTGCTGCATCAAGAAGGTGTCTCGGTGCGTCCCCCCCTCCCCCCGCTCTTGCAAAATAACATACGAACCAATGTGCCTTGTGTGTGTGTTGTCCTTTGGGCGAAAGGGAGTGCCTTAGTTTCGGCATTTGTCCCACTGCAGCAGCCAGACGTCTAGGCAGTATTCGTGGCACCTGCCTTGCCTGTGCGTTGCACCTAACGGAAAGGCAGACCGCCGAGGATACGCATCTGTCTGAGGAGAGGGCCTTCGCTATCGATAGGGGGGTTTTCGACAAAATTCGACGTTATGGGGGCATGGAAATTTAGGCATTCTTAGGCATTCTCAGGCGAAATAGGCAGGGTTTTTTGGCTGGGGAAAATAGAGTACAAATTACATGGATATATTCAGACCTTATTAAGAGATTCCGCGTTTTAACCTCTTAATTCTAAGACCTTAGTTTTTCTGCAGGGGTTTCCCTATTGGGAAGGGGTTACAGAACATCTTTGCTCAGAAACTGACCTCGGCTCGACGGACTAGGATGGTATCAGCCCAGGAATCTCTCATCCCACCCCCAATCCTGCAAAAGCCTGCACGGTCCAAATAACATTCGCTTTTTTGCATGCTTGTATGTATGCGCGTTCCTCACTTCCACACCTGGCACACACAAGCAGCCGCAATATGGCAAAGAGAGCGGCTGACTCCGATGAGGATTCTATTACTGCGGAGCTGTCACAGGCACAAACTGTTGCCGTAGATGCTGCAGCCCTGTTGCTGCAGAAAAAGGCGAAGTCGTTTCTGGTGGACCTGGCGAAGGCGGAGGGGGTGGAGGCGGCCGGCACGAAGCCCCAGCTGGCCACAGCCATTGCCAAGGCCCGCATCCTGGCTGGCGAAAGAGGCACGGAGGAGGAGGAAAAGCCCAAAAAGAAGCGGGGCAAGAAGGCGGGGGCGAAGACTGCTGCCAGGAGGCAGCTCGCGCAGGACCTGGGGGCCCTGGCAGATCCCCCGGCGGAGGACGTTGGTGACGACGCGCCGGCCGCACCCCCTGCTGACCCCCCACCTGCCCCCTCCCAGAGGAAGGTACTGGGCGATGCTCTCCGCAGGGAGATGAAGAAGCACACCGACTGTGTCTGCGTGAAGGTCGGCGACATCAAATCACACTACAGGAATTCCAAGCAGCTGACGAGCGTTTACGCAGCGGCTCAGGAGGTCCCCTCCTGCGATATCTGCGAGGTGTTGTGGATGCCCCATGTCCAGGCAGGCGACCTGGGGGACCACTTCACCGGCAGCAAGCACGTGGGGAAGAAATCAAGGCAGAAGAAGGGGGAAGAGGGGCAGGTCACAATTGTGACTGCATTTGAAGCGAGTGAAACCGCTCTGCATGACAAAATCGCGAAAGGGGTGCTCTACACGGGGATCACAGCGGGCGCGATGCAGGGTGTACTCTCCTGCCTCGCAGGCACACGCATCCCCAAGGACCCCCCGAAGGTTGCTCCGCTGGTGAAGAAGCTGGGCGACGAGCTGACGAAGGACAGCGAGAAGGTCATCACGGCCAAGCTGAAGGGGGGGAGGTACTGCATGTCGCATGACAACAGTGGGATTGGCGACACGAAGGCGACGGCCATCATCCTCAGCGCTGTAGGATTCGCCGCATCGCTGATCTTCATACGTCCGGAGGAGCGGAGGGGGAGCCAGACCGGGGTCGAGCTGTCGCAGGACATCAAGCGCGAGCTGACGCGCCTCAGCTTGCCCCCCCCCTTCCTCATCAGATCCGACAAGGGCGGGTCCAACGCAGCTGCAAGCCGTGAACTCGCCGAAGCATTCGGTGTCCCCTTCGTGTCGTGCGTCCCACACTTGGTGAACAACTGTGGCGACGTCTGCGAGACCTGGATGCTGGCCAACCTGGAGAAGAAGTTCCCGGGGTGTGCCGCCTTCGAGGTGTCCCGCCTACTCAACAACTTGCTGGGCGGGGATGAGAACAAGTATCGGCACAGACGGTGGGTCGAAGTGCAGATGGAGTGTCTCTCCGGAGTTGCTGTGTCATCGCTGGAGACCATCCTCGGGGAAGTCGAAGAACTCAGGGAGGACTGCACGCCGCAGGAGGAAGCCGATCTCTTCGAATCGTGCGCCGGGAAGATCCGTGCAGCCCTCCGCCAGCCGAACGAGGCAGTCTCCACCGCTACCACCCTCAAGGATATCCTTCCAGCAGCGCATGCTGTTCTCGACGCTGCAAAAAAGAACAACACAAAGGAGAAGGTGCCGGCTGTGAAGTGCCCCCTCCCAGGTGATACTCGGTACTCGTCTCGCATCGAAGTGTACACCCACGTGCGCCAGCGCATGAAGGCGCTGTTCGTGTTCGTGAGCACCGAGCTCCAACAGGGCAGTACGACACCCAGCATGGGGAAGCTGGGCCAGCTGCTCAAGGATCTGGGGGTCACACGGCTGGAGAAGGAGTTGCTGGAGATGGAGCGGGCAAATTCGCCGATCATGGAGCTGCTGGCTTCCTACACCACCCCCTCGAAGAAGTCGCACAGCCACTCTGTTTGGGGTGACATGGAGGGGAAGATTCAGGACCTTGACAACATCGCGTACGCCAAGACGGAAAAAGAGAAAGAATTTCTCGAGCGGGAAAAGAAGTCCCTGGAAGACCTGCTGGATGCCAAGTCCCCAGTCGCAGCTGTCCTCTCAGAGGAGCTGAAGGTGCGGTGGTGGGGGAACAAGTCGGAGGGGTCGTACTACTACTGGAAGGCGATGAGACACGTGAACCCACGTGCTGTCAAGATCATGGGGAACACTGACAACCTGATGTCCTTCCAGGATATCACTGCCTGGATTCCGGCGTTCCGTGAAGTCGAGGAGGCGGCGTGGGTAGAGTATGTGGATCACTCCAAGAAGGAGGGCATGAAGGGCGATGTGGACTCCTTCTGGCTGAACTACGGGGAGTGCGCGCTGCGTACTCTGTGCCTTGATCTGCTGGCGGTGACTGCATCGACTCTGGGGTGTGACAGCGTGTTTTCTATCGCGCGCCGTGTGCTCCCCCCGTCCCGCATGGCAGCGCACGCATCAACTCGGGCCCGAATCCTCTTCCATGCCTGCAACCAGGACCTACCCAACCAGTTCGACCGGACCCTGCGGAAGGGCTATCCTGCTGCGACTGGGCCGAAAGTCGTCGAGTGGGAGGACGACATTCTCCAGCCCACCACCATCCCGAAGAATGTGCTGGCTTCTTTCGAAGAGGCAGTCTCTGCCATCAATGCACACGCGTACACCGCGTGAGATGATCCGCTGAGCGGCAAAACTCCAACCTGTATTCTGCTGCCGCTCTGTGACTCAAGCGTACTTTTGCAGTGTGGCATTTCTCTCACACTATGTTGCCACTTGCTGCCACGCAAATAAGAGTCCTCGTGGGGGATGTGAGTGTTGGAGTCAACTGAGTGTGTGGTGGGGGGGGGGGGGGGCACGAACGTGCGTGTGGTGGGGGCGCGGGGGGCGGGTGTGTGCAGGAACCTGCTGGGTTCACCCGCTGTCAACGTAATATTGCTGAAGATCGAACTAAGGTCTTAACCTCTGAGTGTAAGACCTTAAAGAGGTTACACTAAGAGGTTTAAGACCTTAATTAAGGGGATTCAGATGTTGGGCTTTTTTGGGCCGTTTATGGACTAAGGTCTTAATCTAAGAGGAGGAGGAGGTAGATTTGGCGAAAAAAATTCCTCTCTTATTAAGATCTGAATACATCCATGTGTATATGCCTGAAATATACATGTAAAATACATGTATATCAAGTAAAAATACAAGTACCGTATACGTAAATATTTTGGAACGTAAATATTATGGAACGTAAATATTATGGAACGTAAATATTTTGGAACGCTGGTGGGTTGGCGTTCCAGATTTTTTTCGTTCCATAATATTTACAGGGCTTTCTGCGACTCGGGGACTTGGACCAGGTGATCGGACGGCATACAGAGTCCCTGACGGGACCTACTCGTGCACTTTTCGTGCGATTCCTGAGGCAAGCCATCCTCACCACTGAGTCCCCAACTGGCCCTGTAAATATTTTGGAACGTAAATATTATGGAACGGACCGGGCAAAAATGGGCCCGTTCCATAATATTTACGTTCCATAATATTTACGTATACGGTATAATACTTGCATGTCAACTATTATACTTGTATTTTTACTTGATGGGGGTCTTCGCTCCGGGTCAATTTGGGTCAACTTGGGTCAATTTGGGTCACCCTGGGGTTTTTCACCTTAGGAAAATGGGGGGCTTCGCTCCGGGTCAATCTGGGTCAGCTTGGGTCAGTGACCCG